>OU343219.1:176503313-177133605 GCA_910596185.1 Chrysanthemum makinoi | reverse complement strand
AATGAGTGGAAATACTCATCATTTTTGTACAATCTAAACTGCAAATCATCTGAAAACACTCAGAAACACATCAAAATGATCAAAATATCACAAATCAGTGTTTTATGTGTTTTAAATGCAAAATATCAAAATCAGATGAAAAATGATTCAAGTTTTCAAAATTGGCAGTTTTAGTCCCCCAAGTTTTAAAAGTTGTCAAATCTAGTCCCTGGAATATCAAAATGTGGAATTTTATCATTCAAGGTCCTTAAAATATTCTAAAATGTCAAAAATGGTCCTTGAATGATTCTTTGGTCAAGTGGCAAGAAAGGTCCCTAAACTTTGAAAATTTGCAAAAATGGTCCTTGGATTTCTAAAAATGGGATTTTATGCAAAAAGGGCCCTTGTGCTATCAATGTTGTCATGTTTGTCCTTGTGAGAAGTTAGGAAAAGTATCATGATCAGTCCTTGAAGTTTGGTGAAATTACATTTTTGGTCCTTGTTATCTAGCTAAAACCAAACCGGACCCTTTGTTATCCATATCCAATCCTTACCCAACAAGGCCCAAATCAGCTAGCCCAACTCACTTGACCCCACCCTTAACCCTGAGCTAGGTCAAACCAAAAAGACCCAGCCCAACCCAATTGTGAACCCCCTGGTATTATTAAGCCCCGGTCAAAGAAAGTCAAGCCCACCTATACGCGCCTAAAACCAGAACTACTGTAGCTCTCCCTCTCCCACCACTGAAACACCAAAACCAGGCATGGTTTTCCAACCTTTTCAACCCCCCTCTCCATACTTTGTTCCCTCTGCCTCCTCTAAACTCCAAAACCTTTAATTGATTGAAACCCACCCTCATTAATAACAAAACCTGCTAATGAGAAAAATGGCGCCAAAAAACACAAGTGTATGGTTCTGATGAATTAGAGTGATCCAAGGGCTCAGATTTGGTGGGAAAGATTCAGAGGTCAAAGAGAAGTCACAAAAGTCATTATAAAGGGAGAGTGAAGCAATGTATCTAAGTATCTAGAGTAATTTTAATTTTCCATTGTCGTTTTTATTATTATCAAAATTTCAGTGTAATTTAAGCTTCCTTAGTACTTTGTTTAAGTTATTTAAAGTATTTGAGAACTCTTTTCAGTTTCAATATCAAGTTTAAGTTGCAAATTTATTTATGCAGTTTTATTTTCAAAATCTCATATGAATCAAATGTTGTTGTTAGGAGTTTGTATGGACTGAAATAGAACATGTAAGCTCAAGAAAGCTCATTCAAGCTTTTAGAAACATTTAAAACAAGTTTAGAAGTTAAAATCAAAAATCACCAAAAATACCAATTAAATAGTTTAAAATTCAAAAATCAGTTGGAAATGGTGTATACAGCTGGAGCAGGGTGAATTGTGGATGGCCTTGGGTTAGTGGCTTAGTGGTAAGCCTTTAGGATTGTTCTTGGTTCCTTGATCTCAGTTTTGAGCTTGGAAGCTTGAGTAAGCCTTTTTGTTCATATTTGGATTTCTTTGTTTTAGTTGTTCATTAGTTGTAATTTCTGGTTTTCTATGTTTCTAGTATAATTGAGCATAAGTAAACAATTAAATCAGTTGGTTGTTCTTTTAAAATTGTAGTTTTATAAAAATTTAGTTTTAACAGTTAAAGTTGCATTATCATCAAGTCTTAGTTTTATGTTGTTATCACTATTGGTTTAAGCTTATTTAGTCTTATTTAATAATAATACAAGGTTTGAAATAAGTTCAGGTCAAATTTGAGATTTGCTTTGAAAAACTTCAAAACAGTCATCATAAGTAGTGTTTGGTTTTTATGTTGAAGGTTCTCTGGTCATTAGACTTGTTGGAAATCTGTTTAACTTGGTCTAAATAACTCATATCAGGCAAGAAAACCAGTGCTCATAAGCAAAAAAGTCAAAAATTCTTCTAATAAAATATTGTGCAGTCACTGTTGGATTTTAAAAAGTTAGGATCATGATTTTGTGTTAGAAAGTTGTTAGTGTTGATCAAATCAGTCTTATATCACCTCAAAACAACATATTCAGTGATTTAAATCAGATTAAAGTTCATATAAGTCAAACTTTTAGTTTAAGTCAAAAGTCAAATTTTCATTGGGTCGTTTTGAATAAAATAGATCTTTTTACTGTGTGCTTAATAATAAGTTTTAGCTTAAAAGCTCTTAGGGTATTATAGTCTAGTTGCTAAACAAAAATATAAAAATACTAGATCTCTCTCTGTCTAGTATTAAGTGCTTTTTAAGTGGCTTATTTTGGTACTGTTGAAAACACGCCTGTGCACAGTGAGTGGTACCACTTTGAAAAGCTTGCACAGAGCTTATTAGTTGGTATAAGCTTGTGATTTTTGGTTCTTTGAGTAGCCAACCTGGTCATCTTTGAGTCTCAAGCCTTGTTTTTCATTTGGAAGCTTGTTTGGTAGGGCTGCAAGTAGCTCTAACTTTGTCCCATTTCTGTTTTTCAACTCTAGTGTCATAAGTGCTTATTGCTTGTTTCTAGCTTATCAGTGTGCTTATCTTTGTCTTTTAGCTTCATTTGAGTAGTCTAGCTTGTTATAGTTATTTCATCTTTGTTTCAGTAATAACTTTGTTTGAGCTTTAATTCATCAAATAAGCTCATAAGCATAACTGTTGGTCCATAAGCTACTCAAACTGCTATATTTTATTTGTAAAATTTTTGTCTTTGTTAAAGTTTCATTATATCAGTAGTTAAGTAGTTTTCAAAAAGAAAATCCAGAAAAATATCAAGTTAAAATCAGTGATAGTGTTTATTAATAGGTTTAGCTTTTTGATTTTTCTTTTTAGCTTATTAATAAGCAAATCTTGTTTTTCTATTTTTCTTAGTTTTCTGTCATCATAAAGTATTTTTAGAAAAAGTTTCATAATTTTCCTAATCTATTTAGTATTTATTATAATTTAATAGTTAAAATAGTAATTAATTAGTTAAATAATTAAAAAGCATAAAAAATATCTTTCAGTTTTAAAATAATTTATCATATTTAGATTTTTCCAAGTTAAAATTTTTCCAGGTTTATTTTCTATTTTCTAGCATTTAAGTGTGTTTTAAATAGTAATTAATTAGTAATAATTAGATAAAAAGTGTGAAAAATATATTTTTAATTTTAAAATAGTTTTATAGTATTTTAGATTTTCTGAATCATAAGTTTATTTTTCTAGCCTATATTTATATTTTCTTCTATTTTAGAGTATTTTTAAATAGTTAAAATAGTTTTTAATTAATAATAATTAATTAAATAGTTATAAAATAATTTTCTTTTTCTAATAATTTTCTTTTATTTTTAGGATTCCAAAAATGTCATTTTTTATTTTAGGTCTTTTATTTCTTAGATTTCACTTTTTATTTTGTACGTATACGTAGTTTTTAAACGTAAGTTTTGCGTTTCTTTTATCTGATTGTTGTGCTTTCCAGTTCTATATCCTATTCCATTCCAATCAATCAGTAGTGTAATTTCTCATCCAAAACCTTTACTGATCACTATCCTTAGTGATCACTCTATCATCTGAGTTTGTTTTGACACACCATTGAGTCTCCGTGGGACTTAACGACCCGGGAATTCATTATATTCTCTGATCTTCATTGTATTTGTGTTTTAAGCAGTTTTAAGCTTCTTACGGTTAGCCATTCACAAGTGGCTAGCTTGTGTGAGTAGCTTGACTGTTTAGCACATAATCAAATTTTTGGCGCCGCTGCCGGGGAGGCTTTAGCGTGTGTTTAGCCATTTTCAGATCCATTCTTGCACATAACCCATCATTTGTAAAAAGTTTTTTTGTAAATTTATATAAAGAAAATCAAAAAGTTCATTAACACTTTTCCTAAAGTGTTAACAAACCCAAAAATATATAAAACAACAAAACAATCGGAACGTTTTCTATCTTGTATTTTCTTTGAGGTGATTCTTAAAGAAATACGATTTGGTTAAACGGGACGATACCAAAAATATTGTCCAAAAGTTTTTTAAACCCTTTGCACAAATCTTACCTACGTCTTTTCAGTGGTACTTAATATATACATAAAAATCAACCACCGCAAATCAAGGCAGTACACCTACTAACTGGGGGGTGTGACCATAATAAGTTCCCGAACATCAGATTTAAAACTTGCCTTTGTGTCACTTGTGATTTGGTGTACCTTTTCAAAGAAGCCATTTCATTTGTGATTATTGGTTAAGTTCACTTGTCGTTTTGCCTCATTTGTTTTGAAAATGGATTTTTATACTTAGTGCATGCGCACTCGTTCTTCCAGTTCTACAAGTCCACTTTC
This sequence comes from Chrysanthemum makinoi, assembly GCA_910596185.1. Classification (NCBI taxonomy): domain Eukaryota; kingdom Viridiplantae; phylum Streptophyta; class Magnoliopsida; order Asterales; family Asteraceae; genus Chrysanthemum; species Chrysanthemum makinoi. The sequence goes on along the minus strand of OU343219.1, from coordinate 177,129,332 downwards.
AGAACTTGGAAAGATTCCACGTAGACGTAGAGGACGTTCAGCTCCTTCAGCCGTGACTGAGGAACGTCTACCACCACCACCACTTGTCGAAATGGCAGAAGACAAACCTATGAATGAGCTTCTCCAAGCACCCATCGAGGGTTACGGAGATGCCTTGTTGTCCAGCCATCGTGGCTGATACTTTCGAGCTCAAAACCGGGTTGCTCAATCTAGTAACCCAAAGCCAATTCTATGGTTTGGAGCGGGATGATCCTCATGCACACATTCGATGGTTTAACAAGATTGCATCTACCATCAAGTACAAGAATGTCCCACATGAAGCTATCAAGCTTCTTCTGTTCCCATTTTTTCTAGAGGGACAAGCCCGGAATTGGCTTGAGAAACAACCCCCTCGTTCTATTGAGACATGGGAAGATCTAGTCACCAAGTTCGTTAACGAGTTCTATCCTCCATCCCGAACCACAAGTCTTAAGAATGAGATAATGAAATTTTCTCAGAGATTTGATGAATCATTCGGGGAGGCATGGGATCGTTACAAAGAGTTGCTTCGCAAGTGTCCGCATCATGGTTTTAACGAGTTAATGCAAATGGATACTTTCTATAATGGTCTCAACCAGACTAATAAAGACTCTTTGAATGCCTCGCGGGAGGTAATTCCTGAGCAAGACCACCAAAGAGGCCTTGCAAATCATTGAGAACAAATCTCAGGTCCGCCCTTTCCGAGCAAAGACATATCAGTCTCATGCTGGACCTTCTTCTTCTTCATCTCCCGTGAGTACATCTAGCACCGATGCTAAGATTGACAAACTCACAGACATTGTTCAGGCTTTGGTTCTTGCTAACCAAAAGAAAGTGACCTTCACTCAGACACCAACACATGCTGAAGTGAAGAAAGTCGAGAGTTGTGTTACTTGTGGTGGTCCTCATGCATACTACAATTGTACTGCCACCGATGGTAGTCCATTTGAAGCCAATGCTCTAGCCGGTAGTTCACAGCAAGGAGGTAATCAATACCGTCCTCAAAATGAACCACACTACCGTGCTAACACTAATCAGGCACCACCCGGTTTTAACCAGAATCATAACATGCAAAACCGGAATCAGAACCAACCAAGAATGAACCAAGGTTATCAAAACCAAGGTAATTTCTATCCTGGACCCAATCAAGGTTTCCAACATCAAGGGAACCTTAATCAAAACAATTTCAATCGAGGGAATCAATTTCATGGGAATATGAATCCTAATCAGGGAATTTTGGCTATAATAAAAACATACGGCCTCAAATTATCCCTCCAGCTCCTCCCGTCATTGTTCCTCCAGGACCATCATCTGATGAGTTACTGAAGCAGTTCATGAAATCCCAAGATGAAATGAACAGGTTGTTGGTCAGTCAGATTGCTGATCTTAAGAAGTCTTTAAATGATCGACCCTCGGGCTCAGGTACTTTACCTAGCAACACGATCGCTAACCCGAGGGGCGATGCTAAGGCGATCACAACCAGAAGTGGTGTTTCATATGATGGACCTGCTGTTCCTACTACCTCTTCTTCTTCTTCTTCTCTTCCTAAGGTAGTAGACAGTGAACCTCCGACACACAATGGACCTACGACTCCAATGCCCCCTCCTCCTGTGGCAATGAGTCAAGTTACCAAGGAAACAACGGACAAGGTGCATTATTCTAGCCCACGAAGTACCGCACACGTCCTACCTTCGGTAGTCCAACCTCAAGTTGTCCAGAAACCCAAGTCAAATCAAGGAGTTGTTTTTGAACCTCCTGTAGCTCCTGTTGAGAATCAGAAATCCAAATCTTCTATTCCTTACCCATCACGTTTGAATGAGCAAAAGCTCCGCGAGAAAGCCAGTCATCAAATGGACAAATTTTTTCAAATTTTCCAAGAGTTACATTTTGACATAAGCTTTGCGGATGCTATCATGCTGATGCCCAAGTTTGCATCGACTCTCAAACACATGTTAAGCAATAAGGAAAAGCTGTTTGAAATGGCAAAAACTCCTCTTAACGAGAACTGCTCAGCAGTTATTCTGAAGAAGCTTCCAGAAAAACTTGGAGATCCTGGGAAATTTCTCTTACCTTGTGTATTCCCAGGAATGGTTGAATGCTTTGCCCTAGCAGATCTTGGTGCAAGCATAAACCTTATGCCTTATTCAGTGTGGAAGAAACTTTCTCTTCCGGAACTCACTCCTACATGCATGACTCTCGAGCTTGCAGATCGTTCCATATCCCGTCCTCTTGGCATTGCCGAGGACGTTTTTGTGAAAGTAGGAAAGTTCCATTTTCCAGCTGACTTCGTGGTTGTTGATTTTGATGCCGATCATCGGGTTCCTCTCATTGTTGGTCGAGGATTCCTGAGAACGGGCCGTGCTCTCATTGATGTATTTGAGCAAGAAATCACATTACGTGTTGGTAATGAAGCTGTTACTTTTAACCTTGATCAAACTTCGAGGTACTCCGCAAATTATGATTCTGAATCGGTTAACCGAATAGATATCATTGATGTTGCTACTGAAGAGTACTCTCAAGAAGTTCTTGGTTATTCTCATAATTCTGTGAGTGGGGATCCCACCACATCTTCTCAACCTATCATAGCCAATTCTACTCCTCCTCTCACTCCGTTTGAAGGAAGCGACTTCATCTTAGATGAGATTGAAGCATACTTGGCTAGTGATTCTGTTCCATGGGAAATTGATCACGCTCCAATTGATATTGAGGGGGACATACTTCTTATTGAGAAGTTGCTCAATGATGATCCATCATCAACCCCTCACCCTAGTGATTCAATTCCTGATGAGATTAATCCAGATAAGATTAATCTGGAGGGAGATATTCTTCTAAAGAAGTTGTTAAATCAGGACACTTCTCCTCCTCTCCCTCCCATCAAACTTCATAACAAGGAAGTCAAGTCAGTTGAGAAAACTGAAGAATTTCCTGAGGTTGAGCTTAAGGACTTACCTCCTCATCTCGAGTATGCATTTCTTGAGGGTGATGATAAATTACCCGTCATTATTGCTCGAGATTTGAGTAAAGATGAAAAAGCTGCTCTCATAAAGGTCTTGAAGTCACACAAGCAAGCAATTGCTTGGAAACTCTCCGACATTAAGGGTATCAACCCTGAGTTTTGTACTCATAAAATCTTGATGGAGGATGACTTTAAACCAGCAGTTCAACATCAGAGACGAGTGAATCCAAAAATCCATGATGTTATCAAACAGGAGGTTATCAAACTTCTTGATGCAGGATTGATTTACCGAATCTCAGATAGTCCTTGGGTTAGCCCAATTCATTGTGTTCCGAAAAAGGGTGGCATAACTGTTATCACAAATGAAGATAACGAGTTAATTCCAACTCGATTGGTTACGGGATGGCGTGTTTGCATTGACTATCGTAAGTTAAATGACGCCACCCGTAAAGACCATTTTCCTCTACCCTTTATGGACCAGATGCTTGAGAGATTAGCAGGAAATGAATACTATTGTTTCCTTGATGGTTTCTCGGGTTACTTTCAGATCCCCATTGATCCACAGGATCAAGAGAAAACCACATTCACCTGCCCATACGGAACTTTTGCCTACAAACGTATGCCTTTTGGCTTATGTAATGCTCCTGGCACGTTCCAACGATGTATGATGGCCATTTTCCACGACATGATCGGGGAAACAATGGAGGTGTTTATGGATGACTTCTCGGTCATTGGGAATTCATTTCAAACATGTCTCTCCCATCTAAATAAAATGCTCAAACGGTGTGAAGACACCAATCTTTGTCTAAACTGGGAGAAGAGCCATTTTATGGTCAAAGAAGGCATAGTCCTTGGCCATAAGATTTCCAAGAACGGGATTGAGGTAGATAGAGCAAAAGTCGATGTTATTGCTAAATTGCCTCATCCTGCTACCGTCAAAGGTATTAGGAGTTTTTTAGGTCATGCCGGTTTCTATCGTAGATTCATACAAGATTTTTCCAAAATCGCCCGGCCTATGACCCATCTTCTTGAAAAGGATGCTCCTTTTATCTTCTCACCCGAGTGCATCGTAGCTTTTGAAACATTGAAGAAAAAGCTTACAGAAGCACCCATTCTCGTTGCTCCCGACTGGGATTTACCCTTTGAGCTCATGTGCGATGCAAGTGATTTTGCTATCGGTGCAGTCTTAGGGCACCGTAGAAACAAGCATTTTCAGCCTATCCACTACGCAAGTAAGACTATGACTGAAGCTCAAACTCATTACACCACCACAGAAAAAGAGCTATTAGCCGTGGTGTATGCATTTGAGAAGTTTCGGCCGTACTTAATCTTGACCAAATGCGTGGTGTATACGGATCACTCGGCTCTTAAATATCTCTTTGCAAAACAAGATGCAAAGCCGAGATTGCTTCGTTGGATTCTCCTCCTCCAAGAATTTGATATCATTATACGTGATAAAAAAGGAGCCGAGAATCTAGCTGCTGATCATCTGTCCAGATTAGAAAACCCTCACCAGGATGTTTTCGAGAAAAAGGAAATAAATGAAACATTTCCTCTCGAGACACTCAATGCGGTTTCTTTTCGTGGAAACTCTTCTACCCCATGGTTTGCTGACTTTGCAAATTACCATGCGGGTAACTTCATTGTGAAAGGGATGTCGACCCAACAGAAGAACAAATTCTTCAAAGATGTTAAACATTATTTCTGGGACGACCCTTTCTTATTCAAAATCTGTGCGGATCAAGTCATCCGACGGTGTGTTTATGGACAGGAAGCTATTGACATTCTCAAAGCTTGCCATGCTGGACCCACCGGGGGCCATCATAGTCCAAACTACACTGCCAAAAAGGTGTTTGATTCCGGGTTTTATTGGCCCACAATCTATAAGGATGCCCACGAATTTGTCAAAGCCTGTGACGCTTGTCAACGTCACGGAAATATATCTCAAAGAAATGAAATGCCACAAAATGCCATTCAAGTTTGTGAGATATTTGACATCTGGGGTATTGATTTTATGGGGCCATTTCCATCTTCTCGTGGTAACAAGTACATACTCGTGGCTGTTGACTATCTGTCAAAATGGGTTGAAGCAAAAGCTTTACCCACCAATGATGCCCGAGTTGTTGTGAAATTTTTGAAATCTCTTTTTGCCAGGTTTGGAACTCCGAGAGCGATAATCAGTGATCGTGGTACACATTTTTGCAATGACCAATTTGAAAGAGTCATGCAAAAGTATGGTGTTACCCACCGTCTCTCTACTGCATACCACCCCCAAACAAGTGGGCAGGTGGAAGTTTCCAACCGTGGTATTAAAAGGATTCTTGAAAGGACAGTAGGCGAAAATCGTGCATCCTGGTCGGATAAACTTGATGACGCACTCTGGGCCTTCCGTACAGCTTACAAAACACCCATCGGGTGTACTCCATACAAGCTAGTGTACGGAAAGGCATGTCATCTTCCGATTGAACTAGAGCACAAGGCATACTGGGCCTTAAAACATGCCAACTTCGATATACAGACAGCTGGTGATCATAGAAAAGTTCAAATGAATGAATTAAATGAACTTCGTGATCAAGCTTACGAGAACTCTTTGATCTACAAGCAAAAGACAAAGAAGATCCATGACTCAAAAATCAAGATCCGCGTTTTCAACGTTGGTGATCGAGTCCTTCTTTTCAATTCAAGATTGAAGATTTTCTCGGGAAAGCTCAAGTCCCGTTGGTCTGGTCCATTTACTATCGCTAAGGTTTATCCTTATGGTACCGTTGAGTTATCTCAACCCGATGGTCCTAATTTTAAAGTGAATGGTCATCGAGTGAAGCATTACTTTGGAGAGGACATTCCTCCTGTGGTTGTCCCGGATTTACAAACATTCCCCATGAACCAATGAATGCGGGGATCGAGTCAAGCTAGTGACTCGGGAATCAAAAACATTAGCACACACCATATGGGTTTTCACCCATATTTCTGTCTTCTTTCTCTGTTCTACCACCCTAGTGTGGGGGAGTTGCCCCACACTGTTGTATATAATTAAAAAAAAAAAAAAAAAAAAAAAAAAAAAAAAAAAAATCTTTCAAATAAAGGCCGTAGTATTTCCCTTTTACGTTCTTTGTTTCGGCATAACCGCCGGTACTTTGAATATTGAGGGCAATATTCATTTCTAAGTGTGGGGGGGAATTCTCACGAATTTTATCATATTTATCCACTCAATTCCCCCGTTTTTGGCCAAAAGTTTTTTTTTGGAGTAAGTGTTTTGCACTTACTCAGCATGGTTATCAGTCCGCCATGTCTGTAAGACAAAAGGATTGGCTAATCCAGGAGCAAACGGCTCTTGGTAAAGATTTCTCAAATCCGTTTATATGGCTTGCAATTTGCCCAAAATTGTATGGTTCTCAACTCACCATATCCTAAAAAGTGAAGAGTTGGCTAGCCCGCAAGGTTATGGCTTGTGGTAAAGGCAGTGGAAAAACCATAATTGGTATTCAGCTCACCAAAGATAATTCTGATAATTTATCTAAGAGTGGGCTAGTCCAGAGCAAACGGCTTCTGGTAAAGACACATCAAATCCGTTATATGGTTTATGATTTGCCAATAAATCAGATGGTTATCAGTGTACCATAGTTCTTACTTGAACTGAAACATTTGGCTACTCCAGAAGTGATGGCTTTTGGTAAAGAGTTTTTAAAATCCATTAAAGATCTAAATCATTGCTAGGGACTAGCAATATCTCAGTGTGGGGGATTGATGAGTGTCTAAATACTCATCATTTTTGTACAATCTAAACTGCAAAATCATCTGAAAACACTCAGAAACACATCAAAATGATCAAAATATCACAAATCAGTGTTTTATGTGTTTTAAATGCAAAAATATCAAAATCAGATGAAAATTGATTCAAGTTTGCAAAATTGGCAGTTTTAGTCCCCCAAGTTTTAAAAGTTGTCAAATCTAGTCCCTGGAATATCAAAATGTGGAATTTTATCATTCAAGGTCCCTAAATATTCTAAAATGTCAAAAATGGTCCTTGAATGATTCTTTGGTCAAGTGGCAAGAAAGGTCCCTAACTTTGAAAATGCAAAAATGGTCCTTGGATTTCTAAAAATGGGATTTTATGCAAAAAGGGCCCTTGTGCTATCAATGTTTGTCATGTTTGGTCCTTGTGAGAAGTTTGGAAAAGTATCATGAAGTCCTTGAAGTTGGTGTGAATTACATTTTTGGTCCTTGTATACCACTTAAACCAAACCGGACCCTTTGTTATCCATATCCAATCCTTAACCAACCAGGCCCAAATCCAGCTAGCCCAACTCCACTTGACCCCCACCCTTACCCTTGAGCTAGGTCAAACCAAAAAACCCAACCAAAGCCATTGTGAACCCCCTGGTATTATTAAGCCTCGGTCAAAGAAAGTCAAACCCACCTATACGCGCCTAAAAACAGAACTATGTAGCTCTCCCTCTCCCACCACTGAAACACCAAAACCAGCATGGTTTCCAACCTTTCAACCCCTCTCCTACTTTGTTCCCTTGCCTCCTCTAAACTCCAAAACCTTTAATTGATTGAAACCCACCCTCATTAATAACAAAACCTGCTAATGAGAAAAATGGCGCCAAAAACACAAGTGTATGGTTCTGATGAATTAGAGTGATCCAAGGGCTCAGATTTGGTGGGAAAGATTCAGAGGTCAAAGAGAAGTCACACATTATAAAGGGAGAGTGAAGCAATGTATCTAAGTATCTAGAGTAATTTTAATTTTCCATTGTCGTTTTATTATTATCAAAATTTCAGTGTAATTTAAGCTTCCTTAGTACTTTGTTTAAGTTATTTAAAGTATTTGAGAACTCTTTTCAGTTTCAATATCAAGTTTTAAGTTGCAAATTTTATTTTATGCAGTTTATTTCAAAAATCTAATATGAATCAAATGTTGTTGTTAGGTGTTTGTATGGACTGAAATAGAACATGTAAGCACCCAGAAAGCTCATTCAAGCTTTAGAAACATTTTTAAACAAGTTTAGAAGTTAAAATAAAAATCACAAAAATACCAATTAAATAGTTTAAAATTCAAAAATCAGTTGGAAATGGTGTATACAGCTGGAGCAGGGTGAATTGTGGATGGCCTTGGGTTAGTGGCTTAGTGGTAAGCCTTTAGGATTGTTCTTGGTTCCTTGATCTCAGTTTTGAGCTTGGAAGCTTGAGTAAGCCTTTTTGTTCATATTTGGATTTCTTTGTTTTAGTTGTTCATTAGTTGTAATTTCTGGTTTTCTATGTTTCTTAGTTATAATTGAGCATAAGTAAACAATTAAATCAGTTGGTTGTTCTTTTAAAGTTGTAGTTTTATAAAAATTAGTTTAACAGTTAAGTTGCATATCATCAAGTCTTAGTTTTATGTTGTTATCAATTGGTTTAAGCTTATTTGTCTTATTTATAATAATACAAGGTTTGAAATTAAGTTCATGGTCTAAATTTGAGATTTGCTTTGAAAAACTTCAAAACAGTCATCATAAGTAGTGTTTGGTTTTTAGTTTGAAGGTTCTCTTGGTCATGGGACTTTTGAAATCTGTTAACTTGGTCTAAATAACTCATATCAGGCAAGAAAACCAGTGCTCATAAGCAAAAAATTCAAAAATTCTTCTAATCAAATATTGTGTAGTCACTGTTGGATTTTAAAAAGTTAGGATCATGATTTTGTGTTAGAAAGTTGTTAGTGTTGATCAAATCAGTCTTATATCACCTCAAAACAACATATTCAGTGATTTAAATCAGATTAAAGTTCATATAAGTCAAACTTTTAGTTTAAGTCAAAAGTCAAATTTTCATTTGGGTCGTTTTTGAATAAAATAGATATTTTTACTGTGTGCTTAATAATAAGTTTTAGCTTAAAAGCTCTTAGGGTATTATAGTCTAGTTGCTAAACAAAAATATAAAAATACTAGATCTCTTCTGTCTAGCTTATTAAGTGCTTTTTAAGTGGCTTATGGTGTTCTGTTTGAAAACACTGCCTTGTGCACAGTGAGTGGTACCACTTTGAAAAGCTTGCACAGAGCTTATTAGTTGGTATAAGCTTGTGATTTTTGGTTCTTTGAGTAGCCAACCTGGTCATCTTTGAGTCTCAAGCCTTATTTTTCATTTGGAAGCTTGTTTGGTAGGGCTGCAAGTAGCTCTAACTTTGTCCCATTTCTGTTTTTCAACTCTAGTGTCATAAGTGCTTATTGCTTGTTTCTAGCTTATCAGTGTGCTTATCTTTGTCTTTTAGCTTCATTTGAGTAGTTAGCTTGTTTTATAGTTATTTCATCTTGTTTCCAGTTAATAACTTTGTTTGAGCTTTAATTCATCAAATAAGCTCAAGCATAAACTGTTGGTCCATAAGCTACTCAAACTGCTTATTTTGTATTGCAAAATTTTATCTTTGTTAAAGTTTCATAATATCAGTAGTAAAGTAGTTTTCAAAAAGAAAATCCAGAAAATATCAAGTTAAAATCAGTGATAGTGTTTATTTAATAGGTTTTAGCTTTTTGATTTTTCTTTTTAGCTTATTAATAAGCAAATCTTGTTTTCTATTTTCTTAGTTTTCTGTCATCATATAGTATTTTTAGAAAAAGTTTCATAATTTCCTATCTATTTAGTATGTATTATAATTTTAATAGTTAAAATAGTAATTAATTATTAATAAATAATTAAAAAGCATAAAAAATATCTTTTCAGTTTTAAAATTATTTGATCATATTTTAGATTTTTCCAAGTTAAAATTTTTCCAGGTTTATTTTCTATTTTCTAGCATTTAAGTGTGTTTTAAATAGTAATTAATTAGTAATAATTAGATAAAAAGTGTGAAAAATATATTTTTAATTTTAAAATTAGTTTTATAGTATTTTAGATTTTTCTAATCATAATTTATTTTTCTAGCCTTATTTTATATTTTCTTCTATTTTAGAGTATTTATTAAATAGTTAAAATAGTTTTTAATTAATAATAATTAATTAAATAGTTATAAAAATAATTTTATTTTTCTAATAATTTTCTTTTATTTTTAGGATTCCAAAAATGTCATTTTTATATTTTTAGGTCTTTTATTTCTTAAATTTCACTTTTTATTTTGTACGTATACGTAGTTTTTAAACGTAAGTTTTGCGTTTCTTTTATCTGATTGTTGTGCTTTCCAGTTCTATATCCTATTCCATTCCAATCAATCAGTAGTGTAATTTCTCATCCAAAACCTTTACTGATCACTATCCTTAGTGATCACTCTATCATCTGAGTTTGTTTTGACACACCATTGAGTCTCCGTGGGACTTAACGACCCGGGAATTCATTATATTCTCTGATCTTCATTGTATTTGTGTTTTAAGCAGTTTTAAGCTTCTTACGGTTAGCCATTCACAAGTGGCTAGCTTGTGTGAGGTAGCTTGACTGTTTAGCACATAATCAAATTTTTGGCGCCGCTGCCGGGGAGGCTTTAGCGTGTGTTTAGCCATTTTCAGATCCATTCTTGCACATAACCCATCATTTGTAAAAAGTTTTTTTGTAAATTTATATAAAGAAAATCAAAAAGTTCATTAACACTTTTCCTAAAGTGTTAACAAACCCAAAAATATATAAAACAACAAAACAATCGGAACGTTTTCTATCTTGTATTTTCTTTGAGGTGATTCTTAAAAAAAATACGATTTGGTTAAACGGGACGATACCAAAAATATTGTCCAAAAGTTTTTTGAACCCTTTGCACAAATCTTACCTACGTCTTTTCAGTGGTACTTAATAAATACATAAAAATCAACCACCGCAAATCAATGCAGTACACCTACTAACTGGGGGTGTGACCATAATAAGTTCCCGAACATCAGATTTAAAACTTGCCTTTGTGTCACTTGTGATTTGGTGTACCTTTTCAAAGAAGCCATTTCATTTGTGATTATTGGTTAAGTTCACTTGTCATTTTGCCTCAGTTTTGAAACTGATTTTTAAATTTAGTGCATGCGCACTCGTTCTTCCAGTTCTACAAGTCCACTTTCAGAACTTGGAAAGATTCCTCGTAGACGTAGAGGACGTTCAGCTCCTTCAGCCGTGACTGAGGAACGTCTACCACCACCACCACCTGTCGAAATGGCAGAAGACAAGCCGATGAATGAGCTTCTCCAAGCACCCATCGAGGGTTACGGAGATGCCATTGTTGTTCCAGCCATCGTGGCTGACACTTCGAGCTAAAACCGGGTTGCTTACTCTTGTAACCCAAAGCCAATTCTATGGTTTTGAGCGGGATGATCCTCATGCACACATTCGATGGTTTAACAAGATTGCATCTACCATCAAGTACAAGAATGTCCCACATGAAGCTATCAAGCTTCTTCTGTTCCCATTTTCTCTAGAGGGACAAGCCCGGAATTGGCTTGAGAAACAACCCCCTCGTTCTATTGAGACATGGGAGGATCTAGTCACCAAGTTCGTTAACGAATTCTATCCTCCATCCCGGACCACAAGTCTTAAGAATGAGATAATGAAATTTTCTCAGAGATTTGATGAATCATTCGGGGAGGCATGGGATCGTTACAAAAAGTTGCTTCGCAAGTGTCCGCATCATGGTTTTACCGAGTTAATGCAAATGGATACTCTTAATGGTCTCAACCAGACTAATCATGACTCTTTGAATGCCTCCTCGGGAGGTAAATTCCTGAGCAAGACTACCAAGAAGCCTTGCAAATCATTGAGAACAAATCTCAGGTCGCCCTTTCGAGCAAAGACATATCAGTCTCATGCTGGACCTTCTTCTTCTTCATCTCCCTTGAGTACATCTAGCACCGATGCTAAGATTGACAAACTCACAGACATTGTTCAGGCTTTGGTTCTTGCTAACCAAAAGAAAGTAACCTTCACTCAGACACCAACACATGCTGAAGTGAAGAAAGTCGAGAGTTGTGTCACTTGTGGTGGTCCTCATGCATACTACAATTGTACTGCCACCGATGGTAGTCCATTGGAAGCCAATGCTCTAGCCGGTAGTTCACAGCAAGGAGGTAATCAATACCGTCCTCAAAATGAACCACACTACCGTGCTAACACTAATCAGGCACCACCAGGTTTTAACCAGCATCATAACATGCAAAACCGGAATCAGAACAAACCAAGAATGAACCAAGGTTATCAAAACCAAGGTAATTTCTATCCTGGACCCAATCAAGGTTTCCAACATCAAGGGAACCTTAATCAAAACAATTTCAATCGAGGGAATCAATTTCATGGGAATATGAATCCTAATCAAGGGAATTTTGGCTATAATCAAAACATACGGCCTCAAATTATCCCTCCAGCTCCTCAAGCTATTGTTCCTCCAGGACCATCATCTGATGAGTTACTGAAGCAGTTCATGAAATCCCAAGATGAAATGAACAGGTTGTTGGTCAGTCAGATTGCTGATCTTAAGAAGTCTTTAAATGATCGACCCTCGGGCTCAGGTACTTTACCTAGTAACACGATCGCTAACCCGAGGGGCGATGCTAAGGCGATCACAACCAGAAGTGGTGTTTCATATGATGGACCTGCTGTTCCTACTACCTCTTCTTCTTTTCTTTCTTCCTAAGGTAGTAGACAGTGAACCTCCGACACACAATGGACCTACGACTCCAATGCCCCCTCCTCCTGTGGCAATGAGTCAAGTTACCAAGGAAACAATGGACAAGGTGCATTATTCAAGCCCACGAAGTACCGCACACGTCCCACCTTCGGTAGTCCAACTCAAGTGTCCAGAAACCCAAGTCAAATCAAGGAGTTGTTTTTGAACCACCTGTAGCTCCTGTTGAGAATCAGAAATCCAAATCTTCTATTCCTTACCCATCACGTTTGAATGAGCAAAAGCTCGCGAGAAAGCCAGTCATCAAATGGACAAATTTTTCAAATTTTCCAAGAGTTACATTTTGACATAAGCTTTGCGGATGCTATCATGCTGATGCCCAAGATGCAAACACATGTTAAGCAATAAGGAAAAGCTGTTTGAAATGGCAAAAACTCCTCTTAACGAGAACTGCTCAGCAGTTATTCTGAAGAAGCTTCCAGAAAAACTTGGAGATCCTGGGAAATTTCTCTTACCTTGTGTATTCCCAGGAATGGTTGAATGCTTTGCCCTAGCAGATCTTGGTGCAAGCATAAACCTTATGCCTTATTCAGTGTGGAAGAAACTTTCTCTTCCGGAACTCACTCCTACATGCATGACTCTCGAGCTTGCTGATCGTTCCATATCCCGTCCTCTTGGCATTGCTGAGGACGTATTTGTGAAAGTAGGAAAGTTCCATTTTCCAGCTGACTTCGTGGTTGTTGATTTTGATGCCGATCATCGGGTTCCTCTCATTGTTGGTCGAGGATTCCTGCGAACGGGCCGTGCTCTCATAGATGTATTTGAGCAAGAAATCACATTACGTGTTGGTAATGAAGCTGTTACTTTTAACCTTGATCAAACTTCGAGGTACTCCGCAAATTATGATTCTGAATCGGTTAACCGAATAGATATCATTGACGTTGCTACTGAAGAGTACTCTCAAGAAGTTCTTGGTTATTCTCATAATTCTGTGAGTGGGGATCCCACCACATCTTCTCAACCTATCATAGCCAATTCTACTCCTTCTCTCACTCCGTTTGAGGGAAGCGACTTCATCTTAGATGAGATTGAAGCATATTTGGCTAGTGATTCTGTTCCTTGGGAAATTGATCACGCTCCAATTGATATTGAGGGGGACATACTTCTTATTGAGAAGTTGCTCAATGATGATCCATCATCAACCCCTCACCCTAGTGATTCAATTCCTGATGAGATTAATCCAGATGAGATTAATCTGGAGGGAGATATTCTTCTAAAGAAGTTGTTAAATCAGGACACTTCTCCTCCTCTCCCTCCCATCAAACTTCATAACAAGGAAGTCAAGTCAGTTGAGAAAACTGAAGAATTTCCTGAGGTTGAGCTTAAGGACTTACCTCCTCATCTCGAGTATGCATTTCTTGAGGGTGATGATAAATTACCCGTCATTATTGCTCGAGATTTGAGTAAAGATGAAAAAGCTGCTCTCATAAAGGTCTTGAAGTCACACAAGCAAGCAATTGCTTGGAAACTCTCCGACATTAAGGGTATCAACCCTGAGTTTTGTACTCATAAAATCTTGATGGAGGATGACTTTAAACCAGCAGTTCAACATCAGAGACGAGTGAATCCAAAAATCCATGATGTTATCAAACAGGAGGTTATCAAACTTCTTGATGCAGGATTGATTTACCCGATCTCAGATAGTCCTTGGGTTAGCCCAATTCATTGTGTTCCGAAAAAGGGTGGCATAACTGTTATCACAAATGAAGATAACGAGTTAATTCCAACTCGACTGGTTACGGGATGGCGTGTTTGCATTGATTATCGTAAGTTAAATGACGCCACCCGTAAAGACCATTTTCCTCTACCTTTTATGGACCAGATGCTTGAGAGATTAGCAGGGAATGAATACTATTGTTTCCTTGATGGTTTCTCGGGTTACTTTCAGATCCCCATTGATCCACAGGATCAAGAGAAAACCACATTCACCTGCCCATACGGAACTTTTGCCTACAAACGTATGCCTTTTGGCTTATGTAACGCTCCTGGCACGTTCCAACGATGTATGATGGCCATTTTCCACGACATGATCGGGGAAACAATGGAGGTGTTTATGGATGACTTCTCGGTCATTGGGGATTCGTTTCAAACATGTCTCTCCCATCTAAATAAAATGCTCAAACGGTGTGAAGACACCAATCTTTGTCTAAACTGGGAGAAGAGCCATTTTATGGTCAAAGAAGGCATAGTCCTTGGCCATAAGATTTCCAAGAACGGGATTGAGGTAGATAGAGCAAAAGTCGATGTTATTGCTAAATTACCTCATCTTGCTACCGTCAAAGGTATTAGGAGTTTTTTAGGTCATGCCGGTTTCTATCGTAGATTCATACAAGATTTTTCCAAAATCGCCCGGCCTATGACCCATCTTCTTGAAAAGGATGCTCCTTTTATCTTTTCACCCGAGTGCATCGTAGCTTTTGAAACATTGAAGAAAAAGCTTACAGAAGCACCCATTCTCGTTGCTCCCGACTGGGATTTACCCTTTGAGCTCATGTGCGATGCAAGTGATTTTGCTATCGGTGCAGTCTTAGGGCAACGTAGAGCTAAGCATTTTCAGCCTATCCACTATGCAAGTAAGACTATGACTGAAGCTCAAACTCATTACACTACCACAGAAAAAGAGCTATTAGCCGTGGTGTATGCATTTGAGAAGTTTCGGCCGTACTTAATCTTGACCAAATGCGTGGTGTATACGGATCACTCGGCTCTTAAATATCTCTTTGCAAAACAAGATGCAAAGCCGAGATTGCTTCGTTGGATTCTCCTCCTCCAAGAATTTGATATCATTATACGTGATAAAAAAGGAGCCGAGAATCTAGCTGCTGATCATCTGTCCAGATTAGAAAACCCTCACCAGGATGTTTTCGAGAAAAAGGAAATAAATGAAACATTTCCTCTCGAGACACTCAATGCGGTTTCTTTTCGTGGAAACTCTTCTACCCCATGGTTTGCTGACTTTGCAAATTACCATGCGGGTAACTTCATTGTGAAAGGGATGTCGACCCAACAGAAGAACAAATTCTTCAAAGATGTTAAACATTATTTCTGGGACGACCCTTTCTTATTCAAAATCTGTGCGGATCAAGTCATCCGACGGTGTGTTTATGGAAAGGAAGCTATTGACATTCTCAAAGCTTGCCATGCTGGACCCACCGGGGGCCATCATAGTCCAAACTACACTGCCAAAAAGGTGTTTGATTCCGGGTTTTATTGGCCACAATCTATAAGGATGCCCACGATTTGTCAATCTGTGACGCTTGTCAACGTCACGGAAATATATCCCAAAGAAATGAAATGCCGCAAAATGCCATTCAAGTTTGTGAGATATTTGACATCTGGGGTATTGATTTTATGGGGCCATTTCCATCTTCTCGTGGTAACAAGTACATACTCGTGGCTGTTGACTATCTGTCAAAATGGGTGGAAGCAAAAGCTTTACCCACCAATGATGCCCGAGTTGTTGTGAAATTTTTGAAATCTCTTTTTGTCAGGTTTGGAACTCCGAGAGCGATAATCAGTGATCGTGGTACACATTTTTGCAATGACCAATTTGAAAGAGTCATGCAAAAGTATGGTGTTACCCACCGTCTCTCTACTGCACACCACCCCCAAACAAGTGGGGCGGTGGAAGTTTCCAACCGTGGTATTAAAAGGATTCTTGAAAGGACAGTAGGCGAAAATCGTGCATCCTGGTCGGATAACTTGATGACGCACTCGGGCCTTCCGTACAGCTTACAAAACACATATCGGGTGTACTCCATACAAGCTAGTGTACGGAAAGGCATGTCATCTTCCGATTGAACTAGAGCACAAGGCATACTGGGCCTTAAAACATGCCAACTTCGATATACAGACAGCTGGTGATCATAGAAAAGTTCAAATGAATGAATTAAATGAACTTCGTGATCAAGCTTACGAGAACTCTTTGATCTACAAGCAAAAGACAAAGAAGATCCATGACTCAAAAATCAAGAACCGCGTTTTCAACGTTGGTGATCGAGTCCTTCTATTCAATTCAAGATTGAAGATTTTCTCGGGAAAGCTCAAGTCCCGTTGGTCTGGTCCATTTACTATCGCTAAGGTTTATCCTTATGGTACATTGAGTTATCTCAACCTGATGGTCCTAATTTTAAAGTGAATGGTCATCGAGTGAAGCATTACTTTGGAGAGGACATTCCTCCTGTGGTTGTCCCGGATTACAAACATTCCCATGAACCAATGAATTCGGGGATCGAGTCAAGCTAGTGACTCGGGAATCAAAAACATTAGCACACACCATATGGGTTTTCACCCATATTTTTGTCTTCTTTCTCTATTCTACCACCCTAGTGTGGGGAGTTGCCCACATGTTGTATATAAGATTTCAAAAAAATCTTTCCAAATAAAAGGCGTAGTATTTCCCTTATACGTTCTTTGTTTCGGCATAACCGCCGGTACTTTGAATATTGAGGGCAATATTCATTTCTAAGTGTGGGGGGAAATTCTCACGAATTTTATCATATTTATCCACTCAATTCCCCCGTTTTTGGCCAAAAGTTTTTTTTTGGAGTAAGTGTTTTGCACTTACTCGGCATGAGTTATTCATCCGCCATGTCTGTAAGACAAAAGATTGGCTAATCGAGGAGCAAACGGCTCTTGGTAAAGATTTCTCAAATCCGTTTATATGGCTGGCAATTTGCCCAAAATTGTATGGTTCTCAACTCACCATATCCTAAAAAGTGAAGAGTTGGCTAGCCCCAAGGTTATGGCTTGTGGTAAAGCGGTGGAAAACCATAATTGGTATTCACTCACCAAGATAATTCGATAATTTATCTAAGAGTTGGCTAGTCCAGAGCAAACGACTTCTGGTAAAGACACATCAAATCCGTTATATGGTTTATGATTTGCCAATAAATCAGATGGTTATCAGATGTACCATAGTTCTTACTTGAATGAAACATTTGGCTACTCAAGAAGTGATGGCTTTTGGTAAAGAGTTTTTAAAATCCATTAAAGATCTAAATCATTGCTAGGGACTAGCAATATCTCAGTGTGGGGGATTGATGAGTGTCTAAATACTCATCATTTTTGTTCAACATAGTTTCATTCTTCCTAAGGTGATCTTCTACTTTCTTTCACTGAACATTCCTAGCTTGCAAGGTCCTATCATTCTTTGTGTTGCCTTGAGGCTTTGACCCGCTTGCTTTGGTGTCACTTTTTACTCTTGTAGAGGGTGTTGGAATCACTCCTAAACCTTAATCAAGTGTTAGTGATTCACATGTAATATTTAGCTTAATTATGGCCTTTATGTTTGTTATTAGCCTTAGGCTTATGTAGAAGGCCCATAAGCCTAGGCCTAGCCCAATAAGGAAAAGGATGGGAACTAGGAGTGTTGCCCTAGCTTCCCTCCTGTAAGTACTCTTGTATAACCCTCACTTGAGGGTTGGTTGTTCAATTTATTCTCTTTCACACATATCTACACATAACCGGTTACATTCTTAACGTGTGTGTGTGTTTGGATAATTGTTCAATGCCTATCTCTTTCTATTAGGCTTGTGTTGTAAATCTAGTGACCTAACGATGGTATCAATAAGCCTACTAGTTGGGTGAGCGTATTGTTTCTTGAAGTGGGTTTTGGTCCTCTGGCGTAGAACATCGTGCGTGGTTTGATACATTGGTTCGCTTAAAAACACAATTTTTACACGTTTGAATACAAGATTCTTGTACTTTCAATGTTTTAAGGTGTTAAAATAACTGTTTTTGGCAAAAGTTTCAAACTTTACGGCGTGGATAGCGTTTTGAGCTTGGTTTTTAACGAGGGTTTCACGTCTACGCATAATCGTTTTAGACGTTTTGGTTCATCAAGTTTCACACTTTTATGTTATTTTGGTGATATTGAAGCTATCTCATCACAAAAATCGGTTTGGAGAAACATCTTTGGGCAAAATCACTTTTACGAGTAAAGCTACGCGTAACAAAACCCTAATACGCGTAACTTGCTCCTTGGTTTGATCTTCAGTTGTGTGGTTTACTCCGTGGTTTCTTGCTTGGATAAGCACGAAAATACGTCGACTTTGGATATCTTTTGCACTGTGATAGTGTAAAAGATCATTTGAGCAAAACCCTAAACTTACGCATAAGCATAAAGCTTACGCGTAGAAATCCTACGCATAAAATTAATCTTACGCCTAAGCCTTGTCTTACGCATAAGGTAATCCTACGCATAAGTTTCTACGCCTAACTTTGTGTCTATTCATAACTTTAGTGTCTTTTCCCTACTTACGCGTAAGCTAAAACTACGCGTAACTCTCTTTGTTGCAGCGTAACTTTGGTGTTTTGACGCATAAGTCCTACTTGGTCTCTTGTGATTTCTACGCCTAAGGACACTTCATCCACAAAGGTTCATTCGACTACAAAGATCCAGTCTTACCAACACAAGTTTTCAACATGTCACAACCACCATACTCTAACTATTTCCCTTACACTTATTCTCAACGTCAACAACAACTATGTCCACAACAACAACAATGGAATCAACAACAAGCAATTTATCAACAACAATTTAATCAACAACATACTCCACAACTTGCTGCAATTCTACATCCTCAAATGGTTCAACCACCACCAAGTCTTCAAGTTCAACCCTACACAAATGACTTCAATCAACATCCATCAAGGAACACTATGAAGGAACCTACTTGGTTTGCAAAGATGTGTGAAGCTTTAAGCAACCAACAATCAATTCATGAGGCTGGATCACTTGATAGACCTCAATGCTCACTCTAGGCAACTACGATCAATGGGTGATTAGGTTCTTTAGGTTTTGTGATCTGAAGAAGCCACATGGAAAGTTCTTAAAGAAGGTTATCTTGGAAGGTCCATTTGGGATGCCTACTGTCATTGTACGGGATCCAAATGCTAATCCACCAAGAGATGAACAATCAAACATTGCTACTGTTGCCGACTGAATCCTCAGAGGAACTTCTACACTATGAAGATGATGAGCTTGCAATGCAATATATCCTCTTAGGATTACCTAACCCAATTCTTTGAAGTGTTGATGCTCAAAAGGCTGCAAAGGA
This sequence comes from Chrysanthemum makinoi, assembly GCA_910596185.1. Classification (NCBI taxonomy): domain Eukaryota; kingdom Viridiplantae; phylum Streptophyta; class Magnoliopsida; order Asterales; family Asteraceae; genus Chrysanthemum; species Chrysanthemum makinoi. The sequence goes on along the minus strand of OU343219.1, from coordinate 177,109,678 downwards.
AATGTGGGAACATATTCATCTTCTTATGGAAGGATCTGCACTCAATCAAGAGGATATGGAATCCAAAATTTACTTGGCTTATGAACACTTCATGATTGAACACGGAGAGACACTAGAGTCTTATCATCATCGATTCTCAGACATCATAAATGATTTGGATAAACACAACATCATCATGCCAAGAATTGCGGTTAATACTAAGTTCTGAGTAGTCTTGGTCCAGAATGGGAAAAGTATGTCATTTTTCTCCGTCAAGCGAAGAACATGCATCATTCTACATACGGATTGTTGTGCGATTACTTGAAGCCTCATGAAAAGGAAGTTGATAGGGAAAGGATTCTCCGTGCTCAAATTGCTTCAACGTCAAATCCGGAAAATCAACAACTTGCCTTGTATGCTCAAAACGGTTATCCTCCTCAACCAGCAACTCAACCAACTGCTACAATCACACCATATGATCCTTCACAGCATCAATCTCAACAAACTCAATTGGTTCCATACAACAACAACAATGCTTCAAGCACTTGTCGATTGAAGCTAATGAGGAATCAGATCCGTTCGAAGCATTGCAACAAGGATTTGTTATGATTGCTAATGCTTTTAGCCGTTATACCAACAAATCCAACAATCGTATTAGTTCCTCATCTAACACAAGGAATCAAGGCATTTGTAAACAATGGGCGAGTTGAAGTTGAATCGTGGTTATGGTCGTCGGATGGGCGGTGGTCAAGGGTTTAATCTTTGTGGGTAGGAATAACCATAGAGCTCAAGTGGTGGAACAAGGAAATGCTCAGAATGGGTTGAATGGTCTTCGATGCTACAACTGCAATGAGAAGGGACACGGCTAATGCATGCCTAAAGCCGAGGACGCGTGCTTATCACAAAGAGGCTCTTCTTTTGGCTCTTAAGGATGAAGGGGTGGAATTCTCACGAGACAAAGAACGAGCTTTATGGCAATGCAATGCAATTTGTTATGTTGATGGCTAATATGCATGAGTTACAAATGGTGACCGAGGCCCGATGTATGACACTGATGGCTTGTCTCAGTACGAACAAACCATATTCATCTCGATCTAATATCTCCGCCAACATCTAAATCGGCAAGGCTCAAAATGTTCAAAATGAGTCGATCCACATCTCATTCCGACGATTTTCAACTAGACCCGTAGTTATATTTGACGATCAAGATGACCAAATGGTTTCCCTTGATAATCAAATTGACTCAGTGGTTATACTTGAGGATCTCAGTAATGATCATGTTGTGACTCATGTTGAACACGCCGAACTTTTGCCTCATCCAGATTTTGCTCGTTTAATACAAGACCAACAAACCATAGTGGAAGAATGTCGTGCAATTAATCGGGACTTGAAAAGTAAAAATGCACTTTGTTAACCAAGATTTTGAATGTTTACAAAAGCAACTCAACTTTTTCAAAACTCAAGAAAAGCGTGAAAAAGGTTTTGAAGCGACCTTTGCCAAATCTCATCAAAGCGAAAAATATTTAGAGGCAGATCGCGTGATCTAGCAGCTTGAAGAATGCTTTGTTATGCGAAATAGAACAAGCTGAAACATGAACATAAAAATCAAATTAACGCTCTCACCTTGGAAAATCAAAAAGCTAAAGTTGAGTTGTTAACTTGTCAAAAACAGTTCTCTGCATACAAAAAGCATTCAACGAAGCGAATAGATGATCATCTTGAAGAAATCATCGGCTTGCAAAACAAACTTAAAGAGTTTAAAAGCATTTGTTTACAAACATGATGAGTCGGTCACAGCTATTGAAAAGTTTACTTTAAAACCAAATCCAAATGGATATGGACCAAATCTTGCTGATTACAAACCTAAGCTTTCAACCAAAGCATTCAAACCAAATCTGAAGTTTCGGTCAGAATATAAAATTGATAATTACATTTATGAGTGTTGTTGAATATCATCGTCAAGAGGAATTAGATCACGAAGGCGAGAGTCGATCAAAATTAGAAAAAGTTGTTTACAACAAACCTTTTAACTATTCAAAGCGGTCACTTTCGTCACACCAACGGATTCTTCTAACACACCAAGGATTATCATAAAACGTCTGAGTCTTCTAATGTTAATCCCAAACCAGATTATGCACAAACTTATGGTCCTTTACCTTCCATCGGTGAAGTAAACTCAAAACACGAAAATCGCAAAATTCTTAGATATTTTGACCTTTTCATGGATGACCTCAAAACTTTACAACATGAGATAGAATATCATTCTGAAATTAAAGTTCAACATTTTCAATGCCTCTAGCGAGAACAAAGAGATATTTAGAAAAATCTTTTACCAAATGTTAAAAATTTGAAAAGTTGTGCATTGTCTTGGGAAAGGGACTTTCATAAGGAACTTGGATTGATGAAGGTCATTTTAGAAAGAAACATCTATTTCTAATACTAAACGTAAAAGAAAATGTTGAGAAAAGATGTTGATCGACTCTTGGAAGATGTCATCTGTCCTGATGTCCATAATGTTGTGTTATTGAATTCTTTGTCATATGCATTTGATTATATCTCTGCGATCTTGTTGATTACGTGGTAAATGTTGAGAACACGATAATGTGCTTGGTCGAGTCCTTAAAAGTTGAAAATAAACGATTGTCAAAAGAAATTTCAAATGCAATACGTCGTCTTAATTGGTGTCAAAAAGATATTCACGATCAACAACTTGCTTTTCAACACAAAATCGCCCGATTGCGTGCAAAATCTTCTGATCCTAAAATTGAGCAACTGGATGATCAAAGCGTGTCTTTTAAGTGTCAAATCTCAAAATATGAACAAGAACTTGTAAAAGTTAAAAGGAATATGGTGTCATATTTGATTTACTCAAAAGACTCGTGATGAAGCATCAAATGAACTTGATCATTATCTTGCACACACTAAAGAAGTTATGCATTTTCTTTGGAAATATTGGTTACGAAAATCAAGATCGATTCACACTATCCTCAAGTTAAGAGAAATGTTAGGAAAGTATGAACAACTTCCGCCTACCGTAATTAAGAGAATAGCACCAGTAACACTTAGTAATCATGAACCTAGAATCCCTACTGCCAAATCACAAGTTGCTAACGTGCTTCCTTCTACTTGAAACGAGGAATAGTTGCGTCTTTTCCAAACGTCCGCACTTCACGGCCTAGGAGCACTACATCGAAGAATAGGAAGTTGCGACCTAAGAAAAGATCAATAAGGAATGCTAAAGTAGAAGAACACCCTAGGACTATGAATAAGACTCATGTTGTTTCCACTATAGATTATTGCGTCGGCAAATGTAATAGAAATAGTGATGTAACGAATGCTAAACCTTTAAGTACCTTTGATATTCAGTCTAATGCACCTTGTGTTATTTGTCGTAAAAGTATGAATTCTGATTGTCATGACAAATGTGTTGCTAAAGCTATCATCTCTCGTTTAAGGAATCCTAAGAATCGGAATACCTCTAGGCCCACTAATCTTTCTAAGTCTGTGCTTGGTAGACCGCCCTCTTTAAATTCCAAGAAACGCATTGCTGTCCCTGTAGCTCCAGTTTCACCTCCTAGGAATGTAGTACCACATAGTGCATTCACTAAGACTAAAGCAAATACTAGTTGGAGATAGCAGAAATGGATATATAACACACTTGGATTTACATGGATACCTAAAGCTATTGATGTGTGTATGTCTACTATAACTGCTCGGAACCCTCTAACATTTCGGGTTCCAAATCTACTTCTATTCCATCTGTGTCGTCTGTGTGTAATGCAGGTGATACAGATCATTCTCTGGATTGTTGATAGCGGATGTTCCTGACACATGACAGGCAACCTTAAATTGTTATCAAACTTTATTGCAAAGTTCATTGGCACTGTCAGATTCGGGAATGATCACTTCGCGGCTATCATGGGCTACGGAGACTACATCAATGGGAACATCGAAATTAGCAGGGTTTATTATGTGGAAGGCCTCGGTCACAATCTGTTTTGATGGAGTCATTCGTGATGGAGATTTGGAGGTTACTTCAGGGAGAAATCTTGTTTCATTCGTGATCTACAAGGAAACGACCTTATGTCTGGCTCGCGTAATTCCAGTCTTTACACTATCTCTATGCAAGACATGGTTGCTTCATCTCCCATTTGCTTACTTTCAAAGCCAACATCAACAAAATCATGGCTATGGCACCGTCGTCTCTCACATCTAAACTTTCAAACCATCACCAACCTTGCTCGACACAAACTAGTTGAAGGACTCCCACGATTTCGGTATTCTAAAGATCACCTTTGCTCAGCTTGTGAACAAGGGAAAAGCACTCGTGCTCATTTTCCTTCAAAGGTGGAACACAGCTCTCAGCATGTGCTTCATCTTCTTCACATGGATTTGTGTGGCCCGATGCGTGCAAACGATCAATGGCAAACGCTACATCTTAGTAATTGTTGATGACTACTCACGCTGGACTTGGTTCTACTTTCTTCGAAGCAAAGACCAAGCTCCACAGATGATCATCACCTTTCTCACGAAAATACAAGTTCAGCTATGAAACACTGTCCGACAAATATGAACAGACAGAGGCACTGAATTTGTTAACCAAACTCTTCGTGAATTTTATGAGAAAGTTGGAATTCAGCATCAGACATCTATTGCACGCACACCAGAACAAAACGGAGTTGTTGAAAGACGAAACCGAACGTTAGTGGAAGCTGCAAGAACAATGTTAATCAATGCTAAACTTCCAGATTACTTATGGGCAGAGGCGTATCTCTTGCATGCTATACTCACAACCGTTCTATGATTACAAAACGCCACAACAAAACGCCTTTCGAGCTTGTCCACAACAGAAAACCAAATCTCCAACACTTTCATGTATTTAGATCTCTTTGCTATCCGAATAATGATCGTGATGACTTTGGAAAGCTCAAAACCAAAGCTGACATTGGAGTCTTTATTGGATATTGTGATAATTCTAAAGGTTTCTGAATCTGGAATCGTCGAACAAAGGAGGTTATGGAAACGATTCATGCTCATTTTGATGAACTTACGAAAATGGCTTCTGAGCATAACAGCTTAGAACCCGGTCACAACCGCTTAAACTTCCCCCAAACCCCATCATCAGCTGAACAAAGCCCCCAACTCACTCGTCAACAAATGGAAAGACTATTTGCTCCGCTGTTCAGTGACGATATTGATGAACGTGCTCCAGGTGTATCCGCTGTTTCCGCTGCTCCACCTGATACTACTTTTATACCTGATACACCTGCTACAACAACTACAGTTGAAGAAGCACCACCAGTTGACTCCAACACAACAGTTGAACAAACCGCTTCCAACAATGATGAACCGGCTGATGATTTTTTGAATGAAGTACCCCCACCTGCAGATTTTGATCCGAATGCGTTCTTTAACCCGTTTGCTAATGAATCTGCTGCACCTGATGTCGCGGAATCATCAACAAGTCATTTGAATCCTCAAAATCTGCACAATGTATACCAACATCAACCCTCCACACATAGATGGACAAAAGACCATCCTCTGGAGAATATTATTGGCAACCCGAATCAACCAGTCGTTACGAGACAACGTCTTCACACAGACGGTGAACATTGCATTTATGCACTCACTGTCTGCCAATCTGAACCTAAAAACATTAAAGACGCAATGACAAAGGACAACTGGATTGAATCCATGCAGGAAGAACTCAACCAATTTAAACGTCTTGAAGTATGGGAACTGGTTGAAAGACCAACAGGGGTCTTCGTCATTGGTCTTAAATGGATTTGGAAAAACAAACTGGATGCTGAAGGGAACATTATCATAAACAAGTCACGTCTGGTGGCTAAGGGTTATAGACAGGAAGAGGGTATTGACTTTGAAGAATCATTCGCTCCGGTTGCTCGTCTTGAGGCTGTTAGGATTTTTCTAGCATTTGCGGATCACATGAACATCACGGTCTTTCAGATGGATGTAAAAACTGCTTTTCTCAATGGACAACTGAAAGAAACAGTTTATGTTAGTCAACCAGAAGGATTCATTGATCCAGAGTTCCCTAATCATGTCTACAAACTGAAGAAAGCTCTTTACGGTCTCAAACAAGCCCCTCGGGCATGGTTTGATAAGCTATCATCTTTCCTCATTGCCAATAACTTTACCAAAGGTTCGGTCGACCCAACTCTTTTAATACAAAATCACGGGGAACATATTTTAATTGTTCAAATTTATGTGGATGACATCATTTTTGGGTCAACTCATAAAAAGTACTCAATCGCTTTTGCAAAACTAATGAAGAAACATTTTGAAATGTCCATGATGGGTGAACTTACGTTCTTTCTAGGACTGCAAGTTCATCAATCACCCCGTGGTATTTTCTTGAGTCAGTCAAAATATGCCCTTGAATTGTTAGACAAATTTGGAATGCAAACCTGTGACACCTATGCCACACCAATGGCTCATACCAAGAAGCTAGACGCTGATTTACATGGGAAATTGGTAGACCCCACAAAATACCGTAGTATTATTGGGTCTCTCATGTATCTAACTGCTAGCAGACCTGATATTTTCTTTGCCGTATACCTTTGCTCCCGTTATCAGTCGCGACCAACTGAAACCCACCTCTCTGAGGTTAAAAGAATCCTCCGATACATCAAGGGAACCATTAATTTGGGAATCTGGTATCCAAAGGATTCTGGTTTTGAACTAATCACTTTTTCAGACGCTGACCACGCAGGATGCTTAGACTCACGGAAAAGTACTTCAGGAGCTTTACAATTTCTTGGAGATAAACTGGTGTCATGGCAATCGAAGAAGCAGGATTGTACGTCGCTGTCCTCAACTGAAGCAGAATATGTAGCCATGTCCGCGTGTTGTGCTCAAGTCATTTGGATGAGAACATGTTAGAGATACGAAAATCCGTCTAACAAAGAAGTTTCGGTCACTGGAAGAATGAAGAAAATTGGCTTACGTTTACTAGCTCGTTAACACATATTATTTAGTAAATATGGGCCGATTATAGGAACAGCCCAAAGGCTAGGCCTTATGGCTGGTCATTTACAAGGGTTTTTATACCCTTTGTTTTTCTATTTTTTAGCTAGCTACTTCATTATTCGTGATATACTTTTAGGGTTTGTACCGATCCTTTTTTCTTTTCAATCAAGTTCTTTAAAAGTTTAATCTTCTTGGCATTGATCTTGTTTTTCTATGTCTCTCTTATGATTAACGTATGATCTAAAGACCATCAATTGGTTTCAGAGCCAAAGTGATTGATTGATTTTTGATTTCTACAAAAAAAATTTAGGGCTCGGTTTTAATTTTTTTTGTGGTATCAATTTATCAACGCAAGCCCACTTAACTACACAACACAAAAACACACCTTGTAATCAACAATCACTCACGATCAGGTCATTTCGTTAATCCCTAATCAATGGCCTTGAATGAAGAAATAAGTGCGGCAGGTACTGATACACGTCCACCCATGTTGGTTGAAAGTGATTTCGATTCGTGGAAAATTCGTATTCACAGGTACATTCGAGGCAAACCACATGGCAAGCTTATCTAGAACTCGATTCAAAATGGACCTTCACCACATCCTATGATTACTGATGCTCTACCTGCTGGTCAAACTGGTGTGCCAATACCGAGGAAGAAACTAGATTCAGAGTTCACACCTGAAGAAAACAACCTTGAAATGGCTGACACGCAAGCTGAAATCATTCTCAGTCAAGGACTCCCACGTCACATTTTCAACATTCTAAATCAGACAAGTACTGCTAAAGAGATTTGGGATAATGTGGAGTTACTCATGCAAGGATCAGGACGTACTGTTCAACAAAAGAAGGAAGATTTATTTGATGAGTACGAACGCTTTCGTGCCAATGGAAACGAGACGATTCATGACTACTTTGTGCGTTTCCACAAGCTAATAAATGACATGAAGCTTACACAGCTAACTATTCCGACTCATCAGATGAACACTAAGTTTGTCAACAACCTTCCATCTTATTGGGGTAAGTATGTGACTAGTGTCAAGCTGAACATGGATATCTCAACCGTTAGCTATGTTCAAATCTACACACATCTCAAAGCTTACGAGCCTCATGCTCAAAAGACTCTCACGAAACAAGAGCAGTCAGCAAGCATTGTTGACCCACTAGCTTATATTGCTCACACCTCTTCTCCAACTTCTTATCCATCACCTTCACCTCCAACTCAACAACCAGTTGTTCAGTCTCCGAATGACGCAATGATGGCCACTATGACTCAGATTGCAAATCTTTTAAGTGGTTTCCAACAACAGTTTCCTCCTACCAACAACCAGCTCCGGACATCGTCCAATCCAAGGAGTCATGCTACGGTGCATGACGGGCAAATAGTCACTGAAACCATTCAGCGAAGAGCTCCGGGAAATGTTGGCAAAACAGGAACAAAAGGAACTCCAGGTTATGGACAAGTGACTGATAAGCAAGGGAAGAAAGTGATCTGCTACAACTGCCGAGGTGAAGGACATGTAGCAAGGCAGTGTAATGAACCGAAAAGGAAGCAGGATTCTCAGTACTTCAAGGATAAAATGCTGCTTATGGAAGCAAAAGAGAAGGGAGCTGAATTAGATGCAGAAGCCGAAGCATTCCTAGCTGATGTGGAATGCACTGCTCCCTATGATCAACCTCTGTCATTGACTACTACAAACATGTTTCACGTCAACCATGAGGATGCTTATGATTCAGACGTGGATGAAGGCCCCAATGCTGCTGTCGCTTTCATGGCCAACATGTCATCCACCAGTGCCAATACCAAGCCAGTCAATGAGGTACATAAGAATGACAATCAACTCTGTGATAATGTGAATTATCAGTTAACACAGGAGATACACCATGAAGAACATTTAGACTCCGATGTTGAGTCTGACATTGATGACAATATGATTTCATATCATCAATATCTTCTCGACAGCGAAGCCCAAAATGTTCCAACTGAGGTATCTGCTGAATCATCTGATAAGATTTCTATGATTGCTATCTTAACTGACTTGCAAACCCAACTAGATGGCCATGTTAAGGTTAACCAGGCACAAAGATTAGAAAATGAAACGTTAAAAACTGAGCTTGTACATTGCCAGCAAGAAATATGTCGTCTAGATACCCAACAGATCAAACTTGATCTTGAAAATCAAGTTCGCCAGGAACAAAACCTAGTAACCATGCGCAATAAGCGTAACGCTGAACTTGAGCAAGAAAACGTGTTGCTAAAATCAACTTTAAAATCCACTATTTCAAATAAAGATGAGTCAATTGCGTCTTTAAAATCTGAAATTCAACAGGTTTTATCTGATAAAAAGGAAATTGTGGATAGTTATCTTGATGAAATGGTATGTTTAAGAAGTGCTAATAAAGTTGCAACAGAAATGCTGCAAAGATTTAACATGCCTACACAAACTATACCTATGCTTTCAAAGAAACCTAAAACAACAACCGATGACTTGCACAAGGACATTCTAGGTAAACGCAATCCGCGTGTAAGCAATCTGGCCAAACATGCTCAACCTGTCCTATATGATGGTCATGCTCTTTTGCAACCCAGCCTAAGACCTACACCTGTTGACGTGTGGGATAGCGAGGATGTCTTAGTACACGTAGAGGTTAGCATGCATAAAATGAAAGAAAAACCAGGGCACGTCCAACCAGCAAGTGGCTTCTATGAGAAGCAAAACGCCATTGCGTTTGTTCCTCAACAGGAACTATCTAGTGAACAGGTTTACTGGATGTCTAGTCAAGATAGTACCCCTTCTAACTCTGTGACTCCCTTTGTTCATAAAAGTCCACCTCCTAGCCAAGTTCTTGCTAGTCTTCAAAATATTAAAGCTGTGTTTCCCCAATTTGAGAACATTTTGAATGAAAGAACCACTGTCAGACCGCTATATGTGAGTGAAGCGTGTTATGAATACGCAAGAGAGTTTGCTATGCATCAGGTTATCCCTTTTCTTGATTATTTCAAGCAACATGTGCAAACTGCCGATGACACCATTGTAAAGGAAGTAGCGGAATTTAAGGAGATTCACTATGGGTTAGAAGATGAGTATGAACGAAGTGTTCTTGAAATCAAGAACTTGCACATAGAGAAGAAAAATATTTTAATTCAAAATGAATGCTTAATTGCTAAATGCTTAGAAAAAGATATATGCTCTATTGTGATGAATTCTGATATAGTTGTGCCCCCTAGTTCGAATTGCCTTTGCGAAGAGCTTAGATTTGCATGCGATAGGGAACACACTAAGGTTCTTGAACTTGAAGCTGAGATTTTGAAACTGGAAAAGATGGTCAATACTTCTGAAAAATGAACTTTTCATTTACAAAAAGACCATATTGATTTACCACTTAAATATCAAAATCACAAACAATGCATAGACACTTCCAGTGCGTCAAATGAAATTTTTGAAATTAACAAGTTACGAGATCAGCTTCGAGGGAAAGAGGACACTATTAGAAATTTAGAAGCCCAGACTAACATCATGAAGGTGTTGAATGCAGGTCCCACTGTAGGTAATTTTGATAAGCAGGCCTTAGAAACTGAGCTGACTCAGTTAAAAGATGTTGTCACTTCTCTTAGGATTAAGAATGATGGGTATAAGGTAGAAAATACTAAATTGAATCGACTTTATCTAGAATTGTCGACAGCAAATATCCACCTTCGTACTAAAACCTCTGAGAAGATAGCCGCCTTAAATGCTGAGATTGCCAAATTCAAACCTAGTGTTAGTGGACCTAGGACAACCGTGACACCTAAAGTACTTGCTCCAGGTATGTATGCCATTAATAAGAAATACATCGTCCCACCAAAATGAGACAATTGGGTTAAACCGACCCCGTTGCCAAAGAAGAAGCAAGTAACCGTTGTAGCACCCCACAGACCTTCACCCAAACCCATACAGACAACATTAGTGCAACCTAATAAGAAACCTAACGTTTGTGTGCCTCTGTCTACAGGAATAAAACCCACTTCTGGAGCCAGCAAACCTGTGCCTAAGAGTGTCCCTCAGAATCATAGAACCTTGCCGGCTACACGTGAGAAAGCGACGCGAGTAGAAGAGCACCCTAGGAATTTGAATAAAAAGAATCGTGTTGATTCTCATTTGAATGCTAAACGTTTTGTTTCCATTTCCAATTTGAACACTGTTTATGGTGCATGTAATGACAATTTGTTTTTTAATAAACATAATACGTGTATGGATACTTGTGATCAAACGGTGAATGTCAAACACAACCAGACTACGCGTACTATTCACCAAACCAAGAAGGTTTGGAAACCAATTAAGAAAGTCTGGATTCCCATTAGCACGACTGTTGCTCATGCTGAAACTCAGTGGAAGCCCACTGGTAGGCATTTCAAACTGTGTGATATCACTATGATTAAGGAAACCAGTGTAGAGCCTTTAGCACTTTCCCCGAGCGCTAAGTTCTAGTCCCAATGCTACTATGATATCTCGGTTATCTGATTGTCAACCAATTTTTGCTGTTAACTAACCGGATGAGTAAGGGCATCCTATCACAGGATATATATTTGGGTTTTTGCAGGTAATTCAGATTGTTCTCTGGTACTTGGATTCAGGATGCTCACGACACATGACTGGTGATAGAGCTCGACTTATCAATTTTGTGGATAAGTTTATTGGTACAGTGCGATTCGGCAACGATGAATTTGCTAAGATCGTTGGTTATGGTGATTACAAACTGGGCGACACTATCATCTCTCGAGTCTATTATGTTGAAGGACTCAAGCACAACCTATTCTCAGTTGGACAATTCTGTGATGGTGGTTTAGAAGTTGCATTCCGACAACACTCTTGTCACATCCGCAACTATGACATGGTTGATCTACTCAAAGGATCGCGGACTACCAACCTGTACACCATCTCTCTAAATGATATGTTGTCAGCTTCTCCAGTTTGCTTGCTAACAAAAGCCTCGTCTACAAAGTCATGGTTATGGCATCGTAGATTAAATCATCTAAACTTCGGGACCCTGAATGAATTAGCCCGAAAAGATCTAGTACGAGGATTACCGAAGCTGAAATATGACAAGGATCGTCTGTGTCCATCTTGTCAACTTGGGAAAAGCAAGAAGGCAACCCATCCACTCAAGACGGAAAACACCAATACTTAAATTCTCAACACACTTCATATGGACCTCTGTGGCCCCATGAGAACGGAGAGTATCAACGGAAAGAAATACATCTTGGTGATAGTGGACGATTACACCAGATTTGGTTGGGTGAGATTCTTACGATCAAAAGATGAAACTCCTAGAGCAATTGAGAAGTTTATTGTGCAAACACAGCGTGCCCTCAATGCCACTGTTCGTGTTGTCCGAACAGATAATGGAACGGAATTTCTCAACAAAACAATCGACGGATGGTTTGAGAAAATTGGAATTACTCATGAAACAAGCGTACCTCGGTCTCCACAACAGAACGGCGTTGTCGAACGACGGAACCGAACTCTTATGGAAGCTGCTCGTACAATGCTTATATTTGCCAAAGCTCCGTTATTCCTATGGGCAGAAGCTGTAGCCACTGCGTGTTATACTCTTAACCGATCTTTAATACACACACTACACGGCAAGACCTATTACGAGTTGCTGAAAGGTAAGAAGCCTGAGTTAAAATACTTTCGAGTATTTGGATCTCTGTGTTATCCCACCAATGACTACGATGACGTGGGTAAGCTCAAGGCGAAAGCCGACATAGGTATATTCGTTGGCTATGCACCCACTAAGAAAGCGTACAGAATCTACAACAAACGAACGCGCAAGATTCAAGAAACCATTCATGTGACCTTCGATGAACTTACCGAAGGAATGACGTCTGGTCATCACAGTTCAGGCTGCGCACCCAGTGAACTTCATGCTTTACAATCAGGACGCAGCCGTTCTGATCTAGTGAATGATCCTCCAACACCCAGTGTCCCACCTACAGAGAAACAGGTAGACGATTTGTTTCAACAATGGTTTGACGAAGCGGAGGAGATCCCACCGGTTGTTCCAATGCCTCCGGTTGTTCAAATACCTCCGGTTAATGAACAAGCTGCTCAGGTACACGAGAGTGCCCATGGTTCATCCTCCTCTACACTTATCTCCGAAGGCGCTCCTAGCGTTACTCTTAGTCCCTCACCTTCGCAACCTTTGCACTCTGACACTAGTGATTCGGATCCCACTACACCATTCGACCATCTTGACAGTAATTTGTTTACACCATATCTTGCTTCTGAAACCGTCTCTGAAGCATCGTCTTCCAACACTGTCGATGTCGAAGTTGCTCCTGATAATCCACTACCTCATTTGAAAAAGTGGACTAAGGCTCATTCCTTAGAGAATATCATTGGCGATGTCAAACGCCCCGTATCTACCAGGAAGCAACTGGAAACCGATGCACTTTGGTGTTTCTTCAACGAATTCATATCTCATGTTGAACCAAAAACTTATAAACAAGCCTTAGAGTATTCATGTTGGATTGAGGCTATGCAGGACGAGATACATGAGTTCGATCGATTGGATGTGTGGGTTCTTGTACCACGTCCAGCTAATATTCTCATCATCCCGCTCAAATGGATTTTCAAAATCAAGTTGGATGAATATGGTGAAGTATTGAAGAACAAGGCACGGTTAGTGGCGAAAGGTTATCGTCAAGAAGCTGGTATTGATTTCGAAGAATCCTTTGCACCTGTTTCACGACTCGAAGCGATCAGACTCTTCATTGCGCATGCAGCCAGTCAAAACATGGTCATCTTTCAAATGGATGTGAAAACCGCCTTTCTCAACGGCGAACTGAACGAAGTTGTCTATGTTAGTCAACCAGACGGTTTTGAAGATCCAGATCATCCAACGCATGTGTACCGACTCAAGAAAGCTCTCTATGGGCTCAAGAAAGCTCCACGTGCATGGTATGACAAGTTGTCAGCGTTTTTTATCAAATTTGGATTTTCTAAAGGCGTGGTCGATCCAACTCTCTTCACAAGGACAATAGGCAAACATATCTTACTCGTGCAAATCTATGTCGATGATATAATCTTTGCCTCTACCAATCCCAAAGCATGCAAACTTTTTGCTTATGAGATGAACTCAACTTTTAAGATGTCGATGATGGGACAAATGTCTTTCTTTCTAGGTCTACAAGTTTCCCAAAATCCCAGAGGCATCTTTATCAACCAGTCAAAATATGCTCTTGAAATTTTGAAAAAGTTTGGTTTTGACACATGCACACCCATTGATACTCCAATGGCGGAGCGACCCGACCTTGATGAAGATAGGGGAGGAAAGCTTATTGATCCTACATGTTATCGTGGTATGGTTGGCTCCCTTATGTATCTTAGTGCATCTAGACCTGATATAGTTTTTGCTGTCTGTATGTGTGCCCGGTATCAGGCAAAGCCTACCGACAAGCACCTTCATGCAATTAAACGGATCTTTCGATACCTTCAGGGAACTATTCACATGGGTCTCTGGTATCCGAAGGACTCCGGTTTTCAACTTACAGCGTTTGCAGATGCTGACTATGCAGGTTGTCATGACACAAGGAGAAGTACGTCTGGTTCCGCTCAATTTCTCGGAAATAGGCTTGTTAGCTGGTCTTCGAAAAAGCAAAAGAGTACGGCTATCTCCACCACTGAAGCAGAATACATTGCGCTATCCGGTTGTTGCGCACAAGTCCTCTGGATGCGTTCACAACTCAGGGACTACGGATTTGTGTTCAACAAAATTCCGATGTATTGTGACAATCAAAGTGCTATTGCTCTATGTTGTAACAGTGTTCAACACTCCCGCTCCAAGCACATTGATATTCGTCACCACTTCATAAAAGAGCATGTTGAAAGAAACGTGGTTGAGTTGTATTTCGTGGAGACTAAATATCAACTGGCAGACATTTTTACGAAGGCCTTACCAAAAGAGCGCTTCTCTACACTACTTCCACTGCTTGGGGTAAAACAAATGTCACCAGAGACTCTAAAGGAACTTCAGGATGAATCAGTCTCTAAGTAACCAGGATACACATTGTCTATCCTTTGTATCATAGTGTATATTTGTACAAAAAAAAAAAAAAAAAAACCACATTCTGTATGTTTACGGGGGAGAATCAGTTCTTCTAACGGTTTTGCAGGTTTCTTGGACGCATTTTTGCTGATTCTATTGCTGACAGATTGAAACAACCACATTCTTCATACACAGACAGATCACTGTTTCACTCATGTCTCGGTTTCATACAGGTCTAGTTTCAATAATCACTTGATATTTGTGCTTCAATTGCTCACCTCAATGATTGAGGGGGAGCTTGATTCATTTAAGTCCATTCTAGCTCAAAACCATTCAACTCTTTTCATACTTTTGATCGGGGGAGAAAATGTGACTTAAATAAAAACGGATAAATATTGATTCGATTGATTCTAATTGCTAAGTCATGTCCTTACATGTGCAAAACACCTTTCGTATATCGTAGCACATGTGTAGGGGGAGCAAAGTGGTAATTTATTCAAAAATATCAAGGTACCAAAATCTTTGTGTTATACACTAGTATCTTGATAAGTGACAAAGAATCTTTTGTTTCATATTTGTGTATGTGATCTTGAGGAATGCATAAGAATGAGATGTGGTAACACCAGGGTATTTTTATACTCATATGTTTGTCTTCGGATAACATCCACTAGTGAAGTAGACTTCCATACAAGTACTTGTACAAGTTTGGATTTCTCAAAGCACTTCATATCTTTCGAGATATTTTTCAAAATATCATCAGAGCATTCTGATTTAAACTTTCGTTTGTGCCCCATAAATATTTCTTAAGCACATCGAATGTTTTTTTAAATCACTTTTGCCATCGGCCTTCTACGGTACTTAATTGTATTAAGAAGTAAAACATTGTTCAGGAATTGTACGGTATAGTCAGCAGACAGTAACTGTACTGACTCACTCTTTACCATTCTATTAGTAGAAATACTCATAGTGTGATTAGTCTTTGGACATCTGGTATAGAGAACAGCAAGCATACGGGAATCTGATACTTCGGTGTTAGAGACCTTAAAGGCTTTGAGCTGGAAAACCTGTCAAGAAAGTTCTTTTAATGAATTTATCTGATCACAGGTGCAGTATTCGTACTGTAATCATCGATCCTCACGGAATCGGAGGTTAATGTAATCGACCAGATTGAGTATCGTCTATACTTGGTCCCTTCAAAATATAAAACCCTTCGTGTGTTCACAAAAAGATTTTCTAGAACACATTAAGTGGATTTTTTTTTGCAACAAATTTTTTTTGGTGACTAAATTATTCAAACGTGGTGTATGACAACTCAAAGAATCCGATGCAAGACAAATGCTCACATATCTGAAGAAATCTAGAAAGCTTATATACTTAAAGCTTCCGCAACTCTGAGATCATCATCTTCTTCACATATTAAAGTCAAGAAGTTAGAAGAAGAAAGATCATAAAAGCTTTCAAATTTTCAGCGAATATGAGCATGTAAAAAGACCAAAGTTCAGTAAACATCAAGATGTCAAGACTTAAAGTACTACAAAAGCACAAGAAGAACAAGTCAAGTGAAGTAACCCAAGAACTACGATGTTTCTCCTACTGCTCTTACATTGGAATCTGCTAGTTTAGCGACAATTCTGCAACAGAAATAATGTCACTAACAGATTTGGGAGGAAGGAGCAACCTGGTTAGTGTCAGATTAGTGACAGATTATGTGTCGCTAATCACCATGGGAGGAAGGAGGCATCAAATTGCAACAGATTAGCCACAGTTTAGTGACAGAAAAAGTGTTGCTAATTGGTATGGGAGGAAGGAGAATGCAAAGTTCGTGACAGATTTGTGACAGACTTGTAACAGAAAAACTCATTCAAATATGTTCGAAGATAGCACTCCTAATTTGTGAAAAGAAGTTTCGTCAAAAGAATTCATTCGAGCAACCGAGTTTGATTCGAGCAACCTCTACTTGGGGGAGATTGTTAGAGATACGAAAATCCGTCTAACAAAGAAGTTTCGGTCACTGGAAGAATGAAGAAAATTGGCTTACGTTTACTAGCTCGTTAATACATATTATTTAGTAAATATGGGCCGATTATAGGAACAGCCCAAAGGCTAGGCCTTATGGCTGGTCATTTACAAGGGTTTTTATACCCTTTGTTTTTCTATTTTTTAGCTAGCTACTTCATTATTCGTGATATACTTTTAGGGTTTGTACCGATCCTTTTTTCTTTTCAATCAAGTTCTTTAAAAGTTTAATCTTCTTGGCATTGATCTTGTTTTTCTATGTCTCTCTTATGATTAACGTATGATCTAAAGACCATCAGAACACAACTCAAAGACTATGGTTACGTATTTGACAGAATCCCGATGTACTGCGACAATCGGAGTGCTATTGCAATCTCGTGCAACTTAGTTCAACACTCGAAATCAAAGCACATCGATCTTCGATATCATTTCATCAAGGACCACGTGGAACAGGGTACTGTTGAATTATATTTTGTGGGTACAGAATACCAATTGGCAGATCTACTCACCAAAGCCTTGCCTCCTGCTAGGTTTAATGAGTTGGTCCACCGGATTGGTATGAGGTGTTTGACTCAAGAGGAATTGGATGACCTCCTAAAACAGTCTTAAAAACCTATCAAACACCCAAAACTCTTTTGTATATATATATATATATATATATATATATATATATATATATATATACTAGTGTCAAAACCCGTCCGATGGACGGGTATGATTTGTGGTTTTTATTTTTAGGTTTTAGTAGATTATATAAACAAGTAGGGTTGGATCAGTTGGTAAACCCCTTGCCTCTCAACTGAGAGGTCAGGGGTTCGACCCTCACTCCCTACAAAAGGCTTTTCTACCTTTGTAGATGAAGCCTCTACCTTAGTAGGGGTTATGTCTACATCTCAACCTTCCCCATACACCGGAAACGGTATTGGGTCCCCATAACCCGTGGAAGACGGCATTGGGCGTTACTTTTTTTTTTTTTTTTAGTAGATTAAATATATACTAAAAAGTAGTTAAAAGTTATGCTATTTGAATTATACAAAGTAAATATGTAGAGTTAGGTTATGTGGCACAAAATTTATGTATAGATTACTTTGAAAATGAAAATTCTGTAGTAATAGCTTGACATGACACAATTAAGAGTAAGTTCATAGTTTTTCAAAATGCATAGACTATGTGTTTAACTTAGATTTATGCCGATCTTTTAATGTACCATGATAGTCATGATTATTATACGATAGTTGAGAAATATTTGTAATATCATGCGAATAAATAATATGTTAGATTAGTCAAAATTAATCTAACGTGTATTGAAATGTTTAATGTGCTAACCATTTATGCTACCAACAAAATAGAATATAGTGTTGAAAAGCCTCAAAGTTGAACTCCTAGAAAAAAAATCATATACCTCAAGAAAATTATTATAATTATGGCATTTCTTCAAATCTAGCCAGTGTGAGGTATTTGGCAAGTATCAAATTTGACTTGTCTAAATGATCATCGTCATCATGCCTTACAACGGTTCCCTCGTTGCAATTAAAGCATTGTTATTTTCCAAAATTATGTACCAAAAGGTTAAACGGTAAAAATTACGAATGGTTTTTTGTTACCTTACTATTATTTGTTCCAACAGTTTTATATTTGATGTCTTGTCTTTTATAAAAACATTCTAATTTGTCAGCTTTTATTTGGATGTCTTGTCCCTTTATAAAACATTCCAATTCATTTTGTTCAACCTGGAAATTGTTTTGCCAATATGAAGAAAAAACAAACGTAAAAAATGATTACACTTATAGACCCGTAGAATCACAGGGATTTTTAAAGAATTATTTATTAAGAGCATCTACAATGCATCAAATCTTTGAAGACTTGATGTATTTAATGCATTTAATGCAAATCTCATTTAATAACTAAAGCTTTTACAAAAGACTTGAGGCTCATCAAGCTTTTGTAAAAAGCTTTCCAAAAAGTCCTTGTTGCAATGCATAAAACCATGTCCAAAAGCTTTTTGGAATAGTGAAAAGTCTTTCCCAACTTTACCCATTGTAGTTGCTCTAAGGAGTTACGTGTGTGAATAAATTTACAAACAACAACGAACGTAAACAGGAAGCTTAGTCATAAAAGACTGTAAACTATCAAGCCTCGTCCCCAATCGTAATCTTCCTTGTTCGTCACAGACGAATGCCTACGCACTTTCAACCCTATCCAAAGGAACTCCTCTCAGATATCAACCCTTATCCACAGATCTGATGAAGACATCACTTATCTAAAAAACATAACCAACAAAAACCTTAACACGTTTATCACTCCATAACTTTCTAATAACCTTTACAATTCACATAAATTCATATTACTTATACCCAACAATTAAATTAGGAACAAATACAATAGGTAAATACAAAAATTTACATTATGGAAATACTCTCTAATCAATAAGAGGTTGGTACCATCTGGTGAAAGAGTTGAAGATCTAGAGTTATTATGCATACTCAGATCAGGTCTCAATGACTTTAAGTTCATTAATAACGAAGGTTTTACTGATACTTACACAGTGGGTCAAACTGATGTGTGTTCTAGTGTATATTAGTAACAACCATCCTCTTCATGATTCAGATAACAGGAACACTGAGCGAGCTTGACTGTTGAGCAGCCTTGGTAGTATTTGCATCAACAATAAGCTACAATCAGGATGTTCAATTAAGATGTCTGTTGTGAAGCAGGCCTCTCCAAGTAGTGCATTGATTTTCATATCTGCAAAATGATCAGCTCAACTTCAGGGAGGGGGCGTAAACCTCAAGGATAATTTTAGAGGTGGCTATTTCGGTGCAGTCACTTATGAATGGATCGATTTGTGTTGAAATATATCTCAAAAGTGTAGAAAGTTGTTTAAAGTCCATTTAATATGCATACGGCATGCAGCCTTCTAAAGTGTTTCTAAGAGAATTATATTATCAAGTAATATGTATTGTTTATGAGCCTCGCATGGTGTTATGGATTGCTGAGTTTACAAATAAATTAATACATTGGTTACAATCGGTCATTTAGAATCCTAAAATAAAAATAAATAAATAAATAAAAATCTAAAGGCCCATATCCCGACTACGCAAATATTAACTAAACGCAAAATAAACGTAATTAAAGAAACGCGAATTAAATGCAACTACATCTAAATTAAGTCCTAAAAATGATCTAAAATTACTTTTATACTAAAACTGATATTTGAAAACTATTTAAAAATTAAAAATAATTTTTAGGATTTTTCTTGAATTTATTTGAATTAAAAACTATTTTATAATTTTAAAAATAAAACTAATTATCTAAAAACTATGAAAAAGAGAGGGAAAATTATGAAACTATTTTTAAAAATTATAAAATAACTAAAAAGACTTTTCAAAATTAAATTTGAATTTTTCTGATTTAATTTATATTTTCTATGATATAAAATCTATTTTAAACTAATTTAATTGCTAAAAATTATTATTTGAACTAAGAAAAATAAGGAAAAATTATATTTTTGCTTTTTATATTTATCTTAATATAATAAAAATGAAAAATTATTTTTTTGAAGCTTTTCTAAATTATTTGTATTAAAAAGTAATTAAAAAGGATTAAAAACTAATTTTAATTAAGAAAAATAGTAAACAGTGCTGGAAAATTATGAAAAATTATGGAAAAATCTAAAATATTATTCTAATTCAATGAAAAATGAGAAATGCAATGCTAGCGTAACAGAAATGCAAACTGATGTTAAATAGCTTATTAATAAGCTACCTAAATAAGCCAAAAAGCTATTCTACTAAACCAAAAGTTTCCAGAAGATATAATATGCTAATTCTACTAAAAAAGAACCAAAATCAACTATATTAACTCACAGATTGACAAGCTACACTGGATTAGATCAGATTCACAATAAGGCAAAGTGGTCCTAATAAGCTATAATTGGGCTACTGCAACAGCTTATCCCCTGAACTAATTTGAATACCAGATCTAAGAACCTCAAGCCAACCAACCCAAGAGTATCTGGACCAAATTTCAGCCAGCCACAAGCTAAAATGGAGCTTGTGTGGCTTATGCAAACAGCCTGTTTGCACACCACTGTGTGCACAGGGCAAAACAGGTAGGATTGATGAGCTTATTTGAAGCTTATGAAAAATCACAAAAATTCCTCAAAAATCATTTTAAGAAACTATACCAGCTGAATTTGCAAATCTCAAAATCTCAACAGTTTTGGATCAAAATTGAAACCATTAAAAATCCACAAAGTTTGGCCAAAATCGATATTTCACTTTTGACTTCCAAACAGATTTTTGCAAAGTTGACTAATATGAGCTTGTAAGCTTATTAAATGGATTGACAGAGTTGAGTTATGACTAAATGAATCTAAATTAAGCTATATCTACTAAATCTAAACCTATACGCAAGATTTGATAGTCTAACTCTAACTGATATGTATCTAGGACAGAATTTTGTATGATTTTGACTTAGAGAGAGTGTTCAGGTGCAATGTAAGGACTAAAATGACTACTATAATCCTAAATGATATTAAAGCAATAATAATCAACCACTAAATAGACTTCAATATCAGATTATAGCCTTAATCCAAACACTATGTTTCCAACTGTTATGTAAATTTAAACCTACAATCTACTTGAATCAATGTAAACCAATACTTAATCTCACTTATACTAACCTAATTAAATCTAAAAGCAGTGATTAAAGCAAACTGATAACACAGATTCTACAAGCAAACTACTATAGCAGATTTAAACTCAAAATAATGAAAAGCAAAGTATAGCTAGCACTTACACAAGTCCAGCCACTATGGCTTGCCAAACAATCAAATAACCATTAACCAAATGCTATAAAACTCAATCCAATTCCCAGGTCTGAACCAGATAAGATTCATAACCCAACCTAGGGGCAGTCCAGTTCTAAACTCTCTACGTAGGTAAAAAGATCAGATCCAACAAACTTTGCGCTTCTCTAGTAACATGATTTAGGCTTATCACCACTGGTTGCTTATCTTATATTATTCTCTTAAAGAAGTACACGATGCTGTTAATACCTCGTCTATGAAAACCTCTATTATAAAGATCCTCGATCATAAGAAGATACAAATCGTCGGCTATTTTGATAACTTATGAAAGAGTTAGTGGCATGTAACAACGAAACTTTCAAAATCGGTTTGATACATGGAACGTACTTTTTTCAAACGTATGCAACGTACAATATTGGCTAAGGGGGCTGTATCGATACATGGAGCCTTATGTTTCAAAACACCCTACAAGAGCATACCTGAATTACAGGGATTTAGATATCAGAACAAACTGAAACAGGTTTGAACATAGAATAATGGAATGAATGTATTACTTTTCCTTGCATGACGTGGCCGCCTGCGACTTTGGCATGGGAGGCGGAAGGTGTTTAACATATGTGAACTGAAATGCAAAGGAAAATTAATATAAATAACGATTACATACATCCATTAACAAATAAGTTAGTTACATAACTGAGGTGACAATTTACCCGGAGGTTGTCTTTTAAATCTATGAACATCGCCAACTGACATGGTTTCACACACATGGTGCACAACTGCTTCAGGATACGATACATGCATATCTTTAGTAACAACACCCATGAGATTAATCGTTGATGTTACAAAGTGCGAGGCTGCAAATATATGTAAATACTTATTATTATAACATGCTATTAACATGTACCCCACCCTTGTTTTGTTATCAAGAACAGCAGGCGGCGGTGGTAGTTAAGATGTACAGTTAATTCATGGCTTAGAAGCAGGACCAAAAACGTTTCTAGTCTTTGCTAAAGTGGCTTCAACTAAATCACTTCTCCCAGCAAGTCTGCTGGTCTTTGATACTGGTTTTGCCTTTGCTGAAGCACTTACGGCTGACTGCTAATAACCAGATAGATTTTCACGCAGATCTCTTACACCTCCTAATAAAGATCCGTTTGCACTTTTCTTCTGGAGTTTCAAGCGCAGGTCACGGACACCAACTCTGCGATCTAAGGAAGCCATAATGCGCACCAATAATTAATGTGTATGGGAACTTAGAAAATAGTAAAGGTAGAAATGTTGACATATGAACATATGAATGGTCGATTTGGGTTGAGCTTTATCTCAAACAACTCAATTGAAAGATTAATATAGCTAAAGCAAGAAAACACATACAGGTTGAAAGTGATCCTAAAGTCTTTATAAAGCATACAATGATACAACCTTCTAAATCGGTTTATTCAACAATTTAGACTTTTTTAAATAAAATTGCTTTGGACTTCTGGTAATTAAAGCTAGCATGTTAATTTCATTTAGACAAAACTTGTTGATCAGTGTTTATTGGTCAACACAACCCGGCATGGTTTAGCTTGTACTAAAAATGACCAATTCATCATCTCACCATTGCTACCATGCGGGATTTGAAGACAAAAGAGAGTAATATGTAGTGTGATAACTGATAATCAAAACCATACTTGATACTTGTGGATCAGGTTATTCGTAAAGATCGTGCTCCCATTTATCATCGTCTTGCCTGTTCCTGCAATAAGAACAAAAAACTAAATTATATGTTTCTCAACAGAGTATTCCTGTGGTATCACATATCGATATCCTGTCCGCTATGTAAGTCTTTGAGCTTATGATAAGGCACGGAATGATTTCCCTTCGATCAAGTTTGGCTCAGTGGCGTTGGCATCTGACCCAAGTATTCCACACTATAGAGCGATGGCTCTGGTCGTTAGAAGATTTCCACCCATAACCATCCTAACCTCTGTTCAGATTTAAGTAAAATGTGGAAATCATTTATTATGTAGAAGTAAAAACTAATAAACATTTGTTAACAGTATGATGTAGTACCTTAACACCGGCCTTTACGCACAGCTAGACAGCTTCTCTGACACTTGGTCGACATGGGTCCTACATTGCAAACCATTTGTCACCATCTATGACACATGTATAAATAACGTTTACACCATATATCAAAGGATTATTACCTTTAAGCCAACAATTGCAAGCAAAACAAGCTCACTTTCATGCAATTCC
Source organism: Chrysanthemum makinoi (assembly GCA_910596185.1). Taxonomy (NCBI): domain Eukaryota; kingdom Viridiplantae; phylum Streptophyta; class Magnoliopsida; order Asterales; family Asteraceae; genus Chrysanthemum; species Chrysanthemum makinoi. Next base: position 177,085,612 of record OU343219.1, on the reverse strand, counting down.
CAGTCAGTGAGTTCTTCTTCACTTGTGGGCATAATATATCCATCCAGTGGAAGGTAGGCGCGCAAAAGCAACACATCTCAAGGTGTGGGCAGCCATATAGTCAATCGCCTTTTTAAAATCATCTGTCTGCAAGTTGATTAAAAAAATTGACTCTTCATATGTCCATTTTTGTAACCTCTTCATTAGTTAGTGAATCTCATACCTTTGCTAGCCTAATGATTTTATATTACATTAATATAAGAATAATAAAGTTACACAAATACTTTATATTAATATAAGAATAAAAAAGTTACACAAATATGAAGTAGAAGCCAAACGACGCTCCAAGCTTACTACATTGGGTGCCATCATAGCCAAGTATTTTGCCGCAATTATCTTGGTATTCTCAGTGTGACTAAGAGTAACATTCTCTGCAATACATGACGCCTCCTACTTCAGCAAATTTATCCGGCCAAGTACCTCTAAAAAATACAAAGAATATTAAATAAGAGTAGGCTGATATTGTGCAGATAAAATAACCAGTAGATAGAGATGGAATTGTGAGCACTCAAAGTTATTGTGCAGTCTAGATTATGTCTACTAACAATCGTGGTTATAAGAAATAAAACAATGTGGAAAAATTTGAAGGATTACAAAATTGGTAAAACCGCCAAATGGGTGTGATTGAGAATCTAACCATTATTGACTATAAAAAGATAAGTAGTACAAACCAATTCCTCCAGCGTGATATGTGTTTAGATTATCTACCAGATGTGCACATTGGAAGAGTTCTCCTTTCACGAACATCGCAGTCAGCGTGTTGAGCAGTTGGTATTCCAAAAGTGTCACCAACATGTAAACATACAGGCAACGAAATGAGAAATCCTAATAGATTTGGACGATAAAGGTAGGCGTACCTGAGATCGAATCGGCAGATGTGCAAAGTAAGCAGATACGGTTTTAGCTGTATTTAAGACCACCAATTAAACTTTTTTATCTACTTATTGCGTTTTGATAGAGAAGATAAATAGTTTTAAGAATGTCAATCCAAACTACTTTTATCACTAAGCTCTTCGATATTGCTTATTTCAAACTACTTATTTTAAAGGAAAGAATAACAATTTTAATAACCAAAAACCGCGTACCTGAAGATATATCAAAGCAATCAGCGGCTCGAGGAATACCCATCAAAGGTGCTTCGATCCCAACTTCATTACAAAAGTTCCAAGCTTCAAATGCTTCTCTCAACCCATCTCTCTTCATTCCCATGTCACCAACCACAAAAGAAGATGAAACATCAACTATTGAAAATGATGTGGCCACAACAACAATGTGGACAGTAGCCAGTAAGGATGATATCAGCAGTATGAATCTCATCATATCGGACGACATCGATAAATCATAAATGTCTAGGAAATGTGGTAAGTTCACTAACCTTTATATTTTCAACAGCTTGTACTTCAATGCGCAGACCATCATGTCTAGCATATCAAAATAGCGACAATCCAGAATATCATTGCCACCAGTTACTCTTGTGACCTCTTTGGCGTATGACATTTCAGTCCATCTTAATTTCTTTCTTTTAGGGTATAGTCTACAAAACACAAAAATTGGTTTTATGGAAATTGTCATTAGAAGAATTGATTTGGGATCATCAGGCGTGGAAGACAAACAAAAAGATTGTATATTATCATCATCATCGGAATCTGATTGTTTATGAATCAAAGGTGGGAGATTGATGTAACGGGGTTCCAAAGAGACCACATGACGTTGTGTGGATGTTTAGAGAGAACCACCCAACCAAAGAAACACCCACGGATACGCTTCCCAAGCAACTCAGGGATTTGGCATCGATAATGGGAAAGCGGACTATGTACATTGTAAAATATTTGATACTCCTCGTCTTCGACTTCGAGGTTTTGAGCAACAAACCACTGATGATTTGCAGACAGGGGAGGTATTTGATTGAATACTGAACTACTAAAAATCTGCTTTTGTTCCATCCTAAGATCAAAATACACCTTGGTAAGATGTCATAATAAATTTTAAACAACAAAGAAAATTTCTATTTAATACTTATTTAAAATTAAGATTTACATATCACTGGTTATCATAAAGTCAATACTTATTAATCCTATAAAATCAATAGAAAAATTCCCAGCAGCATAATTAATACTAATATAGCAGGTAGAATTCAAAACTTAAATTAACATATAATGCTATTATAACTCTCAAAATTATTAAATTACACTAATATATAATTATAACATCGAAAGAAATCAGTGTCAATTCACCTAATATGGATCACATTATGGATTCAAAGCACATGCCTGCAATGATTAACATAACATTCATCATAAAAAAAACACAAAAAAACTCATAATATGATTGAGAAGTAGCCTACATAATAAGAAAGACCCATTTAGCTGGAGCTTCTCCTTTAGTTTTTTTATCAGAGGTGCCAATCTTTCAACCAAAATGTTGCAATAAATCTAATCTCTTCAGGTTAGAGCCGTACGAAGAGCATGGAATATGGCTTTTCTCATACTGCAAATGCAACAAACCGAAAACGTCATTGTTAAATCTTTGTTGCCTATTGCACAGTTAAAAGGTGTTTTGGATTTCTTTTCTAAGTACAAATTCTATCAAGGAGATAAATAGTTACTGAAACAACTTATATTAAGAGTAAATAAATGCTAAAAGGTATACTTACTTATTTAGCAGATTAAAAAGTCTGATATAAGCATTCCAAAACACCCTCTTAAAGGCAATTATCAGGTTTATAACTAATTCCTCATAATGGTATTACACATATCACGCTATATAAGCAATCCATAATTTAACAGTTATCACATCTGTAATAATCATTGCCGAAACCACGTTATATAAGCACGAACCTGTGACTCAGATGCATCAAAGAGAATAATGTTAGGAGACTTTACGTCGTGATGAATAAACGGCCTCATACATTCTTTATTCAAATATTCTGATGTTTCAGTGACTCCAATGACTACATTTAATCTTATTTCACACGACAAAAAATAACTATCATTTGATATACCTGAACATCTTATCTGGATAAGCAAGCGAACCTTGATGATGTTCCATATAATAATTTTCAATGTAAGATTAGTGAAACAAAACCATAACTAAATGTATTGCTAGACGATCTTGGTCGTTCATCTTATCAAACTCATCAATACAAATAATACCTTTGTTTTTGATTCTTTGGTTATGTTACAGAAGGAAGATGCGGATATGGTTCGTTTGGAGCAACAATCAACAATGGCTATGTAGCAGATGCATCTGATCTCTATCGTGATGGTGTAGGCTGTGGTGCTTGCTACCAGGTTATAATCATATCATAATATACTAAAAAACTGTATGTAAATATATACAATCACTAAACTTATTTGTATATGGAACTCATTAGGTGAGGTGCACGAACAGTAAAGATTGTTCTGATGAAGGAGTGACTATTGTTATAACTGATCAAGGATCCAGTGATCGGACAGACTTCATTATGAGCAAAAAAGCCTTCCGTAAGATGGCTCAGTCTACATATTCAGAATCGTCTCTACTATCACAGGGAATAGTGGATATTGACTATAGAAGGTAAATTTTAAAAAAATTAAGAATACTGTATCAACTAATATAATGTATAAAGTAAGAAAACATAAATATCTAACAATCCTTCCACAGGGTTTCATGCAAGTACCCACTCACCATAAAGATTGATGAGAGCAGTAAAAAAATATGTTAAACTCAAACTCGACAAAAAAATATATATATTCTTCACCTTGTAAAACAAAAAAGTAGATATTCTTCACCTATTAAACTCAAAAGTCGATTATAGTTTTAGGGATAATTATGTTTAGGAATAAGATATTATAAAAAAAAATAGGTTAAAAATATATATGGTATATTTATCTTTTAAGTAATATATATAATAATTTATTTTAATTGTTATCTTCAAAAAATACATACCTAAAATAAAAATTCCATAATTTTTTTATAATCTCCTTATTTATATTGATTTGAAAGATATAAATAAAAAAACAATCTACTCTAGTGGTAAGTTGTTTACAAAACACATGAATGACCCAAGTTCAACTCTAACAAATGTCTTCTTTTTAATAAAAAAATTTTAAAATTCAAAAATAACAAAAAAAAAATGAAATTTACAATTTATTTAAAAAAAAATTGTACATATATTAATTAAAATGCCACATGTCATTTAAAAAAAAATGCCACATAAATATAATGATGACATGGAAATATGACTTGGCATTATGGGATGCCAAGTGGCATTTTATGTGGCATGCCTCCTCTTATATATAATGTATAGATATATGTATATATATATATATATATATATATATATATATATATATATATATATATAAATATTTTTTTTCTTTCAAAAACAAAATACAAAAATATAAAATCAGATAAAAACAACAAAAATATTCTTCTATCTATGTTTCTTTCAACATTGCAAGTACATTTCTTCCGTCAACACTCTAATCTTTCAAAATTCAATATTTTTCCGATCAAGTGTTGAGGGGGAGAAAATAAACACTTAACTGTTTCAAAACATCCGTGTACTTGCATGTTATCATATTCTGGTTGTTTTTTTTATCAATGGTGGTAAATTTTCTGGTTCATTGACACTCCTCGGACTAAAATTTATAACCTTTCATTATTTTCTTAAGTCAAGGGGGAGTGTCGTCAAGTTTCTTTCTTAAAAATCTATCATTTGGTAACCAAAATGAAAGTTAAATGGCTTTGGATGAAAATGGAAAAGGTGGAGGGACTAAAACCGCCAAAAGCTTAAAGTTATTTTAAATAAAAACACTTCCACCTAACTTTTCACCTCACATTTAATACACACACCAAACCTATCCTACGCCTAAGATTCGTTCACCAAATCTGTGTTTTGGATCATCAATTTGTAAGTGGTTTAATGTTTCTTACATGTTTTCAAACAATGGTTTTGATTTTCACATGAATCCAACGGTCAAATTCTTGTGTATGCTTGATTTTGTGTTCTACGCGTATGCGTATGAACACATGATCAAGATTATGTGTTTGTGGTTAAAAAAATAGTGTCAAAACGTTTTTATAACATCAATGATATCTTTTTTATCCTCAAAATGCACCCAGAAACACGAATTGATGGATTTTGAAAATTAAGGTTTATGCGTGGGTTTAGGCGTTTTCATATGTGAAGGTTTTTGGTGTGAAAGATTGTTGTATAAAGTTGTATTCAAGTTGAATTAAGCATATTCAAACCCAGAAATCACCCAGAAACACTAATGATTCATAAATTGAAAATTAGGGTTTATATTCATACGGTTTGGGTATTTTTGATTCTTAACATTTTTTATGTTAAAACTTGGATAAACATACTCAATATACTTCTTAGACTTACCTGAAACACTTTGGTGCATATCCTATGGCTAGAAATCATATGCGTAATTCATGAACTTTAGGGTTTTGACTTACGCGTATGACTTTCTACGCGTAAACTGTTTAATGAGCTTTCATGCCATGATCTGTTATAAGATGAATGTTAGTGTTAATAATGATGTTATGATGATGATATTTCAGGCTTGCTACGCATAAAACTCAGAATCAAGGTCATTGAAACTCTACGCATAAGGATCACCTTACGCATAGAAAGTTATGCGTAAGAAAAATCTTACGCGTAGCTATTACGCGTAAGGTTCTACAAACGGACTACGCGTATCCTGTGAAGGATATGCGTAAACAGTGACCTCTACGCATAAGGTCTACTCTTACGAGTAAGCCTTACGCGTAAGGTTTTAAATATGCCTACGCGTAAGCTCTACGCATAAGGATACTCTGTTCCTACGCGTAACATTTCTTACGCGTAAGTCAGATTCCTACGCATAAGCTTGTGTCTACGCATATAAACCCTGTTTACGCATAAGCTACCATTTCTACGCATAATCCTTGATCAAACCTTCGTTATGAATTGTTACGCGTGCAAACTTGTAAATAAATAAATCATAACGTCACGAAACCAATGATGTCACTAATAAGCTTAATTGTTCAATATGTTGTGTTAAATAAGTGATAACATAAACTTTAAAACTTAAAGTTAACTAACTCACGAAACTTTTCACGACGTCATTAGACTATTAGACAAACAAGTGACTTTGGACTCGTAACAACCATTGATATTATACGTTCAATAATTAGACAATAAAACCTTCTGTTGACTAACATTATGTCTTTCGATATGTTGGTTCTTTTGGCTAATGTTATTTCAGATCACGACATGGCTGCTCAAATGAATGTGGATGCACCTGAGGTTCTCACAATTGCCGATATCTTCCCTAATGGCTATCCAAGGAAGATTGGAAAGAACAATCTAAGAGTTGATTTTGAAACCCTCACATGCTCAGAGTCTTCCTGCCGGATTGCTGTGGATATTCTAAAGAATCATCCGTACCAGAACATGCTCTCACACTCTGCTACTGTTCTAGAGATCTACATTCAACAATTCTGGAATTCAATGTAAAGGATCAAAGGTCAAAGTGCGGTGACTGTGACGCTCAATCACAAACAAATCACCATCACACATGCAGATCTACGGGCGTTCTTCTAATTCTGAAATCGAGCCAACCGACTTCTATGCCACACCTACTGAAGAGACAGTTCGAAATTCTGATTGATATTGGCTTTGATGAAGCTTCAGGAATAATCACTAAGCACTCTCATGTAGAGCTTAAGAACATTCCTCAACCGTGGAGAACCCTCTACATCATCATTACCAAATCTGTCTCTGGTCGTGATAGTGGCTATGAGCATCCCAAGCTCATAGAACTACAAATCTTCCGGTCATTAATCAACAAAAAGGACATCGAAATTGAAGCACTGTTATGGGAAGACATGATGTCATTTCTCAAGAAACTTGGCTCAAAGATTCCCTATGTCGATACACAAACTGTTGATCCAGAGAGCACTTGGACTTCATCATGATATTCCCAAGAGGCTCAATGACCCCGACAATCACGATATGTTGACAGAGCCTACCCTATCAGTCAGAATCAAGGAATCGTCAACAAAGAAACAGGGTCCTGTGTTACCTGATCACCTTCTGACTAATGAAATCAAAAAGCTCGAGACATACAAAAGATATCTGGTAGCAGTAAGAGAAGGCAAAGTTGGTCATCTCGATGATAAGTCTTCTGGTACACCTATAATGAAAACCGAGAGAGGAAGTGCAGGAAGTGCTGCAAGCAGAGTCGAGGATGTTCCCGGAGGAATCCTCCACGAAAAGGGACAGTTCCCACCAAGGAAGCTGTTCCTATTCCCGTATCTAAGCCTGAACCGCAAAGAAAGCTAACCGACGAGGACTCGAGGGTACTGCATCGATGAAGAGACTTTCTACTGAAGCTGTTGAAGATGAGACTACAACGGTATCTAAACCTCCTAGTCCTCCAGCTGAACAAGGAAAAGGGAAGACTCCAGTACTTGTGCCTTATGAAGAAAGCTCAAGCTCAGATGAAGAGCAACTGGATAAATCATACCGGAAGAAGTTCAAATTCGTTAGACTTCAACACGTTGCACAACAATTTGCTCAAGAACAAATGGGTGGCCCCGGAGGGTCGAGTGGTGGAGCTCAACCTTCACCAGGTCCTGATGCGGTTAATCAACCCGATAAGGGATCTGGTGCCACCACTTTGGTTCAACAACAAACACGTGTGGAGGACACTCTTGAGTATGACTTTGAAGAACCAGAAAAGGAAAAGACTGAAAAGACTTCTGGTGATGAAACAAAGACAGATGAACAAGCTAAATCTGGAAATGAAGAAGATGTTGAGTATGATAAGTTTCTTCTAGATAGTCCTGCACATTCAAAGGAAGAAACTTCTGAGCCACCAAAGGACCCGGAGTCTCCTCACATCTCATCGTCATCAGATTCATCTTCTCACTCTTCACCACCACCATCAAAGAAATCAACCAAATCATCATCCAAATCAGTAAAGAAGCCAACTCCATCTTGGATCTCTCAATCAAAGAATTGAATCGTTAAAGCTGTAAAACGAGTCAGATAGAAAGATATTCTCTACAGAAAGTTGAATTTCCTTGCTGACCAAATACAGCATCTTCATGATGAGCAAGACGAGATGAAAGTTGAAAGGGAGTATGTACAGAAGCTTATGAAGGATGATCTTCAAGGAAGCATGGACGAGATGATCAAAGGATACTCTCATAAGTTCCTTATGGAGGTCGTTCCGAAACTAACAAAGGAGATGTATACCAGACAACTGTATCCAAATCTCTTACATTTAGCCAAGCAAGCCATGAAATCAACTCCGATGAGTTTGAGCATCAATCCAGTTGAATCCACAATCTTCTCAGATGATGAATTGGTGAACCGGCTCGTAGCTCAAATGTCGAAACGCTCTGCAACGTTTGCCTCACATGAAGCTAAACTGTTTGAAGCTCTACTGGAATACCAACTCAGGTCCGCATTCCGAGAAGAAGCTGTAAGGCCCAAACGTTCAAGAGACGACGAAGACAAAGATCAAGATAAGGATAAGGAGCCTAAACGTACAAAGAAGTCTGGTGAATCATCTTCCATTCAGTACTCGATGCAACCTCCACCCCAAAGGACTCCAGCTCAACAAAGATCCCCTCCTCGTTCTTCTACTGAAAAACCTCAGGATTCTTCTGACCCACCACCCCAGACTCAGAAAACCGGCGATCACTTTGAGTATACGGGTGGTGACGATGAGGAATACCATGAGCCCCAAAAACAACCCGCCTCTCCCGACAAAGTACAGAAACTAGAACCCTCATCTAGGCCTAAGAAACAAAAGAAGAAGGCGCCCAAGGCTGACGTCCTGACACCACAGAGGAATTTGAATGGTTTTCTACACTTGTTAACTCCACTCCCTACCCTGCTGAAGGTCAAGATCTGGTAGACGGTAATACATTGGAGCATGCTAAGTTATTGCAAGAAAAATTCTGAATAAAGAAGATGACGAAATCTGAGTTGAGGCGAATCAAGAATGAAGCTTTTCAACTGTTAAAAGATAGCTCAGAAAGTGCCATCGAGGTCGAATATCACCTTGAAAACATTGCCCGAGCTATGTCTAATAACATGGATTGGCTCAACCCAGAAGCAAACATCGACTTTACCAAATGGGACAACCCTCCATATTACACCGACTGGTCTAAACCACTACCAACAATCGGCCAACCAAATGAGCCTAGAATTCCATTCCGATATTTCTTCAACAAAGACTTGGAATTTCTTCTACACGGTGGCGATGGTTCAAGGAAATACGCTACATCTTTGACACTTCCATTCCCGACAGCAATTTACTCTAACTGCATAGCCATCGAGGAAAGATCTAACCACTTGTTCTCCAACCAAGTGGAAGAGTACAACCGAGATGCAATGTATGGGATTCACCATTGGCCGGAACGCCGAAGAATCTACTACAGAAGCTGTCAGGTTCAGAAATCTCAGCATGAAGTGTTCAGTCCTAAAAGTATCATTGCCATCAAACACGTTGATCTTTCGTCCAAATGGGACTACACTTTTCTCAAGAAGATTGTGGTCAAAAGGCAAGACGAAAGGGATTATGCATTCTCTGAAGCTGACTTTGAGAATTTGTCTATCAACGACATTGAAGACATGTACCTTGCCAAAGTACAGGGTCGCATGAGACAATTCTCAACTGAAGTACAATGTGAATTCATCAAGTCATTACTCATCTTCATCAGACGCATAGTCATCAAAGAACGTGTAGAAGATATCCAGCTTGTAGTTGAATCTTATCAGACCCGTGTCAACCTCACTCTACCGCAGCTTGATCTTCCCGACATCAACCAGCTCTCACAATATACACTCATCAGCAAACCATTCGGCGTCGTTTACGGCAGTGAACTTCAAAGAAATTGCTTAATGGCGTGTAGAGATCTTCACAAGTTTGGGGATCACACTTTGAAGATGGTTAGGGATGGATTGGCTTATCGGTTGAAGGATATACATCAGAAGATTGGGTCTCCTAAGCGATGTAATTCTCAGGATCGAAGGGATGTGAAGAGGATCATCACAATGATTGATGAACGATTGTATCGAAGGGATCAGTTCAGAAGAATGGAAAGCTATGTTGGTGGTCGACCCAGGATTAACATCACCGGCTTTCAACGCCCGATTCACACTCCTGGAAACATCTCTGGACTACCTGGTACCCCTTGAACTGCTTCTTTCATTATAACTTTGGATGTATGATTTATTATGTCAATGGCTTGTGCACACATTACAGTGTACCACAATCCTTATAAAAGGAGCGAAAGCTTCTTATTTTTGAGTAAAACCTATCAAACCTTTCACTTTTCAAGGTTTTTCTCAAAAGAACAAGTACTTCCCCTTATGTTTTTTCAAAACCTCAACCGTTTATATCACTCGTTGAGGGGGAGTATTTGACAAAAAATCTTTGTTCACAAATTGTTCTCAGTGGTCATCTTCCCACAAAACTCAAAATGGTCATATTTATTCTCAACATTTCTTCAAAAATAACATTTATATGCCATTTTTGAGGGGGAGAAAAATACGTGATAAGAAATATGTTATGTTTTGCTATATGAACTCTCGTGTTAAAAGACTTTAACCCACGAATTGACGACATCTTAACTGTTAGTAACTCGAAAAGACTTGTCCGGGACGGGTAATAATTTCAAGCTAGTTCGCTAGTGATGTAAACGTGTCTCGCAAAGGACTTGTCCGAGTAGAATGTACCATTCGAGAAACTCTTGGTAGACATGAACTTTGACGGGTTTGACAACCTTTCGGGGTTGTCCACACCTTCAAGATAGTTATTAGAGCTAGTTGTCACCTAAAAGCTGACAATGTAACTCTTTAACTATGCCACGTAACCGTGTCTCGCGGGGGGATTGTCTATCTTGAGTCGATCAATTCAAAAGTGCGCGCTCTTTCCTCACTGTGCAGATTTTTGTCAAAACTCTTAAGCACATGTGGAGGGGGAGTATTTCTGCTAAAAGATAAAACTCTCACAGTGGTTCAAACATGTTTTCATTCACAAAACCTTTGAGAGATTTTCTTGAAAATGGTTTTTATGGCAATGGAGTTATAAGGAGATTAAGGTTAGGAATAACCGTCCTATGATCCGCCAGAGCCGGAAGGATCTACCCAAGGACACTACCAATAGTTAGAATTTAGAAGTCCTTAGGTATGATTATAAAAAAGGAGAAAATGAGAATCGGAGAAAGAAGGAGTTGAAGAATTAAAAAGAAATGCAAAGAAAAGGGTGAAAAGAAATAGCCCTCCAGATTATTCAACTTAGGGCAGACACCGGGTTCAATTCATATGCTACTGGTTGTCACTAGATGACACCGGTATTGAAGATTAAAAGTCGTCATTGACCCAGTGACGCATGCACTAAACCTTCTTAGCCACTCAAGTTTCTCTCAACAGAAGCTTGTTTCATTCTCACAGGGAACCCTACATAAACTATAGGCTTTCTCTTAGAGATTGCTGGTATTGAAGAAGGAGACCCTCTCCCTAGTCTCCGCTCATGAAAACAAAAACACACTATTGAGTCTAGAGCCATGAGATTCATCAAAAGATCTCTTAGGTACACTTGAAATTTCATCACTTGATGTTCAACAATAAGAACATCAGTGGTACGTTATCGAGTCCTCCACAGATCTTAGCAATCTGTCGAGAACATTTATGAGAGGTTCACATCTGTGATCCTCAATGATTAAATGGAAACTCCTGCCAGGGTCTACATCAAACAGCCCTGACAGCAGGTGGCTTCGGTAACTCCCCGTGGATTACGCTTAGTGGTCTCAAACGGTCTACAGTCGTGAGGTGATGCTTCGGTGTACCTCAGCGACTCATCTGAACCGTAGATGTACTTAGGTACATCGCGTTATCTCACTTGTGGGACTCCGGTTCAGGAACGGCCTTTGTGAGAATTAGAGTTGTGTTTTCACACTATGTTGTTAACACTCTTGAAGTTCAAACTTGTAAGTGCCGGAATCCGCTTATTACTAACCGTTTTCATGTTTTCTTCTTATGGAAGCTCTGGAGCGGAATGATCGTGCAGATTCTTCACATGCTCATGCCAACATCATCACTAATGGAAGTTCTATCTAAAAGCAACATAAAAGTCAGAATGATTCTTCGTCAATCAAAGAATCTATAAAGTGAAAGACTTAAAGAACTTCATCGATCTGAAATCCAACGTCAAAAGGCGTATGAGCGTGTTGAAGAATGACGTGGAGACACTGTAGCAGTGAAGCAGACCTGAGGCAGACTTGATGCAGACAACAACAACATACTATCACAACCATTACAAAGAGCAATGATCAAAGAACAAAGACAAAGATGACGTCAAAGCAGAACTATTCAAAGAAGACACTTTCTCTACACTGGAGAAGATTGTTCGAATCAAGGCAATTCTTCTCACAAGAAAGAAGAATGTCAGAAGACGTCAAAGCTACTATTACATCTGCTCCTTCACCGTTTACATTTATTCATCACTAACGCTTAGGGGGAGATTGTTGGAATCACTCTTAAACCTTAATCAAGTGTTAGTGATTCACATGTAATAGTTAGCTTAATTATGACCTTTATGTTTGTTATTAGCCTTAGGCTTATGTAAAAGGCCCATAAGCCTAGGCCTAGCCCAATAAGGAATAGGATGGGAACTAGGAGTGTTGCCCTAGCTTCCCTCCTATAAGTACTCTTGTATAACCCTCACTTGAGGGTTGGTTGTTCAATTTATTCTCTTTCACACATATCTACGCATAACCGGTTACATTCTTAACGTGTGTGTGTGTTTGGATAATTGTTCAATCGCCTTATCTCTTTCTATTAAGCTTGTGTTGTAAATCTAGTGACCAAATAGAGGGAATGGGAACATTAGTTGGTATTGCTACTTTTTGCTTTTCAGGTTTAGAAGTGCTGGGATCTGAACTACTTGAAGGCACATTAAAGCTTACATGCTTAACTTTAGGCACTGAGTGAGGCATATCAAGATTGGCATTCTTAAAATCAGGCATAGAACAAGGCACAACTATTTTATCCTTCTTACCAACGGGTTTAGGGCATGTTGCTCTTAAGCATTCTAAAAGCTCCTGAGATCGTTTGGCCTGTATGCAAGCAAACCTAATTTCACTATCAAGGGGCTTATTTATGAAATCCTCCTCTACAATCTCATGGAGACATTCTAGACTATCCTTAAGGTGAAAGAAATAGTTATGAAACACAAGTTTGTTATTTCTAAGATGAGGAGGAATGTATTTAACAGTCACAGTATATTTAGAGTCTGCAGATGACTTTGATGCAACATTCTCATTAAAGACAAGTGGCATTTTCCCTTTTTCCTGTTTCTTCAGATTCTCAATTTCTTTTTGTAAAGAAGTTATTTTTTCGTTGTTTTTGTCACGAGTGACTTTCATTGAATCATATAACTCTTTAAAGTGTAGTTTAACCTTTTCATTTTCTTCTAGAAAACTCTCATTTTCCTTTTGTAAAACATTAACGAGGTTTTGAAGATGAAAATTTTGAGAAGATTGAGAATCTAAAGGTGGAGGCATTTGGGAGCCATTCACATTATTTCTTTCGCCCTTCAATTGTGAGATTTGGGCTCTCAATTTTCTGATCGTGTTACAATGAGCTTGAATTTGTTCATCACGTTTGTTTATTTCAAAAACTGCATCAAATTCCGGAGCATCTGAGGATGTCTTGATATTTGAGGTTTTAACATTTTCTTTGAGATGTTGATATTTTAATTGCAAAGCAAAATGTTTAACTTCCAATTTAGAAAAATATTTGACCAAGTTATCATGATCATCCTGTTCAATTGTTTCATGCATTTTTGAATTTGCTGTTTCAAGCTCAATGACACGATCATGGGAAACTTTCAAAGCAACAGATAATTCATGAAATTGAGAAGCAGTAATAAAGTGCTTAGTAACAGTATAAAACACATCTTGAGCCACAGAACTCAATACTAAGTTCTCATTTAAGATATGCAGATTTTTCCTTTCAATTTCATTATATTTGAGTTCCCGTTCATAGTCATTGACCTCAACAATCATTGCATCAAATTCCTTTTCCATTTCTTTAATATCCGAGTTTATTCCCTTTTGAAGACTTTCAAATTGACCTTTTAATTGTTTAAAGAAAGGCATGACCTCAGTTAAATAGCATTTTTTAGTTTGCTCAAAACCCCTTTCCCCTTCAGTTATCCCAGTAGGTGTGATCCTTTTCTTACATGTCTTCTCAAAATCAACAAATATTTGATAAACAACATATAGGCTGATTAAGGTCTTGCTCTTAGTGGGAATAGATCTAGGAACTAAATGCATGGGTGTATTCGGAGGATACACAGTTGCTGGAGGCATTTTCCTAAGGGGAGTGTTCGTTTTAACAAGTGCATTAGCTTTTTGCATATCTATGTCCTTTTTCCAAAAAATTTGTTCTGGGGTTAATAGAGTTTGAGGCTTAAATCTGTTCAGGGAAATCCAATTTTCTTTATAGTAATCATGGGGTTTGAACGTTATGTTTTGCTTTTTACACTCAGGATCTTTTAGCTTCATATTCAGTTTCTCCCTAGTGACTTCATCTAATTGCCTATCTTCCTCAGTGCACTCAGCGCAGCTAGGTTTCTGCCTAGGCTTAAGGATTTCCTTACCATCATATATTACTTTCTGAGCTTCTCTAGCCGCTTTACCATATTCAGGATTAGGTTCCTTTACGAGGGGAATGCTATGCTTATCACTGAGAACTCTATGCTTAGTGATCATGTGAGCAGTCTGAATGGTATTCCCTTGTACGTACAACTTATTTTCAAGCTTGTTTTTTAAAGTTTTTAGATTGGAAAAGTAATTTAAAAGTTTTGATTCCTTAGCATTAAATTCTTGTTTAAGCACTTTAACATTATCTTGGAGTTCCTGTTTTTGCTTAACAGTTTTAGAAAGCTTTTCTTGTAAGGAGTTTAACTCTTGTTTTAACACTTTTTCTCTAAAATTACTTTTTCTAATAATTGTACGCATTTGGTCATCCATTTCCTGCTCACGGGTGGTTAACTCAAACTTAGCACGTTGTTCATAAATTGCAACTTGTTCTTTATAGGCATTCAGTTCAGAGATAACAGAATCATCAGGGGCACATGGAGTGTATTCATCAAAAACAAAGTCATCATTGACTGCAGAGGATGCATCACTTGGTACAATCTCACTTTCACTTTGTATCACATATTGATCATATGGGACAATATTACTATTACCCACATTATCCATATCTGATTCATTAGTTACATGTGATTGTACTTTGTTATGCATCTCTTGCTCATCAACTTCATCGTATAGTTTTAATACCTCAGAGATGATAGATTCTTTGGAAGGACCAGCCTGCTGTGGTGATGAAACCTTTGGAGAGACCATTGGTGAAATGCTAGCCATGAAGATTGTCAGGCAAGTAGGTTCATCATCGACATCAGAGTCAAATGCATCAGCAACTTGAAAGGCATTTTGATGATTGTGACCTATTTCCTGAATTGGCTGCTCATCCACATCAGCATCATAGGTTTTGGCATTTCCATCCACAAGAAACAACAACTCTTCTTCATCCAAAACCGCTCCACTGTCCTGAGCTTGCACCAGCAGCATCTTGTCCCTGAAGTATTCTGCATTTTGAGGGCGTTTTGGAGACGTGCAGTTCCTTGCAATGTGTCCATCACCACTACAGTTGTAGCACTTGATTGGCTTTACTTGTCCTTGATTGGCATTCCTTCCACGATTCTGATTAGCCAAATACCCTCCACCTGCTCCAGTACTACCATAACCTGCTCCAATCATCCCTTGTTCATATCGTCTTCCTTGCACATTCTGCACCACTATCTTACCATCTTTGACAGTAGCTTGATTGTGTGGATTGGATGCTGTTCTGAGGTTATTGTTGGTGTGTGGAGTGGAAGTCAAATTTTGACTAACCATGAGAGACAGTTGATTGATGAAGTTTTTCATGAGTGTGTTAGAGTCTGGAGGCTTATATGCTGGATCAGGAATGAGCTTGTAATTACCATTACCCGTGGGTATGACTTGAGAAGCTTTGGTGGTAATTCCTACATTGGTGTAAAAGGCTGTTGAATCAATTGATGAACTTGCTTCTCCCTGTTTAGACTTGAACTGATCAAGAATCATTCGTTCAAACATAACATGTCTCTCATTCTGAAGCAGGAATGCATACAATTGCTCATAGTTGGTGTTCCTCAAACCCTTAGTTAACTTGACTGAAGTGACAAATTTGTGCCATTCGGGATTCATGTTGTTCACAAACTTTGAGTTTAGCTGAATATTTGGCATAGTCATTTTAATATTTCTCATGTCATTTACAAGCTTGTGGAACCTCACGTAATATTCAGTGACACTTTCCCCTGGTTCCATCTTAAAGTGCTCAAAGTCATCATACAGTTGTGATTCTCTATCTTCTTTAGTTAATTCAGAACCAGAGAGAAGCATCTTGACATTGTCCCAAACTACCTTGGCTTCAGTGTTGTGATTGATCAACTTGTAGATGTCTTTTGGAAGACCCTGAAGTATAATGTTTGAAGCCCTGATATCAGCATCATATCTCTTTTTCTCCTTATCACTGAGCTCATCATACGTCTTTGGTTTGTCCAATCCTAATATCACAGTTCCATCTGCAGCAGTTTCAAGTATGTCTCTTGTAGTCTCAATCTGATAAGGTCCTTCATCAATTGATTTGAGAATATTGACCCCATTTTCCTTTCCCAAATAGTACAACCTAATTCGTTGAGCCCATGAGTCATAATCAGTTTTGTTAAGCATAGGTGGACGAGTATCTGATCCAGCTGCTTGAACGTCCTCAGCTACAGTGGAAACGATAGTTGGTACGTTGTTAGACATGATTACAAGTTCTACGGGATTTTACTATTCTTTGATTAAACTGGGAAATTGATTCTTTCACGGGATTTTACTAAACCAAAAGAACAACCGTAAAAATGTAGCACGAAGAAGTGACAAGTCTCAATAGACAAGTAGCTAAACAGTCAACTCGCTTTGGTATCAACTCGCTAAACAGTCAACTCGCTTCAAAGACAAGTCGCTTAAAGAAACAACTCGCTTAAAACCCAAGTCGCATAAAGAGTCAACTCGCTAAATAGCCAAGTCGCATACAGAGACAACTCGCTTAACAACCAAGTCGCATAAACCAACTCGCTGCCAATACAACTCGCTTAATAGCCAAGTCGCTTTAGAACTCAAGTCGCTTAAAGAATCAACTCGCTTAATAGCCAAGTCGCATAAACCAACTCGCTTCCAATAACAAAGCAACTCGCTTCCAAGAAATGCAACACCGTGGCTCAACTCGCTTCGTACACTTTTCAAAAACAACCACTTTATCAATCAAAAATAGCCAAACCACAATGATTCAAGCCTTCCAATTCAACACCTAAACACATATGATGATCCTAAACACAAAAGTACAATCAAAATTTAAACTTTAACACTAGAAATTGATCAAATGATTCAAACTCTCCTAAACACTTATAACCCCAAAAACCTTATGAAATCCACCAAAACAAAGAGCATGAAAGATGAGTGATCAAACCATGGCTCTTGATACCAATTGTAACATATAGGATTTCACAAACACATTAAACCACAATCCATATGGGGCGTATACAAGTTTTTAGAGAGAGAAAGTTAGAGAGAGAAACGGAAGAGAGTTGGGAACTATGTGAAACAAAGAAAAATGGTATTGAAGCTCCAACCCTCTACCTTGGGAGTTAAAGGGTATTTATAGTGTCTTACATAAAACGCCTCCTACGGGCTGTGGATCAGGCATACAATGGGTAAAGACCCGTCCGTCCTCCATGGTGTTACTTAACAAACTACTTATTACACTAACTTGACTACGACTACGAGCTTTCTAACAAATACATATACTTGAGGTGACCGACACTTCAACTAACGGATTTACTAAATCCTAACACATCTAAGGGATCTGGCGTCTGAGACAGATTTTTTTTACAGAATAGTTGCAAAATTTTTCTCTATATTTCGAATTATGAAACAAATTGTATCTACCGCAAGCATACATGTATACACGTTAAGCAAAGCAAGGAGAGCATGTAGAGATCACATATAGGCAATCAAATGAGATCGAGCTCACAAATAACACAAAGGTTTAGCAAACTTAACAAGCACTATTCAAGAAGCCCAAAACAGATTTACGGTCTAGATTAGTAAATCATTTACACTAACATTGACATGAAAGGTATGTGACTAGAAAGAAAAGAGCACATGATGGTGTTCAAGACAAAAGAGTCGTTAGGTGCTAGTTTAGGACAATCTAGTCATTACGGATGGTGATTAGCATACAATGAGCTTCGTCCATGAAGTCATGTGTAACAATTCTCATTTTCGGGGTCACTATTCACCGTTACTATTCACTTTTTACTATTCACTCCAGAAATTTTTATTTCAAATTATCGTAAGATAAATTATTTTAGTAATGACCTGAGAGTTCGACAATCGTTAGATCATTTTCGCAAAAGTTATTAAGAAAACATTGTTTTAAAGTTTCGTTTTTGACGGTCCACCGTTTAAACATCACACGCATAACGAAAATCAACTCTGATAATTTTCCTCACATCAGATAAATTTTTAGATCACTCATGATTAATTTGAGAATTTTTAAGATTTATTATTTTTATGTTACCAAATAAAGCCAGCGCAGAACAGAACTAAACTTACGTTTTAAACAATTCTACTTACATCCAGACTTAACGATTCCTGCACTGTATTTCCAAATATGAATAGAAAATTTTGTGTTTTTGGAAAAGTCAAACATATTTCCCTCCTCCTTTGACCATAAAGAAATTAACCTTGTACGTTCTACCTTTTTCTTAAATCGCGTAATTTTTAAACTTCACGAATAACTGTTAAGTTATCCCTGGTACGACGAAAACCAAAGTTTGACATCTCATATCACTTTTAGACTAATTTTAGTCTACTCTAAATAAATTCACGGTCGTTTCCTTGAAATTTCGTTCTTTTCCGATAAACTGTGAATTACGCGTTTTTTACCCGTATTTCCAGTTTTAAGCAGCGTTTTTGCACCCAATAAGACTTATCACCCATTTTATATTTTTAGATGGAGTATAATAATGAGTTTCATCATTTCTGCAAGTTTCATATTTTTACGATACCCGGTTTTACCTTTTATGGCTTCGGTTAGCATTTAACGGAACCAAAACTCACTCCGTAACCAAGATAATACCAAAACTATCCACCAAAGTCATCCTATCTTATCATGAATGAAATTAGGGGGGGAGTCATTACCTTGGTGTCAAAATCCTAAGCATGCTTCCTTTAGATCATTTACATGTGTAAATTTAACCATGGTTAGTTTTTAACCCAATATATAGTTAACTAAAATCTCTAGCCTATAAATACCAAGCATAATCACTTCATTTATTCTTGCACCACCCCTTCTTAACATCTAAAGTCCTAAACCTAAGGCATTTCTTATAGATCTTGTAAGAACATTCATGTGTTCTTGAAGAAAAACTAGCGTTTGATCTTCGTTCTTGGAAGTTTTCAAGAAAGAGTCGTTATAATCTTCAAATATCTTCAAATCTCCAAAAAGACGTCGTTATAATCTTCTTTTCTTCTTCGGGTTCTCAAGAATGCGTTGTTATAATCTTTTAATAGCCGTGGGTTTTCAAAGATTGCAAATTCTACGTCGAAGCTCCGCTAATATTTATTTTTCCATAATACTCAAGCATTCTATTTTAAGGTAAGTATATATATAACTCAAACTTGTTTAAATACTTATAAACTTTGTTAGTTTATTTATTGTATTTATAAACTCTTAATATATCATATAGTCAAGTAATCAAAATACATGTTTTACGTATTGAGCACTACAACACTACGGAACTTCATGTGAGGGGTTCATTTGGGTAAACGGATCGACGAGTTGCTGGATTTACGATTTAAAGTGTCCTAGCTCCTCGAACGTTTACTGCATGACCTCTGAATTGTGATGGCCCGAACGGTAGTACGAGATATACAAACTAAAACCATTTCTATAAAAAAAACATACAAATACTACGTCATGATCAATATAATGGCATATATAGGCTCGTTCATGTTTTCTTAGGCATTATTCCGAACCTAAGAGTTGACATCATATTCAATATAATGGCATATATAGGCTCGTTCATGTTTTCTTAGGCATTATTCTGAACCTAAGAGTTGACATCATATTCTAGGTTATACGTAGAGACTTCCAGGGTTATCCATCGACTCCGTTATACGTTATGATATCATTATTAAGGTGAGTTTCATAGCCCCTACTTTTATACATTTTGAATTACTTTTGGGGGAGATACATGCTCAAACTATTTTCATTTACTTTCACAAGTACTCTAAACTTTTAAGGATTACATTGAGTTCGTAGCCCCACTTTTACTCATTTAATTACTTTATAAACTCTTTGGGGGAGATACATGCTCAACTATTTTCATTTACTTTTATAAGTACTCTAAACTTTTACTGATTACCGTGAGTCATAGCCCCTACTCTTTTAATACTTGTTTTAAACTCTTTGGGGGAGATACATGCTCAACTACTTGCTTTTACTTGCATAAATATTCAAAACATTATACTTGATTGCATTATACGTGATTGCATTATACTTGGTTGCATTATACTTGATTACGTTATACTTGATTTCGTTTTACATACTTGGAAATACTTAACTCGCTTAAATACATGAATTGTATTTACAAACGTGCACAATACTCTATGCTGTCGGAGAGGTATTGATGGACTATAAGTCGGGTATGCCCGCCCATGGTACCCGATTCATGACCATGGGATTAATATATTACTATTTGGGAAGATGCCCCGCCCATGGTACCCGATTCATGACCTTGGGTGAATATAATCCGGTGTATTGTGCAAACTATATTTTGGCAGTGGGTTGTGAACACACAGGTTGCAAGTTTTGTATGGACGGAACTTGGAACTGAGTGGATTTACAATGCCTTTTCTGTGAAAACATTCTTTCAAGGCTTTACACGTTAAACAAACTCTATGAACTCACCAACCTTTGTGTTGACACTTTTTAGCATGTTTATCTCAGGTCTTAAGGCGATAGCTAGAGTTTGAAGCATAGAGTCACACGGCATGTTTTGAAGACTTTATACATTCGTATTTACCATTCGAAACATTTTGTAAACATTTATATATTATACTTTGGGACCTCATTGTTTGTAACTCTGATTTCATTAATCGAATGGTAACTTTTCAAAACGTCTCATTTAGAGGTCGTTTTCTATAACTTGTACTTTGTATTAAGAAGTAGCACCCCAATGACACAATCTTCCGCTGCGGTATTTTGGGGGTGTTACAGATTGGTATCAGAGCATTTGTTATAGAGAACTAGGTTGCATCTAGAGCCTAGACTATAACTACTATATACATTACCTTCCTCCCTATCGCCTTGCACACTTTAGACTTTTTCGTAATTTTAGCACCTAAGAGAGATTTCTATGAACTGACTCAACACCAAACATCATATGAGTCGATTAGTCCAAACATTGCATAGTTACTTCTAAATTATACATAGCCTGATCACCTATGTCTAATTCAGGAAGAATCATGCAATGAAGGGAGTATTAGTCTCATATGTGTAAGCAATTCCGTAATCGAGCCAAATTTTCAAAAGATTTTCTTTAAACCAGTTATTTCCAGTTTGATCCGAGTGACGGTTCTTGTTTGATGAGTTGCAAAGATCAAGCTAGAAACAAGTTGTTACTTAAACCGATTTAGCCTAATCGTATGACAGTTCTTGTTTGATGAGTTGTGGGATTAAGTAAAAATCGGTTACCTAAAAGTCTTTTGAGGGTTTTGCTCGAGAATGGGAAAGCTTGCCTCATCAAACCTAACCATAAGAGAGCATGTCTTTAGGATGGGCAATAGTCGTGATAGTCACAAGAACGTACCTAAGTAGATAAGAAACCCATATACATGAGCTTTTGACGTAATCCCTTAGACTATGCACACTGTAAGTAGTGAACATCAACAGAACTTCGGGACGAAGTTTCTTTTAAGGGGTAGAGACTGTAACAATTCTCATTTTCGGGGTCACTATTCACTGTTACTATTCACTTTTTACTATTCACTCCGGAAATTTTTATTCCACATTATCGTAAGATAAATTATTTTAGTAATGACTTGAGAGTTCGACAATCGTTAGATCATTTTCGCAAAAGTTATTAAGAAAACATCGTTTTAAAGTTTCGTTTTGGACGGTCCACCGTTTAAACATCACACGCATAACAAAAATCAACTCTGATAATTTTCCTCACATCAGATAAATTTTTGGATCACTCATGATTAATTTGAGAATTTTTAAGATTTATTATTTTTATGTTACCAAATAAAGCCAGCGCAGAACAAAACTAAACTTAGGTTTTAAACAATTCTACTTACATCCAGACTTAACGATTCCTGCACTGTATTTCCTAATATGAATAGAAACTTTTGTGTTTTTGGAAAAGTCAAACATATTTCCCTCCTCCTTTGACCATAAAGAAATTAACCTTGTACGTTCTACCTTTTTCTTAAATCGCGTAATTTTTAAACTTCACGAATAACTGTTAAGTTATCCCGCGTACGACGAAAACCAAAGTTTGACATCTCATATCACTTTTAGACTAATTTTAGTCTACTCTAAATAAATTCACGGTCGTTTCCTTGAAATTTCGTTCTTTTCCGATAAACTGCGAATTACGCGTTTTTTACCCGTATTTCCAGTTTTAAGCAGCGTTTTTGCACCCAATAAGACTTATCACCCATTTTATATTTTTAGATGGAGTATAATAATGAGTTTCATCATTTCTGCAAGTTTCATATTTTTACGATACCCGGTTTTACCTTTTATGGCTTCGGTTAGCATTTAACGGAACCAAAACTCACTCCGTAACCAAGATAATACCAAAACTATCCACCAAAGTCATCCTATCTTATCATGAACGAAATTAGGGGGGGAGTCATCACCTTGGTGTCAAAATCCTAAGTATGCTTCCTTTAGATCATTTACGTGTGTAAATTTAACCATGGTTAGTTTTTAACCCAATATATAGTTAACTAAAATCTCTAGCCTATAAATACCAAGCATAATCACTTCATTTATTCTTGCACCACCCCTTCTTAACATCTAAAGTCCCAAATCTAAGGCATTTCTTATAGATCTTGTAAGAACATTCATGTGTTCTTGAAGAAAAACTAGCGTTTGATCTTCGTTCTTGGAAGTTTTCAAGAGTCGTTATAATCTTCAAATATCTTCAAGTCTCCAAAAAGACGTCGTTATAATCTTCTTTTCTTCTTCGGGTTCTCAAGAATGCGTTGTTATAATCTTCTAATAGCCGTGGGTTTTCAAAGATTGCAAATTCTACGTCGAAGCTCCGCTAATATTTATTTTTCCATAATACTCAAGCATTCTATTTTAAGGTAAGTATATATATAACTCAAACTTGTTTAAATACTTATAAACTTTGTTAGTTAATTTATTGTATTTATAAACTCTTAATATATCATATAGTCAAGTAATCAAAATACATGTTTTACGTATTGAGCACTACAACACTAGGGAACTTCATGTGAGGGGTTCATTTGGGTAAACGGATCGACGAGTTACTGGATTTACGATTTAAAGTGTCCTAGCTCCTCGAACGTTTACTGCATGACCTATGAATTGTGATGGCCCGAACGGTAGTACGAGATATACAAACTAAAACCATTTCTATAAAAAAAACATACAAATACTACGTCATGATCAATATAATGGCATATATAGGCTCGTTCATGTTTTCTTAGGCATTATTCCGAACCTAAGAGTTGACATCATATTCTAGGTTATACGTAGAGACTTCCAGGCTTATCCATCGACTCCGTTATACGTTGTGATATAATTATTAAGGTGAGTTTCATAGCCCCTACTTTTATACATTTTGAATTACTTTTGGGGGAGATACATGCTCAAACTATTTTCATTTACTTTCACAAGTACTCTAAACTTTTAAGGATTACCGTGAGTTCGTAGCCCCACTTTTACTCATTTAATTACTTTATAAACTCTTTGGGGGAGATACATGCTCAACTATTTTCATTTACTTTTATAAGTACTCTAAACTTTTACTGATTACCGTGAGTCATAGCCCCTACTCTTTTAATACTTGTTTTAAACTCTTTGGGGGAGATACATGCTCAACTACTTGCTTTTACTTGCATAAATATTCAAAACATTATACTTGATTGCATTATACGTGATTGCATTATACTTGGTTGCATTATACTTGATTACGTTATACTTGATTTCGTTTTACATACTTGGAAATACTTAACTCGCTTAAATACATGAATTGTATTTACAAACGTGCACAATACTCTATGCTGTCGGAGAGGTATTGATAGACTATAAGTCGGGTATGCCCCGCCCATGGTACCCGATTCATGACCATGGGATTAATATAGTACTATTTGGGAAGATGCCCCCGCCCATGGTACCCGATTCATGACCTTGGGTGAATATAATCCGGTGTATTGTGCAAACTATATTTTGGCAGTGGGTTGTGAACACACAGGTTGCAAGTTTTGTATGGACGGAACTTGGAACTGAGTGGATTTACAATGCCTTTGCTGTGAAAACATTCTTTCAAGGCTTTACACGTTAAACAAACTCTATGAACTCACCAACCTTTGTGTTGACACTTTTTAGCATGTTTATCTCAGGTCTTAAGGCGATAGCTAGAGTTTGAAGCATAGAGTCGCACGGCATGTTTTGAAGACTTTATACATTCGTATTTACCATTCGAAACATTTTGTAAACATTTATATATTATACTTTGGGACCTCATTGTTTGTAACTCTGATTTCATTAATCGAATGGTAACTTTTCAAAACGTCTCATTTAGAGGTCGTTTTCTATAACTTGTACTTTGTATTAAGAAGTAGCACCCCAATGACACAATCTTCCGCTGCGGTATTTTGGGGGTGTTACATCATGTAGCTCTTCTCGATCAAAGCAATATAATCGCTTGATGAGGCAAGTGGTTGTGGTTAACTAAAAGAAAATTTAATTTTACAACTTGTTTGATTAGTAATCCTAAGACAATGCAAAGTATTTCCATTGTAAACTTATTTTAGGAAAACATAGGAGTATAAATTTCTCAAGTGAGAGAATGAATGTGAGACTATTACTAGCGGTGCTCAATTATGGCTAAACACGACCATTTTTACGGGCGATTCCACATACCCAACTTCTATCAAGGAAGCAATTCAACCGTTAGGTTAAATTGAGTTTCTAGCGCAATAAGTTCTCTAGTATTCATTCTCAAGTTAAGAAAATTTATACTCCTACAATGTCCTATCGAAAAGTAACAATGATGATACTTTGCTTCATTTTTATTAATATTATACTTGAAACAACTAAGGTGACGAATGTGTCAAAAAAATAAAAAGTTGTCCATATGGTGAACAAAAAGATGGTTGGATGAGCTAGTTCAACATATGTTGTTGGAAATCTTGAGTTTGGACTTTCGGATATGAACAATTATATTTGCGTTGCAAAATAATTTACTTGAGTATATCGAATGAAATAATCAAGTTGCCAATCCTACTATAAAGCTTGGAGAGCGATCTTGAAAAGAAAAACGGGAGAGTACATCATCAACACAAGTGTAGGTTATGATCTGATGTACATTCTTGTTGTTTTTAGAAAACGATACAAGAAAATATGAAATCAAGAAATCATATAAACACATAAAACATTTATGTTGCACACATGACAAACTCAATCAAAAATCCATTTAGTGTGTTATATTTTTTAAACATTTTTCAACTTATAAAACTAACATTTTCGACACAACTAGATGTTATCCCAAACACTCCTTCAAGTAGCACATTGATTAGTAGAAAATTACTAACTCGATAAGCAAGAGAATGAATAGCAAGGTAAGGAAACCACATATTTTATTCAATCAAACAAGCACAAAATCTATTTGAGATAAGCAAATAATCAAGTAATGCAAGGAAGACAATTTATCATTTAGCATAGCATACGAAAGTTCTTTTCATCGCTTTGTGTTAAACATGAGGGATCCGTGGATCTAACATAGAATTACAAAAATGCATGTTTTGACCCGACGAAAAGGTTTAACCTTTGTAGACTTTTTAGTGAAGTTATATTACCCATTTTTACTTTTATTCAAGCTTGATTAACAAGATAACTAACAACAAAACTTCAAAGAAAAAAAAATCAACAAAACACTTTTCATATTATGCTTGACTTCACCAAAAATTTGATACAAAGACCTTACTCGTTTTGAAAACCATTCATTTTAAAAACTAGAGCCAACCCGCTCTGATACCAATTGTGAATACGTAGAGGGGGAGGGGTGAATACGTTTCCATTTCAAACTTAAAACTTTTGTATCAAATATAGTATAAACCATTGCATTTTCTAATCTCGATGCGAGGATGCATTTAACGCATTACGGCATGTAAGGCCAACCCCTTAATATCACATAAGATTCCGCAAGATTAATGGTTCATTATAAATCAAGTTTCACCATTATTAGTCCGGTTGCTTTTTCTTGATCAAGCCTGTCATAATATGTAAAATGTTATATATAGTTTATGACTATATGAAAGACCAAGTATGTATCACAAACATAGACATCAACCACATAGAAAATAAACAATGTAATGCAAGAATAAAAATAAAGCGATAAGTAAAAGGATAGACAAACCAACACTAGGATTTATAGTGGTTCGGCTACAAGGACACCTTCCTTGCCCTACTCCACTCCTCGAGTCACCTACTCGAGAGTTGCTTCACTACACGACACCAACTCCTTATGGCGGAGAAGCCTTCACAACGTCGCTTACACTTTTTCTGGTACTAAGCTAAACACCGAGTTCTTCCACGAGGTAGAACCAAACCTATCACAACGTCGCCTACCCTTTATCCGGTACTAGGCTAGATACCGAGTTCCATTACAAAGGAGGAACTACCCGACATTACACCAACAACTAACCCCAAAGGAGATCTACTCCTTATGACAATATCAACAAGGATGACAATATCCTTGTGACCCAATACTAATCTATCTTGTACATCGAATCACACCATATCGAATGTACACCTTAGGCACCTTTCACTAATGCCTTTGACTCGATCTCTAGGTACCCTTCACTAATGCCTTATGACTTGACTTCTAGGTACCCGTTATGTTTTGTGGCCCAACATAACAAACCTTGTGTTTTATGGCACAAACACATAAACCATCTAGTCTAGTCATAGATGTACGACACATCCATGATACCCGTTATGTTTTGTGGCCCAACATAACAAACCTTGTGTTTTATGGCACAAACACATAAACCATCTAGTCTAGTCATAGATACAAGAATATGATACTAGACAATATCCAAGACAAAGTGTCTAATGGATATGAAGTCCTAAACTAAACATCAAGAACACAAAGAATGATGTAGTTAGTCTTCTATGAATGAAGATGACAAGTTTCCCAAGCTTGTTGTAGAAGATCTTCATGTGCTTGTATGCTTGTGATGGGTGATTACTTCAGTAGGTAAAGATGCAAGATCTCTAAGCTTGCTTTGGAGGATCACTTCGGGAGTATGCTTACAACAAATGAAAGTTAGAAGCATTATGATCATATGAGATGAGGGTGGTTTACATGTTTCGTAATAATCTAAATATCCTAGAAATGGTGGAGAGAAACTATGTGTGAAGGTGTGAAGAAATGGTAAGAGGTGGCTTGCTATTTATAGGCAAAAAGGCCAAAACCATGTTCTGCCCCAAGGATCCCTGATAAGGTTTTAAAATGTACCTTTTTGAGGGGTCAGTTAATCCCTTATTTGATCACTTTTGTATCCCTTATTACTTAATATCGTTCCTTTTCACTTTCTAGGTCTCTTGCAGGCAAATTGCTGTAATGGCACTTATTTGGACGAAAAGGCGCGAATATACGAAGAAAATGGCCAAAGTCAAGAATCGAAACACTCAAAGCTGCTGAATGACAAGGTGATGGCGTCACAGCTTATACGCGACGCCGTCGGAGGATTTTGTGACCGGACAGAAGCCAAAACTCTTATTTTCAAGTGACGACGTCAAGATATAAAAGAGTAGGCCGTCGCAACTCAGACGGCCTAGATTTGATCCAGACGGCGTCAGAAGCTAAGAAGGACGGCGTCACAAGCACAAGGTGACGCCGTCGCAAGACTAACGTGGCCAAGACGAAACCCTTATGACGGCGATCCGACGGCGTCACAAAATATAAGGTGACGCCGTCGCATATGTAATCTTATATATAGAATCCGAATTTTTCAATATTAGTGTGTAGTCTTTTGGAGTAAAAACCTAAACCGAACCAAGGCTGTCTTGTACAGTATTTTAGGGTTCCAAACCCTATCTTACATCAAGATAAGTGCTTTACTTCATTAATACAATTATGTCTTTGATTATTTGTGTGTATGCTTGCATGTTCTCCATGTCCGGCTAATTTACTTGTGTGTTTGCTTAGGGAATATGAAACTTAATTATTGAATATTGATTGGTTGTCTCTTATCTTAGTTGTTAATGATCTAGTAATGCGATAGGTCATTCGTTGTGTACTTAATGCTTGATTAATCTTTGTGAACCTTAGGTTATAGCACCTTGAGCGGTTGTAAGCTAAATTATCCAAAGAGGCCTTAGAGTAAGAGTTTATGATCCCTAGTGGTATTTTGTAGACGAGACCCTTTGGTAACTTCAAAGAGTTAGGGATAAACGCACACCCTAAAACTTTAGACACACAACGCAATTAAGAATAAGGACGTGAAAATTCAACCACCAATAGGAGATAATTAAGGAGTAGTAAAACCTAAGTAAATACATCTTTAAACTATCATACGAGCACACAATAATTAGACATAGACTACATACACCTTAGATTAGATAATTAGATAAGTAGAGTAATTGGTAGCAATACCAACCCCCCAAATCCAAACCTCGAGATTCGTACTTTTCCATTTCCTAAAAAACATAAAAAAGATAAAAAATAATCTTCCTCAACCCCAACCTTAGCGTAGTAACTTCTCACTAGCATTCCTATTCCCCTAGAGAACGATATCAATACCCGTGGCTTACCCTAATACTACACTACAACGATTAGGTTCACTGCCTAGGGTGTTATAAAACTTGCTCGAAGAAAAGGAAGTTCCTTTGACCCTGAACGACGCGTGTAGCGTTATCAAGTTTTTGGCGCCGTTGCCGGGGAATAGAATAGCTAGTTAGTAGTCCACCTCGTTTAGGTTTCTTTGCTTGATTCCTATCAAGTAAATTTTTTCTCATTCTTAGCTTTCTCGTAGTCTATCCCCCTTCTTCGTGACCTTTGTTCGTAACACCATCACTTTTCATCATGGAAGGTGACAAACCACCAAACAACACTTCACCACCAAACAAATACCCACTGCTTGACCCAGCCTTTGCCAACCAACTTCGAGCTCGTATTATTAGTGAAATTGGAGAGCTTAGGAAACTAAATAGGATAATTGAAAATACGCTTGAGGAAGCCCTTAAGGAATCTGATCGCCCTTTAGATAGTGATTCGACCTCAAGTGATTCGGATGATGATCTAGAAGAGGGAGATTATAAGGTGTTAGAAATTATGGAGGGTTGTAAGGAGGAGGAAGAACTTAGGGAGTATTTCGATTCATACCATAAAGGGAAGGAAACCACTTATCACTATAACGTTGTTAACTTCCCAAGACCACCTTTCGAGCCTCGCATAAGAAAGGGAAACCCTAAAAACATCAAAATACCGTGTATGATTGGATACTTATATAGGGATCACACCTACATTGACTATAAGGCACCCATGAATATAATGTCTAGGCTCTATTACAATTGGATCATGAGCAAAAAGTTAGAACCTATGAGGGACCCCTTTCGCCCTAGGAAAACAAGTAACTATGTGGGGAGGGTTATGGGATTGCATGTCTTCGTCGGTAATTTCACATATAGGTGTGATTTCATGATTTTGGAAAATGTTAAGGGCATCATTGATGGATTTTTAGGAGATGTGATACTTGGGAAACCATTTATAGAGAAATCTAAGATGGTTTATAATCAAGAGAAAGGAATAGTCGAGTTCTCAAATGAAGCCGAAAGTGTTAAATATATAATGCCCCATAAAAATAAGAAGTTTGAGGGCATGGATAATTTAGATGTAGATAACATTCCGGCATTCGAGGTAGACTGGAAGAATAAAATTTACTACACCGCTTGTCTTGAACTAGGCCCTGAATATATTCGTGATGAGAGAAGAGTTAAGGAGATCGAATGGGCCTCTAAGATTAGGACAACGTGAGGGCACGACTATGAGTCTAGCTACAAGACTCATAAATAAAGAAAAACGTTTCGTGGGAGGCAACCCATGCTTAATTGTTTGCTTGTTAGTGTCATATATCTTTTATTAATTGTTTATTCTCATGTTTAAATTTGTAAAAATGCTTTATTTTGTTTTTAACCTCGTCTTAATTGCATATAAAGGTATTTTACATAAAGGATAAGTGTAGGGAGGATTACACACGTTTTCAAAAGAAACGTAAACATGAGAAGAGCAATTCATTAAAAGATATATATGTGTGTTTGTTCGAGTCAAATGCTTGTATCGAGTCATAATGGATGTTTTGCAGAAATTTTTCCATATTCTAAAGATGTAAATTTTCCAGAATTTTTTCTAGAAAATCGCGACCAGTTTTGTCGGATAACTGACGGCGTCGGATTGCAACTGACGGCGTCAGGAAGGAATAAAAACAATAGATTACTTTTTTCTCGTTTTCTGAGCTACTTATGAATTTTTGGAATTTTCCAGGTCTTAATTTTCCATAAATTCTGTAAACATCTATTCCACAAGCATTATATCCTAGTTTAGTGGAGTCTTATATATATTATTACCGACGATTTTACGCGAAGGTTTCGTTGTTTTCTTCAAATGTGCAGGTTTCATTTATCAAGAAGAAGAAACAAAAGATTGGAAGGAGCTTTTCACGCACACATTCTTCTTGGAAAGGATTTAACCACTACTTCACACACGGATCCTACCGAGCTAATCAGGGGAGTACTAGTTTCTTTCGTTTTTCATTACATTCCATTATCATAAGTTTGATACTTTCGGGGAACATTGGGGACAATGTTCAGTTTAAGTGTAGGGAGGGAAAACAAAACGGGAACTTTGAAACTATGCTTATCCTTGACTATTTGCTTTGTCCAATTGTATTTGTGTAATAAACCATGAGAAAATGTCGGTTAAGGTAATTTTGGCACCAAATTTAAAATTTTTCATGACATATTGGAGTGGGACATTAGTCTTAACAAAAGCGTCTCATGGATAGGAAGTTGCATGACTAGCACAAAAAAAAACCCTTTACCACCTAAATTCCACCCAAAATGTTAGGATCGCCCTTAGATTAGTAGGAATTAAAAGCATTCATCTTTAATGCTTAGAGTGTGAACCGGTAGTATATTAGATTCTAGAACTTGTTTTGTGATGCATTCCGAGATCGCTAGTAAGACTGCACTTGTGTAGTTAGGAATAACTAAATGATAAGAGGCATTAGGATAACCCTTGTTTGATACCCGTAATATAATTACTTCTTCCACATCTGTAGAGTAATTTCCCCCACACCCTTTGCGTTGTACTCATCTTTAGTACACGATACCCCTAGTTAACCCCTCAGAGCCTATCCTTTTCGCGGTTCTCGTGATGTTTCGTTTTTTCTGGAATATCAATGAAGAGCATTGTTTACACCCCACCCCCAAATATACACCCAAATCGCCTTAGCCTACCCTGTATGCACTCACTTTTAGTGCATTATTGTTATCACCCTAAACCCTTAGTTTAATTATCTAGTTGCTTGCATGAGTTGCTAAGTCGAGTCATATCCTTTGTACACAGTTTTGGGACGATTGGGACTCATGGGAAAAAGTTAAAGTTTATAAAATGATTGAAAGGGAACGTTAATTTCCCTAATTTGCGTAATAACATACCCCAAGTGTTTTGATCTTTTCAATTCGGGTCATATTAGTGTTAGAGTAATAAAAACTCAAGTGTAGGGATGTGCCTATAAATCCCTATCATTTTGATGTTACCGTAGAGGATGGTAGAGTAAAAGTGTATGATAAAAAAATAATAAAATAAAAAAAAAATCGAAAAAAAAAGAGAAAAAGAGAAAAAGAAAAAAATAGATTGATTAAAAAAAACAAAACAAAAAAACATACGGGCTACCATCCTACATCTATCCTTTAAATTTATGTTTGTTTGTTTCAGTGAGCTAGAGTCTAGAGTGTCGAGTCTTGGCTTAGCAACGCCATTCTTCGTATGCATTTAACATAGAGATTTTTGACTTGCCACCACTAAATAGCCTATCCCACCAAACCCTTTGTTTTCCTACTGTAAGCCTAACATTACAACCCTTTAAAGACCTCTTTGATAGTCTTTCCTAGGTGCTTACGCCAAAGCGATGGAGGTTTGATCTATTCTCAAGCCTATGGTAATTTATGTACTAGGACCGGTTAATGAGTGTTTATCTTCCATTTCCAACTTGTTATATTTCATATACACCCGAGAGAGATGTGAGTATCCAAACACCCCATGTGAGGTGCTAGTATGTAATTTCCGTGCTTGTTATGACTTTTGCAGGGTTTATATGTGTTGTGGACTGTTTTAAACCAATGCTTCATGACCCCTAACTTATAAATTAATTGGCTAAAAGCACATTTGCTTGAGGACAAGCAAATACCAAGTGTAGGGATATTTGATAAGGTTTTAAAATGTACCTTTTTGAGGGGTCATTTAAGCCCTTATTTGATCACTTTTGTATCCGTTATTACTTAATATCGTTCCTTTTCACTTTTTAGGTCTCTTGAAGGCAAATTGCTGTAATGGCACTTATTTGGACGAAAAGGCGCGAATATACGAAGAAAATAGCCAAAGTCAAGAATCGAGACACTCAAAGCTACTGAATGACAAGGTTACGGCGTCACAGCTTATACCCGACGCCGTCGGAGGATTTTATGATGGGACAGAAGCCAAAACTCTTATTTTCAAGTGACGACGTCAAGTTATAAAAGAGTAGGCCGTCGCAACTCAGACGGCCTAGATTTGATCCAGACGGCGTCAGAAGCTAAGGAGGATGGCGTCACAAGCACAAGGTGATGCCGTCGCAAGACTAACGTGGCCAAGACGAAACCCTAATGACGGCGATCCGACGGCGTCACAAAACATAAGGTGACGCCATCGCATATGTAATCTTATATATAGAATCCGAATTTTTCAATATTAGTGTGTAGTCTTTTGGAGTAAAAACCTAAACCGAACCAAGGCTGTCTTGTACAGTATTTTAGGGTTCCAAACCCTATCTTACATCAAGATAAGTGCTTTACTTCATTAATACAATTATGTCTTTGATTATTTGTGTGTATGTTTGCATGTTCTCCATGTCCGGCTAATTTACTTGTGTGTTTGCTTAGGGAATATGAAACTTAATTATTGAATATTGATTGGTTGTCTCTTATCTTAGTTGTTAATGATCTAGTAATGCGATAGGTCATTCGTTGTGTACTTAATGCTTGATTAATCTTTGTGAACCTTAGGTTATAGCACCTTTAGCGGTTGTACGCTAAATTATCCAAAAAGGCCTTAGAGTAAGAGTTTATGATCCCTAGTGGTATTTTGTAGATGAGACCCTTTGGTAACTTCAAAGAGTTAGGGATAAACGCATACCCTACAACTTTAGACACACAACGCAATTAAGAATAAGGACGTGACAATTCAACCACCAATAGGAGATAATTAAGGAGTAGTAAAACCTAAGTAAACACATCTTTAAACTATCATACGAGCACACAATAATTAGACATAGACTACATACACCTTAGATTAGATAATTAGATAAGTAGAGTAATCGGTAGCAATACCAACCCCCCAAATCCAAACCTCGAGATTCGTACTTTTCCATTTCCTAAAAAACATAAAAAAGATAAAAAAATAATCTTCCTCAACCCCAACCTTAGCGTAGTAACTTCTCACTAGCATTCCTATTCCCCTAGAGAACGATATCAATACCCGTGGCTTACCCTAATACTACACTACAACGATTAGGTTCCTTTGCCTAGGGTGTTATAAAACTTGCTCGAAGAAAAAG
This sequence comes from Chrysanthemum makinoi, assembly GCA_910596185.1. Lineage (NCBI taxonomy): Eukaryota > Viridiplantae > Streptophyta > Magnoliopsida > Asterales > Asteraceae > Chrysanthemum > Chrysanthemum makinoi. The sequence continues at coordinate 177,051,298 of OU343219.1, read as the reverse complement.
AAATTCCTTTGACCCCGAATGACGCATGTAGCGTTATCAATCCCTCCTGGAGGGATCCGGCCCTTGTAATTCCAAGGGATCCGTGGGACATTTGAGGGATCCATGCACGCTCCTCTTTACCCATAGTTTATGGGTTAAAACCATGGGCTATGGGTCATGGTTTTGAGTGCCCACCAAGGTACAATGTATCTAGACATTGGGTATGGGTCTTGGGTCATGGGTCATGGGTTTTACCCAACACATTTACTTATGTTTATGTATTTTATAAAGTGTTTAACTAAACATGTTTAATGGTTTGTTAGGGGTTTGATCATAACGCAATATAACAAACATGTACGAACCTGTGTTGTAGCATACAATGACTTGAGTCGTCGAGAGGTGTTAAGAGTATGTTGAGACAAAATATAATTACAAGTAACTTATACATTTTACGTTATGTATTACAAGTTACATGTTTGTCATCAACAAAACAAATGAGAATGTATAGATTAAATATCGTAATATTTGCACTAACAGAAGGATAGATATCTTTTTGATGTACTATCAGAAGAAAACAATGATCTAAAGTAAGGTTATCAAAATTACGATATTGATCACCCGATCTAACTAGCTAGAGGCCAAGAGCTTTTGACTATAATTACTTAGGATCATTATGCACGTAAAATGAGGGTAAAATCGATCCGGTCTTACAAAGGTATATAAAATTCTACTAATAATTACCTTATATTTTTTCTTATCAACCAACTGGCTTAGCTCATTTAGCAACTTGGGCTCTTTCTGAAGTTTGAGGGAGGTTTTATCTAGGGTTCGAGTCTTGCAAGAAACAAAAATTTAGGTTTTCTTCTTAGTGCAAAGCCGTGAATTCTAGGGGTTTCCTTTCGCGGGTCTCTCCTAGTGGAGGGTCGGATTTCAAATGTGGTGCCATTCTAAAAAAATTCCTATCAATTTTTCATATTCACAGCTTAAAATGCTTGTTTGCACACCGCAGTACCAATTTTGATATATTAATGATACTCGGTATATCTCAAGAATAAATTTGACCATCAAAAAGCCTTCTTCTTAATGTTTGTGTTTTCCCTTCAAATGAGAATCTCATTCCTTTTTTATAAGGTGTTTAATGCACCCGGTAAATTTATTACACCAAAAAAGACTTAAGTATATAAGATATGAGTGAATCACACATCAGAGTCCGTTACAAAGACGAAAAAACAAATGCATCATTTGTGCTTCAAATCAATCATTTGTGCTTCAAATCAAACCTATCGTAAGTATGAAAAAGTAAGACTTATGAAAAACTACTATATAAAACTACGAACGTCTAGTATTACCATGAACATTAATATCATAAGCATCACAAATGTTGCTCTTCAGTCAAATATTGTCAGTCATCATCATCAAACGGGTTATGACATAATCATCTTTCCAATGCTCGTATATGCTCTTACTTCCGATTCCACCTCTACTCTTGGATGTCATGAAACCAGTTGTTTCATTAAAAACCTCTTCCACTTCATTATCACTATCCTCGTCCTGAATAGGCTCCGCATCAGCCTTTAGCCTCTCATCCACATCAGTTTCAACCCTTATGAAACTACCCCCATTTGCAACCTTTTTAGCAGTTTTAGTACCCGCATTTACGATTACCTTGTCCTTTTCCTTCAACACTTCAAACAAGTTCCATAGATCAACCAGATTTATATCATCCGAATTCATAGGTCCCTTATTACTAGAAGCATTTTTTTTGCACCATATCCACCACAAATAGCGGCATCATCATCATTATCGACCATATTAAACAAATCAAAAGAATTGGATAAAACCGAATCATATTGCCTTGTTGTTAACCACATTAGGGTACATAGAAGTACCACTTGTACTAGCCTCGTTCACCTTTTTACTTGCCTCGTTTTCATGCCTCTTGATGTAGAACCGCCACGAGTAGAAACAAGTCTATACTCCAATTTACTCTTCGTTCTAAACCTTATTGACTTCGATCCTTTGCATCTAACATCAGTAAACCCATCTCGTTTGCCCCATTCGATGCAACATTAGTTTTAGGAACATTAGCACTCTTAGAGCATTGAGTATCCGTGTGGCCAAATATCATACATGAACCACATCTTGGAGGTCTCCACTCATATTCGACTCTAATAGTCATATGTGTGTAGCAAGGTTCATCTAACAAAGGAGTCGCAGCAATCAAGTGATCTTTGAAATTATTTTCAGCATTTAACTCAATACGTGCACGAGCACAACTAATCCTACCCAACGAATCCTCGCACATTGTGTTCGTATATGAGTTAAGAAGCATGGGTGTACCTAGTTTAGAAGCAATCATACTTAAACCATCACCTATGTACGCTGCCATAGGGACATCATGAAACTTAACCCACACATCTTTTGATAAGCACACATTAGTCGACCAGGTTTTGAGAATTATCGGAACTGTATGAATCATCCAAGGACCATTGACAAGTACAACCTCCATGTTAGGAATTGGAAATTCCATGTTAAAGTTTCGGTCACCCCAATTATGGTCTAGCATATGTTAGCTCGTAGACATGTCATTATTTACGTTATTCAGTAGTTAATTAGTTAGTTTGTAGCGTAGTTTTGTTTAGTGCAACACCGTGGAGGAAGGACGGGTCTTTACCCACTGTATGCCTGATCCACAGTCCGATAGGAGGACGTATTCTTTGTAACTATAAATACCCCTTTCATCCATGGAAGGGGTGGTGCTTCTCAATCTAACATTTCATTATTTACAAAGCAAGTCTCTAACAAGAAACACCCTCTTATCTTTCTCTCTCTAAATGGCTAACATGTATTTCCATCATCCAAGACCACCCGAATCATCAACACAATAATATTTACGATCCTACAAATGGTATCAAGAGCCAAGGTTTATTGTGTTGTGATTTATTGTGGTTTTGTTATATGTGTTAAATCTGTTTTTAGTACTATTTTGACAGACTGAAATATTTTTCCTACATTATTGATAACAGTTTTTAACAATGTTTTAAGTACCAATGTGTTGTTACAATATCTGGTCTTTGTCATTTTTGTCCAAAACAGTGTTGTACAATCATTTTCTTATGAATTGTTTGTACCAATGTGAAATCTATTTGTGGTCAAACCGTCAGTTTCTGTGGTCATAACAGTCAAAAGGAAGCATTTTATGATGTTTTTCTGGGTTTCTTATCATGATGGTCGGAAAACTCACCGGATATAGTCAAAAAGAGGTCAAAACGGATATTCATTGCAGTTTTTCTGGGTTTATGTATGAATGGGTCAAAAAGTCTTAAGCGACTTGTCAAACTGTTTATATAAGCGAGTTGGTATGTTCCTTATAGCGACTTGAGTCAAGATGTAGCGACTTGTCATTATTCAGTCCTTCTAAGCGACTTGTCTTTACAAGTAGCGAGTTGTGATGAAAATGAAGTAGTGAGTTGTGTTTTGCAAAAGATGTAGCGACATGAAAATGATGTAGCGACTTGTTATTTAACAAGTAGTGGTTTGTAATGAAAAAAATGTAGCGACTTGACTCAAAGGAGGTTAGCGAATTAACTCTAAAGCATTAGTAGCGACTTGTCTACTATAGCATAGTAGCGACTTGTTTGAAAATACTAAGAACAGAAATGAAGAATGAGAAGACTTGACCACACGACCACAAACCAAATACCAACAAGACTCAAAATGACATCAGGTTAAACCCATCATCAGTCCATGAATATCAACAAGTCTTATGGAAAGCAAAAAAGTTGTTCACATCAGCCACGAGACCATGTCTATCAACTCACTAATCCTAGACCTAAACACAACCATCATACCATCTCAGTCACTCTTCAACAAACTTCATGCAAACTCAAAATAAAACCACTAATCTCAGATTACTATCTCGTTTTTTTAATGAAACATCAAGACTCTAAGGTCTTTCTAACGAGAAAGAGTTCATCATCGATCCAAACGTTTTTTTTATGTCCGAATTTAAAGAAAAGATTTTAACAACTTTGTTAAATCTTTTTTCTTTGATTCGTTTAATAAAACTCAAAACAAAGAAACTATTTATTGATTGTATCATAATTCAACCTACATGTGATCTGTTTTTGATTCGTAAAGCATAATCAAGAAGCATCGTGCCTTACCTGTGGCTTAACTCGTTGAAACCAAGGACCTCTTTTCATCCCTGTGGCGAGGTCTTGTGTTGATTATTGCTGCATATTATGTCTAAGAAGTGGTGATTAGGTCGAATTTGTTGAGATAATTATGGGTTTCGAATGAGTTGGATGATGTGTGAATGATTTTGGATAATTGTTAACTGATGGTGGCGTACTCTTAGAGTTTTTTATTAGGGTTAAGAGAAGCAGATATTGGTGATATTTGAGAGATTATTTTGGTAGGGGGCGGATGATAAAAAGGATTAGGGTTTGTATGTGTGTTGTAAGTGTGTTAAATACCCGGATGGTTAGGGTTGGGTGGTATATGGATCGGTTACCAGTCTAATACATGGGCCGAAAGTTTTGTTTGCTTGTGTGTGAAATGGACCGAGTACCGTTTCGCGAAGATGACTTGTTTGGGCATTTAAAGAGTGTGATAACGACTTGGCTATTTAGTTACGTTTGTGATTCTTTCTCGCTTAACCCACAAAGTAACTATCACTTCGGTGTCTCACGCAGTTGAGGATATGTCAAGAGGATTTGTACATTGGGTACACCGTTTCTTCTTCACAAGGATTAGTACAAGTTTAAGTAACAAATCTGGGGAATTTTACTTCATGATCAAGTTTGGTATATCGGGTTTACTTCACCAGGAGGTCACAACATTTGCCGACAGAATGCGTGAATGATGTGTTTACCAAAGTGTTTATTGGATGGTTGATGATAATGTTGATGTTGGATAATAAACTGCTGATGAACCGCTGCAAGTTCCCCTAAAAACAGATATTCACCGAAACCAAAGTTGTCATAACACATTTAAGCTGACATTGTTTACGGTTTTGTCTTGATTTTGTAAAATCCCGCGAAAGAACCTATTTCTCGGTTTAAATTATAGACATGTAAAATCCCGTAACAATGGAAACATCCTGATAATAGTAAGGTGCATTTCCGGATCTATCTTACGGTTTATTCTTGGTTTTGTAAAATCCCGCGAAAGAAACTATTTCTCGGTTTAAACCATAGAGTTGTAAAATCCCGTAATAATGGAACCATCTTGGAGAAAGGAAAGTGTATTTCGGGATCTTATTTGATGCTAGTGCTACGGTTTCTGTTTCGAAGAAGAGATAAAAGGGTGTACTTCATGAATTGGATGTGTGTTTGGATATTCGTCATGGCAGTTTGGTTATTACATGGTTTTACGGGGTTACGTGCTTTTAACCATGGTCGGGATGAAAACCATTATCATAGTTCACTTTAAAACGTAAAAGGAGGCTAGAGTTGAGCTTTTAACCAGAAGATGTGACAACGGAGTTAATTCACTATTATTTATTTGAGGTTGAAGTGAAATATCACGGGCGAGTGTACTTAGTATCTGAAGGTATCGGGGATGGTTGGATGAAGATTCTTCAAGATCCTTGTTGACGCTTATCATAAAAAATGAAGACTTAGAAATCTAGTTATTGTTGGGTGTCTTTTACCTTTTCTTTTACCACTTGGGGGAATTGGGCTCATACCTCTACAAAATAACTATCACTTTAAGGAGTTATGTTGTAGTGCTCAGTGTCACATTCAATTGTGGATTTATCAAGAGGTGATGTACGTCTAATACTTGATGGCTGGTTGGTTGAAGAGTATAGAGTACTTAGAGATTCAATGGAGGATGAAGTCTCGGCACCGCTCTTTGTTACATATATGCAAGTTTAAGTCACGAGTTCGGGTTAGTTTACTTCAGGGTCAAATTTATCATATTGGGTTTTCTCCATCAGCTGTCACTACAAAGAGCCTACTGAATGATAATGGGGTTGATTACGTGTTTTGCCAAGAGAGATGAAAAGAGAGAGATTATGACGTTTGAACACAACAGTTCAAGCCTCGTTCTCTAAAGAAAAGAAAAGTGTACGTTTCAGTGCGCTTTATCTTCTGAAGAAGAGAAATCTTCTTATGACGTTTGAACACAACAGTTCAAGCCTCGTACTCTGAAGAAAAGAAATGTGTACGCTTCAATGCGCATTATCTTCGGAAGAAGAGAAATCTTCTTATTATGACCATTCTCATCAACATGCTTCATGCTTTTTCCATGCGCTTCAGTTATCAAGTGAACTGGACTACTGATAATTACTCTTATTCCACTTGCTCAATATAATGAAGATGGCGACATCATGTGCTAATTTTACGGGGGAGAAGTGTGAATAGAGTACATTTGGATGATTCACTTGTTTAGTCAAGAATGGCAACTTCGTCTGCAATTCTTGAGGGGGAGAAGAAGTGTGAATTTACTGCATGGTTGATTGTTATATGAGAATAAATGGTCAAACAGCTCCAAACTCATGTGAAAACCGAGCTTCTTCTTATCGGGTCTTCTTCACATGGAGTTTTCTTCTAAGAGCCGTTGGATAACATCTTCACACGGGCTGATATGATTAATGACAAAGTGCTTCCAGTTGCGGGGCTGATTTCCTGATGAACATCTTTCTATTCTTGTTTGATTGGGAGGGATTTGAGTTAAGAGGATTTGCTATTTTTATGTTAACGGGAATGCATTTGGTGAGTTGAAGATGTTAACTATCTATTCCCCAACTGGACAATCTTGAAGAAGGTCGAGTCTACAGTCGGTTCTACATTTTCGGCATGTTAGAAGACATAAGACGAGTTGCATTTAATTATCTAAAGACTTCTTCTTAATCTGGGCATTTATCAAACAGATTGTCGGTTTAGGGGAGAGCACTAATTGGGGGAGAGTGAAATGTCAGATTTAATCCCCAATTAGACTTGCTCACACTTTTTCTTCAGCAAGTTGATTCTCACAGATATATTTGTGCTAATGGTATTCTTCTCAAAAGATTTCGAGTATATGGGCTTACAAAGAGTTGCTGATTCTGAAGTATCAAAACCAGCAAGGGGGAAGGAGACACGTATCTAAAAGCGAGTAAACTTGATGAGCTTAATACTTCTAAGTGATTGAAGAAATCCCGGGAAGACATATGTCATTACCGCAGAGAAACTCAAGGTTTGACTCATTGCGTTTAGTGTTCTTATTCCAACTATGTGGGGGAAGAGATGGAATAGTTAGTTTCTGTTGATAAAAGAGGTACACAAGTGTGTGATGATTTCGATGCTATCGCAATCATCAGGGGAGAGATATTGTGTACATTGGGGACACTCAGCTGTTTCACTTGAGTGCTTAATCAGTGATTCAGAGATATAATCACTTATTCCGAAGTTGAAATCCGCAGAGATAGTCCTCCGCATAGATAATCAGTGATTCGGCCTGCTTCTTCAATGTTATCGGTTATTCTCTCTTTGGGCATTCGGTACTTCGGGTTCTTGAGCTTCATACACTTTCTTCAGGGGGAGAGAAAAATATACATCGGGGTTATTCTTTGGCTATTGGACTTAATCTGCTACTTCAATAGTATAAGTTTCTTTGTCAACGGGTATGTGTATTCGGGTTCGTGAGCTCTAGTCTAAGAGACTGACTGCATCAATTCATCTACTTGGGGGAAGTGGTCTCTTGACAACTTTTTGGAATAGATCGCTTCAGACTTCAGTGGTTATGAAATTTGAGAAGATTATTTATGAGTGGGATGATACATTGCTGTTCTTGTTGATGATATAACCCCGAACGGAGAATCTCGATTATCGTTCTTAAAAGAAGCAGCGGGATATATGATAATGGTGTGCTTCTCTGTGCACCTGGCTAAAGCAAGCTTGAAATAGTGCTTCGAATCTGCTCAACATAAGGATTTTTGGTTTGGGGGGAAGCTGCCAAAGTCTCTCTTTCTCAAAGGCTCATGGTTCAATTCCTTCTTTTCAAGAGCCTCGAAAGCTTTGGTGGTGAATGTTTAAGAGATGACGATTTCTATCTTCTACAACGGGGCTGCTCGATATCCTTATCTTGGTACTCGTATCATCATCTTCTTGAACTATATCATCTACTCTATCTGTAAATACTTATCAAAAACAAAATACAAAAATATAAAACCAGCAAAAAGGAAATAGAAAATTATAAAATCAACAAAAATCCATAAAAATTTGAAAAATCAGAAAATACCAAAAATATTGTTTTCTCAAGACATGTCTTCTGGTATCGATAACATCTACGGTCTTAGAAATGTCATTCAATAATGGCACGGGACCATAGATGAAGTTCGAGCAGGAGGTGTATATATTCTTTTCCAAAACATGTCTCAAACTATGGCTTACAGTTATTTCAGACTGTAACCCGGGCTTCAAATAATGGCTTACAGTTATTTCAGACTGTAACCCGTGCTTAAACCATGGCTTGCTATTACTTCTGATAGCAACCCACTTTTCAAGAAAGGAAAGTGCTACGCTAAACCAATTTTCAAATATTTCGTGCACTTATCCTAAAACAAAATGAGGAAAGTATGTCGAAGGACTGCTGTTCCTACTCAAATATTTTTCCTTCTAAAAATTCTTCAGAAAAATATTTGTGTTAACAAAATGGTGGTAAATGAGTTGCTTGAAAATCAATCAGATTCAAAGTTTTCATAAAATTTGCAAACTCAATCAATGACTTCAGCGCTTTTAAAATTTTCAGAAAATGAGTCATTGATTGAGGGGGAGAATGTTTTTCAAATTTACATCATCTAACGGGCTTTCTTAATCATCCTACGTGCTTATCTGAAAAATATAATTGCCTATGTTGAAGGACTAGGTTTCTAGGATGTGATTGTTAGGATTAGATGATTATAGATTGATGAACACATAGTCCCATACCTTATATGAAGTGATTGTTATGTTGGATTAACTTTTATTAGTCGATTGTTGTTTGGGTGATGTCGACCACCATATATCTGTATGTGTGTTCACTAACGTATGCAGGTATATTGGTATATAAGAATGTTCCCGATCCGGATCCCATAAATGAAGATGATTGGATGCCGAAAGGAAAGGGTAACTATATCTTGGGTTGACAAATGAAGAAACAGAGCTTAATTTGACTTCTATGGAGAGTTGGCATGATAAAATGCAACGTAAGAGGTCTCACTGCATCAGCATATGGTTTTCTTCATCATCAAATGAAGAAACGGAGCTTAATTTGACCTCAGTTGGCATGAAAAAATGCAACGTAAGAAGTCTCACTGCTTCAGCAGTTGGTTTTCTTCCAAACCTCCAGCAACAACAGAAGCTTATCAACCACCTAACGTATCTTTGTGCAGGAATGTAGTGGATGATACCATTTTTCTTAAAACAATTTTGAAAATATTGTTTTGAAAATGGAAAAATATTGTTTTTAAAAATAAATTGAACTCAAATTTTGGAAATCAACCGGACTTCATTTTAAACTAAAGTCACTCAATCAACGACTAATGTCATGGATAGAGGGGGAGAGTGATTTCAAATTAAATATTTTCAAACGATATTTTATCTATCAAGTCCGTTTGTACGAAATAAAGTGGTGATCTAAAGATTTAATGTTATGTCATTGTATGATTTTTCTTTTGAATCAAGGTCTTTCAAAATGAAATTTTTTCTGTTCTTGTTTGATTGTGAAATTGTTTTATTTTACTTAAAGATCTCTTAAAACTATCATACTTGACACTAACAATATTTAATGTCTTAAAATGGTCCTTATTTGTCATTTTTCAAAAATTGAATCTTGCCACATCTTTCCCTAAAACTTTCTAAATGATTTAAATCAATCGGGATCCAAAATCTCAATTGGTTTGAAATTTTTGATCGGGGGAGAGATCGTGATTTAAATCTAAAATCTGTTTTAATGGAATTGGTTTTAGTCCTTCAAAGGCACTCCTACCTTCATGTGCCAAACGATTTCAATATACATAATGCACATGTTGAGGGGGAGCATTTATCCTAAAACAAGATGAGTTTTTAAATCAAGACGAGTTTTTAAACCAGACCACATATTCTCCCATGTTTTCTAAACCTAATTAAATTACTTGGGATCCAAAATCTCAAAGGGTTTGATATTTTTTATCGGGGGAGAATTTGTGATTTAATTATAAAATCTGATAAAAGGTGATCATTTGATTCAATTGTGCAAGCTGCTCTCCCATATGTGCTAAACACTTTCGAATCTCGAAGCATATATTGAGGGGGAGCATTTCAAAAGAAAATAAACTTTCAAGGTACAAAGATTTCTATGTTTCAACATACGTACCTTGATTGATTTTCTAAATGGTTTCTTAATGGCAGTGTAATCGTGGAAGTGCTTCAAAAGAACACTTTCCTCTATGTGATAAAATGATTTAAAATATCCTATGCACATATTGAGGAGGAGAATTTACCAAAGAAATTCAAATGGCTTTTTCTAAGGAAATTGTGATCAAGAAATTATTTCAAAGAACTCTTGCCTCCATGTGCCAAACAATTTCAATATCATATGCACATGTTGAGGGGGAGCATTTCTAAATGATCAAAACAATTAAGGTACAAAATGCTTTGATCACGTATCACAAGTACCTTGATTGATTTTTCCAAATGATTTTTCAATTGGTTTCAAGGAAGAATGAACTGTACCAAAAGACCGACCATTTTACTTTATGCATGCAGTTATAAGGATGGTTAGATTAGGTATTCGTTCCCACGATCCCGCCAGAGCCGGAGGGATCTACCCAGGGAGAATCCACTAGATAGTGTAGAGTCCTTAGGTATGATGAAAAAAGGAGAAAAGTGAGATATGGGAAGAGTGCGGACTGAGATAGAGCTAGAACTGGAATAAACCCAACAAGGTTATAGTTATGAAGTCTCGGTAAGCACTGAAGGGGTTGAAGAATGAAAAAGAATTGAATGTGAAAAAGGGTGAAAAGAAATAGCCCTCTAATAATTCAACCTTAGGGCAGAAACCGGGTTCAATTCATATGCTACTGGTGGTTACTAAGGTAACACTGGTATTGAAGACAAGACATCATGGACCCAGTGATGCACTACACTAAACTTCCCAAGCCACTCAAGTTCCTCTTAAAAGGACTTATTTCATTCTCACAGGGAACCTACATAATCTATCGACTTTCTCTTAGAGATTATTGATATTGAAGAAGGAGACCCTCTCCCTAGTCTCCGGCATAGGAACCAAATGTGCACAATTGAGTCTAGAGCCAAGAGATCATCCACAATATCTCATTAGGACATATTATTCTTGAAGACTTACTGTTTCACACAATGTGGAAAATGAGTATATATTAAGAGTCCTCCGCATTATCCTTGTGGTATTGCCAGAACATCCGAGTGATATGCAAACATACTCACAATGAAGATGGAAAGCCTTCTAGAGCCAACATCAAACAAGCTCTTGGTGGGTGACATGTGAGATCTTTTCTAAAGATCAAGCTTGTGACAACTGGATAGAAACGATGGGGCGATTCATTATTGAATCAAACTTGGTCCAGGAAATGAATTGACGAATACTTTTGGAAAAACCGTTCGATGTGCAAATGTCTTTTTTTCTCTAGCACATCGAATGTGTATTCATTTTCAAATTCAAAAAGTATCTCTAATTGAAAAAATACTTTTGGAAAAACCGTTCGATGTGCGAATCTCTTCTTTTATCTAGCACGTCGAATGTGTACTCTTTTCAAATACAAAAAGTATTTTTGATTGAAAATTGATCTTTCTCATAAAACCTTCGTCGTATTGCAAAACTCTTTCTTCTAAGCAATACGCGATTGTTTTTTAAATCAATTTTTCATCAATCAGTGAATCTCAATTCGCTGGTTCACTCACTCCGTGTTGTCTTCTTTGAGACGTTCCGGTTTGAGAACAGCTAGAACAGCTGCGAAACCCTGTCAAGGAGATTCTTCGGAATTATACCGATCACAGGCGTACTTGTCTGATCAACGGGGAACCGTGGGCCGTGTACCTCAATTCAACGAAAGTGATCAAAGACACTTTCGTGTGATTTATTGCTAACTGTTGTTTGCAGGTACATTTGGACGGTTGCAGCTGATCGAATTGAGAAGTCAATCCAAAGCCGCATGCTCACAGCATCCACACTTTATTGAAGAAATCATGACTTGTGCATAACTACAGAACCTGGCTCTGATATTTTTTTACTATGTTCTTGCTGCGCTGCTGCAAATATCTTGAACCAGTAAAAGCTTCCGCTACTCTGATGAAAAGATGTCATGATCCAGGAAGTGTGAGCATGTCGGTCCAAAAGTCACAACATCACATGATGGCAACACAACAAAGGGTGATCCTGAGATTTTCTGTGGCTGATGATCTCAAAGAGTGCTCAAAGATTATCAAGACATGGATCAGTTTAAAGGGCTCCACTAAAAGTACAAATCAATGCGGACTTTGAAGAATCGCTACTAAAGCACAAAGATTGCGAAACTTGAAGAATAGAAGTCTACGAGCTCAGAACAGAAGACAAATATAGAATGCTAGGATGCAAAATGTATTTCATGGGGTGACCTCCCTTAGGGGGGATTGTTAGGAATTGGAAATTCCATGTTAAAGTGTCGGTCACCCCAATTATGGTCTAGCATATGTTAGCTCGTAGACATGTCGTTATTTACGTTATTCAATAGTTAGTTAGTGATAAGGTTTTAAAATGTACCTTTTTGAGGGGTCATTTAAGCCCTTATTTGATCACTTTTGTATCCGTTATTACTTAATATCGTTCCTATTCACTTTTTAGGTCTCTTGAAGGCAAATTGCTGTAATGGCACTTATTTGGACGAAAAGGTGCGAATATACGAAGAAATGGCCAAAGTCAAGAATCGAGACACTCAGGCTGCTAAAAACATAAGGTGACGGCGTCACTGCTTATCTGCGACGCCGTCGGAGGATTTTGTGACGGGACGGAAGCCAAAACTCTTATTTTCAAGTGACGACGTCAAGTTATAAAAGAGTAGGCCGTCGCAACTCAGACGGCCTAGATTCAATCCAGACGGCGTCAGACGCTGAAGAGGACGGCGTCACAAGCACAAGGTGACGCCGTCGCAAGTCTAACGTGGCCAAGACGAAACCCTAATGACGGCGATCCGACAGCGTCACAAAACATAAGGTGACGCCGTCGCATGTGTAATCTTATATATAGAATCCGAATTTTTCAGTATTGAAGTGTAGTCTTTTGGAGTAAAAACCTAAACCGAACCAAGGCTGTCTTGTACAGTATTTTAGGGTTCCAAACCCTATCTTACATCAAGATAAGTGCTTTACTTCATTAATACAATTATGTCGATTATTTGTGTGTATTCTTGCATGTTCTCCATGTCCGGCTAATTTACTTTTGTGTTTGCTTAGGGAATATGAAACTTAATTATTGAATATAGATTGGTTGTCTTTTATCTTAGTTTGTTAATGATCTAGTAATGCGATAGGTCATATGTTGTGTACTTAATGCTTGATTAAATCTTTGTGAACCTTAGAATATAACTCCTTGAGTAGTTGTAAGCTAAACCATCCAAAGTGTGCCTTAGAGTAAGAGTTTATTATCCTTAGTGGGTTTTGTAGACGAGACCCTTTGGTAAGTTCAAAGAGTTAGGGAGAAACGCATACCCTACAACTTTAGACACACAACGCAACTAAGAATAAGGACGTGACAATTCAACCACCAATAGGAGATAATTAAGGAGTAGTAAAACCTAAGTAAACACATCTTTAAACTATCATACGAGCACACAATAATTAGAAATAGACTACATACACCTTAGATTAGATAATTAGATAAGTAGAGTAATCGGTAGAAATACCAACCCCTAAATCCAAACCCCGAGATTCGTACCTTTCAATTTCCTAAAAAACATAAAAAGATAAAAAAAATAATCTTCCTCAACCCCTACCTTAGCGTAGTAACTTCTCACTAGCATTCCTATTCCCCTAGAGAATGATATCAATACCCGTGGCTTACCCTAATTACTACACTACAACGATTAGGTTCATTGCCTAGGGTGTTATAAAACTTGCTCGAAGAAAAGGAAGTTCCTTTGACCCCGAACGACGCGTGTAGCGTTATCAAGTTTTTGGCGCCGCTGCCGGGGAATAGAATAGCTAGTTAGTAGTCCACCTCGTTTAGGTTTCTTTGCTTGATTCCTATCAAGTAAATTTTTCTCATTTTTAGCTTTCTCATAGTCTATCCCCCTTCTTCGTGACCTTTGTTCGTAACACCATCACTTTTCATCATGGAAGGTGATAACCAACCACCATTCATCAACCTACCACCAATTGACCCGCCAAGAGCCCGTACTCTTGGTGAATACTCGAGACCAAGCCACCTAGGCTATAGGAACACCATTGAGCTTCCCAGCCAAGCCCAAACTATGGCCCTTCGATCCGACACCATCCGGTTGGTGCAAAACGAATGTGCATTTCATGGACTTCGTTCAGAAGATCCATATCAGCATCTTAAGGATTTCCTTAAAATCGTCGATTCCATCGACCTCGATGCTCCTACTCGGGAGACCACGCGCTTGCGTCTCTTCCAATTCTCTCTACGGGACTAAGCTAGTAATTGGCTTGAGCGACTTCCCGCCGGATCCATCTCAAGATGGGATGATCTCACCTCTCGCTTCCTTGCTCAATTTTTCCCACCAGGGAGAACCAATAAGCTTAGGAATGACATCTTGATGTTCCAAAAACGTCAAGGTGAATCTCTCTACGAAGCATGGACTCGATTCAAGGACTTACTTCATAAAGTCCCTCATCATGGCATTGATCTCTGGCTCCAAGTCCAACTCTTCTATGATCATGTCAGTCTCTCCCTCCAACAAACCATTGATTATGCCGCCGGTGGAAGGCTAAGTAACCTCAATACTGAGGCATGCTGGGAGGTTATTGAGGACCTAGCTCAATATGAAGAGGAAGGTTGGGAAATTCCAGTTGTCCAAGAGAACGGGTCAACTTCCCGAGCACAAGCAATTATGAGTATGGAGGCCCAAGTGAAGGCGTTAATGGAAGTGTCCACTCATGCTGATAAGCATGTGAATGCGGTCAAGGAATTTTTGCTCCCAAGAAAGTCCCGGCAAGATGAATTCGAGGACATAATGTTGACATTTTTCCACAAGCAAGAAAAGGAAATAAAACGCCTCGAAGCTCAAATGCGAAAAACTCATGACACTTTCTTGGGCCTAGCTGACAACTTCATGCTGGAAATCCGTGAAGAAATCGCAAAGAACAATATACCTAAAAAGGTAGAAAAGGTATATGCGATACCGAAAAACGTTGGGATGACACCCATACCCTCTCCAATTCCAGTAAGCAGGACGAAACCCCCCAAGGAATCACATGCTTGTTGTCATAACCTCTCTCTTAGTCCTAGGGAAGTTCCTAATTTTGATGAACAGGAGCCTCAACCAAAAACCTTACCCAATTTTCCGTCTTTAGATGTGAATCTTGGAATTGAATTAGGCCCCAATCCACCCATCAAAATAGATAGTCCAGGTAGTTGCTTGATAAAGGTGGTAGACTCTAGGCCATGGAGAGTGGAAGCTAATATAGGAGTAACCCATGACCTTACACACTTATATCACCCATTCATGGTTGATAACAAGAAATATTATGGGTTTAAACCGGGTTTATTAGGTCAAGATGGATACTTAACTAAGAATCTTTTGAAGTTGATAGAAGATGATCCATTTTTAGGAGAGAGATTTGATTCACCCGCTACACCAATAGACTTAGGTAAGGTTATAATGAATGGAGCACACTCCTTTGAGCATATAAATCACCCATCACCCTCTTCTCACGTAGAAAATTTCCACTCTAAGAGTGTGTATCGCTACTATCACCCGCACTTAAACTTAAGTGTAGGGAAAACCTCCCCTTTATCCGTTAAATAAGGGTAGAGTCAAGCTCGTGACTCGAACAAAAACAAGCGCTTCTTGGGAGGCAACCCATGTGTATTTGTTTTTCATTTTTAATTGTGTGTCGTATATCTTTTATTGATTGTTTATTCTCATGTTTAAATTTGTAAAAATGCTTTATTTTGTTTTTAACCTCGTCTTAATTGCATATAAAGGTATTTTACATAAAGTATAAGTATAGGGAGGATTACACACGTTTTCAAAAGAAACGTAAACATGAGAATAGCAATTCATTAAAAAATATATATGTGTGTTTGTTCGAGTCAAATGCTTGTATCGAGTCATAATGGATGTTTTGCAGAAATTTTTCCAGATTCTAAAGATGTAAATTTTCCAGAATTTTTTTTCAGAAAATCGCATACCAGTTTTTGTCAGGATAACCTGGCGGCGTCAGGATTGCAACCTGACGGCGTCAGGAAAAAGTAAAAACATCAGATTACTTTTTCTCGTTTTCTGAGCTACTTATAATTTTTTGGAATTTTTCAAGTCTTAATTTTCCAGAAATTCTGTAAACATCCATTCCACAAGCATTATATCCTAGTTTAGTAGAGTCTTATATATATTATTACCGCCGATTTTACGCAAAGGTTTCGTTTGTTTTCTTCAAATGTGCAGGTTTCATTTATCAAGAAGAAGAAACAAAAGATTGGAAGGAGCTTTTCACGCACACATTCTTCTTGGAAAGGATTTAACCACTACTTCACACGGATCCTACCGAGCTAATCAGGGGAGTATTAGTTTCTTTCGTTTTTAATTACCTTCTATTATCATAACTTTGATACTTTCGGGGAACATTGGGGACAATGTTCAGTTTAAGTGTAGGGAGGGAAAATAAAATGGGAACTTTGAAACTATGCTTATCCTTGATTATTTGCTTTGTCCAAGTGTATTTGTGTAATAAACCATGAGAAAATGTCGGTTAGGGTAATTTTGGCACCAAATTTTTAATTTTTCATGACATATAGGAGTGGGCCATTAGTCTTAACAAAAGCGTCTCACGGATAGGAAGTTGCATGACTAGCACAAAAACCCTTTACCACCTAAATTCCACCCAAAATGTGAGGATCGCCCTTAGATTAGTAGGAATTAAAGCATTCATCTTTAATGCTTAGAGTGTGAACCGGTAGTATATTAGATTCTAGAACTTGTTTTGTGATGCATTCCGAGATCGCTAGTAAGACTACACTTGTGTAGTTAGGAATAACTAAATGATAAGAGGCATTAGGATAACCCTTGTTTGATTCCCGTAATATAATTACTTCTTCCACATCGGTTGAGTAATTCCCCCACACCCTTTGCGTTGTACTCATCTTTAGTACACGATACCCCTAGTTAACCCCTCAGAGCCTATCCTTTTCGCGGTTCTCGTGATGTTTCGGTTTTTCCGGAATATCAATGAAGAGCATTGTTTACACCCCACCCCCAAATATACACCCAAATCGCCTTAGCCTACCTTGTATGCACTCACTTTTAGTGCATTTTTGTTATCACCCTAAACCCTTAGTTCAATTATCTGGTTGCTTGCATGAGTTGCTAAGTCGAGTCATATCCTGTACACAGTTTTGGGACGATTGGGACTCATGAGAAAAAGTTAAAGTTTATAAAATGATTGAAAGGGAACGTTAAATTCCCTTATTTGCTTAATAACATGCCCCAAGTGTTTTTGATCTTTTCAATTCGGGTCAAATTAGTGTTAGAGTAATAAAAACTCAAGTGTAGGGATGTGCCTATAAATCCCTTCTATTTTGATGTTACCGTAGAGGATGGTGGAGTAAAAGTGTATGAAAAAAAAAAAAAAAAAAAAAAACGGGCTACCATCCTACATCTATCCTTTAAATTTATGTTTGTTTGTTTCAGTGAGCTAGAGTCTAGAGTGTCGAGTCTTGGCTTAGCAACGCCATACTTCGTATGAATTTAACATAGAGATTTTTGACTTGCCACCACTAAAAAGCCTATCCCACCAAACCCTTTGTTTCCCTACCGTAAGCCTAACGTTACAACCCTTTAAAGACCTCTTTGATAGTCTTTCCTAGGTGCTTACGCCAAAGCGATGGAGGTTTGATCTATTCTCAAGCCTATGGTAATCTATGTACTAGGACCGGTTAATGAGTGTTTATCTTCCATTTCCAACTTGTTATATTTCATATACATACGAGAGAGATGTGAGTATCCAAACACCCCATGTGAGGTGCTAGTATGTAATTTCCGTGCTTGTTATGACTTTTGCGGGGCTTATATATGTTGTGGACTGTTTTAAACCAATGCTTCATGACCCCTAACTTATAAATTAATTGGCTAAAAGCACATTTGCTTGAGGACAAGCAAATACCAAGTGTAGGGATATTTGATAAGGTTTTAAAATGTACTTTTTTGAGGGGTCATTTAAGCCCTTATTTGATCACTTTTGTATCTGTTATTACTTAATATTGTTCCTTTTCACTTTTTAGGTCTCTTGAAGGCAAATTGCTGTAATGACACTTATTTGGACGAAAAGGTGCGAATATACGAAGAAAATGGCCAAAGTCAAGAATCGAGACACTCAGGCTGCTGAAAACATAAGGTGACGGCGTCACTGCTTATCTGCGACGCCGTCGGAGGATTTTGTGACGGGACAGAAGCCAAAACTCTTATTTTCAAGTGACGACATCAAGTTATAAAAGAGTAGGCCGTCGCAACTCGCGACCTAGATTCAATCCAGCACGGCGGCCGAAAGAGGACGGCGTCACAAGCACAAGGTGACGTCGTCGCTAGTCTAACGTGGCCAAGACGAAACCCTAATGACGGCGATCCGACGGCGTCACAAAACATAAGGTGACGCCGTCGCATGTGTAATCTTATATATAGAATCCAATTTTTAGTATTGAAGTGTAGTCTTTTGGAGTAAAAACCTAAACCGAACCAAGGCTGTCTTGTACAGTATTTTAGGGTTCCAAACCCTATCTTACATCAAGATAAGTGCTTTACTTCATTAATACAATTATGTCGTTGATTATTTGTGTGTATGCTTGCATGTTCTCCATGTCCGGCTAATTTACTTTTGTGTTTGCTTAGGGAATATGAAACTTAATTATTGAATATTGATTGGTTGTCTCTTATCTTAGTTTGTTAATGATCTAGTAATGTGATAGGTCATTCGTTGTGTACTTAATGCTTGATTAAATCTTTGTGAACCTTAGAATATAACTCCTTGAGTAGTTGTAAGCTAAACCATCCAAAGAGTGCCTTAGAGTAAGAGTTTATTATCCCTAGTGGGTTTTGTAGACGAGACCCTTTGGTAAGTTCAAAGAGTTAGGGAGAAACGCATACCCTACAACTTTAGACACACAACGCAACTAAGAATAAGGACGTGACAATTCAACCACCAATAGGAGATAATTAAGGAGTAGTAAAACCTAAGTAAACACATCTTTAAACTATCATTCGAGCACACAATAATTAGACATAGACTACATACACCTTAGATTAGATAATTAGATAAGTAGAGTAATCGGTAGAAATACCAACCCCCAAATCCAAACCCCGAGATTCGTACTTTTCAATTTCCTAAAAAACATAAAAAGATAAAAAAATAATCTTCCTCAACCCCAACCTTAGCGTAGTAACTTCTCACTAGCATTCCTATTCCCCTAGAGAACGATATCAATACCCGTGGCTTACCCTAATTACTACACTACAACGATTAGGTTCACTGCCTAGGGTGTTATAAAACTTGCTCGAAGAAAAGGAAGTTCCTTTGACCCCGAACGACGCGTGTAGCGTTATCAATTTGTTAGTTTGTAGTGTAGTTTTGTTTAGTGCAACACCGTGGAGGAAGGACGGGTCTTTACCCATTGTATGCCTGATCCACAGTCCGATAGGATGACGTATTCTTTGTAACTATAAATACCCCTTCCATCCATGGAAGGGGTGGTGCTTCTCAATCTAACATTTCATTATTTACAAAGCAAGTCTCTAACAAGAAACACCCTCTTATCTTTCTTTCTCTAAATGACTAACATGTATTTCCATCATCCAATACCACCCGAATCATCAACACAATAATATTTACGATCCTACACTCCATGTTCTCTTTCGAAGAGAATTTAAAGGAAAAGAACCCTTGCGAGTTCATGATACGTTGGATACCATACTTTGCCCACGTATTTCGAGCAAAGTGTTGAATTATGGGAAATGTCATCCTCTTGCCAATGAAATAGCCATACAAAGTATAAGCACATCTATTATCAACCTTTTCAACTGACGATCTAAGGATGATTAAATCAGCGTCATTAAGTGTGCCATTAGTTTTAAGAAAACGAAAATTAACCTTGCTTGTAAACGTTTCAAATGAGAATCTCATTTGTCCATACTAATTTAGTATTTTCATAAAAGGTGGCTAATTTGTATCCTCTTATAATAAACTAATCTTGACGGGTTTAAAGAATAAATTCTCTTGTTTATTTGCATCAAAGACACCGAATTATGTAAGATTTATTAACTCGTATTTTGCGAAGTCAAAGATTTTTTTATCAAAGATGTCAATCTTGACATTCTTCCCATTCTATCGTTGACACAAATCGTAAACATACTTAAACTTCTATCGAATCGTCAAGTTTACTCATAACTAATCACCAACTTTTGTTTTTACTCTTCACAAACTACCTATAAATGGTCCAATACTAAGAGTTCGGATCTATTAAAAAGTGTTCAATATTTAAAAAGCCTAAAAAGCAATCTTGACCGTTAGATCAAGATTAGGTGCAGTTACACATAAAAAGGGTGTGTCTTTTATTCAGGGGCATTCTCGTCATGTTTCCACTTAATTAAAATCTTATCTTCATTCTAGCTACTTCCCAATTTCAACCACTGTATACTGTTAAATTCTTTCTTGCTTAATAACATGTCATATTAATCACATAACATATAATACTTCCTGCTACTTCTACCACCGCACTCCCACCTTCTTCTCCAAGCCTCTTGTCGGCCACCTACTTTTTATGAAAAAGGTGACATTGAGCTGGAACGAAGTCGTAACAATATGACGTTATTTTCTGGTGAATATGATGATGAAGAGGATGAGGAGGAATGTTTGATTCGTGCTTCCAGATTGCAGATCCTTAACGAGAATCATAATCATCATCCTAAATCGTGATAAAATGTGTTTATAAAATTGCATATTAAGTGTTTGATAAAATGTGTAAGAAAAACTATTGTGTAATTTAGAACTTAAAAGTGTGCATTAAATAGTAAGTTTTTAAATTTCCATCAATTTAATTTTTTTATTATCAATTTTTGAAATCATAAATAGAGAAAAATGAAATAATGATGAATCTGCTGGAGGATGTGCTGGTCTAAATGGAAGGCAATAGAGCTTTTAGCATTTCTACAAGTCTTTGGTTGCTGGGTCTAAGTAGTAACTGTAAGCCCCTTGTGTTAAGATGTTGAAAGTTGATGTCAACTTGTGTTTTTTGTTGCTTGGCGGTATCATACTCACTCCCATAAAGTGTGTATTTTATTTATATTTTCAAGCGTGGGTCTATGCATCAATAAAACGTGTTGTTAATCAGTTCTATTTAACTTTGTTCATCATTTTTATTTCATCAATAAAACGAGTTGTTCACCAGTTTTATTGTTCATCAATAAAACAAGTTGTTCGTCAATTTTATTGTTCATCAGTTCTATTTAACTTTGTTCATCAGTTTTATTTCATCAATAAAATAAGTTGTTCATCAGTTTTATTGTTCATCAGTTCTATTTCATCAATAAAATGAGTTGTTCATCAGTTTTATTGTTCATCAGTTTTATTTCATCAATAAAACGAGTTGTTCATCAGTTTTATTGTTTATCAGTTCTATTTAACATTGTTCATCAGTTTTATTTCATCAATAAATTGAGTTGTTCATCAATTTTATTTCATCAATAAAACGAGTTGTTCATCAGTTTTATTGTTCATCAATAAAAAATTTGTCCATCAGTTATTTAAAAGAAATCGTAATGTTCATCTATTTGAGTCACAGTGTTCATCAATTAGTTTTCTTTAATGTTACATTATCATGTTCATCAGTTTCCTTTGATGTTACATTATAATGTTCATCAATTACAGATAGTGTTGTTCATAAGTTTTTTTAAACAAATAGTGTTGTTCATCAGTTTTCCGAATAAAAAAATTACATTGTTCCTCAGTTAGGTACAATCAGTCTTGTTCATCCGTTAGTCTTTTTTTTTATCAGTATCCAAAAAAATTAAAAATAAATATTAATGTTCATTAGTTCATCAGTTATTTTTGATATTATTCATCAGCTATTTTTTATAACGTTCATCAGTTTTTTTTTATATTGTTCAACAGTTTTCGAAAAAATAACGTTCATCAGTTCTTTTTGATATTGTTCATCAGTTGTCTAAAAGAAATTGCAATGTTCATCTGTTAGTCGTTCATCAGTTCATCGATTAATCTTGTTCATCAGTTAGTATTGTTCACCAATAAAAAAAGATATTCATCAATTCTTTTAAATTTTGTTCATCAGTTTATCGGTATTAAAAAAAAGTCATAATGTTCATCAATTATCGAAAAAATCATAATGTTCATCAGTTATGGTCACAATGTGCATCAGTTTATCATTTGGTTGTTCATCAGTTAAAAATAAACCAAAAATAACAAAAATAACAAAAAATGTATTTTGGTATACCAATTAGTGCATTTGAATGTACTTTTATAAGAAAATATCTTTTAGGCATTTTATCAAACACTTTGTATGCACTAAATATGACTAAGACGCCATCATTAACGTGCAATATCTCACTCATATCATATCGGATTTGAGTGATTCAAATTTTTGAGTAAAGAATGGTCAAAAGCCTACAATTTTCATGTTTTAAGTTTTGTAAAATTCGGCTTTTAAGCTAGTCAAAATTAGAGCCGAAAATACCAAAAATTTCAAGAAAATCAACACCACTTAAAAAGTTGAAAAAAAAAAGTTACGATTATATATCAAAATGCATACCAAATTAAAGAGAATCAAATTTAAAAAATTATGGTGAAATCGGTTTTTTTATAAAAGTTTGTCGTTTGAAAGTTATTTACATTTGAAGTTTTGGGGTGAAATAAAAAAACATGTTAAAAGGACCAAAATGCCCCATAACCAAATTTAATAAGAAAAAAGAGAGGGATTGGATGGAGGACACATGTCAATCAATGATATGCTTTATAACATTTTTATTTTTTTTCACTTTGTAAGGGATCTCAACTCCCAATACTAAAGGCATCCAATATGAATAATTATACAACTTGATATATTTTGTGTCACCTCAAAATTTATATAACTTTTGAGTTGATAAAACTCTCTCAATATCGTATACACATTACAAAGTTTTTTTTTTACATAAATATGCATTCAATGTTTTGAAATTGTGTAAATGTCTAAAATTTAAGACATTTTAATCAGTCCGTTCCTGAACTTTTGAAATTTTAAGAGCTCTGGACGAAATTAATAATGACACATTTCGAAAATTAATGTTACATATAATAGTGTCATTGTGTATAAGGTACAATGTAATTACTTATCTAAACGTTCAACATATTAAGTTATTTAAGATATTTTCTCATCAAAATTATTTTTTTTTCGTGAAATAGGGTAAATTGCAAAAATGGTCCCTAAAGTAACGCAAATACGCAAGGATTACACAGAGACGAATTTTGTAGCAAAAAAGACATTAATGTTTCTTTTTTTTGCAAAACAGCTATTGAGAGCTAACTTTCGTTATTTTTCTCGTTAAGTGCCTCGTCACTGAGGGTAGTATTGTCATTTCACTATTCATACTTATTAAATTTCCGCCAAACAGCTTGCGATATCAATGTGACATGAACTTAATGGCTATTTGCAAAGTAAATTCTCATGTTTGCACCAATAAACTCCCCTATATAACCCAGCTACTAAACCACGACTCGACACAAACAAAAAACACGGTATTTCAAAATGCAATCACCACCACATTCACCACACACCGCAATAATCACTACCACCATAATCACAGCCACCACCACCAACAACCACCAAGAAACATCAACTTTGATCACCACCATGAAAAAATAACTCCCACAACAACGTCCATGTCCAAGTTGTCAATCACAAGACGCAAAATTCTGTTACTACAACAATTACACCAACTTTGATCACCGCCTCGTCACTTTTGCAAAAGTTGTCGAAGACACTGGACTCATGGTGGCGTTCTCTATGACATCCCTGTTGGTGGTGGTACTCGTAAAAACACTAAAAGACAAAAACTCATCAACCCCACCACTTCGGGTTACGTTACCACTTCTTCTCCGGTGGAGCACCAAAGCTTGGTGCCCCCTCCACTAGTGGATGCTGCAGGAAATGTGATGGCTCCGCTTGAAGGAAATGGGTTTATGTTGATTTTGGGGTTTGTTGGGTTTGAGGATGGTGTTTGGCCATTTTGTGGCAGTTAATGTAATGTCTTAGCTTAATGTATATCTTTTGATTGCACTGGTTAATTTACCATATCTTTTGATTAATGGTTAACTGTAAGGATGTAAATTTAACTGATCTTTTAGTTGCGTGTTATCTTTTGGTAGTAATTACCCAAAATTGACTATCATGTTTGACTTTTGCAAATGAATGTACATGCACAAAAGTACCTAAAATTGCCTAATTTGTTGGCTTCAATTAGATTAGATAAAAGGTTATGCAAGCATTTACCTTAGTAAATCATTACACAACCAGTAGATAAACTTTAGAACAACTACATATTGTTATAATCTTCCACTACAACACCATAGCAAAAGTATAACAATTTATTGAATTAAACATAAAAGCATAAGTATTATTCAGCATGATCCTTAGTTTTCTTGTCAGCCATTAGTCTTCTCTCCTTGATTGATCTTCCTTGGTCTTCAAACTTTTCATCTACAACAACTCCATCTTGCCCAACTCAATTTTTTGCAAGCACTTCATCTGGCTCATCTGTATGTTTAGCAACCACTTTATTTGTAATCACATCTCCATCAACAACTAAGATAAATCCCTCCTGTCCAACTACTTCAGCACACAGATCATCTGGAATCACAACCCCATCACAAACTAATTATTCACCATCATCACCATCAACACCCTCTATTGCAAACATTTCTTCAGCAACGACTCAAGTGGAACCATGCTGAAACTAATTGGTTCAACAAAAATAACATACATCTTTGTTACTTCTTCAGCTGCAACTACGTCATCAAGTTCATCCAATGCTTGATCAATTTAAGCAAACATGTCACTAATCTCTTCAGGCTCTTCAAGTTCATCAACTAAATGGTATGGATCATCTTGCCATTCAACATCTATTCCTTGATCCACCTCTTCATCACTAATCCAAGTCTCTAGATCCCCTTCCTTTCCACTAATGGTAACACCATCATCTGTGTCATAATCCGCATCATCAAAATCCAGCACACCTGTATACTCTAGGGAATCCTCACTTGAATTCTCCACCCCAAAATCTTGGTCAATCTCTTTCAATAACCTCCTGAATTGAAACTCATCACTCAGCCTTTTTGTATGATTTGCAACCATTTTTTCTACACGAAATATTGGTGGGAACTCATTGTTAGAATGAGTATCATAAACAGGGCCAGCCTTCACATGTTTGCTTGTCTTATGCCACTCTAACAATAGTAATTCCTCACTGTTTCCAGTCTCACCATCAAGATCCTTTCCAAAAACATCATTGATATCATGATCCACAATTTCTTCTATTACCACACCCTTGCCCTTACTCATCATTCGCTCCATCATCTGACACTCTACCAATCAAACACCGGTTTCTATATACAACTCCAATTCTCTAAATCTAGGAACATACTCCACAAGTCTGCTCGCAACTTTGTCAGACATTAGTGGTAGCAAACCATCATCCAATGACTCCCCAGATATCCTAAAGTGAGTAAACACAAGGGCACGATCCGTTTAACCTAAATCCTATAACCTTTCGTCCAATAATTCCATGGAGAAAATGTCACAGTGAACTCCGTCAAACCAATCTGTATCTCCAATAAGATATCTTCTTCTAGATGGTGAGGTAAATTCACAATTGTGATGGATTTGCAAAGTAAACATGGTTTCATTCAAATCTGTGCAACACATAAAATATCAATAACTTAAAATACAGTAACAAGTTTAAATTAAAACACGAAAATGGAACAGAGTATGCTTACCATAAAGGATTCCTAAATCAGGGTCGGGGTACTATTTTGTGAAATTAGTGTCCATGGAAGAAATTGAAACACAAATATAAACTATTGCTTTAAAGGACTCAATTTGTAAAACAAAACACTGGTAAATGAGCTGATTGGCGGGAAAGAGAGTGAAATGACAATACTACCCTCAGTGAAATAACGAAAGTTAGCTCTTAGTGGTTGTTTTGCAAAAAAAAAGGAAACATTAATATCTTTTTTGCAAACAAAATCGTCTCGGTGTGATTCTTGCGTATTTGGGCTACTTTAGGGACCGTTTTTGCAATTTACCTTAAAAAATATGTGTACACATGTATATAAGGCCCTTAGCGGTCGACCACCTTGCACACCAACAAAAACGATTGAAACAAAACTTTCAACTTTAGTGTATTTCTCTAAAATTAAAGGGCCATACCTTCTAATATATTAAACATCAGGGACTCCACTGCAAACATCTAGAATATTTACATAACGTCACACTAACTCCCATCAGCCAATAACATCACACCATTTAGTAAGCAAACCAATCACATTTCTACACGTGGTACATTCCACGTCTCTCCATAAAGTCCACCCTACTTAACAAACACCCCCAATGACCAAAAATAAATTATAAATATAAATAAATAAAAATATATAAAATCTGTTTCAGTTAGTTCACAAACCGTTACTCCGATCTGCGATTCCGATGGAGGCTCACGGTGTGAGTTTACGGCGAGTGATTGAGCTGGTGGTATGTGTGACTGGTATCTGGTCTGCTTATATTTATCAAGGCATTCTTCAAGAGACTGTGTAAGTTTTATTCATTTCATATTTGGTTAAATTATTTTGTTATTGATTGATTGAAATGAAATGTATATGTTTAATGTGATTAATTTTATTATTGAGATAAATTTTATATATTCCGTATGTGTTTGAAGTTGAGAAATGTGGAAATTACGGTAATAATGCTGAGATTACAAATGTCGAAATCGAAGGGCGCTTAGTAGGATGAATTAGGAGGATGGAGGCGTAGGACGTGGCATTTGTTTTGTGTAATTGTGATTTAGTTGAGATCCAGGGCTTAGTTAGGTTTAGTTTATAGGTTTAGTTTATAGTCGAGTCAGAGGGTGCGGAGTGCACACTCGTTGTAGCTAGCTTGATACCGCCACAACTAAGTGCGGGATCAAGAGGGATGCGCCCCCTCGGCGGTCCTCTTCCCGCCAACCATTTTTAACCCAGTTTAACTAACTTGCGGTTAGGTTTTATAGGACAGAATTGATCTCTTCCACATAACACACATAACAACTTTCTGTGTATTGCTTTGTTCTCTTGTGCCTTCGAAACAAAGTGCAATTCTCTGAATCCAATTGAGGATTTCGTGATACCCTAGGCACATAGGGTCGAAATACTTCAATCTGAAAGTGATGTCTACACGATTTAGGGAATATATCAGGATTATTACCACTCACACACCCAGTGCCGTAGGTGAGACAACGGAGGCCCTGTGCAAATTTTTTAATGATGCCTAAACATGACGATAAAGATTTATTGTAACCATCTGGCTTTGAATTTTAATGAGTTCTTCATCACTCTCAACCACTTTAAAATGAGTTTAACAAATGTTTAGAACATAATTTCATATATCTTTAACATTTTGACGTTGGAACTTGGAAGTAAATTTTGAGGCTATAAAATATATAAAGGGATATATATTTTGAGGCCCTGTACGGTAGCACACCTCGCACACCCTCGAGTACGGCTCTGCACACACCCAAATTCTAATAACATTGCTTACGAAAAGTTAAGGAGATAGGAATTGGTTAGATGTGCTTTTAGTTTGATGATTTCGGCCTATGTATCATCACTCGAGCTGTTTCGTTGATAGTTTTATTGTGAAGTTTTATAGAATTGTTAATCTATTAATTTCGGCTCAAACTAATAGATATGTTGCTATCCCCTGGACATGTCAGACTTTGGATTCACAATTAATTGATTTGAGTTTATTACAATAATGAGAGGACAATCATTTGGGTTGTTTTAGTGTAGAATAATACTCCATAAGGAATTAGGTTAGACCCCACTAACAGCGGTTAGGTTGTCTCTTTTGAAAAATGTTTGAGAAAGGTCAATGTAGTTGTTAGGTTCAATAATCACAAGCCAGGTAAAGCAAATAATGACGGCCTGTTAGCGTGGCTGACTTGAGAATTAACATTTTGTCCTCATTTATTTGGATTTGATTCTGATATAAAGGCATGATAAATAGTCGTTTATTATGTTTGAACCCTTATCGTTATTATGAATCTAAAGCGTAGTTAGGTTTCAATTGGAAATGCTGGTCTTTGAACCCGAGATTCGTAGTTTCAGATGCTTTCAATTCAGAATGGCTAATTTGCTGTTTTTATGGAGATATCTATTGTTTGTTTTTTGGTAACTGTGAAGCAGATATATATGGAGTAGTTTTTATACAAAACATTTCAATATATAGTTCTGCCGAAACCAAATTAGAATCAACATTTGATATATATTGAGTGAAAAATGTAATTAACGTGCTTTAAGGGATTTCTGATTAATATTACGCTGGATCAATGATCTTGAACTCAATTACATGTTCCTCTTAAAACTTACTTGCAAAGTGGTGACCTACAAGAGATTTCTGTGATAGTCAGATGTTCTAATTTTTTTTAATGATCTTTAACAAAGAAAACAACAATTCGACATTGCTTATTGGAACAGATGGAGTATAGACTTTATAGATTGGTTTGTTTTTCTATTTCAAAGGAAAATTCCTGTTATGTCTGTTTGACAACTTTGTTAAGCTTGTTATGGAATTTGAGTTGCTAATATTAGAATTTCCATAATTTAATGCCAGGTCTACTAAACGATTTGGTCCTGACAAGGAGAGGTTTCAACATCTGGCATTCTTAAACTTTGCACAAAGTGCTGTTTGTTTAGTATGGTCATTCATAAGTATGTGTTTCTTGTATATGCTTTTAGTTTTTCTTTCTCATCGTTTATGATTTATCTAATAATGGTGATCGACATTCTCTGTTTGTCAAACAGTGATAAAGCTGTGGCCCAGTGGTTCTACTGGTCGTGCTCCTTGGTCGAGCTATTGGAGTGCTGGCATTACAAATACCATTGGACCAGCTATGGGAATTGAAGCATTGAAATACATCAGTTATCCTGCTCAGGTATGTTACAGTTTCTCAATCTATAATAGGATCTTTACCACTATCATAGTTTAATGTCGTAAATGTGTGCATTATTTATTGCACGAGGATACTGGTAGTACATAGTCTAATGTCGTAAGTTAATGTATAATGTTCCTTGATGAAATATGGCTAATTAGCATCCTCATTTGTTTATTGTCACCTGCAGGTCCTAGCAAAATCTTCAAAAATGATTCCAGGTAAATTTTCATCTGATTAGAATGAAATAATTATTGTCTATTTGTCTTTAATAGTGTAATTTGTTTACGGGCAATAGCCATGGTGACATTATTACTATTTTGTCTTGTTAGTGGTTTCTGTCATTAATTTAGGGCACATATTAGATCTTTACTTGTCACATTCTTGAAATTCAAAACACTAATTTACAAAAGTTGCTTCAATTTTTGTTCTTATTTGATTGTCTGTCGTCATATTGTTTATTGTCATTATTATACTTTTGCGTGATTGTGCTGATGCGGACACAATTATCTTTAATGCAGTGATGTTGATGGGAACACTAGTTTATGGTATTAGATACACTTTTCCAGAGTATCTTTGTACTCTCCTTGTTGCTGGTGGGGTGTCTGCGTTTGCGCTCACAAAGGTAAATATATCATGTAACTTTGTGAAACTGCAATCATACTAGCTTTGGGATTGGTCTAAGGCCTCGCCAAAGCTGGTGGCGGCAGTCTGTTCCTGGTTATAGGCCTCAGTTAGTATTTAGAACAAATCTTTGAATACTGTACCATTAAGGCCCGGCCAGTACTTTTCAAGTCTCATTGTGTTGCTCACTCAAGTATACTATTGTCTTAACACAGACTAGCTCAAAGACCTTAAGCAAGCTGGCCCACCCTAACGCTCCACTTGGATACGGGCTATGTTTCCTAAATCTGGCATTTGATGGTTTCACGAATGCAACACAGGATTCAATCTCAACTAGGTATTTAATTGTTAAACTTTCTTTAATGTGTAATTAGACTCATCGATGTTGCAAATGTAACACATCTGGTTATTGCATTTGTATGTTCTTTAGGTACCCAAGAACAGGTGCATGGGATATAATGCTAGGGATGAATTTATGGGGTACCATCTACAACTTTGTGTTCATGTTCGGTTGGCCACAAGCAAGTGGCTACCAAGCAGTTGAATTCTGCAAGCACCACCCTGAGGCCGCTTGGGATATATTGTACTACTGTTTGTGTGGCGCAATTGGGCAAAATTTCATATTCTTTACCATTAGCAGGTTTGGTTCTTTAACTAACACCACCATCACGACAACCCGAAAGTTTGTAAGCATTGTGGTGTCATCACTGCTTAGTGGCAATCCCTTATCTAGTAAGCAATGGGGTAGTGTGGTTATGGTGTTCAGTGGATTGTCATACCAGATTTACCTAAAATGGAAGAAAGTGCAGAAGAAGAGGAAAACGGTGTGAACTCGCAACACATTCTGATCTTAAACCATATACTTATATTGCAATTAGATATAGCGATTGTTGTAGCTGGTTTTTGTGGTAGATTTTGAGCTTAGTTTATCAAGTCTCTATACAATGATTATGTTAGCTTTCGTGGCGGCGTATTACAAACTAATGTGATACGACAATTACAATGTGAAAAATACAGTCTGTTGAGAATCTTATTTCACTTACTAACATGTATGGCATATTTGTTGAAGTAAATTTTCTTTTAATAATGTTTGAATACTTCGAGTTGAGGCTAAAAAACACACACCCGAACCAAACCCTATTAAGCTTTCCGGGTTGGTCGTGATTGGTTTGGGTCCATTTGGGTTCGGGCAATAAAATGCGAGTAAACTAACCAACAAATTTGCTTGATACTCAGAAGTTACATTAACAAGTTGCAAAAAGGATATAGGAAAACAAAAATTCTTATTCGTGTTTTAATCGGGTTGACCCGAACTCGAATAAGGCAAACATATTTAACCCGAAACTCAGTGCTATTTAGCATTACTGACCTGAACCGAGTATTTTTAATTGGGTCCTATTTTTTTATTCTAAAAGTCACAAAAGTACCCATTTTTACGTTCATGTTGAACTAAATATCAAAATTTTAGCAAAAAAAAAGACAAAATACCCATAAAATCCACATAATTTGCGGACTATTTGAGAATTTAAAAAAAAACTCAAGATTTGTTTGAAACAAATGTTCCCTTGCGAATTTTTTCTTATGCAAAATAGGTCCCTTTTAAAAATTTTCTTTTGCAAAATAGGTGTCTTGCAATTTTTTTTTTTTTTTTTTACAAAATAGGTCTTTGTGAGATTTTAGTCCATGCTTCAATTTTTTTTTATTTTTTATAAATTGTTGAAAAATTGGTCCCTGTATGAATTATTTTTACAAATTTAGTCTTTGTACGATTTTCTTACACTTTTTTTAGCAAGATTTTCTTACACTTGTGCCTTCACTTTATAAAGTGAAAACACAAGTGATTTTCTCAAACTTGTGCCATCACTTTATAAGTGAAAAAAAGGTATTTGATATAATTAAAGATAAATTTTTTCATGCTGTGATTGTTTCTTGTGTGATATAACTTGTTGTATATAAGAACCAAATTTGCCAAAAAAAAAAGAAAAGAAAAAAGGAACAAGGATATTTTTGCAAAAAAAAAAAAAAAAAAAAGGTTTGGAAATGACCTTTTTTGCAAAAAAAGACCTTGTGCTTTTAATCAGCAAGTTTTGCAAAATTCATTTTTTTTAATGAAAAATGAGTATTTGGTGAAAAGATAATCAAGTTTTGGTATTTTTGTTTCCTTTTTTTTACATGCAAACAGAGACGTCAATGGAGCGGAAAATATCGAGGATCGTATTTATCATCCCCATCCCCGTTTTTTACTCTCATCCCGCCCCCATCCTCATCTGAGAATCATTTTATATCCCCATCTCAGTCCCCAACGAGGATCGGGAATCTTCACAAGGATTTGGAGATTTTCGGCCCTTATGTATTAAGCATAAAAGTAACACAATTAATTTAAAAATATAAAGAATTAGCCTATAAATTGTCTTAAAAGGCGTACATTGTACATAGTTAGATTAATTAAAATATCATTCAACTTTAAAGCATTGTATATATTGAAACATCACATATAATATAAAAATAGAGTGCATCGAATGAGTGTATTCGAACAAAATATTGGTTGGATAATACGTAGTTAGTGCTCAACATTTTAAAATATTTGATGATTTTGATCCATTAAATGTTACATATAAATACATATATAATACTTGTCAATATTCACTAACATATACATATACAAGTACATTTAGTATTAATATACACACAATTTATACATATTTGAACA
Organism: Chrysanthemum makinoi; assembly: GCA_910596185.1. Taxonomy (NCBI): domain Eukaryota; kingdom Viridiplantae; phylum Streptophyta; class Magnoliopsida; order Asterales; family Asteraceae; genus Chrysanthemum; species Chrysanthemum makinoi. Next base: position 177,018,629 of record OU343219.1, on the reverse strand, counting down.
TAAAAAAGTTCGGGGTCGGGGATTTATGCTATCCCCATCCCCGCTCCATCATCGGTTTCATAATTCGGCGATTTCCGTCCCCATCCTCATCCCTGGTCAACTTAAGGATTCCCCAGTCCAATTACGTTTGGGGATCGGTCCCCGTCAAGTTTGGTTTTTTTTGCCATCATATCGCTACATGCAAAGCAACAAAGGGTAGCCAAACTAACAACTGATTAAAAGTATAAAGTAGAAGGGAAAGTTACAAATCTTGTCCTTGTGGTTTTCAATTTTTGCACGCCTTGCCACTCTTTCCGGTAGGATTACATCATCTAAATCAATCCATACCGAATTGCCCCATTGTAGTCCCAATATGAGTCGAATAATGAATTACAAATAATACTGAATAACTATTTCGTCTAACCATTACATCGTTCCATGTTTACATATATATAAGGGACGAATGGGTGTGTCCATTCATTTGTGTATGTTCAGTTTACATAACCGACATAACTAACTAACTAACTAACCGCCATAACTAACTTAACCGCTTGGCGGTTACTAACTAACTAATGAACATCTTTGGTCCTTTATGTTTCGTTATTTACTTATGAAGCAATATCGAGATTATTGTTTACATTCTCCTCCTTAATCTTGATCGTTGCTTTGTCCTAAGTCTTGAACTCCGAGCATTTGTCGCATAGTCACAAACTTTAGTCTTGGTAAAGCTTTCGTTAGAATATCTGCTCTTTGTAATTCTCCACTGACGTGTTCCACATTGATGTGTCCATTCTCTACGCATTCCCGAATGAAATGATAACGAATGTCGATGTGCTTGCTTCTTCAATGAAAAACTGGGTTCCTGACGAGTGCTATTGCTGAAATGTTGTCGACCTTCAGCGTTATTATTTTCTCTTTCAATCAAGTTAATTCACTAAGTAGTCGTTTTAACTTTTAACCATAAGGCTTGACATGCTGCTCCAGTAGCCTCCATGAATTCTGATTCACATGATGAGAGTGCTACCATTGGTTGCTTCTGAGTACACCAAGTAATAGGTGATTCTCCAAAATAAAATACTATCCCAGTAGTTCCTTTTCCTTGATAGGTATTGATTCCATAACTACTGTCGCTGTAACCTGTAATCTTGCAGCCGCCTTCTTTCTTGTATACAATGCCATGCTCTTTTGTTCCTTTGATATATCGGATTTCTTGCTTCACTGCGTTCAGGTGATGATCCTTCGGGTCTTGCATAAATCTGCTGAGTAGTCCGACTGAGTAACTAAGATCTGGTCTTGTATGTAGTAAGTACCTGAGACTTCCAATTAAACTTCGGTAATAAGTTGTGTCAACTGAGTTTCCATCTTTCGCCTTGACCAACTTAGTACCGGGATCCATTGGTATCTTCGTATCATTACTGTCTGTCATACTTGTTTCTTTCAAGATCTTGTTAATATATCCTGTTTGCTTGATTGTAATCTCTCCTCCCGTCTGAGTAACTTCTATCCCAAGGTAATAAGCTAACAATCCTAAGTCGCTCATTTCAAAATTTTCTTTCATCTGGGATTTGAACAAGTCGATTTCTTTCTTTGGAGAGCCCGTGATTATCAAGTCATCTACGTATACTCCAACTATAAGTGTAGAAGTCTTGCTTCTCTTCGTGTAAACTGCCTGTTTGAGATTACATTTCTTAAAGTCTAATGACTTCAAGGTTTGATCAAGTTTCACATTCCAAGCTCGTGGTGCTTGTCTTAAGCCATATAATGCCTTCGTGAGCTTGTAAACTTTTCCTGAATTTCATTGTTGAATAAATCCTTCAGGTTGTATAACATAGACTTCTTCTTTCAAATCTCCATGTAAAAATGCTGATTTGACGTCTAGGTGATGTACTTGCCATCCATGATATGCTGCTAGTGTTAAAATCAAACGAACTGTCTCGATACATGCAACTGGCACATAAACTTCATCGAAGTCTATTCCTTGTTCTTGTACATAACCTTTTTGCTACTAAGCATTCCTTGTATTTTATGATTTCTCCTTTTGCATCTCTCTTGGTCTTGAAGACTCATTTAAGTCCTATTGCCTTTTGATTTGTAGGCAAAGTAGTAAGAGTCCATGTGTTGTTCTTGTTTATTAAATCTAGTTCAATTTCCATGGCCTCGACCCATTTCTTATCTGTTGAAGCCTCCTTGTAGTTACGTAGTTCTTCTTCCGTAAATAGTAGGTTTTGAGGTTCAACTCTACGTGCATACTTATATATTTCCGTTAAGTTCTTGAGACCTTGTACTGGTGTGTCATCAAATATATCTTCAGAGTTCTTGATTGAACTAATAGTAGCTTCTTCTTCCTCTTCTGAGTGTGGGTTGTAAGTGTATGTTGTTGGGGTGACCGGAGAGTTTGGAGCAGTAATCGGTTCCTGTTCTTGGTAGGTGTTGTAATTGTTCTCTGAGTTGACTAATGTAGTGTTTCCATTGTCGACTCCTTCTACCACAAAACTTGCCCAAAATGAGCCTTGTGTACTTGTTTCCTCTATGTTGTTGTCCCAATCCCATGGTTTTGTTTCCATAAACTTTACATCCCTAATAACGTGTTTTCTTTTTCCTTTTGGATCATATAGCCTACATGCTTTCAATCCTTCCTCTACTCCTAAGTAAATCATGGGTATGCTTCTATCATCCAGCTTTTGCAGATGAGGTATCGTTACTTTGGCATAAGCTGTGCATCCGAATGTCCTTAGGTTTTCCAGATTTGGCTTTCTATTGTAGAGTGCCTCATATGGCGTTTTATCTACCAGGGCTCTTGTAGGTACCCTATTTAGTATATAAATGGCGTGTCTGACTGCTTCTGCCCAAAGTTTAATGGTAACTTCATAGCTTTCATCATACTACTCGTAGTAGATAGCGCTGTTCTATTTCTCCTCTCAACAACTCCATTTTGTTGAGGTGAGTATGGTGCTGCCAACTGCCGTGCTATTCCATTATTTTTACAGTATTTGGTGAATTCATTAGATGTGAATTCACCTCCCCTATCTGTTCTTAGCATCCTTAATTTTGTTCTCATTTCCATTTCAACTTGTTGTTTAAACTCCTTGAACATGTTAAATACCTGATCTTTTGATGTTAGAAAGTATGCCCACATGAACGTGTACAGTCGTCCACTAACAAGAAAAGGAGTTTCTTTCCAGAGTGTGTGACTGGACTTATAGTGCCACAAAGGTCTCCATAGACTAAATCCAAAGGTTTCTTTGATCTGAACTTAGCTTGATTTGGAAATGGTGTCCTACTGTGTTTTCCTAATAAACATGCATCACAAATCTGTCCTCCATGGTTTATTCTTGGTATTCCTTCTACTAGACCTTTCCTTGTCATCTTGTTGATGTCGTCAAAGTTCAGATGACCTAATATAGCATGCCATAACCATGCTTGGTTATCTACATTTGCTAAGAGGCATATGGGTGCTTCTATCTTCAATTTGATACTGTAAAGTCTATTCTTAGATCTTTCTATTCTCATCAATAGCTTCTTATTCTTATCATAAAAAGTCAGTATATTTCCATCCATGATGATCTTACAACCTATCTCCGTGAGTTGTCCTAGAATTAGTATGTTGCTCTTAAGGTTTGGAATGTAGTATACATCCGATATTATCTTTTGTTCATGGTTCTTACAACCTAACAATATAGAGCCTCTTCCCTTTATATCTACATACGATCCATCTCCAAAGCGTACACGTCCTGTTATGTGTTCATCAATGTCTCTAAAATGACTCCTAGTTTCCGTCATATGGTTACTTGCACCGTTATCTAAATACCATATGCTTATGTCTTCTGTAGCATATTTCTGGGGGTGAATCTGTCCTTCATTCAACAATACTTCTTCGTGTTCAGCTTCGTGTGTAGTCAATAATAGTGATGGTTCTTCGTCTTCTAAGATAACGTTTGATTGTTCCTGAGTTGTTGATGGTTCTTTGCAGTTTTTCTTATAATGTCCAAGTTTTCCACACTCGTAACATTGTACTTTGCTCACATCCCACTCACGTTTATTCCTATTTAACTTTCCTTTGTGAGCTGAGCTTTCCTCTTTTGAGTCATATTTATTTCTATTATTTTTCCATTTTCCTCATGAAAAGTTTGATCTACCTCCGAGTTAACTAAAACGTCTTCCTTCTCTTGAGTGTTCGCCATGTGCGAATAGTAAGTTTTCCTGGCTTTCTACTTGTCCTCCTTTCCGGAGTTTTATCCTTTCCTCAAATGCCTTGAGTTTTCCAATGATCTCGTCTAAGGTAACGTCATTAAGATCATTTGTTTGTTCTATGGATGCAACTATATGAATGAATCTATCTGGTGTGGAATATAATAGTTTTCGTACTAAAAGTGATTCATCAAGTGTTTTTCCTAATTCTTTTTCCTTAGTGGCATAGCCGTTTAGTTTAGCCGTAAATACATCCACTGTGTTGTCTTCCTTCACTTGAAGTGTTTGAAATCCATCAATCAATGATTGTAACCGTGCTTGCTGCACTTTCTCTTCTCCAACGTGTCTCTTCTTAACGAATCCCATAAGTCTTTTGCTGTTTTACAACCCGCGACTTGTAATATCACATCTTCGGTCAACGCATGATAAAGGAAGATAGTTGTTGCCTTATCCCTTTTTTCATCTTCCTGCGTATCTTCCTTAGGTTCTATCATTTCCCATAAACCTTGTGCCTCAAGTATATCCTTAATTTGAATTGACCAAACTGTGTAGTTTGTCGATTTCAACTTAGGGCATTGATAGTGTGTCATAGGTGTTACGGGTTTTGGTGTGACTAAAGCGGTGTTAAGATCATCGGTAGACATCCTAAGTGTGCGTACGATCTTCACTTTCTAATGTTTGGGATTTCTAACTTAGTATGGGTATTTCCTACTACTACGGGAATAGAAAAATAATTTTCCGGGAATCCTAATAGTACGGGATCAATAAATAGTTCTCGGGATTTCCTAATAGTACAAAATAAACTTCTATACTATCTTAATATAATAGAAATCTAAAATTTGAATTGTGACCTTGTTGTTGTGTTAAACACAAACGTATTCCTTCTTGTGTGTTGGTACTTAAATGCTATACCAACAACGTTTTTTCTTTTCCCTTGTTCACCAACGTGTTGTTGTTGTAGCCTCATTTTTTATTTCTTGTGTCTAAATCAATTCATAAAGCAAACCCTCGGTCTCCTTTTGTTGTTGTCGAATTGTTTTTCTTCTTAATAAACCAAACGAATTCTCTTCCCGCTATACCACACTGCTCCCACGTTGCCTTTTCCTTTTTGTGTTCGACTTGAAATGTTTTCAACAAAGACGTGCCCTAGACTTCTCTTGTTCTCGGATTCCCTTCCAAACAATTCTTGTTGTTGTCGGTAACCAAGTCCTTGTTTTTGTTGTTATTTTCAAATTCCAAGTCTCCTTTGTCGCAAAAGTCCTTTAATACCTCTCGGTATTAATTTTCCAAAAACAAACGATTTGGCTTTGTTTTTTTTCGTTGTTATTGTTGTTGCTTGTGTTCTCTAAATGTTTTCCACAATACACCTTCTTGTTTTTCTTGGTTTTGTTCCACACCGTGCCCACAACGCCTTGAATACCCGTCGGTATTCTTTCTCCAAACAAACGATTTGTTTGTTTTGTTTGCTGCGTTGTTGTCGTCGTTCTTGTATCGCCAAATGTTTTCAACAAACAATCCTATATATTCTTCTCGGTATCCTTTCAACCATGTCCACAAAAACCTTCAATTCTTGCATTTATAACGCGTTTCTTTTCTCTTTGTGTTTGTTTGTCACCCGGTTTTTTTTCTCACAAAGTTCTTCTTTCACTTGACGTCGTGGTTTTCTTCCTTGTCGCGTTAATCAGCAACTACTCTTGTTCCTCGCTATCCTTTCAAGCGTCAAGAGTTTTCCTTTTCTTGTTGTCACGTTATTTCTGTCACCAACAAGTTCGTTGTACAATATTGTTTCTTCCTTCTTGTTTTGTTGTCGTGTTTCAAGAGATCTCAACAAAAACAGTCCACCAATTTTTTTTGATGCTAACGTTTGAAACTCCACACAAGTTTGATCGTTCACTATCTCCTTTGCATTCCTAGTTATCCAGGCGTTGTTACTTTTCTTTGAAACGACGTATATCCCACTAAAACAGAAAAGTTCCAGGGTACGTTTTCCTTCTTGGTTGTTCTCGTTCAATGTTTTTGGTACCCAGCGAGCGTATGAAACGCTTGCTCTGATGCCAATGTAGTCCCAATATGAGTCGAATAATGAATTGAAAATAATACTGAATAACTATTTCGTCTAACCATTACATCCTTTCATGTTTACATATATATAAGGGACGAATGGGTGTGTCCCTTCGTTTGTGTCTGTTTGGTTTACATAACCGACACAACTAACTAACTAACTAACTAACTAACCGCCATAACTAACTTAACCGCTTGACGGTTACTAACTAACTAACGAACATCTTTGGTCCTTTATGTTTCATTATTTACATATGAAGCAATATCGAGATTATTGTTCACACCCATGCTTGGATCTAAGCTAAAGCATGGAAACAACGAACATGCTGACCTGAAAACTACTCTAAGGTAACAAAAGTTCAGCTGTACAAAAAAAAGGATATGTACCCTACAAACATACAACTATTACCACCCTCCTACTTACAAAAGATAGCAGTTTCAAGATGAAATAAAAGAAGCCAGTTGCACCATCCATCAACATAATAGCTTGTACTTCGAAAAGAATGTCGTCATGTGTTCAGATAAGCTAAGGCTGTGTGAACAGGATCACGGACATCCCATGACAGATTATAAACAAGCCTGCATAATAGAATGCAGACCCGAACACGACAATCACCATAAAAAACACATTGTCTTGGTACATTTTGGGCATTCTTGAAGGTGATTGTATACTGGTTTGGATCTATGCCCTTTTTATCCAAGACTGTGGGATATTAGCACTAAGGCAGTCCCTCAAAGTCACCCACCATGGACGGCATTCCAGCTCCTTACCTCCTCCAAGGGTATCATAAATGGTGATAACGCCAAACCTAATTGTAAGCTCGGCTAGGCTCCAATGTAGTTCTAGTTGATTAAGATGAAACTAAACCTACAATCAATAGAAATATTTTCATTGTCAGATTAACAACATATAAATCTAAAAATAATTATATCAGTCAACACATACTCTCCTATATGCACTAGAATAATAAGGTGGTTTTGAATACAAACCTTTTCTACATTGCACCAGCCCTTTAGGTACCTCGTGTCGTCCACATAATAGTAAGGCGACAGGTAAATCCCAAGGAAAGATTGGCAAAAATGTGGACTAATCATAGCCCAATTGGCATTGTCTGGTCTAAATCGTCACATGTAGTCCATCCATAGATCGAGGTGCTGATATAACAAACAAAGTAAATAAGTGACTTTTTTACAAACAAACTTGTTCATATTTTTTTAAATTCTTAAACTATTTACATACCTCATCCCTTAGCCAACCTTTCCTACCATTATCTTTTCCCAACAAAACACGCCAAAACCGGACATCAACAGTTAGATTCTCGTCACTCCAAGGAAACCTAAAGTTTTGATTCCCACCTTGTTTCAGAAAAACCGTTATCTTCGCAGGGATAACCGCTGTTCTCCTTGGCGCCATTTCCAGTCTTGATAGATCCTGAAGACGTCGGCAGTGTAAAAAATATACGAGTGGGTGTTTGAGAATGTTTGAATAACCTGATCTACTAAACGTATTATTAATTATAGAAATATATAACTCGGTCCAAGGTACAAGTGGTATTTCCCTACCATCCTCTCTAATCACCGACGGGTAAATAACCTACCATTTCTTTATCTTTAAACGCCTTATAGGCAGTCTTGGTCTTGGAGTAGTCGCAGGCAGTTTCCCATATGGTGATCTCAGAGCGGCACTTGTTGCTATCTTGCCTTCGATTGAACCTGGTTCTTTGTGGTGTGTTTAGAGCAGTTATGTTGCGACATAAACAAAAGTACAGAAGTTTTAAACACAGAATTAACAACTGATGAATTTACTGAATTTTATTGATATGGAATAATTGTTTACAGAAATCTAATCCTATTTATACTACATGAATCGGTGCAACAAAGGGGCATACCGATTCACTAAACGTTATACCTATTTTCTAAACGTTGCAATTCTATAAAACGGTTATATGACCCAGCCCAATACAATGGGTCGGATTATTACCTAAACTTACAGAATACATAAATAAAACTACACTTAACTACCCTAATCTTTTCTTCTATAACATTAAAAGTCCAACATTCACCCCCTAATGTTATAGACGGCAATCGAGTCTTCTTTATTTGCCTTTACAACAATGTTGGTTCATTGTCAGTTTCATAAATGAGATGTGCTTGATCCTTCTTGTCTTTCTATTTTGTGCATTCCTTTGCGAAATGTCCATGCTCACCACATTCATAACACCTGATCTTGCTTTTGTCTATGCTTCCACGACTAGTACCTTCTCCATAGTTGTCTTTGTTTTTGGAAAAGTTTCTTCCATGTCTTCTACTTCCTTGATTATTTGAACTTGCAAATAGAAGTTTGTTTTGATAATTGTCTTCTGGTTTGTCGTGGCTTTTAAGTCGTTCTTCAAAAGTTGTGTATTGTGCAACTTGCATTAACATGTCTTGTGGTAATGCTTGGAATATCATTCCTTTCAATATATTTTCTGCTTTCTCATCTATTGCTGTATCTTGCTTGTCACTAGTTTCTTTCATGCCATCAATCACTTTCCAAAGTCCATACGCCTTTAATATTGTTTCCATCATCAGTGCCCAAGTTGTATAATTCGTATCTGTCAGTTTTGGACATTGAAGTGGAACATTTCCTTCTCAAATTGATGCACTGCTTAATGCGTTATCATACTTGTCAACTTCTACCATGCTTGCTTGCTTTTAACTTGGTTACTTCATACAATCAGAACAGAGATGCTTTATGGTTTTCTTGCTCTTGTGTTTGATCAAAAGATCAAATCTCTTACTTGCTACTGGCCAATTTGCTAACCAGGTTTTCTTGCTATTTGAACCTAAAAAGGCTCGAAACTTGCTATGAACCTAAGGATTCGGTTTAACTTGCTATGAATCACTAGGATTCGGTTTAACTTGCTATGAACCAAAAAGGGTTCGGTTTAACTTGCTATGAACCACAAAGGGTTCGGTTTAACTTGCTATTTGGTGAAACAAATTTTTTTGAAGAATTCGCTTGTCTTGCTATGAATCTAAAAAGAAATCGGTCTTTGCTATTCTAATCAATCGGGGGGGGGGGGGGGGTTTGCTAATGGGAATTTTTATCTTACTAACAAACAATAAAAACTTTTCCTAATTTACATGGAGTAGTAGAAAAGTAAAAAGGTGGAAAGAATTAAAACAAAAACCGGTCGATTAGGGAAAACAGGAGACGTGCGTTCCTTTCACAGATTCGAGATGATTTTCTTGATTCGTGATTCCAATATCCTTCCTTCTGATCAATTTCTGTGTTGTTCCTTTTGGTTCGGTAAATTGATTTCCAGACATAAATCGTTTTTCTTCTATCTTGCTTTTGATTGATTCCCAGAATCGTTCTTGCTCTTGATACCAAATGTTGTTATCTTGCCTTCGATTGAACCTGGTTCTTTGTGGTGTATTAGAATTAACAACTGATATATTTACTGAATTGTATTGATATGGAATGATTGTTTACAGAAATCTAATCCTATTATATACTACATGAATCGGTGCAACAAAGGGGCATACCGATTCACCAAACGTTATACCTATTTTCTAAAGGTTACAATTCTATAAAACGGTTATATGACCCAGCCCAATACAATGGGTCGGGTTATTACCTAAACTTACAGAATACATAAATAAAACCACACCTAACTGCCCTAATCTTCTCTTCTATAACATTGAAAGTCCAACAACACTCACCTTCTTCTTCCTTTGAAATCGCGTAATTATATCTTTTTACCGAATGTGGCTCACCGCTTCGACAATCACCTCCTCCTTTACCATTAAGTTAATCAAGTCAAGCTTATTCAAGGTTTAAAGATATAGGGTATCCGTATTAATTTTTTCAAAGATAATACGATGAGGAAGTAAATTTTTTTTCTAACACATTTTAAAACTTTTTGCATATATTTAAAACATGTTGTGATAAGATAACAAATGTATATAAACTTTGTAAAATTATGGGTTGAGTCTTACAATAAAGAGATATGAGTTTACGCGTGTTTATAATTAACGGTGTGTTCCACACTAGGAAAAGATTAAAACAAAAAGTGGGTACATGTATTGGCACTCCTTCAGTATTAATATAATATTGAAGTAATGGTGGAGGTTTAAAGATTGCAAAATGCAAGACGAAATGAGCCATTCTGGTTTGACATTTGAGCATACTTGGCCCACTAACACTCGTAGAGGTGGCATAACGGGCGTGTCATACGTGTTTGGATAACGAACCAAGCGAGCTAACTTAAATTTCAGGTCAAAACAGGTTTGGGTCACACGTGGTTTGGGTCAAAATGGGTGGCCTTGAAACTTGGGTCATGTAGTTTTATTTAATCCTGTTGTTATAAATCTATTCATTCACCAATTCAAACATTTAATCAAACACTTTGGTGAGCATAACAATAGAGGGCTCGATGCAATGCCCGTTATAGGTTTTTATGCACCTATAACCTCGCCATCCATGTTATAGTTGCACCACCAACCGGTGTTATAGGGCCACCGCCATTGGCATAACACAAGTTATACGTTTTTATTTTTGTTTTTTCTTCTCTTTTTGAGTGTAAAAATGGTTTTTTGTTTGTGTGTTACAAGAATGTTATTGGGATGTTGTTTTTCAGGTTTTGTGTTATAGGAATGGTATAGGGTTAAAGCTAACGTCGCGCGCGGATAACACAAACTGCACCTAGACCTCTTACCTTAAACTTCGTAATGGTGAATGCAAGCTCTGCAAATTGCTACAATAGTTTCCGTTAATTATTTAAGGGTTAGTTTCAGCAGCAACTATACTAATTGCACCATCAATACATATATGAAAGAGGCAAAATCCAAGTCTTTTGCAGATGGGTATCTGCAATCATACGTATAAGAACGCAACTCGTAAAAAGTTTATTAAGCTCCCATTATAAAGATTCCATCTATAAATACCAAATTGAGCAAAAATAAGAGCTGGAATATTACATAATAAGGATCAAGCATGAGAACCAACAACACATGCAAAATCATGAAAAATGAAGGCCATCTAATAATTTTTTTATAACATCCACGTGCTTGCACCACAAAGCAACTGCTCAAACATATTAATCGTATGCTTATACTTTAGTAGTATATTAATAAAACTGAAAGCAAAATTAGATCGAGTCACTACTGTTGAACACTGCCCACATGGACTAGTGATTGAGTCACTACATTAGCCTGTATTACACCCCTAGCATTCACTTTCAAAGCATGATACCTTATCCTAAAGGTTCATATTCCATTTAGGCAGCACTGATACCTTATTATCATCAAGTATATGTTGTAATTCTATACATGTAAAGCGTTTATCAAAAAAATTTCGTACATTATATTATCATAAACCCATGTGTTAGTGACAATTTTATTAATAATTAACTGGGCATTAAAAACCCATCAAACTACAAGTGAAGCATGATATTACAATAACATATCTCTACCAACATAATAAGAACAATAAGAAGACAGAAGTAGAGAAAAATGCATAAAAAGCATAAAACTAGAGGTACTATGCACGTGCAGCCCTTTGCAATCTTGCAATGAACACCACCACCTTTACATACACCCAATCTTTCAAGAAATCATGAAAGTGGAAGAAAGCATGTTTGAGACGACTATTGAGAAGTAAAACGCTACATGCTATCCAAAATGAAGTTGCAAAACCAGTAGCCCCTCCAATATAAAACCATCTTTGAAGTTCGCCTGTACTGTCCGCATCACCCTCACTATCACCAACGGGTGGAACTCCTTGATCTTCATTTTCGAGACATTTTTTTGTTGTAGGAAGTCCACATAGTCCTGCATTTCCCGTGAACCTTTCAGGTGGAAAGGACTGGAGTTGAGTGCTGGATGGAACTCTCCCTGACAGGTTATTATATGACACATCTAGATCATTTTATCTATCCATCTTAGACATGGTTGATGATATCTCTCTTGAAAACATGTTTCTAGATAGATTCAAAGTTAAAAGTTCTTTCATTTGACCAATGTCTTGTGGAATCTCTCCAAGTAGAGCGTTGTGTGATAAGTCTAGTACCACTAATCCATACAGATTGGATAGTCCATATGTGTAACAATTCGCATTTTCAGAATTTCTATCCATTCTCAAATTTTTACTATTCATGTCGAGAAATTACTATTCACCGGTTACTATTCATCATTTTTGAAGTCGGTTTGAGACTTTGAGAGGTTATTTTAAAATTTTACTATTCACAAACACTATTCATTCCCGGAGAAAATTTTCTATTCATGATTTTTATTCGTCATTTTTCGTAAACTAGGTTTACGAGTATCGAATTCGCGTAACCGTGAGAGTTAAGCTTGCGTATTCTTGTAATATCATCAAGGATAATTCATATAGACTATATTTAGTCTACATATCATCAGTAACAACATTTCATATTAGTTCATGCATAAGTTTGCATATTTCATTATCGTATATTCGCATATTAAATAAACGCTATCGCATGATCACTTATTTTGGACAATTGATCTGACACTTCCAACAATTGTCCAGATATATTTTTATACTCATTTTAAAACTATAAAAATTATATTATTAGTTTACCCAATGATTTGGATTTATTTTGTATATATATATATATATATATATATATATATATATATATATATATATATATATATATATATATATATATATATATATCTGACGGTTTACGTAATTTCTATATGATAATTATATATTCACTCGATACTTGCGAGAAATAAAATTTTATAATTTTTATGACTTCAATATATTTCATTATGTTCTGTTAAAATCGATTTCTAGCTAACCCTATATATAATAACCAAATATCTAAGCTTAATTACCTTAATATCTACACATTATATACATTTAATAATAAAATCTCACCAAAGTCTTGCCTTCTCATCCAAATGCCACCCCCCCCCCTTAGTCACTATGGTGACTAGCCAAAAACTTACCACAAATACTACAATTATACCCTAGCCTAGATATTTTACTTTCTCTTAATTCTTAAGTTAACTAAAACATACCAAAATATCCTAAAAAGTGAATTGAAAGAGAAACTCTCTCTTCCTCATCCCTTGTGTTCGTCCAAGTCAAGATCAAGAAGAAGAAAATATTTTTTTTGCAAGATAAGGTGTTTACAAGATCACTTTAGTGTTCTAGTTAAGGTTTTGAAATAAAAACCAAGAAGTATTTAAGAACCTTGTTACTTTAAAGCTCTTCATACAACTAGTAAGCTTTTCTATAATTTTCCTAACCTTTCATAATCTCATTTGATCTATTTTTATATGCTAGTACATAAACATGCAAGAAAACTTTGATCTATACCATTTTGTACACAATTTTTACACATATTATGGACTTTCAAGTTATAATTATCATCCTTATGGTATATTGATGAGTGTGTAAATACTCATCATTTTTAGTCAAATCTGAACTGCAAAACGTTTAAAAATGCTCAGAAATGCATCAAAATACTGAAAATATTCCAAAATTGCATTTTATATGTTTCAGATGCAAAATTTTCAAAATCAGATGAAAAATGAGCAAAGTTTGCATAATTGGCAGTTTCAGTCCCCAAGTTTCAAAAATTGTCAGAAATAGTCTCTGAGCACATAATTTCAAAAGAAAAATCACCAAAGGTCCTTTTAAAATCATAAGTTGTCAAATTTAGTCCTTTGGTGAAAAATGTTAAAAGTTTGAGAAAATTACAAGATTGGTCCTTCAAGTTGAAAATTTGGCAAAATTAGTCTTTGGAAAATTGGAAAATGTCAAGTTTGGTCCTTGTACTTTTGAGATTGTCATTTTAGCCCTTGGAAACAACTTTGCAGGTTTCAAAGTTACAGGTCCCTTGTCTTTCAGAAATTGCAAACTAGGTCCTTATGCATATTAAACCTTTAAACACCATTTGGACCCTTGTCTTAAACCTTTGGACCCCCTCCAATATAATAAACCCAGTCAAACCCTTTTGACTATTGCTTTTCCCTCCAACTCACGGGTTACCCACCATCATCACCTTCCCCCCCCTGCAACCTCTGCTAACACTCCACCTCCATCATCACCCCTACTCCTTATCACTCCAAACACTCAATGCCAAGATACATTTAATGCCTTCTTCCACCAAACACTCAACCCCCCAGCTGGCTTAAACAATTTTGGCGCCAAAAGCCATCCAATGGCCAAAATCTAATTTAGCAATCCAAGGGTCAGTTTTGTTGCTGGGATTTGAAGAGAGAGGTGAGAGAAGGAGTTTTGAGTATAAATAAAGGAAGAATGAGGCAAGATAGAGAGTAGTTAGTTTATTTTGTTTAAGTGTATGTCGTTTTTAAGCTTTTAATGTCTTAAGTAGTTCTTCATTGTATTTTCCAGTTTATTTGTATCAAACATAAGTATTTAAGTGTGTTCCAACTTATTTCAAGATTGAATTCAAGTTTTAGTTCACTTTTCACATTTTCTCTCCACTGTTGCAAAATTGAGTTTCAATTTCCTAAGTTCAAATCTCTAGCAGCTTATTTATAAGCTCATATAAGCTTATAATAGCTTTTTGTAAGCTTGTAATCAAGTTTCAAGCATTTTAGAAATCTGGTCAATAAAAGTTAAACTTGGAGCAAATCTGATGAAGGAAGGGAATGGGTTGATTCAGAGCTTGAAATGGGTTGAATTAGAAGCTATGGGGTTGGTTTGAATAGGCTAGTGTTACTGTGGTTCTGGTTTCAATGGTGGCAAGCCATAGTGGCTAGGGACTGTATGTAAGTTCAAGCTCATTTTTTAGCATAATCTGTTTCAGTGGTCATCAGTAGTTGAAACCTGTTTTAATAGTAGTATTTAAGTTAGTTTAAATCAGTTTGATCATAATTTATACTTGTTCAGTCCTTAGTTCAGTTTTTGTTTGCTTATCAGTTGAATCAAGGGTGTTTGGATGTACTGTCTATACTGTTATTAAGGTTTATGCAGTGGTTAGTATTTGTTGTGTTATGCTTGTCTAGTCCTAGTATACTCTTATCTGTCTTAACTTTGTGCTGCACACATTAAAGTCAACATTACACTTAAACTGTCTCATTTGCTTAACTTGTTGTGTTTTGGAAATCAAAAGCCTTGATTTGTGTTTATATATCATAGCTATAGATTACATTAGCTTCATTTGGTCATAATACTTCATAATCAATCCTTAAATTTAGCTCAAAGTTGGATAAAGTCAAACTTTCAAAACTGCCTTCAAAAGTCAAATTAGCCAAAAATCCATTTTAAGCTCAGTTAGGATGATTTTTCATGAACTCATCTCTGGGTCTTATCAAGTGAAATTTGTTGCTTCATAAACTTCAGCTGGTATCATTTCTTATTAGCATTTTTGAATAATTTTATCAAATTTTTATAAGCTCCATTTAAGCTTGTCAAACAGGGCCTAATTGCCCTGTTCACAAACTCAGCTTAAACTGAGTTTTTCTCAGTTTTATGCAAGCTTGCACAGGGCTCATAAGAGCTTGTCTAGGGTTGGTATTTAGGTCATAAGTAGTTAACCAGGTCTAGTTGAGGTCTCATTACTTGCTTTCTAGTTTCTAGCTTATTTGAGTGCTTATTTTGTGGCTGCAAG
Source organism: Chrysanthemum makinoi (assembly GCA_910596185.1). Taxonomy (NCBI): domain Eukaryota; kingdom Viridiplantae; phylum Streptophyta; class Magnoliopsida; order Asterales; family Asteraceae; genus Chrysanthemum; species Chrysanthemum makinoi. The sequence continues at coordinate 177,002,802 of OU343219.1, read as the reverse complement.
TAGCCCCCCAAAACTGTTGTTGCACTTGAAACTCAAATACATCAAATCTGTGTAAATGGAGATTTAGAGGTTAAAAGCAGTTTAGATCAGTTGCATTTAAGTACTTGTAGCCTATTTTAGCTTCTGTAAACAATTGGTGGCTTATTGTGGTGTTTGGCTTATTCTAAGTGCTTATCTATAAGCACTTATCATAGCAGTTGCATAATTCTCCACATAAGCACTTGTTTTTCCATTTTTCCTAGATTCAGTACATTATTTTAAGCTTATCTTGAATTTTTCAGATTTTTCTAAGTTTATTTGCTATTTTTCTGCATTTAAATCTATTTTTAGCACTTTTTAATTAGCTTTTAATACAAATAATTCAGAAAAGTCTCAAAAAAATAGTTTTTCATTTTTCTTAGGTTTAGATAAATATAAAAAGACAAAAAAATATTTTTCTAGATTTTTCTTAGTTAAATTTGTATTTTTAAGCCATTTAATTAATTTTTAATAGTTTTTAATTCCTAGAAAATAGAAAAATATTCACAAAAATACAAAAATAGTTTTGAAAATTCTATTTTGATATTTTAGATTTTCCTAAGTCTTAATTTTATTTTTTTATCTTTATTTCCGAATTTCTTGTATTTTAGGCTATTATTAAATAGTTAAAATTAGTTTTTAATTAATAAAAATTAGATAATTAGTTATAAAAATAATTTTCTTTTTCTAAAAATTTTCTTTTATCATTAGGTTTGTAAAAATATCTTTTTCACATTTTTAGGGTTAATATTGCTTTAGTTTCACATTTGTACGTCGCGTAGTTTTTAATTTCAGTTTTATAAAAAAAAACATCATTTTGCAAATAGTGATAGCGTTTATTTAATATTTTTTATCTTTTTAATCTTCTTTAATTTACATTTTAGCCCTTGTAATTTATGTCCTTTTACGTAGTTTTAATAATCCAAATCCTCTTTTCCGTTCAAATCTCTCGACCACTTTACGTTTGATAATCCATTGCACATAGCTTCATTTGCTGGACATAACGACCGGGAAACACTATACTCCCCAGATCTTCATTGAGTTCGTGCTTGAGCGTTTTAAGTTTCTTCTGATCGGCCATTCACAAGTGGTCGGCTGCGTGAAAAACTTGACGGTTTAAGGCGGATCAAATTTTTGGCGCCCTGCGGTAGGTCTTGATCTATCTTCCGTCTAGCAGATTAGTTGTTTGAATACTCACTCTTTGTTTATATCATCCATCTATCATCTATATATATATATATATATATATATATATATATATATATATATATATATATATATATATATATATATATATATATATCCATATTTTCTTATAAAAATCCAAAACCCAAAACATATAAAACACAAAAATATTTTTCTTTTGTTTCTATATATGTATCAAAAAATAAAAATACAAAAAGATTTGTCGTTTTCTTTAATAATAACAACTTAAAAGATTACCACAAAAACCAAGGCAGTGCAATACCTAACTGGGGGTGCGACCATAATAAGTTCCCGAACTAAAGATTTAAAACTTGCCTTTGTGTCCTTGTGATTGGTGTACCTTTTTCAAAGAAGCCATTCATATTGTGATTATTGGTAAAGTTCACTGTTGTTTTGCCTCGAGTTTGTTTTAATTGATTTTGTTGTGATATCTACTTGTTAGAACCAGAAAACCCATAAAGATTCTTCTCACCCCATTTTTATAATTCATCTTCATAATTCCCATTTCTCTCCTTAACTCTGAGTCTCTTAGAGTTAACTCTAGTGCATGCGCACTCGTTCTTCTAGATCATTGAGTCCTTTGCGTGATCTAGCAGAAATTCCTAGACGACGTTCTCGTAGGCGTCTTTGCCCAAATAGTCGAACCCGAGATTCGTACTATTTCAAGCAACAATATGGCAGACGAACGTACTATGGCGAAATGCTCCGGCACCCACCGAGGGTTATGGAGATGCCATCGTTTTACCGGTAATCAATTCTGATCACTTCGAATTGAAGACACATTTAATCCAACTTGTGTCTACGAATCAATTCCGCGGGTTTGATCGAGAAGACCAGTATGCACACATCCGTTGGTTTAACAAGTTGACCGCAACGATCAATTTCAAAGATGTGCCACAAAAGGTGATCAAGTTGATGCTTTTTCCATTCTCACTTGAGGGGACGGCCGGATTTGGTGGAAAAAGAACCCCTCGATCCATCGAAACTTGGGAGGATCTTGTTCAAAAGTTTGTCAATTATTTCTTTCCTCCATCAAAGACGACTAATCTTAAAAATGAAATTTCGGGATTTCGTCAAAATTTCGATGAAAACTTTGGAGAGGCATGGGAGAGATTCAAAGATCTCCTCAGAAAATGCCCCCATCATGAATTCACGGAGCTTCAACAAGTCAATATCTTTTACAATGGGTTGAACGGTAACGATCAAGATTCCTTGAATGCAGCCGCAGGTGGCAATATCTTGAATCGTAAGCCTAAAGATGTGATTGAGATTTGCGAGCAAAAATCAAAAGTTCCTATTTCTCACAACAAAGTCAATATTCGAACACTCGCTTCTTCATCCAATACCTCTTCTGAGTTAGCAGCTCCGATAGCCGCTCTAACGGATGCCATCCGTTGTATGATTAAGGATGTTAAGGAGATCAAAAGCGAAATTCATAAGCCAGAACCAGTCAAAGCCGTAAACAAGGTGTGTGAAACTTGTAGTGGTCCACACGCGTATTATGATTGTCAAGCAACCGATGCTTCCTTTTACCAAGCTCCCGTGGCTTCGGTAAACCACAATCAATACCGACCACAGGCTGATCCTCACTACCGTGCACCTAGCGGTATGACACCACCTGGTTTTCCTCCTGTGCAAAACCATGGCAATCAAAATCGCTTTGTTCCGAATCAAGGACAAAATTTCAATAACTCTCAAAATTTCAATCAAAACCGGAACAATTTCAACCAACCATATCAAGCTCCTAATCATCAAAGTTATCAACAACCTTCTCAAGCTCCCATGCCAAATGACTTCATGAAAATTACTGAGTCAAGCATACGTTCAATGCAAACTCAGATCAATAACATGAGAGTTGAGCTAAGAAAGGAAATTGATACCACATTGTCTCGGCAGACAAATGAGTTAAAGAATATGATGAGCAGTTTCATGAACATGAATATGAACAAAGCTTCATCATCTTCTGGAGGACTCCCAAGCAATACAATTCCTAATCCCAATGCCGAGTTGAAAGCCGTCACCACTCGTAGTGGTAAGACGCACAATGGACCTTCGACTCCAATGCCCCCTCCTCCTGTGGCAATGAGTCAAGTCACCAAGGATACAACGGACAAGGTGCAATTCTCTAGCCCACGAAGTACCGCACACGTCCCCACCTTCGGTAGTCAAGCTTTAAGTCCGGAACCCGAAGTTCGAAGAAAAATTCGAGCGGAAAAGACTTCCATCTCGGCTCAAAAGTCTAGTCAGCTTCCTTACCCATCAAGAATGAATGATGAGAAGCTCAAAGACAAAAACAAAGAGCAAATGGAAAATTTTTCCAAATCTTCAATGAGCTACACTTTGATATAAGCTTCGTTGATGCTCTCGTTCTAATGCCTAAATTTGCATCCACGCTTAAAGGCTTACTCACCAACAAAGATAAGCTATCGAGATGGCTAAAACCCTCTCAATGAGCAATGCTCAGGTCCTTCTCAAGAAGCTTCCCAAAAGCTTGAAGACCTGGCGATTCCTAATCCCGTGTGATTTCTTGGGGATGGTTCAATGCTTCGCCTTGGCCGATCTTGGCGCTAGTATTAACCTCATGCCACTCTCAGTATGGAAGAAACTGTCTCTTCCTAAACTTTCATCCACTTGTATGACACTCGAGCTAGCGGACCGTACCATAACTTGTCCACTTGGGATAGCCGAGGATGTCGTGATGAAAGTGGGAAAGTTTCACTTTCCTACTGACTTTGTTGTAGTAGACTTCGATGCAGATCCTAGAGTTCCCCTCATCTTAGGGAGAGCTTTCTTAAGAACGAGTCGTGCTCGATTGATGTGTTTCTTGAAGAGTTGACCATACGGGTTGACAACGAAGAGCTCAGATTGAATATCAACCAGAACTCCAAACCTCTGTCCAAACAGAGTGTTGCCACAATTGATCAAAGATCTGAAAGATTCAATGCAACACTCTCAAATTTCACGATTAAGACGAGTCACCAAAAAGCGTCGGAGTTAAAAGCTTTGAAAATCACCCCGGTTCAAACAAATGGTTTGAAAGTGTACGGGGAAGTCAAGAGTGTTCATGATGATGATGATCTAGAATCGGAGACTTCATCGGAAGTGGTGGAAACTGCTAGCTCTAAGAGCACACCACTTGTCCCACCTCCGGAATCAGTTTGTCGCATCGAGTTTGTTAACTCTATGGATGAAACCAAACTCTCCTCGGTTTCATCTGAATTGGATGATGATATTTGTGATCCAATGGGAGACATTCTTCCCATTGATGAATTGCTCAAAAAGAATCCATCATCTTCTAGTCTTATTCCCGACTCTTCCATCACTTCTCTCACTCCTGATGAGGAAGATGACAACTTTTGGAATGAAGTCGATGCATTTCTTAGTGATGAGTCAATTCCAACGGGAATTGATAATACTTACTTTGATCCGGAGGAGACATCCTTTTTCTAGAAAATCTGTTGATTGAAGAACCGTTTCCCACCCTCCCTACCGGACATCTTATTGACAATCACCATATAAGCTTCAAGTTTAAGCTTAAAAATGTCAAAACCGGGGATTTGCTTCTCTCGATGAGGAATGGACATGCATTCTCATGTACGTTTTTATTCCATTCTTCACAGATGGAGTGGTTGCTCTTTCCCTTTTCTCTTTCGGGAATGAGGACACCATCTTTGACCCCGGTATCATCCCTTATAGTTTCTACTATTAACAATACCGCGGTTGTGTCTCGTCGGTGTGGAACTTTCTGATGTTCATATGTTTATTAACATTGTGAACGAAAGTCCGATCGAGATTGGTTTTCCACGTTACTTTCCCCAAGAACAAATGAATTCGGGGTCGAGTCAAGCTAGCGACTCGGTAATCAAAAACAGTAGCATGCCATATGGGTTTTCACCCATATTTCTGACTTCTTTCTACTTTCTACCACCCTAGTGTGGGGAGGTTGCCCCACATGTTGTGTATATAAGTCTTCTCAAAAAAAAAAAAAAATCTTTCTAAATAATGGCCGTAGTATTTCCCTTTTATCTTCTTTGTTTCGGCATAACCGCCGGTACTTTGAATATTGAGGGCAATATTCATTTCTAAGTGTGGGGGGGAATTCTCACGAATTTTATCATATGTATTATCCACCCAATTCCCCCGTTTTTGGCCAAAATTTTTTTTGGAGTAAGTGTTTTCACTTACTCAATTGGTTATCGATCGCCTTGTCTAAAAAACTAAAGGATTGGCTAATCCAAGAGCAAACGGCTCTTGGTAAAGATATCTCAAATCCGTTGACGGCTTGCAATTTGCCCAAACTTGTATGGTATTCAGCTCACCATATCCTAAAAAGTGAAGAGTTGGCTAGCCCGCAAGTTTATGGCTTGTGGTAAAGGCGGTGGAAAAACCATAATTGGTAATCAGCTCACCAAAGATAATATTGATAATTTATCTAAGAGTTGGCTAGTCCAGAGCAAACGGCTTCGGGTAAAGACAAATCAAATCCGTTGGAAGCTGGTGGTTTGCTCAAAATCACATGGTTATCGGTGTACCATGGTTCTTACTTGGACTGAAACATTTGGCTACTCGAGTAATGGCTTTTGGTAAAGAGATTCAAATCCATTTAAGTTTTTCTCAAAAGATTGCTAGGGACTAGCAATAGTTTAGTGTGGGGATTGATGAGTGTGTAAATACTCATCATTTTAGTCAAATCTGAACTGCAAAACGTTTAAAATGCTCAGAAATGCATCAAAATACTGAAAATATTCCAAAATTGCATTTTATATGTTTCAGATGCAAAATGTTCAAAATCAGATGAAAAATGAGCAAAGTTTGCATAATTGGCTTCAGTCCCCAAGTTTCAAAAAGTGTCGAAAATAGTCCCTGAGCACATAATTTCAAAAGAAAAATCACCAAAGGTCCTTTTAAAATCATAAGTTGTCAAATTTAGTCCTTTGGTGAAAAATGTTAAAAGTTTGAGAAAATTACAAGATTGGTCCTTCAAGTTGAAAATTTGGCAAAATTAGTCTTTGGAAAATTGGAAAATGTCAAGTTTGGTCCTTGTACTTTTTGAGATTGTCATTTTCAGCCCTTGGAAACAACTTTGCAGGTTTGGCAGAACAGGTCCCTTGTCTTTCAGAAATTGCAAACTAGGTCCTTATGCATATTAAACCTTTAAACACCATTTGGACCCTTGTCTTAAACCTTTGGACCCCTGCCTACCCAAGTGACCCCCTGTCAAATAACATTTGGACCCCCTCCAATATAATAAACCCAGTCAAACCCTTTTGACTATTGCTTTTCCCTCCAACTCACGGGTTACCCACCATCATCACCTTCCCCCCCTGCAACCTCTGCTAACACTCCACCTCCATCATCACCCCTACTCCTTATCACTCCAAACACTCAATGCCAAGATACATTTAATGCCTTCTTCCACCAAACACTCAACCCCCCAGCTGGCTTAAACAATTTTGGCGCCAAAAGCCATCCGATGGCCAAAATCTAATTTAGCAATCCAAGGGTCAGTTTTGTTCTTTGGGATTTGAAGAGAGAGGTGAGAGAAGGAGTTTTGAGTATAAATAAAGGAAGAATGAGGCAAGATAGAGAGTAGTTAGTTTATTTTGTTTAAGTGTATGTCGTTTTTAAGCTTTTAATGTCTTAAGTAGTTCTTCATTGTATTTTCCAGTTTATTTGTATCAAACATAAGTATTTAAGTGTGTTCCAACTTATTTCAAGATTGAATTCAAGTTTTAGTTCACTTTTCACATTTTCTCTCCACTGTTGCAAAATTGAGTTTCAATTTCCTAAGTTCAAATCTCTAGCAGCTTATTTATAAGCTCATATAAGCTTATATAAGCTTATAATAGCTTTTTGTAAGCTTGTAATCAAGTTTCAAGCATTTTAGAAATCTGGTCAATAAAAGTTAAACTTGGAGCAAATCTGATGAAGGAAGGGAATGGGTTGATTCAGAGCTTGAAATGGGTTGAATTAGAAGCTATGGGGTTGGTTTGAATAGGCTAGTGTTACTGTGGTTCTGGTTTCAATGGTGGCAAGCCATAGTGGCTAGGGACTGTATGTAAGTTCAAGCTCATTTTTTAGCATAATCTGTTTCATGGTCATCATAGTTGAAACCTGTTTTAATAGTAGTATTTAAGTTAGTTTAAATCAGTTTGATCATAATTTATACTTGTTCAGTCCTTAGTTCAGTTTTTGTTTGCTTATCAGTTGAATCAAGGGTGTTTGGATGTACTGTCTATACTGTTATTAAGGTTTATGCAGTGGTTAGTATTTGTTGTGTTATGCTTGTCTAGTCCTAGTATACTCTTATCTGTCTTAACTTTGTGCCTGCACACACTCAAGTCAACATTACACTTAAACTGTCTCAGCTTAAGCTGTTGTGTTTTTGGAAATCAAAAGCCTTGATTTGTGTTTAAATATCATAGCTATAGATTACATTAGCTTCATTTGGTCATAATACTTCATAATCAATCCTTAAATTTAGCTCAAAGTTGGATAAAGTCAAACTTTCAAAACTGCCTTCAAAAGTCAAATTGGCCAAAAATCCATTTTAAGCTCAGTTAGGATGATTTTTCATGAACTCATCTCTGGGTCTTATCAAGTGAAATTTGTTGCTTCATAAACTTCAGCTGGTATCATTTCTTATTAGCATTTTTGAAGAATTTTATCAAATTTTTATAAGCTCCATTTAAGCTTGTCAAACAGGGCCTAATTGCCCTGTTCACAAACTCAGCTTAAAGCGAGTTTTTCTCGGTTTATGCAAGCTTGCACAGGGCTCATAAGAGCTTGTCTAGGGTTGGAATTTAGGTCATAAGTAGTTAACCAGGTCTAGTTGAGGTCTCATTACTTGCTTTCTAGTTTCTAGCTTATTTGAGTGCTTATTTTGTGGTACAGTAGCCCCAAAACTGTTGTTGCACTTGAAACTCAAATACATCAAATCTGTGTAAATGGATATTTAGAGGTTAAAAGCAGTTTAGATCAGTTGCATTTAAGTACTTGTAGCCTATTTTAGCTTCTGTAAACAATTGGTGGCTTATTGTGGTGTTTGGCTTATTCTAAGTGCTTATCTATAAGCACTTATCATAGAAGTTGCATAATTCTCCACATAAGCACTTGTTTTTCCATTTTTCCTAGATTCAATACATTATTTTAAGCTTATCTTGAATTTTTCAGATTTTTCTAAGTTTATTTGCTATTTTTCTGCATTTAAATCTATTTTTAGCACTTTTTAATTAGCTTTTAATACAAATAATTCAGAAAAGTCTCAAAAAAATAGTTTTTCATTTTTCTTAGGTTTAGATAAATATAAAAAGACAAAAAAATATTTTTCTAGATTTTTCTTAGTTAAATTTGTATTTTTAAGCCATTTAATTAATTTTTAATAGTTTTTAATTCCTAGAAAATAGAAAAATATTCAGAAAAATACAAAAATAGTTTTGAAAATTCTTTTTTGATATTTTAGATTTTCCTAAGTCTTAATTTTATTTTTCTAGCTTTATTTCCGAATTTCTTGTATTTTAGGCTATTATTAAATAGTTAAAATTAGTTTTTAATTAATAAAAATTAGATAATTAGTTATAAAAATAATTTTCTTTTTCTAAAAATTTTCTTTTATCATTAGGTTTGTAAAAATATCTTTTTCACATTTTTAGGGTTAATATTGCTTTAGTTTCACATTTGTACGTCGCGTAGTTTTTAATTTCAGTTTTATAAAAAACATAAAAACAAAAACATCATTTTGCAAATAGTGATAGCGTTTATTTAAAATTTTTTTATCTTTTTAATCTTCTTTAATTTACATTTTAGCCCTTGTAATTTATGTCCTTTTTCTGTAGTTTTAATAATCCAAATCCTCTTTTCCGTTCAAATCTCTCGATCACTTTACGTTTGATAATCCATTGCACAGCTCGCTGGGACATAACGACCCGGGGAAACACTATACTCCCCAGATCTTCATTGAGTTCGTGCTTGAGCCGTTTTAAGTTTCTTACAGTCGGCCATTCACAAGTGGTCGGCTTGCGTGAGAAAACTTGACGGTTTGGCGCGGATCATATATATTGTTGATGGAGAATTTTAAGAGACCATGACACCCTAAGAAGGTGTATGGTAGGTTTATATTAGTTTTGGTGTTGATTGAAAAGGATTGGAACTAGTTTTACGCAAGAAAAATCAAGTTATACGATAAATAAATAGTTGTTGTTCCGTTTTGTGAAATCTAGAAAAATCAGTAGGTCAGGGGATATTTTGGGTTATATTTTCAGAAAATATACTTAAAAACGAAACCGTGGTCACTGTAATGGATTAAAACGGGTTTATAATGAAAAAGATACGTTAGTTTCAAGTTTAACGACGAAAACTATTTTTCTGAAAATATACATGCTGTCCAAGAATTTTCAAAGGTCAAAAACGAGTTGTAAACCTAAACTAGAAGAGTTGACTTATCAAAAATATATTAATACATACTATCACGATTCCGAGGATATATAGAACGTAGAAAACCGAGCTATAACGAATATGTTACACGCGTTTGAAATATGGCTATCGTAACTATTTTTCACAAGTATAAACACTTGCATATTTTCTATTAGACCAAAATGGTTATCGCAAGAGACCATGTTTGGAGCCGTTTTTCATATCGATGGAGTACTTTTGAGAAAATGATGTCTACAAATAAAAGTGAGTTCACCTATCCTATTTTCCAAAACGTTCAACCGTTCATCAAATGAAGTTATAACGAATAGTATACGATCACTCAAACTTTGCCGAAAACTAACCTTAAACAATATTTTTAGTCCGACTACCTTACTTCATCTATATTTTTCTCTATGATCGAGACTTCTTTGATCAAAATTTAAAATCTAAGACTTTTAGATATCGCTACAAGCATTCCAAAACCATTGAGTTTATTTTCTAACATTCGATATTCACCAAGTTACGACTAACTTCACGAGGCTACTTAGCCATTTTCACGAATTATCAAAGTACATTGTTTTGCGACGAAAAACTATATTTTCTTGATTTATCACTTAACGATTATCATAGGATGTTGTTTCAACGTAAATACTTGTAAAGTATTTTATAACTTGACAATACGACACAAACGTATATTTCGACGATACACTTCATTTTCAAAAATGCACAAGTGGTATAGATTACATGTGGATTTGCATGTACAATATATATTCATAATTTATAATAGATCATATCATTCATATTAGGTTGTAGATAGAGATTGCACCTCATTTCAGTATTGCCACTATATCATCATAATCATTGTATCAGGTGAGTTCATAGCCCCACTTTCTATTCCTTAATTGTTTTACAAACCCTTGGGGGGAGATATATGCTTTATTTTAAATCAAACACATTGCTTTCAAACTGTATGTTTATTTGATTGTCATATTGTCACTAAGTAACCATCATTTGCCAAACATAAGTCCCTAAATCATGAACCATTAATCACTGGAGAGAGTGAGCACGAATATTGTGAATAGATCTATTGGGATTGACGAATCCCGTTTGTGTTGACAGGGTAGGCAAACAAACGCACTATATTTGAGTAACATTAGGTAAAAACGGCAATTTTACCTATTAGGGCTGGTACCAACAATTTCTTCAATTAATATTGGAACACGTTAACGCCTTGGTTTCATGAGCTTGGTGACAAACAGAAACGGGCACAAGTATCACATACTTGAGGCAGACGTATAAAAAAAAGCGGGCTCAAGTATCATATACTTGAGGCAGCCGTATCAAACAATAATCACTGTTTTGTTTTCAAACCATTGGTATGAGTCTAATTAACTCTCACTACCAACATAATGTGTTCAACCATCAAACAAACTCTATGAATTTCATTAAACCTTTGTGTTGACAGTTTTAAGCATGTATTTCAGGTCCATAATGTCAGAAGCTGGCACGGAAGGGGAAGGACAAGATCAAGAAGGCTATAAATTTTATTATCATTCGAAAACCCATTTAATGTATTTTGTAAACCGTGAAACTACTGGGACCTCATTTTTGTAAAGTCTGATATTTATATAAATCGAATGATAAATCTTTTAAAACGACTCCATTAGAGTTCGTTTTCTATTGTTATGACTGTTGTGCCATGAAGTAACACCCAGTTTGAATTCCGCTGCGTATCACGAAATTGGGGGTGTTACAGATTGGTATCAGAGCCTTAATTATAGAGAAACGAGTCTAATTGTGACCTAAACTATAACCACTTTTACAAACAAAACATTTTATAGCCTTTCACTCTCCGTGCCTTCCACCCTCTAGACGATTATGTGACTTCTAGGTAGTTTATGCTTCACGAACATACTAGTATATTGATATATACACTCGACATATTTTCAATCATTTTGGCTAAACGATGCACTAAACATATATGTGTATGCCTATTCTAAGGCATTGCGGCACAATCATATTTTTTCCAAATCATGTATCTACTCGTGCATTTTAGGATTACGAAACTTCCTCCAAGACATTGTAAGTTATACAATAGTCTCATTTATTTTTCAAGACACTGTAAATCCTACAGTGGTCTCTATTACATTCTCAGACACTGTAAATCCTACAGTGTTCTCTATTACATTCTCAGACACTGTAAATCCTACAGTGGTCTCTATTACATTCTCAGACACCGTAAATCCTACAATGGTCTCAATTACATCCCCAGACACTGTAAATGAAACAGTGAACTCATTTATTTCTCAGACATTGTGCGTTGCACAATGGTCTCCATCATTTCTCAAGACATTGTGAGTTACACAATGATATCTCCATCATTTCTCAAGACTTTGTGAGTTACACAATGATCTCTCCATCATTTCTCAAGACATTGTGAGTTACAAAATGATCTCTCCATCATTTCTCAAGACATTTTGAGTTACACAATGGTCTAATTTACTTCACATACATTGTAAGTTATACAAAGTCTCTAGAAATTATCTTATAAACCTTATATGATATTGTTTTACATGAAACCCGTCACAGTTATCAATTTCCCTAATGGAAATACAAGAAATGGGATTTCTAAAAGACAAAGTGATTCATCATCTACAAAAGCTGAAGTTTAGCAACTTTCTCTACATTCATCAAAGTCCTATTTTGAAACCTTCATTGTTAAAGGTCCATGATGCTAGCCAAGTATGGACTATTTTAGAATTACTTAAGATTTCCTTTCCACACGTATCTACCCATACTATCTTCTATGCAATGGAATGTGAAAACATAGGTTACAAGTCTTTTATGGCCAGGACTTGCAACTGAATGGTTTGATATCACCTTTGCTTAGTGGACAATTTCTCAAAAGCTATGGACATATCACAAGTATACATAATTTAAGTATTTGGAAAATTTATCGAACCTCGACTAAATATAGTCTAGTCACCTATATTTAACCTAGGGATAGTGGAACATAGTCTGAATAACTATGTTCGACTTAAATTTTTCAAACACTGAGAATAGTTATACAAGGATTATGATCAGGTTAATTTCCTACTTGAACTCGATAAACAACCGAAATTCATTAAAAAGATCTAGAGACATGATAGAGTCTTACCACTCAGCGAGATCTTAACACTTATTTATACTACCTAATTTCATTCTTGAAAGTTTTCATTTATGAAATAATCCTAACTACTATATTGGGATAGTCATCAAATCTTCTCGTCATTTCTTAGAAGTACTAGCCTGTTTAGGTTTCAAGGATATCATTCCACCATAATCCTTTACAATCCACTTATGATTTTAAAACAAACTTGACATCTCTACCTAAGAATAATGGTAAGCGTACACTACACTCTTCTAATCGTCAACATATCACATCATTATCTGAACCCCATTATAAATCAGTATGTAAAACTTCACAATATCACGTTTCTTTCAAACACTAGTAGACATAAACACTATACGATGTAGCCTTCATCCCAAAACCACCTAAGACACGATCAACTTTTGAAATGGTTTGGATAACCAGTTGCCACTATCAAGACTTTCCTATAGCGACAATTATCACATCATTACAAACCATTTCACATCTAAAATATCTTACACCTCTGATTAACAACAGTTACCCTAACAACAACAAAACTATTTCATTTGAGACACTATATAGACGAAAGTGTCAGTCAACCATTTGCTGGACTAAGGTGTTCAGAGAACACCCACGAAACAACTAATGAAACCATACAAATACAAATTAGGCTGCATGCCGCACACTATCGCCAGAAACAAAAATTACGTAGATGTAAGGCATTAAAATTTACCAAAAACTTAGAATGGTACATAACACATTCTATGACCAGAAACTTGAGAACGCAAATATTAGAATTCGGAGTATACACCCTCATTTTTCTAGAAACTTCAACATCGGAGAACACACACTGAATTCCGGGACGGAATTCCCATTAAGCTGGTGAGACTGTAACAATTCGCATTTTCAGGATTTCTATCCATTCTCAAATTTTTACTATTCATCTCGAGAAATTACTATTCACCAGTTACTATTCATCATTTTTGAAGTCGGTTTTAGACTTTGAGAGGTTATTTCAAAATTTTACTATTCACAAAACACTATTCATTCCCGGAGAAAATTTTCTATTCATGATTTTTATTCGTCATTTTTCGTAAACTAGGTTTACGAGTATCGAATTCGCGTAACCGTGAGGGTTAAGCTTGCGTATTCTTGTAATATCATCAAGGATAATTCATATAGACTGGATTTAGTCTACATATCATCAGTAACAACATTTCCTATTAGTTCATGCATAGGTTTGCATATTTCATTATCATATATTCATATATTAAATAAACGCTATCGCACGATTATTTATTTTGGACAATTGATCCGACACTTCCAACAATTATCCAGATATATTTTTATACTCATTTTAAAGCTATAAAAATTATATTATTAGTTTACCCGATGATTTGGATTTATTTTGTATATATATATATATATATATATAAATTCACGACGGTTTACGTAATTTATATACGATAATTATATATTCACCCGATACTTGCGAGAAATGAAATTTTATTATTTTTATGATTCGATATATTTTATTTTGTTCTTTTAAAATCGATTTCTAGCTAACCCTATACATAATAACCAAATATCTAAGCTTAATTACCTAAATATCTACACATTATATACATTTAATAACAAAAATCTCACCAAAGTCTTGCCTTCTCATCCAAATGCCATGCCCCCCCCCCCTTAGTCACTATGGTGACTAGCCAAAAACTTACCACAAATACTACAATTATACCCTAGCCTAGATATTTTACTTTCTCTTAATTCTTAAGCTAACTAAAACATACCAAAATATCCTTAGAAGTGAATTGAAAGAGAAAGTCTCTCTTCCTCATCCCTTGTGTTCGTCCAACTCAAGATCAAGAAGAAGAAACCATTTTTTTTGCAAGATAAGGTGTTTACAAGATCACTTTAGTGTTCTAGTTAAGGTTTTGAAATAAAAACCAAGAAGTATTTAAGAACCTTGTTACTTTGCTCTTCATACAACTAGTAAGCTTTTCTATAATTTTCCTAATCTTTCATAATCTCATTTGATCTATTTTTATATGCTAGTACATAAACATGCAAGAAAACTTTGATCTATACCATTTTGTACACAATTTTTAAACATATTATGGACTTTCAAGTTATAATTATCATCCTTATGGTATATATTGTTGATGGAGAAGTTTAAGATACCATGACACCCTAAGAAGGTGTATGGTAGGTTTATATTAGTTTTGGTGTTGATTGAAAAGGATTGGAACTAGTTTTACGCAAGAAAAATCAAGTTATACGATAAATAAATAGTTGTTGTTCCGTTTTGTGAAATCTAGAAAAATCAGTAGGTCAGGGGATATTTTGGGTTATATTTTCATAAAATATACTTAAAAACGAAACCGTGGTCACTGTAATGGATTAAAACGGGTTTATAATGAAAAAGATACGTTAGTTTCAAGTTTAACGACGAAAACTATTTTTCTGAAAATATACATGCTGTCCAAGAATTTTCAAAGGTCAAAAACGAGTTGTAAACCTAAACTAGAAGAGTT
The DNA here is from genome assembly GCA_910596185.1 of Chrysanthemum makinoi. NCBI lineage: Eukaryota > Viridiplantae > Streptophyta > Magnoliopsida > Asterales > Asteraceae > Chrysanthemum > Chrysanthemum makinoi. The sequence goes on along the minus strand of OU343219.1, from coordinate 176,987,499 downwards.
GACTTATCAAAAATATATTAATACATACTATCACGATTCCGAGGATATATAGAACGTAGAAAACCGAGCTATAACGAATATGTTACACGCGTTTGAAATATGGCTATCGTAACTATTTTTCATAAGTAAAAACACATGCGTATTTTCTATTAAACCAAAATGTTTATCGCAAGAGACCATGTTTGGAGCCGTTTTTCATATCGATGGAGTACTTTTGAGAAAATGATGTTTACAAATAAAAGTGAGTTCACCTATCCTATTTTCCAAAACGTTCAACCGTTCATCAAATGAAGTTATAACGAATAATATACGAACTTTGCCGAAAACTAACCTTAAACAATATTTTTAGTCCGACTACCTTACTTCATCTATATTTTTCTCTATGATCGAGACATCTATGATGAAAAGTTAAAATCTAAGACTTTTAGATATCGCCACAAGCATTCCAAAACCATTGAGTTTGTTTTCTAACATTCGATATTCACCAAGTTACGACTAACTTCACGAGGCTACTTAGCCATTTTCACGAATTATCACTTAACGATTATCATAGGATGTTGTTTCAACGTAAATACTTGTAAAGTATTTTATAACTTGACAATACGACACAAACGTATATTTTGACGATACACTTCATTTTCAAAAATGCACAAGTGATATAGATTACATGTGGATTTGCATGTACGATATATATTCATAATTTATAATAGATCATATCATTCATATTAGGTTGCAGATAGAGATTTGATGCAGGTTTTACTGACCAGGTTTTACATTTATAGTAACTCGTCTACCTATAGCCTACCTAATGCACTAACGGGCAGTGTACCCGGTCGCATATAGTGAGGGAATGGTAAGACCGAGGTCGTCCCAAGAACAGTTGATTCCTAACTGTCTAATTAATTAAATTAGTCAAATAAATAAGTTTTAATGTTTTGATTGATAATATTTAAGGTGCCACGTGATCAATTGGGCTGGTTCTATGGTAAACAAGCTAATGGGAACGATAGTGATGCAATTCTTAAACCGAGTTCATCCACAAGTGGAATAATTTGATAGACTCCTTTGGTCAATTCGCCTACCCTATGGTTCTTAGAATCCTCACCAAGATGAACAGGTCACCCGGGATCATTCGGCAATCTAATAGCAATCATTAAGTGCCGGCGTTTACTATCGCATTACATGGGTTCTAAATGTCACTAGATTCCTGTTTCAGGTGGGGTCAAAGTCGAGGGGACAACAATTGGTCAATTCACCCTAACCTATCAGCAAAGATGCCACCACTGGAGAAGTTAGGTGTCCCTTCATAAGTGCAGTTGTTTCTGGTCCCCTAAGCCAAGTCATTAAGTTCCGCTACATGCTAGACTTATAATAGTGAGTGCCCGGGCGTTAGCAACTTAAACACTCACCCCCTAATTCTTAAGTTCATCCAAACGGTAGGTGATCAGTTGGTCAAATCGCACAAGTAGAAAGGGTCGTCAGTTGGTCATATCTTACCCTTCCCGTCTCAGTCTACTCACTTAGGGTCAGTTGGTCATATCTCCTAAGCAACTAGCCTCTACCGCCATTCTAAACTACCGAAACAAGGGTAGCTACCAATAAACTATGCATGCATACACTAGAAACAATTAATAACGCAAAAGCATTAATAATAAATAGAGTCAAAACTAGGCCAAGACCTAATTTCCACATCTCCATATTACCGTAGTGGAATGACAAATATAATTGCCATATAAAAAATTAAATAAACAAAGACATAACATCAAATAATTAATTGACTAATAATAAATTAATAATCAATTAAATAGAACACAATAAGAATTAATTCGCCAACAATTATATTGAGAATCAAGATTATAATAAACAATAATGAAACCAAAATAATATTATGAGTCAGAAAATAATTACATATCGTGCTAAGGATAAAGCTATCGATCCCCTAGTTGAGTACCAGGGCAAAACCCCGAAGGGTTTGCCCCTTTAATTGAACCGTCGCTTGCTGCTCTTTCTTTTCTTGCGTACAGTGAATGGATGACCCAAATGATGATTTTCATATGACAAAATAATGTCATATATATAGTGATTTATTTAGGGCTTTATGCAACTTGGGTCCGGGCTTTTAATAATTACGGCGTAACTAAATTAATAAGTTACGCCGTAACTCTTTGTAGCTTCATATAAAATAGCCGCATTTAATTAATTACGGCGTAATTAAATTATAATTACGCCGTAGCCTTCAAAACTTTGCGCCCAAGTAATTAATTACGGCGTAACTAATCCATCAGGTTACGCCGTAATCCTTCGTCATCTCATATTTATCCGATCCGAAATAATCTCTACAGCGTAACTAATTCCATGTTACGCCGTAACCTTCATAAAATAATTACGACGTAACCATAAGAAATGGTTACGCCATATCCTTCAAAGCATCATACTTACGCCGTAACCTTATTTGGCAGTTACGGCGTAACCTTCACAACTAACTCATAAGCCTTTGTAAATCCATCTTCAGAACATATATTTGGCCTTTTCTTACATCTTTTCCGCTCCAATGCCTCATTTATCCTGAAATGCAATTATGAACGAATATGAACGAATTAAGTACCATATTAATACAAATGAGACCATAAATACGAGAATTTGATATATAAAAGATTAGGCTAAATTGATGTTATCAAATATCCCCCCACTTGAATCCTACTTGTCATCAAGTAGACCATTTAAATAATTCTTAAAAATATATCTCCCATGATTAATTGGAAAATATGAGTTTAAAAATCACCTAAGCTAGAAAATTCTAAACCGAGCACCTCACGAAAAGGGAATTGAAATCACACTTTCTCTCATAATTCACGTGTTTATTTTTGGATGATCACTCAACTGCTCAGTCATGGCGAGTATTCTATCATAAGCTTGGCAAAGATACTAATCTCCACCACTAGAGTCTATAGATGCAGCTATTCTAAAAGGCAATGGGTTGATACAACATAAAGGCTTATGGGATTTATTTTGTCATTACTAACGAGCTACGACGAAGGGGACAAAACCAATGATACATGACCAAATCCATGGCCAAGACACCAATGATTGCTCGCTTCCTCACCTAAACTCGATTCATGACTAAGGGTAGGATAAGACATGGGAACACTTTTAATGGGTGTAAATAAAAAGACACGAAACAAATAGATTCCTAAGTCCATAGTCGCCCCACCACTAGTCGCATTCAATCCCGTAGCAAAAACCGAGGGTCAAGAGTCAAGGGGTCTTCAATACACGAGTCAATGCATATAAAATATAACATAGTGCCTCATAATCACCATAAACTAGGCAAATAAAGTGCATTAACTCGGCCTTCATCATCAATGAAAAAAAGGTATGTGCTATATAATTTTTTTTAAATTTAGGTACTTTTAGCACATAATTCGACCAAAATCAACCATTTCTATCTCCCACCCCCCACTTGAAATGTACAATGCCCCCATTGTACGAATATTGAGTAAAATTTGAAAGGCGAGATAGAAATGTACGAGTTTCTAATTTTATCCGTAAGACAAAACGGATTTGTAAAGATTTGCGCCTAATTGAACAAGGCGAGAATACTTAACACAATACGACACATAAGCTGATTTATAAAACCAACTATAAACTAACAAACTCTTGCTTGCATTTTTTTGTTTTTTTTATGCAAGACAAGGTATACATGAATAAAAATAAAAACGATACGAACATAAAAAGCACCCCCCCACTTGAGATCAACTATCATCTAAACCCGATTTTCTTCCAAAACCCTTTATTCAAAACCCGCGACTTTCACTAGTGGAACCAAAATTAACTAACAACGCCTGGACCATGGACAAAAGGAAACTACAGGGTAGGCTAGGCGATAGGTGTAACAAAACAACATATATTGGGTGAACAAAATGAAAGGAAAGGCTCTGAAGGGTGTGTCTAGGGGTACCTTGCACTAATGGTGAGTGCAACAAAAAGGGTTTAACAGGGGGATTGACTGATCGATGTGAAAAGTCAATATACACAATACATATATGGGCTATTTGGGTTTAATCCTAAAATTGCTTTATATCCTAGATGCACCGATCACACCAAGTTACCTCAGTGTAATGCTCATGATAATGGTCTCGAAAAGATATACAAGGCCAAGTTCTAAAGTCTACTACAGCCACCGGTACACTCATTTTTATGGAATTATCTATAAGGGGAAAACGGCAAGGCTTATCCTCACACAATGGAAATCTAGGGTAGGTGTGCTCAGTCTAGATTAATCCAGTTAAGTAATGAAAAACATGTCAAAATTTTACTAATGAAACACTTTTCATAAAAAACTAGAAAAATAAGGGCAAGTAAAATCAAGCGGGTGTATATGTCTAATCCCTTCCCCCCACTTGGGTCATACTTAAGCATATAAATGAAAAATAAGAATGGTTAGAGATGGAACAAAAAACTCCCCTGGATAAGCTCGGTATGAATAATAATGCATGTTCAAAAACATGCTCCCAATGTGCCTCCACGAGCAAGATCCATCTTCTCATCAACTCTCCTTGCAAACACCATATCACTCAACTAGGATGGATAAAAAGTGTTCTCTTGCAGCCAATCATAACTCCATAATCCTTCAACCTAAATTGCTGCAAGAAAAACTAATACCAAAAAACATAATTCCGGATAAAAAGCAAAAATAGCACGACATATAAAAATAAAAACAAAATAGAACCTAACTCACTTTCATAGGAATCACGGTTGCATTTAGCGCATGCAACAAAGCTTTTGAACCCCTCGGTGTCCCGATTGGACGAGTGAAGTCTCGTGAGGGTTTACAGGAAACACACCCACAAAGTTCATTTAATTACTAATACAAGGTTATGGAATGATTTGAGACTGTTTTCATTAAAAAAATTTATATCAGAGGATAGTTATGGCGTAACTAGATCGGCCCAGTTACGGCGTAGGTGAGTTGACTTAATAAAATGTATACCAGGAAAGGGGTTACGGCGTAACTGGATCGGCCCAATTACGGTGTAATAAGAAACCCTGAGAAAAGAAGATACCTAAAACAAATAGATTACGGCGTAATTAGATCGGCCTAGTTACGCCGTAGTTATGTAGAAGTGGGCAGATGGCCTTACTAATTGCCATTTACGGCGTAAATGGATCGACCCATTACGCCGTAATTACGTTATGATGTTTGTTGTGACCAAAGTGTCAACTTCTTCCTAAGTGATCAAGAGGAGTTATCGGAACTCCTTTTATCTATCCTTGGTCTTTATACCTGCAAACAAGATAACAAAACATACCAAACCCAAAACAAAATCTAAAAACTACAAAAAATATTCCAAAAGGTCTAATAATTAAAATCAAAAACTAAATCTAGGATAGGGACGGGTAGTATCCCGACGAGCACTTTTCTTTAACTCCCTTGAGTCTTTAAGTTAGACTCCTGCAACAGCCATCAATCGGACATCTCCAATCATGTCCGTTGCTCAACGAATCTCGGCTTGTGATCTTGTCGAGATTTCCTCCACTTGTTCTTCCTGCTCAACCTGCACACTATCACAACCTCGTGCATTAAATGTGTAAAAATAATAAACATGAGCAACAAGTGAGATATAACACATCATTTATAATTTTAAGATGACCCAGACTTGGTTACGGCGTAAGTCCAATTACTAACTACGCCGTAACTTCAGTATGAAAGAAACCTGATATATAATAAGAATAGATTACGCCGTAACCATGGCCAAGGTTACGTCGTAATCTCAAGACAGAAGACAAAATTGGAGAATAATATTAATCAAACAGCCAAAAATACGAAGACCGTTCCCCGGCAGCGGTGCCAAAAACTTGATGCAGGTTTTACTGACCAGGTTTTACATTTATAGTAACTCATCTACCTATGGCCTACCTAATGCACTAACGGGCAGTGTACCCGGTCGCATGTAGTGAGGGAATGGTAAGACCGAGGTCGTCCCAAGAACGGTTGATTCCTAACTGTCTACTTAATTAAATTAGTCAAATAAATAAGTTTTAATGTTTTGATTGATAATATTTAAAGTGTCACGTGATCAATTGGGCTGGTTCTCTGGTAAACAAACTAATGGGAACGATAGTGATGCAATTCTTAAACCGAGTTCATCCACAAGTAGGGGTGTCAATCGGGTCAACCCGAACCGATAAGCCTCTATCGGGTCGGGTTGAATCGGGTTTCGACCTTTAGAAATATAACCCGCAACCCGACCTCGGGTTATCTTTGGTCGGGTCTAATTTAAAACCCTAACCTACCCGCCCTACCCGGGTACCGATAAACCCGATAGCCGAATCAACCCGACCCTATAAGGCCTTCTTAGACACCTATCCTCACTCCTTTGGTCAATTTGCCTACCCTATGGTTCTTAGAATCCTCACCAAGATGAACAGGTTACCCAAGATCATTCGGAAATTTAATAGCAGTCATTAAGTGCCGGCGTTTACTATCGCATTACATGGGTTCTAAATGTCACTAGATTCCTGTTTCAGGTGGGGTCAAAGTCGAGAGGACAACATTTGGTCAATTCGCCCTAACCTATCAGCAAAGATGCCACCACTGGAGAAGTCAGGTGTCCCTTTCATAAGTCCAGTTGTTCCTGGTCTCCTAAGCCAAGTCATTAAGTTCCGCTACATGCTAGACTTATAATAGTGAATGCCCGGGCGTTAGCAACTTAAACACTCACCCCCTAATTCTTAAGTTCATCCAAACGGTAGATGATCAGTTGGTCAAATAGCACAAGTAGAAAGGGTCGTCAGTTGGTCATATCTTACCCTTCCCGTCTCAGTCTACTCACTTAGGGTCAGTTGGTCATATCTCCTAAGCAACTAGCCTCTACCGCCATTCAAAACTACCGAAACAAGAGTAGCTACCAATAAACTACGCATGCATACACTAGAAAAAATTAATAACGCAAAAGCATTAATAATAAATAGAATCAAAACTAGGCCAAGACCTAATTTTCACATCTCCATAATACCCTAGTGGAATGACAAATAAAATTACCATATAAAACAATAAATAAACAAAGACATAACATCAAATAATTAATTGACTAATAATAAATTAATAATCAATTAAATAGAACACAATAAGAATTAATTCGCCAACAATTATATTGAGAATCATGATTATAATAAACAATAATGAAACCAAAATAATATTATGAGTCAGAAAATAATTACATATCGTGCTAAGGATAAAGCTATCGATCCCCTAGTTGAGTACCGGGGCAAAACCCCGAAGGGTTTGCCCCCTTTAATTGAACCGTCACTTGCTGCTCTTTCTTTTCTTGCGTACAGTGAATGGAGGACCCAAATGATGATTTTCATATGACAAAATAATATATCATATATATAGTGATTTATTTAGGACTTTATGCAACTTGGGCTCGGGCTTTTAATAATTACGACATAACTAAATTAATAAGTTACGCCATAACTCTTTGTAGCTTCATATAAAATAGCCGCATTTAATTAATTACGGCGTAATTAAATTATAATTACGCCGTAGACTTTGAAACTTTGCGCCCAAGTAATTAATTACGGCGTAACTAATCCATCAGGTTACGCCGTAATCCTTCGTCATCTCATATTTATCCGATCCGAAATAATCTCTACGGTGTAACTAATTCCATGTTATGCCATAACCTTCATAAAATAATTACGACGTAACCATAAGAAATGGTTACGCCGTATCATTCAAAGTATCATACTTACGCTGTAACCTTATTAGGCAGTTACGGCGTAACCTTCACAACTAATTCATAGGCCTTTGTAAATCCATCTTCAGAACATATATTTGGCCTTTTCTTATATCTTTTCCGCTCCAATGCCTCATTTATCCAGAAATGCAATTATGAACGAATATGAACGAATTAAGTACCATATTAATACAAATGAGACCATAAAAACGGGAATTTAATATATAAAAGATCAGGCTAATTTGATGTTATCAAGATTGCACCTCATTTCAGTATTGCCACTATATCATCATAATCATTGTATCAGGTGAGTTCATAGCCCCCCTTTCTATTACTTAATTATTTTACAAACCCTTGGGGGGAGATAATGCTTTATTTTAAATTGAACACATTGCTTTCAAACTGTATGTTTATCTGATTGTCATATTGTCACTAAGTAACCATCATTTGCCAAACATAAGTCCCTAAATCATGAACCATTAATCATTGGAGAGAGTGAGCACGGATATTGTGAATAGATCTATTGGGATTGACAAATCCTGTTTGTGTTGACCGGGTAGGCAAACAAACGCACTATATTTGAGTAACATTACGTAAAAAACGGCAATTTTACCTATTAGGGCTGGTACCAACAATTTCTCCAATTAATATTGGAACACGTTAACGCCTTGGTTGCATGAGCTTGGTGATAAACAAAAGCGGGCTCAAGTATCACATACTAGAGGCAGCCGTATCAAACAAAAGCGGGCTCAAGTATCATATACTTGAGGCAGCCGTATCAAACAATAATTACTATTTTGTTTTCAAACCATTGGTGTGAGTGTAATTAACTCTCACTACCAACATAATGTGTTCAACCATCAAACAAACTCTATGAATTTCACTCAACCTTTGTGTTGACAGTTTTAAGCATGTATTTCAGGTCCATAATGTCGGAAGCTGGCAGTCCTTTGTTTAAAAATGCGCGCATCATTGCACATATTGCACGCATCATTGAATTGCTTTTGAAATTTCGCATCATGGTAGCTAATGTGAGGCCATCCTAGATTGCGCTCGCAATCGACCGCAATTTATTGCAATTGTGTAATGCTAGCAATAGTCGCAATTAGCGCAATTTGGAATTTGGGCTATTTAGATCATGTTAATAAAACTTCATTGATAAATAAAAGGGTCTAGTCATGAAATATAAGACCAAAACATATGCATGTTCAGATTTACGAAATTCATGATTACGAGTATATGATCTTTGATCATGTCCATGCTATTTTAGTGCTTATGATTGCATTACCTAATAGTCCAGTACTAGTTAAGACATTGTGCACTTTTATCTGCTTGATATTGCATTTGAAAACTTAAACTCTTTTCAATAATTGGCTTTTTTAGTATAAGAAAGCACACATCAATTGCACATTTAGTTATGACGTTTCCATTTAGTTGTGATATGGCTATTACGTTTTCATTTACTTGAAGTTGAAAGAGAACATGAGTCTATGACATAAACAAATTTCAGAACCACGAGTCTATGACATAATTTCGTAACCACGAGTCACATATTATGACTAGGGGTTTATTAAATGGATTATTGGACATTATGTTAGTGATTTATTTACAAGTTTATTGCATTTACTTGGTACTTGGTAAAATATATTATGTGTAATATTTATTTTGTTTTTTAATACTAAACGCATTACGTCTAAATTGCACTCGCAATCGCATCATGCATCACGCATCGGCCTCTGGGACCTTGAGCGCATTGGATCGCAAAACGCAATTTTAAACCAACGCTGGCACGGAAGGGCAAGGACAAGATCAAGAAGGCTATAAATTTTATTATCATTCGAAAACCCATTTAATGTATTTTGTAAACCGTGAAACTACTGGGACCTCATTTTTGTAAACTCTTATATTTATATAAATCGAATGATAAATATTTTAAAACGACTCCATTATAGTTTGTTTTCTATTGTTATGACTGTTGTGCCATGAAGTAACACCCAGTTTGAATTCCGTTGCGTATCACGAAATTGGGGGTGTTACAATATGGGATATTACCTGTGAGATTATTGCTTGATAAATCAATGGTCTTCGCCTGTCTAAGAGTGCTGCTAAACTCATTTACCTTTCCTTGCCATTCAATCATCAGATGATCCATATAGCTATTATCAAAACTATTAGCATTGACAGCCCACCATTCAGTTGAGGGACACGGCAATAGAAAATGATGTACATTCTGTTTCAGAAAGAATCCTCTTTTAGCCATGGCAGTAAAATTCTTCACACACTCGGGGATTGTTCCATTGAGATTATTTATTGACAAGTCTAGGATTTGAAGATTTACAAGCTGACATAATTCTTGAGGGAAGGTTCCAAAGAAGTTGTTTGATCTTAGGGTAAGAACATACAACCTTGAAAAGTTTTCCCCAATCCAAACAGGAACATTACCAATAAACTTGTTGGCCCCCAAATCCAAAAGGCTTAACTTGGTGCAATTTTTAAAAGATGAAGGCAATTTCCCATAGAAGCTATTGTTGTATAGACTCAACGTCTCGAGTTGAACCAAACATCCTATAGAGGGTGGAAGCCTTCCTGACAGAATGTTGTGCCTTAGAATAAGAACTTTCAGTTCTGTCAAACTGCACAAAGAGTCTGGAAGTTGTCCGGTTAACGAGTTATTTGAGAGGTCAGTAAATGTAAGTTGTTCGAATCTTTGGCATAAGAAGAACATTCCTTTGTTGATTTGTTTTCGGAAAGATCTACTAATCTTAAACCCGATGGAAAAAGAGGTATTGGACCATCAAATTTGTTGAAACTCAAATCTATTGAAACAAGTTTAGGGCATGGAAATGATTCTGGTAATGTCCCGCTAATGTTGTTTCGAGAAAGATCTAAATATTGCAATCGAGAAGGGCTCCATTGGTTCCAGTACTCATTAGGAATTGTGTCTGAAATGTAATTGCTGGAAAGATCTGTAGCATTATTAATGTCTTAGAATGTTAAATGAACAATTACTTTTATGTTTAAGTAGGTTATGGGTCGTATGGGTCAATAAAGGCACATGTAATGGGTTGGGGTGAAACTTAACCCAGACAGCCTCTTAGTTAGTTTGTTATTTTCTGTTTGGCAGTTAAGATATTGACAGTTAGAGTCAGTTACATATGAAACGACACAATGGTTGACATCTATGGTCATGTCGTTTCATAAACTATATATAGGATAGATTGAGTCAAATGTAAACAAGTCCCAACATTCATTCATCAATCAAACAATGTTTACATTATTTCAGTTTCTACACATACTTTTTAGTCTCACATACACACGAATCAAATGGTTAATTACAAGAAGCTATTGCAAAGGAATTGGCTTGAGTTTAGGCCATTGAATAGATACCAACATTGGTATCAGAGCCTCGGTTCTGATGCCTGGATGAAGCAGTTGCATAGGCACGGTCAAATCGCTCTCAACAAGAAGCTATTGCAAAAAGAAAACCCCTCTAATACGCCACGATGGGGCAAACAGAAAAAACAATTATCCCTTGAAGGAAAGCAGTTATTAAGGCAGAAAGTGGAGGAAATTGTGTCCTACAATTCCTCAAAAGCACAACCAACTTGCAAACAAATAGGAGAAGGCAGTGGGTTATCCAAAAAGGAAAAACGTGCACGTTTTTATATGTGCAAAACACGTGGACACGTTTACTGGAAGTGCACAAATAAGAAGATTAAAACCAAGAATCAGGAACCAAGCGTGTTGAAGCCAACGATATCAGAAGTACAAGAAAAACTCAAATATGGCCCTGATAAGGTACACGTTACCATGGACTATATAGTTGAGGGCGGATCAAGGAAGTTGGAATGACATTTGGTTCGTTAGTGGTGCTTACAAAAGGCACATGAGTTCCACAAGGACTTTATTCAAACGGATGTTAAACAGGTTCAAGATGGAAGGCACTGAAGAACAAGAAAAGAAATTTATCTTTTCTTATGGTGTCAGTGAGGCTACAGTAGAAACAAAGGAGGGAAGTCTAGTGATACCCAATGTACTCTACACACCGGAGATTACATTGAATGTTCTAAGCATCGATCAGTTAGAAGATCACGGTTTTATTGTGACATATGGTAACGGAACATGCTGTTTAAAGTACATGTTTGATAATGGAAAAAGGCCATTGGAAGCGCAAGATGTTGGCATGATGGTAGAAGATGAAGGAAGCATGGTTTCGAGTCACAACAGATTTCTAGATGAGTATTTTTAGTCTATAGATATAAAAGATGGGTGCTTGTTGATTAATGGCATGGATGATCTCAAGATGGACAAGGAAGATGTTCAAGATTACATTGATGATGAGTATTTGAGTTTAAATGGGACGCTATACTCCATGAAGGTAAACACTTTCCCTAGGTTTTTGTCTTTCTTAGACTTAATAAAGATTGACAAGTTAGTATATAGAAATTGGGAAGTGTTGGGAAAGAAATTCATGGATATGTTAGAATGGTTCCGCATAGGTTATTTGGGACAGGATGTGTTAGGAGATTTGCCACCGGTTATTGGGGTGAAAAAGGTAGATTTGTTGGGTTTATATAAGTTTGTGGATAGTTTGGGTGGTTACATGAATGTTACATTCAACAACAAATGGAACAATGTTGCAATATTGGGTTTGGCACAAGATAACGAGCAAGCAGTCAAGGAATGTTATAGGGAATATATAGCATTGGTGAAAATATACTATGAGGAAGCACAGGGATCCAAGCAGGAGAAGCTAAGGGATGAAATGGTTGGGGAAAGTAGTGAGATTGCTTGTGTAAAAGAACCATTAGGTTTTGAAAGGATAAGTGCTGAAGTAGATGGTACACATGAAGAATCTCCAAGGAAGAGATGCAAGACTGCGAGAAATGATGTCAAGATGGATAGCAACATGGAAGATACAACAAACGAATAAAAAGAAGAAAGCACATCAAGTAGTGGTGATTTCATTATCATCACTTGAAGAACAAGAACCAAGAAGCATGAAAACTTTAACATTCAAGCATTAGGAAGGAGATGTAGCATTATTAATGTCTTAGAATGTTAAATGAACAATTACTTTTATGTTTAAGTAGGTTATGGGTCGTATGGGTTAATAAAGGAACATGTAATGGGTTGGGTTGAAACTTAACCCAAACAACCTCTTAGTTAGTTTGTTATTTTCTGTTTGGCAGTTAAGATATTGACAGTTAGAGTCGGTTACATATGAAACGACACAATGGTTGATATCTATGGTCATGTCGTTTCATAAACTATATAAAGGATAGATTGAGTCAAATGTAAACAAGTCCCAACATTCATTCATCAATCAAACAGTGTTTACATTATTTCAGTTTCTACACATACTTTTTAGTCTCATATACACATGAATCAAATGGTTAACTACAAGAAGCTATTGCAAAGGAATTGGCTCGAGTTTAGGCATGTGAATAGATACCAACAAGATCAAGGTGTAATAGATTTTTCATTTTTAGTATCCATATGGGGAAACGATGCCCTAGCTTGTAAGAGATCAAATCAACATATTCTACACTCTTAGAAAGGTTTGACATGTCGGCATTAAAAGGAACTCCTTCGAGTGAGTTTTTTGAAAGATCTATATACAAAAGATTTGATTTTCTAATGCTTTCAGAGATAACACCTCTAATAAGTGAATTGGATGATAGATCTAGTTCTTGAAGGTTGGGTAGTTGCCACAGTTTGTCACTTATAGCTCCATCTAACTCATTAGAAGACATGTTTAAGTGTTGCAGGGATGAAAACTTTGAATCTCATCAGACAATGACCCTGTGAATTGGTTATTTGAAGCATCCAAAGCTTGTAACGTAGCTGATATGCATCCAGACAACTTGTTTAGAAAACCTAAAAGTTTCCCATCAAACGTGTTGCCAGAGAGGATAAAAAGGCTAAGCCTGTTGCCAATCAATGGGCACAACCAACGATACATGGATGATTTGAGATTGTTGTTATCGAGATAAAGGGTGTCGATAGATGAAGAAGAGTTGACAGATGAAGAATACGGATGCATGACTTGTGAGAGGTCGCATCCTCCTAAACTTAACTCTTCTATGTTTTGGAGACTTATAATTACATTTACCCAGTTATATACCTACGCGAGAGAAGTTTCATCCAATTCTAGTATACGCAAACAAGATAGAAAGGACAACCAATCTAAGTTTTCAACTGTACAACTTCTTAGATTTTCTAAGGAAAGTGATTTCAAATTGGCGAGGTTTCCGAATTCTAGAGGAATGGTTCCATAGAGAGAGTTGTCTGAAAGGTGAAGGTACTTTAATTTGGTCAAGGAACCAATAGTCCTCGGAATGGTTCCAGTGAAATTATTCTCACTAAAGTCAAGTCCTGTTAATTTGGTTAAAGAACCAATGGACATGGGAATGATTCCCCTAAAACTATTCTTGTTAAGGTAAAGTCCTGTTAAGTTAGTCAAAGAACCAATGGACTTGGGAATGGTTCCAAAAAACTCATTTGCACCTAGGTTTAGAAAGGTTAAACTAGTCATGTTACAAATGATATCAGGTATGGTTCCAGTAAACTGATTAGTGCCAAGATCAAGATACGCTAAATGAGCCATGGGACCAATGAACTCAAGAATGGTTCCATGAAAAGAATTTCCTGAAAGGTCAAGATAATTCAAGTAGGTTAAGTTAAGCAACGAATGACTAATCTCACCTCCAAGAGCATTGACTATCAAGTCAAGCGCTGTGACATGACCTGTTTGGGTATCGCACGTGACTCCACTCCATTGACAACAATCATCTTCTTTTCCAGGTCTCCATATAGAGAGCATATCATTGGGGTCTTGAAGTTGAGATTTGAAATCAAGAAGAGCTTGTCTCTCCTTAACGATGCATTTATAATTAGCATTCCCTTCTGCTGCAACCAGTTGGTGGCCAAGGGAAGTGGCAGTTGTGGTATTAAACCACAACAACACAAGTGACAGACTAAATAAAACATGGATATGCATAAAGTATAAGTAAGCTTTTTCTCTCATTATCTTTGTTGTTTCACAATGTGTAGATATTTTCTTTTTCTAATAAATGAGCAGATATATGCCCTGTGAGGTTTTATATAGACTGAAGTTTGAAGCTGATGACATTAAATAAAGATCATGAAGTATATTTAATGCCAAATTTAGACGTCTAAAGACTCCAAAGTCTTTGAAATTTGTACTTATTGGATTTCCCCCCCCCCCATTTTATGATATCTTTTGGTCCAACAATTATTATGTGATATGAACTTAAAATCAGAGGAGGAATGATCACTGTGAAGGGTAAATAGCTTAGGTGGGTGGTGTATGATAGGTGAAATAAAGAGGTGTGAAAGATGAACCTTCTTAGTCCACCCAATACATCACCACAGGAGGAATGGTTGGTCTTCACTCAAGGTATGTGTTCCCAAATCAACTGAAGCCATTCTTAAAAGATGGAAATGTAAGTTGTTTGGTATAGCTCTTGAGTGGAATGGTAAAGGGTCCCTAGTGATGCCAGCACCTTCTCCTACCTATATCACTGTGGATGTTGGTTGAGTGATTTGGTGGGAAAGAGAGTTGGAAATGTAGCTAGATGGTAGTGCATAAAAGGTGAATTCAAAAGCAAGTCAGTGGTTGCATCAGTAGCTTTGCAATAAAAGATTGTATCTAGCCAGTTTGAGTATTGAATGTAATAAGTCTTGTTTTGTCTCATATGTGCATCAGATATCAGTTGTATAGTTGCTGGTTGTATCAAGATTTGGGGAATGTCCAAATCTGTGCTTTATACTTATATTGTACAAAGTTTGGAAGTAATATAATTCACCTTTGCACAAAAAATAAATAAATAAATAAATAAACCTTAAAATCAAAGGAATGGACCCAAATAAAGAAAACCATTCATAAGAATATTAGTAACAAGCTATAGTACATGCTTGATATAAACGACAGCCTATAATACATATTGTTCCAAAATGATATTTGGTCGATCTATAAACTCAACAAATATAAAATTTCATGTATATTTTCAGTAAACTTCAAAATTTAACTACAACAAGAGCATCAATAAATTGACCGCATAAGCAGGCTTTAGTTGACTTCAAAATAAATTCCTTTTAATATAGATATAGTGATTCGGTCTCAATGACAAAATTCAGGTGTGATTCAAGTAAAAATTACTTACACCACTTTGTTCAATTATTCATCCGTCAAGCAAACATAAGGACGATGAATTTTCTCTTTGGCATTTACAGCGAGTGAAAAAAGGTGGTGGTGGTTTTGTTATATTTCCATGTTTGAACTTTTGATGATAATGTATAATTTTAGGTTGAATTGAAAATTGGACCAACCTAATTGTTACATTTTATGTTTTTCCTAATGACACACTATGTAGTGTCAACTATATGTTGTAACAATTTAGAAAACTCAAAAGTCTTGAAAACTTGTATTTATTAGACATTCTTTTCTATTTTGTGATACATTCCCCCTCAAGTTGTGTTTGTGTGATAGAAATCAAAAGAAAGGTAAATGGGCCCAAATAAAGCAACCATTTGTGAGGACTACCTAACCTAAAACATAAATAGCATACATAAATTTGATATCAAATGAAATACAATTCAATTACAAATGTAACTTTTTGACTATCCTAAAACATAAAATTTGAGCCCCATTTACCTTGCTCTTGATTTCTATCCTCGCAAATGGTTGCTTCATTTTGGCCCATTTACCTTGCTTTTGATTTCTATCACACAACTTGAGGGGAAATATATCACAAGATAGAAAAGGATGTCTAATTAATACAAGTTTTCAAGACTTTCGAGTTTTCTAATTTGTTACCACATATAGTTGACGCTAATGTAACAACTAGGTTGGTCCAATTTTCAATTCAACCTAAAATTCTATATTATCATCAAAAATTAAAACATGGAATATAACAAAACCACCACCATACTCGCAGTAAACGCCAAAGAGAAAATTCATCGTCCTTATGTTTGCTTGATGGATGAATAATTGAACAAAGTGGCGTAACTGATTTTTACTTGAATCACACCTGAATTTTGTCATTGAGACCGAATCACTATATCTATATTAACAGGAATTTATTTGAAGTTAACTAAAGCCTGCTTATGCGGTCGTTTTATTTATGCTATTGTAGTAGTTAAATTTTAAAGTTTACTGAAAATATATGTGAAATTTTAAATTTGTTGAGTTTATAGATCGACCATATATCATTTTGAAACAATATATATTGTAGGCTGTCGTTTATATCAAGCATGTACTATAGCTTGTAAATATTCTTATGAATGGGATTCTTTATTTGGGTCCATTCCTCTGATTTTTAGTTCATATCACATAATAATTGCTAGACCAAAAGATACAATGGGAAAAAAATCCAATAAGTACAAATTTCAAAGACTTTGGAGTCTTTATACGTCTAAATTGGGACATTAAATATATTTCATGATCTTTATTTAATGTCATCAGCTTCAAACTTCAGTCTATATAAAACCTCACAAGGCATCTGCTCATTTATCAAACTATAGATATGTTGACAAAAGCTATTGGTTATGTGCAACATGGTGTTATTTTTAACAAACTGGGCATGGTTAATCTGTTTGATTCAGCAGTTTGAGAGGGGGTGGGTGTATAACATAGGGTTAATTGTGTAAATGTTTTATAATTGGTTTTATTAATCTTTAACTTTGAGCCTTGTTTGTAAGTTTTGTGTTGGTGCAGGGTTGAAAGTGTAATATAGTTGTATAAAAGGACTTGTGTAGCTAATGTTTCATCACTTTTCATTCTCTCTGTTTTCACTCACATTTGGTATCTCTCTCTCTCGGTTTATTGAAGATATGAAGATCTAGTTTGATAGGTTTATTGTTTGGTTTAATGGATCTGTCAAGATCATCTTGATCTTGACTGTTGGTATAGTGTTTGTTTAGGTTTTGGTGTAAGTCTGAGTTATTGTTTTTATAAGACGAGGATTTGTGTCTGCGCGTTGTCGCGGTGTGTTCTATGAAACATGGACGTAAATATACATAGATAGTTAAGGTGTTTCTACATTGACATGCTAAATGATACAAGGAGCTTACACACTAACTGATGCAAGCAGTTTACGTATACAACTTGGTGTACACATACTTGCTGCTTGCATTAACCGATGCTAGCAAGCCGTCCACATATTTTGTCGAAGATAGCAACGGTGAAAGTCATAAGATTGCAAAGATGCCTACTGTAAGAATTTGCAGCATAAAAATCTCGCCAAACTTTCTAAAGCATATATTAGATTCATATGTACTCACTAGTATAAGAGTAGCAGTTTTTTATGCTATTGCATACCACAAAATAGGAGTATCTTGATATGCAAACATGCCATAGCTTTTGTCTGAGTTTGACACAAAAGAATATAATGTTTCTGCAGACATTTCTGCAGCTACAAAGTCATAAGATTGCAAGGATACATGCTGCAACAATGTGTAGCATAAAAAACTGGCCAAACCTTTTAAAAAGGGCAGAATGGTTGGTAATGAGCCTTAGATATCCTAACAATTGAAGAAGAAGGATGTATCCACCATGGCTGCAGTTATAATGGGTTACCCTGCCAAGGTGTGGATAAGCTCATCTTCTTCCAAGCTATCCTCACCCATGACAGCCAATACTACCAACGCCTGATCGAGTCCACGATAAGCCAATTATAACCACGATAGTTATTGTACTAAACACATGTGCATTTTAAGTGACAATATGATGCTCCAACTTCCCACAGTTTTATTCAAAGGCATTTAAGCCACTGAGAAACGACTAATACACATCATATTTGAGTAAGGGTTAATTTTTTTCCCTTTCCCTTTTGACCCATCTTTGGCAAATGGTTCATACCTATCTCTTTACAAAAATGAGCATTGGGAAGGCCAAGGACTTTGAGCCTGGATTTAAAAGCTTCTTTCGCAATCTGCTTTGTAGTTTTGGCCATGGCATCATCATTTATTTCGGCAACCTGCTTTGGAGGTTTAACCCTCCTAACATCTTCTTTTTTGGATCCTGAGCCGCAATAACCAGACGAAAATTAACTACTCCATGGCATAGGAAGGTCAGTGGCTTCTGAGCTTGATTCAGTGCATGAATTGTACATGGTCCCTGCACATAAAAAAATTGAAAAAGTGAGTACATCTGGTAATGCTGTGTCTTTTTGATATCAAGATTCATATGAAAAAGAGAAACCTTTTTTCTTGCCACAATCCATGTTGTGGTTTCTTTTAGATTATTGTTTGGTGAATCAATGTTTGGTGGAGATGTTTTTTATAGCTGGAATTTCAAATGAACATGTGGTTTATGAGTGGAATATGTGCAGGCAATGTGCAAGTTTCAAAACCTGCATAGTTGATTAAAGCAGTCAATGCATAGACTGTTGATGTCATTAAAGTAGAGAACATATGTTAGGAATTGGAAATTCCATGTTAAATTGTCGGTCACCCCAATTATGGTTTAGCATATTTTAGCTCGTAGACTTGTAGTTATTTACGTTATTTATTAGTTTATTAGTTAGTTAGTAGCATAGAAATAGTTTAGTGTAACACCGTGGAGGAAGGACCGGTCTTTACCCACTGTATACCTGATCCACATGCCGTCAGGAGGTCGTTGTATTTGTAACTATAAATACCCCTTCCATCCATGGAAGGGGTGGTGCTTCTCAATCTAACATTTTACATTTTACAAAGCAAGTCTCTAAGTAGAACACCCTCTCATTCTTTCTCTCTCTAAACTATGGCAAACATGTATTTCCATCATCCAAGACCACCCGAATCATCAAACACAATAATATTACGATCCTACAAATGGTATCAGAGCCATGGTTATTGTGTTGTGTTGATTTGTTGTGGTTTTTGTATCTCATTAAATCTGCTTTGGTACTGTTTTTGTCAAAAAATGTTTGGGTTTCAAGTTTTGTGGTTAACTGTTTTTTAACAAGTATTTGGATTCTTTTTTGGTCAATAGTTCATGGTCCAATACTGATGTTTGTTCATGTTTTGTAACAGCTTATACCATCCATGAATAAGTGACATATTTGTGGTCAAAATGGTCTAATTCGAGGTCAAAACAGGTCTTAATGAATAGTTTTTAAGTCAAGTTTCTGGGTCAAATATGGGTTATGTAAACTGCAGTTTATGTTTTTCTTCGTAGAGACTTGGTCATGTTCTTCCTAGAGACTTGTCCTCATTAATGTCCAGATTCATTGTATGGTCAAAAAGTCAATGGCGACTTGTCTATTTATTTCTGTAGCAACTTGGATATTCGTTGACTTTTTTGAAAGTCAACAGCGAGTTATGTCAAAAGCTATGTAGAGACTTGTGACTGAAAATGATTAGCGACTTGTTATTTAACAAGTCGTAGCGAGTTGTCAAAAGCCAAATGGTTAGCGACTTGTGTGTTTTGCAAATGGTTAGCGATTTATAATGCAAAAGAGATGGCGACTTGACATAAAACAGCTAGCGACTTGACACTATAATCTGCTAGCGACTTGTCACGACAGAAAGGATGAAGAAGAAACAACCACACGACCAAGACCACAAAACTACATACCAGATACCAACATTCATGACCTCAGTTGGTATACAACATCATCAGTCCATAATTTCATTCAACAACAGCAGTTAACAAAAACTTCATGTACTAATCTACATCAACAATGATTATCTAAACCTCTTCCAAGACCTCAAAACAAGACCTCATCACTAATCAAGACTCAATCTCAAATGGAATCAAATGATAATATCCGAACCTTAAGAATCTGAGAAATAACATGGACGTTATTCTCACTCCTTTGCTCGTGTTCCTAATCTATCATGTAAGATTACTTCGATATCTATAACAAACTTTAGAACTCAGATTGTGTATTCTTCGTGATGTTTATTAAATCATCAAGACGGTATTAAGGTCTCGTTCACGTAAGATATACAATTCCTCATGTAGGATCATTATTTTTATTGTGTTAGATGATTCGGGTGGTCTTGGGAGATCAAAATACATGTTTTCCATTTTAGAGAGAGAAAGTAGAGAGAGAGGGTGTTCTTGCTAGAGGTTTACACAAATGAAAGGTTAGATTGAATTGAAGCACCACCCCTTCCATGGATGGAAGGGGTATTTATAGTTACAAATACACGACCTCCTATCGGCCTGTGGATCAGGTATACAGTGGGTAAAGACCCGTCCTTCCTCCACGGTGTTGCACTAAACTATTCTACGCTACAAACTAATAAATAAACTACTAAATAACGAAACTAACGACAAGTCTACGAGCTAACTTAAGCTAGATAACATTTGGGGTGACCGACTCTTCACTATGGAATTTTCTAATTCCTAACAATCTCCCCCTAAGGGAGGTCACCCCATGTTTTACATTTCAAATCCTAGCATTCTATTCTTGACATTGTTCTTGAGCTCGTAGACATGAATTCTTCATTTTCGCAATCTTTGTGCTTTTGTAGCGATTCTTCAAAGTCCGCATAGTTTTGTACTTTAAGTGGAGGTCTTTGAACTGATCCACATCTTGATGATCTTCGAGCATATTTTGAGATCATCAGCCTCAACAAATCTCTGGATCACCCTTTATTGTGTTGCCATCATGTGAAGTTGTGACTTTCGGACCGACATGCTCACACTTTTGAATCATGGCATCTTTCCATCAGAGTAGCGGAAGCCTTACTGGTTCAAGATATTTGCAGCAGCGCAGCACGAACATAGTATAGAAATATCTGAGCCAGGTTATGTAGATATGCACCAGTCATGATTTCTTCAAATTAAGTGTGGATGTTGTGAGCATGCGGCTTTGGAATGACTCCTCAATTCTGATCAGCTGCAACCGTCCAAATGTACCTGCAAACAACAGTTAGCAATAAAACACACGAAAGTGTCTTTGATCACTTTCGTTGAATTGAGGTACACGGCCCACGGTTCCCCGTTGATCAGTACAAGTACTGCCTGTGATCAGGTAGGATTCCGAAGAATCTCCTTGACAGGGTTTCGCAGCTGTTCTAGCTGTTCTCAAACCGGAACGTCTCAAAGAAGACAACACGGAGTGAGTGAACCAGCGAATTGAGATTCACTGATTGATGAAAAATGATTTGAAAACAATCGCGTATTGCTTGAAGAAAGAGTTTTGCAATACGACGAAGGTTTTATGAGAAAGATCAATTTTCAATCAAAATACTTTTTGTATTAGAGAATGAGTACACATTCGACGTGCTAGCGAAAAGAAGAGATTCGCACATCGAACGGTTTTTCTAAAAGTATTTTTCAATCAGAGATACTTTTGTGTTTGAAAATGAATACACATTCGACGTGCTAGAGAAAAGAAGATTTGCACATCGAATGGTTTTTCCAAAAGTACTCGTCAATTCCATTCCTGGAACAAGGTTGATTCAAGAATGAATCGCCCCATTGTTTCTATCCAGTTGTCACAAGCTTGATCTTTTGCAAGATTTCACATGTCACCCACCAAGAGCTTGTTTGATGTTGGCTCTAGAAGGATTTCCATCTTCATTGTGAATATTTTTACATATCACTCGGATGTTCTGGCAATACCACAAGGATAATGCGTAGGACTCTAAATATATACTTACTTTCCACATTGTGTGAAACAGTGAGTTTTCATTAATTTTGTGTCCTAATGAGATATTGTGGATGATCTCTTGGCTCTAGACTCAATAGTGCATATTTGGTTCCTGTGCCGGAGACTAGGGAGAGGGTCTCCTTCTTCAATATCAACAATCTCTAAGAGAAAGTCGATAGATAATGTCGGTTCCCCGTGAGAATGAAACAAGCCCTTTTAAGAGGAACTTGAGTGGTTTGGGAAGTTGTAGTGCAGTGCGTCACTGGGTCCATGACGTCTTGTCTTCAATACCGGCGTTACCTTAGTAACCACCAGTAGCATATGTATTGAACCCGGTTTCTGCCCTAAGGTTGAATTGATGGAGGGCTATTTCTTTTCACCCTTTTCTCATTCATTTCTTTTTCATTCTTCAACCCCTTCAGTGCTTACCGAGACTTCATAACTAGAACCTTATTGGGTTTATTCCAGTACTAGCTCCGTCTCAGTCCGCACTCTTCCCATATTCTCATTTTCTCCTTTTTTTCATCATACCTAAGGACTCTACACTATCTAGTGGATTGTCCCTGGGTAGATCCCTCCGGCTCTGGCGGGATCGTGGGAACGAATACCTAACCTAACCATCCTTATAACACCATGCATAAAGTAAAATGGTCGGTCTTTTGGTACAGTTCATTCTTCCTTGAAACCAATTGAAAAATCATTTGGAAAAACAATCAAGGTACTTGTGATACGAGATCAAAGCATTTTGTACCTTAATAGTTTTGATCATTTAGAAAACCTCCCCCTCAACATGTGCATATGATTTAGAAATTGTTTAGCACATGGAGGCAAGAGGACTTTGAAATATTTTCTTTGATCACAATTTTCATAGAAAAAGCCATTTGATTTTCTTGGTAAATTCTCCCCCTCAATATGTGCATAGGATTTTTGAAATCATTTTTATCACATAGAGGCAAGAGTTCTTTTGAAGCACATCCACGATCACATAATCTATTAAGAAACCATTTAAAACTCAATCAAGGTACTTTATAAATCACTTTAAAAAGCTTTCGTACCTCGATAGTTTATTTTCTCCCCCTCAATATGTGCTTCATCAATTCGAAAGCGTTTAGCACATATAAGAGAGCAGCCTGCACAATTGAATCAAAACGATCACCTTTTATCAAATTTCATTATTAAATCACAAATTCTCCCCCGATCAAAAATATCAAACCCTTTGAGATTTTGGATCCCAAGTGATTTAATTAGGTTTAGAAAATATGGGAGAAAATGTGGCCTTGTTTAAATACTCATCATGTTTTTGGATAAATCCTCCTCCTCAACATGTGCATTATGTATATTGAAATCGTTTGGCACATGGAGGCAGGAGTGCCTTTGAAGGACTAAAACCAATTCCATTAAACAAATTTGAGATTTAAATCACGATCTCTACCCCGATCAAAATTTCAAACCTTTTGAGATTTGCGATCCCAATTGATTTAAATCATTTAAAACATTTTGGGGAAAGACGTGGCTTGATTTAACTTTGAAAAATGACAGATAAGGACCAACTCTAGACATTAAAGATTGTTAGTGTCAGGTATGATAGTTTTTAAGAGATCTTTAAGTAAAATAAAACAATTTCACAATCAAACAAGAACAGAAAAAATTTCATTTTGTAAGATCTTTGAGTTTTAAAGAAAATCATACCATGACATAACATTAAATCTTTAGATCACCACTTTATTTCGTACAAACGGACTTTATAGATGAAATATCGTTTGAAAATATTTTATATTAAATCACTCTCCCCCTCAATTGATGACCGAAGTCGATAATTGAGTGACTTAGGTTTTGATAAAAAGAAGTCCGGTGATTTTCAAAATTTAGTCCAATTTATTTTCAAAACAATATTTTCCATTTTCAAAACAATTTTATTCAAATTTATCAAAAATTGTTTAAAAATGGTATCCTGCACAAAGATAAGTTAGGTGGTTGAGCCGCTTTTGTTGTTGTTACTGTAGGGTTTGGAAGAAAAACCGTCTGCAGATGCAGTGAGACTTCTTCTTACGTTGCATTTTGAATGCCAACTGAGGTCAAATTAAGCTCCGTTTCTTCAATCACTTAGAAGAAAACCATCTGCTGATGCAGTGAGACCTCTTACGTTGCATTTATGCCAACTCTCCATAGAAGTCCAATTAAGCTCCGTTTCTTCATTTGTCAACCCAAGATATAGTTACCCTTTCCTTTCGGCATCCAATCATCTTCAATTGTGGGATCCGGATCGGGAACATTCTTATAACCAATATACCTGCATACGTTAGTGAACACACATACAGATATATGGTGGTCGTCATCACCCAAACAGCAATCGACTAATTAAAGTCAATTCAACATAACAATCAGATCATATAAGGCATGGGGATTATGTGTTAATCAAACTCTAATCATCTAAACCTAACAATCATATCCTAAATTCCTAGTCCTTCGACACAGGCAATTATCATTTTTAATTAAGCACGTAGGATAATTAAGAAAGTCCGTTAGATGATATAAATTTGAAAACATTCTCCCCTCAATCAATGACTCTTTTTCTTGAAAAGTTTTAAAAGTGCTGAAGTCATCGATTGAGTTTTTGCGAATTAATACGAAAAACTCTGATCCTGATTGATTAATCAAGCAACTCATTTTACCACCATTTTGAAATACAACAAATATTTTTCTGAAGAATTTTAGACGGAAAAACATTTGTGTAGGAACAGCAGTCCTTCGACATACTTTCCTCAATGTATTTTAGGATAAGTGCACGAAATATTTGAAAATTGATTTAGCGCAGCACTTTCCTTTCTTTAAAGAACGGGTTGCTATCTGAAATAATAGCAAACCATGGTTTAAGTACGGGTTACAGTCTGAGGTAACTGCAAGCCATAGTATTGAAGAGCGGGTTACAGTCTGAATTAACTGTAAGCCATTATTTGAAGCCCGGGTTACAGTCTGAAATAACTGTAAGCCATTTTTTGAAGCGCGGGTTACAGTCTGAAATAACTGTAAGCCATGTTTTGTGACATGTTTTGAAAAGAATATTTACACCTCCTGCTCGAACTTCATCTAAAGTCCCGTGCCATTATTGAATGACATTTCTAAGACCGTAGATGTTATCGATACCAGAAGACATGTCTTGGAAAACAAATTTTTGGTATTTTTCAAATTTTCTGATTTTTATGGGTTTTTGAAGATTTTATATTTTTCTATTTTGATTTTGTTGGTTTTATATTTTTGTATTTTGTTTTTCTGATAAATATATACAGTGATAGAGTAGATGATATAGTTAAAGAAGATGATGATACGAGTACCGAGATAAGGATATCGAGCAGCACGTCGTAGAAGATAGAAGTCATCAACTCTTAAACATTCACCACCAAAGCTTCCAGGGCTCTTGAATCGAAGAAAGAAATTGAACCATCTGAAAGTGAGACTTTGGCAGCTACCCCCCAAACCGAAAATCCTTTAGCTGAGCAGATTCGAAGCTCTATTTCAAGCTTGCCTTAGCCAGGTGCATAGAGAAGTACACCATTATCATAAATCCCACTGCTCCTTTCAAGAATAATCACCGTGATTCTTCGTTCGAGGTTATATCATCAACAAGAAGAACAGCACCGTATCATCCCACACATAAAACAATCTTCTCAAATTTCATTACCACTGAAGTCTGAAGCAATCCATTCCAAAAGGTGTCAAGAGAACAATTCCCCCTAGTAGTAGAATTGATGCAGTCAGTCTCTTAGACTAGAGCTCACGAACCCGAATACACATACCCAAAGACAAAGAAACTTATACCATCGAAGTAGCAGATTAAGTCCAATAGCCAAAGAATAACCCCGATGTATACTTTTCTCTCCCTCTGAAGAAAGTGTATGAAGCTCAAGAACCCGAAGTACCGAATGCCCAAAGAGAGAATAACCGATAACATTGAAGAAGCAGGCCGAATCACTGATTATCTCTGCGGGTGACAATCTCTGCGGACGTCAACTCCGGAGTAAGTGATTATATCTGAATCACAGATTAAGCCCTCAAGTAAGATAGCTGAGCATCCCCAATGTACACAATCTCTCCTCGATGAATGCGATAGCATCATCACACACTTGTGTACCTCTTTATCATCGAAACTAACTCTTGATCTCTTCCCCACATAGTTGGAAAAAAAAACACTGAACGCTATGAGTCAAATCTTGAGTTTCTCTGCGGTAATGACAATAGTCTTCCCGGAATATCTTCAATCACTTAGAAGTATTAAGCTCGTCAAGATTACTCGCGTATAGATGTGTGTCTCCTTCCCCTTTGCTGGTTTTGACACTACAGAGTCAGCAAATCATTATAAGCCCGTATACTAGAAATTTGAGAAGAACATTTGAACTCTTGTGAGAATCAACTTGCTGAATAATGTGAGCAAATCTAATTGGGGATTAAATTTGGCATTTCAATCTCCTCCAATTAGTGCTCTCCCCTAAACCGACAATCTGTTTGATAAATGCCCAGATAAGAAGAAGTCTTTAGATCGTTAAATGCAACTCGTCTTTAGTCTTCTAACATGTAGCGTAAAATGTAGAAGACAGACTGTAGACTCTACCTTCTTCAAGATTGTGCAGTTGGGGAATAGATAGTTAACATCTTCAACTCACACCAAAAAGCATCCCACCAAAAAGCATCCCAATTAACTTACATCTTGCAAATCCCCTTAACTAAAATCCCTCCCAATCAAACAAGAACAGAAAGATGTTCATCAAGGAAATCAGCAATCAGGCCACAACGAACACACAAGATGGTAACACCAAACTACCCATCACATCAAACAAGAACAGAGAGATTGTTCGGAATCATCATGTTGATGTATACGTGAAGCATTAACCGGAAGCACTTTGTCGATAAACTCATCAATCCGAGTGAAGATGTCAACCAACGGCTCTTAGAAGAGAAAAACTCCATGTGAAGATGACCCGATAAGAAGAAGCTCGGTTCTTACATGAGTTTAGAGCCGTATGACCATTTATATTCTCAAATATCAATCAACAATGCAAAAATTCACACTTCTTCTCCCCCTCAAGAATTGCATACGGAGTTGCCATTCTTGATTAAGTAAGTGAAAATCATCCGAATGTTCTATTCACACTTCTCTCCCGCAAAATCAGCACATGATGTCGCCATCTTCATTATAATCGAGCAAGTGGAATGAGAAAACAATCAGTGGTAGCCCGGTTCACTTTATGACTGAAACACATGGAAAAAGCATGAAGCATGTTGATGAGAATGGTCATTAATTAGAAGATTTCTCTTCTTCAGAAGATAAAGCGCACTGAAGCGTACACTTTTCTTTTCTTTGGAGTACGAGGCCTGAACTGATGTGAACAGACGTCATAAGAAGATTTCTCTTCTTCAGAAGATAATGCGCACTGAAACGTACACATTTCTTTTCTTTGGAGTACGAGGCCTGAACTGATGTGAACAGACGTCATAAGAAGATTTCTCTTCTTTCAAAGATAAAGCGCACTGAAACGTACACTTTTCTTTTCTTTAGAGTACGAGGCCTGAACTGATGTGAACAGACGTCATAATCTCTCTCTTTTCTGCTCTCTTTAGCAAAACATGTAATCATCCCCATTATCATTCTGTAGGCTCTTTGTCGTGACAACTGATGGAGAAAACCCGATATAATGAATTTGACCCTGAAGTAGACTACCCCGAACTCATGACTTAAACTTGCACATATGTAACAAAGAGCGGTGTCGAGAATTCATGCCCATTTGAATCTCTAAGTACTCTATACTCTTCAACCAACCAACCATCAAGTAATAGACGTACATTACCTCTTGAAAATCCACAATTGAATGTGACACTGAGCACTACAACGTAACTCCTTTAAGTGATAGTTATTTTGTGGTGATAAAAGTCCAATTCCCCCAAGTGGTAACAGAAGAGGTAAAAGACACCCAACAATAACTAGATTTCCAAGTCTTCGTTTTTGATAATAAGCTCAAACAAGGATCTCGAAGAATCTTCATCCATCCATCCCCGATACCTTCAGATACTAAGTACACTCGCCCGTGATAATTCACTTCAACCTCAAATAAATAATAGTGAATTAACTCCGTTGTCACATCTTCTGATTAACAGCTCAAATCTAGCCTTCTTTGACAGTAAAATGAACTTTGATAATGGTTTCATCCCGACCATGGTTAAAAGCACATAACCCCGTAAAACTATGAAGTAACCAAACCGCCATGACGAATATCCAAACACACATCCAATTCATGAAGTACACCCTTTTATCCCTTCTTCGAAGCAGAAACCGTAGCACCAGCATCAAATGAGATCCCGAAATACACTTTCCTTTCTCCAGGATGGTTCCATCATTACGGGATTTTACAATTCTATAGTTTAAACCGAGAAATAGTTTCTTTCGCGGGATTTTACAAAACCAAGAATAAACCGTAAGATAGATCCGGAAATGCACTTTACTAATACCAGGATGTTTCCATTGTCACGGGATTTTACAAGTCTATGATTTAAACCGAGAAATAGGTTCTTTCGCGGGATTTTACAAAATCAAGACAAACCGTAAACAATGTCAGCTTGAATGTGTTACGACGACTTTGGTTTCAGAGAATATCTGTTTTAGGGGAACATGCAGCGGTTCATCAACGGTCCATTATCCAACATCATCAACAACATCAACCATCCAATCAACACTTTGGAAAACACATCAATCACGCAATCTGTCGGCTATTGTAATGACCACATGGAGAAGTAAACCCGATATACCAAACTTGATCATGAAGTAGAATTCCCAGATTTGTTACTTAAACTTGTACTAATCCTTGTGAAGAAGAAACGGTGTACCCAATGTACAAAACCTCTTGACATATCCTCAACTGCGTGAGACACCGAAGTGATAGTTACGTTGTGGATTAAACGATAAAGAATCACAAACGTAATTAAATAGTCAAGTCTTTATCACACTCTATAAATGCCCAAACAAGTCATCTTCACGAATGGTAGAACGAAGAAGACGAAATAAGTAAACATGCCCGGAAAAACCTTCTTTAACGCAAAGCCAAATAAGAAAATACCGCACAAACAACCCTGTAGTCAACAAAGTTCCATTCAAGCCAAGCCGTGACATAATAATCATCGTGAAAATGTATATATCAAAGTATCAACCCTCATACCACAACAACAATCATCATCATACCATCAACAATTCTTTACCCAAATGTAGATAACTTCACAAACCATACAAAGTCAAGTATAAAAAAACTCCTTTTCCCTGGAGGTTAACCGTAACACATCAAAGTACACGTTTCTCCCCCATGATGGTTTCGAACTTTCGGAAGCATTATAACGTGTACGACCATTTGCACGAGAAGTTCTTGTCATAAGCAAACATCTTGAAAAATCATGACTGACGCTGAATATTCTTGAAAGATTTTGCTTAGACTGTGAAGTATCATTGACGTTCTGTGGCGTCGAATATCCCAAGAGAATTTCTGTAAATTTTAGCTCAAGTCGTGAATGTATCTCTCCGTGAAAATTTATCCGACCAAAATACCACTCTTAAAATCATCCTTAAATAATTGTAACCAACAATTCTTGTGAATGAGAAATTTCGCATAACAAAAATTGTTAACTCAATTTCATTTCATACTGTTGTTAGCACAGTCCAATATAACTCGGCATCACACGAGATCCATTAACCCACATTCAAATGCAATATCCCGATTCAGTCCGATTAGAATAAGGCCCAAGTTACAATACACGATCAGACCAATAGAGTAAAGCCCGTAAAAAGTGATCCAATGAAAGCCAACACTAATAACTTCAAGGCCCAAGACAATAACCAACTTACCCTAAATTTCGGAAGTATAAAACGCCACACTCTCACAGTCAATCCCTAATATTTCTGTCACCAAACCCTAATTATTTCTAACTCTTTCATCCGCCTCCCAACTTCCTGAAAATCAAATCTCTCTTTTCACCAGTAAATCCGAAAGCAAACATGTAAATCCTTCCAATTTTTTCATGAGTTTGATTAGTCAAATCCTCGCCACAGGGATGGCTCGAGGTTGGGACCAGGTTCGACTTCAGCCACAGAGATGGCTTGAAGTCTTGGGTTTCGATATGTCGACACGATCTCCATCTAAACACAGGTAGGTAATAGAACTTTGAAAATATCGATTATATTTTAATTGAATGCAACGAAACAAAGAAAGGTATAACATAATTGTTATAACCTTCTCTTTAAAATTTCGGACATCATCAAAATATTTTAGATCAATGAAGCATAAGTTCTTTTGTGTAAGGATCTATTAAGATCTATGAGTTTGGTGAACCACACACGAAAAGAAACGAGGCTGAGATCGATTAACTCTTTTAATGTTTTGAGATATTAAGTAGAGATCTGAGATGAAATATTTCGAGGGTTTTGATCCTTGTGTGACATAAAGAAAGTCGAAACAAAGAAAGGAGACTAACATGTATGTTAAATCTCTGAATCTTTAAATTCGAAAAGTAAAGAAGTTTTGCCTTCAAGAGTTGTAACAATGATGAGTTAGATCTATGATGAAACCATTCTTATGTGTATAGATCTTTTTAGATCTATGTGTTTTATTAACCACACACAAAGGATGAAAATGAGATCGATAGAATAGCTTTACATATCATTTCGAATTCCTTTTAACCAATGGATCTGTGATGTAACTTTTCTCCTTTTTGAGTTTAGATGAAACGTTGAGTTCCAAAAAAAAGGAGATAAAACTGAGATCATAAGTATATGAAATCTTTTTAGTATCGAGTATTGTTTAGTTACTGATGATGTGAAGAGGTGAATGATTCATGTTGTATTTGGTTTTCTTGATTAATACCATGCTTAGTACATCATCTTCATCTTCCATTTCTGTTACAAGGTCAAGTCGCTACGACTAACTCGCCAAGGCCAAGTCGCCACTGCTAACTCGCCAAGGCCAAGTCGCCACGGCTAACTCGCCAAGGCCAAGTCGCCACTGCTAACTCGCCAAGGCCAAGTCGCCACGGCTAACTCGCCAAGGCCAAGTCGTAGCGACTTGTAAAGACAAGTCGCTATTTTGAGGTGCAATGCATCTGGTCAGTTTTGTGTCAAATCGCCAGCAAGATTTTTTATGTTTTCCGATGAGTTTTCCGGCTACTTTTCCGTTCATCTTCATGATATACCCAGAAAAACTGCATAAAACTGCTTCATTTACCCGTTTTGACCACAGTTTGACCACATAATTTACCGTTTAAGACCACATTAAACTGACCAGTTTTGACAAGTTTTGACAAAAACAGATATCACCAAATGACCAAACCAATATGATATTCAAGACTGTATTAGACAAACACTTGACCATGTAACCATTCTTTGACCAACAGATACAAAAAAACTGTTAAACTGTTTATCCATAAAAAATATTCCGACCAAAAAAAATACACAAAACAGTTTTAAACAAGTATCAAAACCACAAGAAAAATCATCAAAACACAACAACCTGGCTCTGATACCAATTGTAGGATCGTTATTTTTATTGTGTTGATGATTCGGGTGGTCTTGGGAGATCAAAATACATGTTTTCCATTTTAGAGAGAGAAAGTAGAGAGAGAGGGTGTTCTTGCTAGAGGTTTACACAAATGAAAGGTTAGATTGAATTGAAGCACCACCCCTTCCATGGATGGAAGGGGTATTTATAGTTACAAATACACGACCTCCTATCGGCCTGTGGATCAGGTATACAGTGGGTAAAGACCCGTCCTTCCTCCACGGTGTTGCACTAAACTATTCTACGCTACAAACTAATAAATAAACTACTAAATAACGAAACTAACGACAAGTCTACGAGCTAACTTAAGCTAGATAACATTTGGGGTGACCGACTCTTCACTATGGAATTTTCTAATTCCTAACACCTCACCGATCCATCCATTTGAAGTCTTGCTTCATTATTAATTTTCGAAATTTAAAGTGAAGAATCATAACTATAAAGTTATCCCCTTCCTTTAAATTCGTTTGAAGGACCAATTGCCAAACAAAAACAAATGATAAAAATACCTACCTCAAAGCCGGTCATAAACAGTAACCATCCCTGTGGCCGTCACATAACACCCTCGAGCCAACCCTGTGGCGAGGTAATTGTTTGATGGACTGATATTAATTAATGGATGATATGGGTAATGATTTAGTTTGATGATGGGGGCGGATGTTTTGAGGTGATTTATGTGATTTGAGTAGCAGATGAAAATGGGAGGCGTATCTTTTTTGTGGTGAGATTATGGTTTGATTATGAGAAATATTAGGGTGAGTAGTGCTTAAGACACTTTATATACTCCATGATATTAGGTCAAGTTTAATGGATCGGATGAGACATATAGATATGGACTTGGGTCGACTGATGATGGGCCGTGCTTTATTGTAAATTCTTTGATTTAGGTTCTTTGATCTAAACGATTTTTGGGCCTCAATGGATATTATTGTCACTGAAAGATGTTTCGTTTAGATCAAAACTCAATATCACTTGTTTATTATTTTTTATGGGCTACAACGGATATTAAGAATAAAAATGAGTCACCGAAATTTTCTTACAAAATTTGGGTTCAAATTTTTATCACTTGGATAAATGAGTGGTGTGTCAAAGATTAAACCCGGATATAGGATTGAATTGACATGTGCAGTTTGTTTTCTGACCGGGTGTTATTCTTGATGAATTGTGCAAAAAAAAGGTGTGATGAATTGGTTTTGGATTGTTTTGATGAGATTTGTGATAATGAGATTTGGATGTTATGAGCTTTGATGACGAGATCCGATGATGAGATTTGGTATGATGATGATTGATGTTGTGATATGAGGGTTGATACTTTGGTTTATGCATTTTCACAAAGAATATTTTGTCTCGGCTTGAATTTCTATTGGAACTAGGGTGACTACGGAGTTGTTTGGACAGTATTTCCTATTTGAATTTGAAGTGAGGTTTTCCAGGCGCGTTTACTTATTTCCTCTTCTTTCTTTCTACCCTTCCGCGAAGATGACTAGTTTGGGCATTTACAGAGTGTGATAAAGACTTGGCTATTTAGTTGCATTTGTGACTCTTTCTCACTTAACCCACAACGTAGCTATCACTTCGGTGTCTCACTCAGTTGAGAAGGTCAAGAGGTTTTATACATTGGGTACACCGTTTCTTGTTCACGAGGATTATTAAAAGTTTAAGTAACAAATCTGGGGAATTCTACTTCATGATCAAGTTTGGTATATTGGGTTTACTTCTCCATGTGGTCACTACATTAGCCGACAGAATGCGTGAACGATGTGTTTACCAAAGTGTTTATTGGATGATTGATGATATTGTTGATGTTGGATTATAAACCGTTGATGAACCGCTGCATGTTCCCTAAAACAGATATTCATCAAAACCTAATTTGTCATAACACTTTCAAACTGACATTGTTTACGGTTTTGTCTTGATTTTGTAAAATCCCGCTAAAGAATCTATTTCTCGGTTTAAATCATAGACTTGTAAAATCCCGTGACAATGGAAACATCCGGGTAATAGTAAAGTGCATTTCCGGATCTATCTTACGGTTTATTCTTGGTTTTGTCAAATCCCACGAAAGAAACTATTTTTCGGTTTAAACCATAGAATTGTAAAATACCGTATTGATGGAACCATCCTGGAGAAAAGGAAAGTGTATTTCGGGATCTTTTCTGATGCTGGTGCTACGGTTTCTGCTTCGAAGAAGGGATAAAAGGGTGTACTTCATGAATTAGATGTGTGTTTGGATATTCGTCATGGCAGTTTGGTTATTACATGATTTTACGGGGTTATGTGTTCTTAAACCATGGTCGGGATGAAAACCATTATCATAGTTCACTTAAAATGTCAAAGAAGGCTAGATTTGAGCTTTTAACCAGAAAATGTGACAACGGGGTTAATTCACTATTATTTATTTGAGGTTGAAGTGAAATATCACGGGCGAGTGTACTTAGTATCTGAAGGTATCGGGGATGGTTGGATGAAGATTCTTCATGATCCTTGTTCGAGCTTATTATCAAAAACGAAGACTTGGAAATCTAGTTATTGTTGGGTGTCTTTTACCTTTTCTTTTACCACTTGGGGGAATTGGGCTCTTACCACCTCAAAATAACTATCACTTTAAGGAGTTACGTTGTAGTGCTCAGTGTTACATTCAATTGTGGATTTTCAAGAGGTGATGTACGTCTTATACTTGATGGTTGGTTGGTTGAAGAGTATAGAGTACTTAGAGATTCAAATGGGCATGAATTCTCGGCACCGCTCTTTGTTACATATGTGCAAGTTTAAGTCACGAGTTCGGGTTAGTTTACTTCAGGGTCAAATTCATCATATTGGGTTTTCTCCGTCAGTTGTTACGACAAAGAGCCTCTGATGATAATGGGGTTGATTACAAGTTTGCCAAGAGAAAAGAAGAGAGATAATGACGTATGAACACAACAGTTCATGCCTCGTACCCCAAAGAAAAGAAAAGTGTACGTTTCAGTGCGCTTTATCTTCTGAAGAAGAGAAATCTTCTTATGACGTTTGAACACAACAGTTCAAGCCTCGTTCCTCAAAGAAAAGAAATGTGTACGCTTCAGTGCGCATTATCTTCTGAAGAAGTGAAATCTTCTTATTATGACCATTCTCATCAACATGCTTCATACTTTTTCCATGCGCTTCAGTCATCAAGTGAACCGGGCTACCGTTGATTGTTTTCTTATTCTGATGGATCTTGGACACTCTCCTTGTGTCAATGATATTTTGTATAATATTATCAAGCAAGCGGAATTTACTTAAGTAATACTTAGAAGACGAATTATATGATGTATGAGAATAAACACAAGTTAACACAAAACTCAAGCTTCAATATTATTAATGAATAATACGAGTGATCTTAACTTATCACTAGGGTTACACCTTGAAGCTTTCGTAGGTAATATTGCAATATGATATGTGTCTAAGACAATGACCTAGGATCTCCTTTTATACAACAAGAAGTCCTTTACAAGATAAGTATAAAGCTAACATAATAGAATATACATAAGATCGATTCTATACTTATCAAGACGCGTTTAACCTTATCATAAACTGATAGCATTGGTAATGAAGAACTTGCAGTGGGAATACGTTTCCACTGCTAGTGTTAAACCAAGCAGTGTAAACCACTACTATCCGTGGTAACGGATTATTCCCAACAATCCTCCCCTAAACTTATGATTTCTCTGCAAATCAATAAGTTTCTCCAATATGCATTAACTTCAAGGATTTGGGAATTCAATCAAAAACTTCACTTCTTTTCTCTTAACTTTTGTATAGCTCTTGAACACTGATCTTGAAGCCTTTGTAACAATGCTCTGACCTTCTCATTGTCTTCATTGACTCTTATGTGTAGGCTTAACATTACTGTAAGAGCTCCAGCCCTAAGTGGATATTCTTTCTCAGCAAGCATGAAAAAGTCTTCTCCATTAGCTGTAGAGACATGATGAACTTCACATGAATCATAATAAAACCATTTAGTACCAATACATGTGAATAAGGTTTTCCAGTAGTCATCATCAGCATTTGGTTCAAAAAGCCTTCTAAGATTTACCCATAACTGCCTCTCCGATGCATCTTTGAGATCTTGAGCATTAAACCTTTCTTGAACTAATTTCCATAGTGTATTAAGGTCATCTCTGTCAAAAGCTTTAATAAGATCTTCAAATGTCATAAATGATGAAGTTTCACCTCCCAGCCTTGTAATCTTCCATGTTGAAGCAAAATTGCTAGCAGTGTAAACTTCCCAATCAATGATAGGATGTCGAATTTGCAGTGGTTATGGATAAAAATCTCTGTCTTCAATCACAATCATTTCAGTCATTTGATCTTTAGTGAACTTCTCAGTTGGAATCTCCTTCTCAGTAGACTTTGTATAATCTTCATCAACCTTAGTCTTCTTAATAGTTTGAGAATCACTTACTTTAGACTTTCTCTTCAATCTAGGAATCTCTCTTTCTTCTTCTTCAGAACCCATTGGAATAAAAGATTTATCTTGTTTCACAGTTCTGTAGTAAGCCTTTTCAACTTGATCATCAGACATTCCTTTAAATTGATGCTTTTTCCATTTACCAACATGACAACAATAAGACTTCATGTATGCAAGTATTTGAGCCTTGGTTGGTTGTCTTGATTTCATCTGACCCTTTTTGACTGAATTAATCACATTTTCAAGTGCTTGATTGTTCTTCATTATAATAAAATCCTTTAACTGAAGCGTTCTTTGTTCCTCGATTAAGGATGCATCAACAACAAGGTCAATTGCCTTTTTCTTGATTTCGGATTATTAGCCACCGGAAACGAATATCTTCTTCGATGGAACATAGCTAAACTCTGAGCTTTTTCTTTCATAATTGTAGGTTGAACAGTGAAAATTGAATCTTCAGTATCTTCCATTCTATCCAATCTTTTAGCTTCCAAAAGCTTACAACTTCCATTCTTTCAATCTTTTCTTCTCAGAACTTTCTCAGCAATTTGATCTTATGCTATCTTCTTAGCAAGTTCTCTATCAAGATCAATATGAACTTTTCTTTTCTTTGAAATCTTACCTTCAGTTTGCTGTACATCTTCCATAACTGCTTTACCCTTGTCTGTCTTCAATTTATCAAAGTCTTCACTTGCAGTGGCAATATTTGGCTCTGTAGTGGAAATAAAATCAATGGTAAAATCAGTTGCAGTTTGGAAAATGTCTTGATCTTCAAGTTGCTCTCCATGAGTTTCAGCTTCCTTTGCTCCTTTACTTGTATCTCCTTCATCTTCAAAATCAATTTTCCTCTCCTCGTTAATAGAACTGTTTCCTCCCTGTTTGGAAGAATTTCCCAAATTTGGATCATGAATCACCATCGGAAGGTGAGGATGAAGATGAAATCACCATCTTCGATGCTGCTTGTGTTTTTCAACCTCTGCATCTCTCCCTTTAAAGTCTGAATCTCTGTCTATAATTGTTGAACATCCTTGGCATGCTGCTTCTTAACAATAACCAAGTCCTTTTGTAGAGACTCAATTTGCTTTGCTAATTTGGTGCACAGAACCATCAACACTTCCAACTGTGTGACCTGTTGGAAGAGGTGAATCATGGGGCATTGGTCCAGATTCCTCCATAGTAGGACTAGGTGGAAGTCTAGAACCACCACTGCTCGTTCCTAGACCAAAAGGTGCAGAAACTTGCTGTGTTGTCATGAGAGGAGTTGACTGTTTAGACCTTCTCTCATAGGTTCTTGAAACTGGTGGGGTATAATCAATGTTGGGAACATCAATGATAGGTGTGTTTTGTTCAGATAAAATTTTAGCAAGCATTTGGGGTAGGAGAGGTGTAAAAATCATATTGCCATCTTTATTCAAATTTTGAAAAACTTTAGGCTTTAGGCAACTGATTTGATAAACAGTAGTATGAGGTTGCAGTTGAAATTCATTTAGCACGGCTTGCACAAACCGGGATACATTAAAAATTTTGTTTTACTTTGTACATTGCCTTTCATACTTGTAAAAATATAGTTGGACCAATTGAAAATCTTATCAGTGACTAGACAAACCAAAGGATAAGCCATGGTTGAACTACATTGCTCATAAGATATTTTCTTAGGACTAAGACAATGTAACAAAGTATGAATCAAAAATCTCCAGTGGGGACAAAAACCACTCTTTTGAAAGTAGCCTTTTTGTCAGTGGTATCATACCCCATGGATGATAAAGTATCATGAATGTCAGACATAGGTAATGTGATGAGACCATTGAGATCATCCAAGTGAAGTACTCTCCTCAAGGATGCCTCAGTAACATCAATAGTTACTCCATCTACAGTGGCTCAGAGAGCATCAAGCTGTTTCATGTGTATCTCTATTCTCAAGTGTGATGGATGAGCGAGAAGTCCAAAGCGATTGATTTGAGAGATATAAATTGTGGGTTTTAAAAGTAAAGCATACCTTCTATGAGTGGTATGAAGAAAGTCCACAATTTGATGAAAAACAGGGCCACTCTTCTCGTTAGTCTTTTGTAAGTAGGCCACTAGGTTGTGCTCATCTGCAAATTTCAAAGAAGCCATAGAAACTTTTGATGAAAAATATTATTATGTCAGTAAGAATTGAAGTAATGACTAGCCAATTGTGAGAAAAAGATATATAGGGTTAGGGTTTAGAATTGATGCGCAAGTAAAATTATCTTTAGAAAGTAGTTATAATATAGAAAGAAGATAATTTACTTAAAATATTAACCCTATATATATGACTATCAGTGGTTACTTTCAATGGCTAGTAAAAATAAATTCTGACATAATCAGTTGTAACGGCTAGAACAACAAGGTGGTAAAATAACACTGTCGATGGAAGCTGTGAACTAACAATGGTAATTTTTCACATAAATTTCAAAGAGCAGTGGAAAATAAAATCATTAGAAAACAATACTGCTCCCAATATAGTTTTTAGCAAACTATCAACTATCAACGGATTTGATATGTCTTTACCATGAGCCGTTTGCTATGGACTAGCCAACTCTTAATCATAAAGAATATGGTGAGTTGATAACCATATAGTTTTTGGTAAACTATCAACCATAAACGGATTTGTCAAGTCTTTACCGAGCTTAGTTTGCTCACGGACTAGTTGATTCTTATGCGTATTAGACATGGTGAATCAATAACCATTTGATGTGTATCTTAGATATACACCTTTTAACTCCAACTCCTCATCAAAACTTGATATACAAACTCATACAACAATTGCATTACCCTACAGCCTCCCCTCAACACAAGAGACTTGTTACCAAGTACTGAAATCTTCCCACATCAAGACCTTTTGTCAATAAATCAGCATAGTTGTCATCAGTAGAAATTTTGACAACTTGAATTAGTCCCTTTTCATAGCAATCTCGAATGAAATGATGTCTAATTTCAATATGTTTGGTCTTTGTGTGTTGAACAGGATTCTTGATTATGCAAATGGTATTGCTATTGTCAATATGTATGATGGTATTCATGAAATTGTACCCATAGTCCAAAAGTTGATTTTGAAGCCATAGTACTTGAGCACAAGAAACTTGCGTGCTTGCAAAGAAATATACTCTCGCTTCAGTTGAAGAATTAGCCACCATTGTTTGTTTCTTGCCTTGCCATGACACTAACCTTTGTTGCCAAGAAA
This sequence comes from Chrysanthemum makinoi, assembly GCA_910596185.1. Lineage (NCBI taxonomy): Eukaryota > Viridiplantae > Streptophyta > Magnoliopsida > Asterales > Asteraceae > Chrysanthemum > Chrysanthemum makinoi. The sequence continues at coordinate 176,947,927 of OU343219.1, read as the reverse complement.
TTGACATCCACCAGTTGTAGATTTTCTATCCAAGCTAGCTCCAGCTTAGTCACTATCTGAGTAAGTAACCAGATCTAAAGGAGAATCTCACGGGTACCACAATCCCAGTAGGAAATGCTTTAAGATATCTAAAAATTTTCTTTACAGCAGTCAAGTGAGAGAACTTGGGAGTAACTTGAAACCTTGCACAGGCACACACAGCAAACATAATATCCGGTCTAGATGATGTAAGATACATCAAAGAGCCAATCATAGACCTATACATGTGCACATCAACAGACTTCACCCTGTTTTCCTTAAGAAGTAGATGTGTAGTCTTGTCTTGCAGGAGTCTGGATGACTTTGCATCAACAAACTTGAACTTCCTTAGTATCTCAGCCACATATTTATCTTGATTAATGAAAATACCATGTGGCTTTTGTAGTACTTGAAGTCCCAAAAAGAATGTGAGTTCTCCCATAGAACTCATATGAAGTTCTTCTTTCATCAGTTTCTCGAAATCTTTGCACATCTCTGTCTTTGTAGACCCAAAAATGATATCATCAACATACACTTGAACAAGCAAGATATCATTCTTGTCTTTCTTGATGAACAAAGTTTGATCCACTCTGCCTCTATGAAACCCATTTGCAAGAAGATAAGTAGTTAAGGTTTCATACCATTTCCTTGGTGCTTGATGCAAGCCATACAAAGCTTTAACAACCACAGACTTTGTTAGGATATTCAGGTCTTCAAAGCCGGAGGTTGTGAGACATAACCCTCTTCATCTATCTGCCCATATAGAAAAGCACTTTTTACATCCATTTGATAGACTTTAAATCCCATAAAAGATGCATAGGCTAAGAACAGCCTAATTGCTTCAATCCTTGCAACAGGGGCAAACACTTCTTCATAATCAATACCCTCCTCTTGAGTATATGCTTGAGCCACAAGCCTAGCTTTGTTTCTGATAACAATTCCCCTTTCATCTTTCTTGTTTCTGAACACCCATTTAGCACCTATTACCTTCTTGCCAGAAGGCAAATCACAAAGCACCCATACCTTTTGAAGCTTAAATTGGAGCACTCTTCTTCTGCATTGCTTCCACCCAACTTTCATCTTCAAGTGCCTTGTAAACATTCTTAGGCTCCATTTGTGATAGAAAACACATAAATAGACATTCATTCTTGCCTTCATGTATTTTAGATTCATATATTTTACTTATGAATCCATGAACATCAGGCAACTTTGTTTGTCTTCTAGTCTTCACAGGTGAATAGACATCCCCAATCACATTTTCAAGTGGATGTGATTTATGAATAGAAGTGTGGGGAGTCTGAGGAACTGCAATCTCTCTAGGCATATTAGAAATTTCAACATCATTGGCTTGAGCTTCAATAATAACTGGAGTGGTGATTCCCACATCTGTTGTTGCAGTGGAAACACTTTGCCAAACAGTGGAATCTGAATTTCCACTGCTTTCATAATTATCAGCATTCAAATTACTATTTCCTTCATTTTCCAAATCACTAGAATGATGAACAACTCCAGTTTTCAGTAAATCATTATTATCTGCATAGTCCTAAAGAGGTGAGTGAATTCATCTTGATCATCAGCATCCTCTTTGCTTGGTTCATCATCATCAAGAAACTCTTCGAACTGCAAAATCAAAAGAAGATGTTCTGTAAGCAGGCATAATTCATAGTATTTGTTAGAGTATCAAGATCAAACAGTCTTTACGGACCGTTCCTTTGACATTGACTTTGTTTTCCAGGAACTCTACATGCAGATTCTCTTCAATTTTTTGGGTTCTTAAGTTGAATACTCTGAAAGCTTTACTAACCATGGAATACCCAACAAAATACCCTTCATTAGCCTTTTCATCAAACTTGCCTAGATAAGCTATGGTATTGAGAATAGATACATGACACCCAAATGGTCTCATAAAGTCAAGGGTAGGTGGTCTTCCCCTAAACAATTCATAAGGTGTCTTGTTCTTTGTCATTACCACTAAAACCCTGTTTTGCACATAACATGCAGTGTTAACTGCTTCAGCCCAAAAAGTAATTGGCAATTTGGAATCGGCCAACATGGTTCTAGCAGCTTCTATCCAGTGTCCCGTTCTCCTCTCAGCCACCATTTTGTTGAGGAGTTCTAGCTACACTAAATTCTCTTTTAATACCTTTATCTCTGCAAAACTCATCCATAACTCTATTCTTGAATTCGGTTCCATTGTCACACCTAATGATTTTAACTTTCATATCATATTGGTTTTCTACTTCGTAATAAATATCTTGAGGATCCCAGTTGTTTCATCCTTAGTTCCAAGAAAGAAAACCCATGTAAATCAGCTAAAATCATCAGTCACCACAAGACAATATTTCTTATGATTCAAGCTGCTCACAGATGTAGGACCAAATAAGTCCATATGTAACATTTGAAGTGGGTGAGCAATAGAGTTAACCAACTTTGACCTGCAAGAAGCTCTGTGTTGTTTGCCTTTAAGACAAGCCACAGAGGTTTGATCATTTTCAAATCTTTTCTGAGGTAGACCTCTCACTAAACCATCTTTGACAATCTTGTTAATGGTTTTGAAGTTAACATGACCAAGTCTTCTATGCCATAACATGGATTCATCCACTGTGGCCTTTGCAAGCAAGCAAGCATAACCATCTTTAGCTACAATGTTGTTCATATCAAAGCTATAGAGATTGCCTTTTCTAGGAACTTTAAGAAGAATCGACTTTCATCGAGGCATCTTAAAATCCTTACAGAGAACAAAGCACATATCTTTGGTAAAAGAACATTGTTCATCTTGTCACACATTTGTGACACACTAAAAAGATTGTACTTAAGCTCTTTTACATAATACACGGGTTCAAAGTCCAAGTTACCGTTTAATAACACCTTTACCAAACCTTTTCCATTTACTCCACCTCCAAAGGCGACATCTGTCCATCATAATGCTCTAAATCAGAAAGATAAGACTTGTTGCCAGTCATGTGCCTTGAACACCCACTATCTGTATATCCTTGATCTGACCTTTTGGTCCTTGGATGTTCCTGCACATATGAGTAAAGAGTTAGTTTCTTTTGGGGACCCAAGCCATGATTGACTTGGATCGGCCTCGTGTATCAATATAGTTAAATCTATCAAAGGTCATTGATACACCATTGGGATTGGTTGTAGAGGTACTTCCTTTAGGTTTCCATTCCCAACGTCTTTGAGGCCTTCACATTGCCCATGTCCCCCATTTTCTTATTTAAAACCCTTGCAGTGGTAACTTTTGAATAAGCAGTGGTAACTGGGTTTCTTTTAGGTACCCACTGTTGGTTATTATTAACCTTTTTAGGTTGAAAGGTTCTTTTTCCTGTTTGTGCAGATTTATTAAAACTTGTTTTGGTGTTTGCACTTTTAACAGTGACTTAGGGTGGCAGTGTTAACAGTGTTTGTAGTGGCAAGTGTTTTGAGGCCACTTCTAAGTTGAACTGCTCTTGGGACCATTTTGCAATGGGAATTAGGGTGTACATTATGTTGATACCTGTTAGTCTCCACCCTTTTATACCCATAGACTTCCCTTCTCCCAACATGATAGTCACAATAAGCATGTAAATCATCAAAACTACCACAGATATAGCATGCCTTATTGTTCATAACAAAATTACTACCTAGTTGTTGAGATTTAACATGATTCCAACTCCTCTGGTTACCCCTAGGAGCTGTAGGCTTGTTCCTATACATCTCAGCATACCTTACAGTTGGTCTAGGTTTATTAACTGATTTCCTAGGTTCCTTTGTAACAGTATTAACAACTTTTGGGATAGTAGTCTCTACATTCTTTTTAACATTCTCATCAACAACTGATGAGTCACTAGCACTCTCAAATACATCATTATCAAGCTTACTCTCTTCTTCACTCTTCACCACTGTGTCCTTTAAAGGACCATATTCTCTTTCAAGTTCCTTAAAGTCTTCTAAACCTGTATGAGCTAAATCTACACACGGAGGTGATGGAACAACCCTTAGTGGTGGAGGCACAATATTATAACCCATACCAGACTTAGCTTTATTATATATTTGAGCATTCCAAATTTTATCAATTGACTTAGGCTGATGATAACATGTGTCTACAGTTAAATTGACATTTTCAATTTTCTTTTGGAGTTTTTCAAGCTCCTTTTGGTATGCTTCATTCATAGCAGTTGTATGTTCTACCTCTCTCCTAAGAAGAATCATATCATCATTATAATTTGACTCATTTGCTGATAGTGCTCTATTTACTTTTCTAATTCGCCATAGCTCTCCTAAGATTAGCCACGGTATAATTAGCAGTATATAATTCTTGCCTTTCATTAGAGTACAAATCATTAAGTCTTTCAACTTCTTTAGCAGCCCTACATGTTTTAGAACAACTATCAAAGTTTTGTACCTCAGAATCGGAGAAAGCCATGAGAGCAAATTCAGTAGCAACAAGAGCATCATCAGAATGTTCTTCTTCTTGTTCATCAGCCATGAAACTCCAATCATAGCTCACACCATCAATAGCCAACATTGCCTTTGGTTCTTCCACAGTTGGTCCCTTCTTTTGCTTGTACCATGTAGACCTGTTGTCCTTGGTCTTTGGTCTTCTACATTCTCTAGCAAAATGTCCAAACTTGTGGCGGTTAAAGCACTCCACTTTCTTCTTATCAAAGCCTGCAGTATCATCACCATTAATGTGGATAGGCTTGCCAGTCTTCTTGTAGAATTTCTTAGCCCTTATGCTAAGAAGAGCTATCTGCACATTTTATCCATCTCCTCCAAGTCATCTTCATCAATTTGCTCTATGTCTTCATGAGTTAAGACAGAGCCATCAACTTGTGTGGAGATAAAAGCATAAAAGGTAGGATCTCCAATACTAGCAACCTTCTTTTGGAACCTGCAGGTGGTAACATTAACATTCCCAGTGGAAACTTTAGAACCTACAGTGGCAATATCATCATCACTTTCATCTTGAGAATCATCACGTCAACGAATTTGACAACAATGCCAAGCTACTAGAGCTTGTACCAAGTTTCCCCGCCTTCTTCAACCTTTGCTCAATAAGTTTGAAGTTGTTGTAAAGATCATTGAGCTTCATTGTTTCTATGTCTGTTTTGTTTTCCCGAGACATAACATTTGTTTGAAACTCTGAAGACAAACTTCTTAGAAACTTCAAATTGAGGTCTTCCTTTTCTACCTCAATGCCAAACATTAATTTTGTAACAATCTTCTGACGTTTGGTAAAAATGCTATCAAGTGAGTCATTGCTTGAAGCAGAGAAGTTTTCATAACTTTGCTTTAACAATGTCTTCTGAGTCTTCTTTGTAGCATCATTACCACCAAACACTGAGCAAATCTCTTCAAACAGTTCTTTAGCGGTCTTGTATTTCTGAATGCAATAATCTGGTCTCTAGGAAGAGTCATCGAACATGACTTCTAGCTTTAAGATCATTCTTCTTTTGAGCTTTTTCAGCATTTGATTCACTTGAGCACGAAACTTTCACAACATCCGTGTCACCTATTTTGGAAGTAGTGGTTACAGACTTGAAAGAATCACCAAGTTGAATAGTCTCCCAGCAGAGCATAGTCTGTATGAGGTAGTATTGCTCAATCAATATCCTCCACATCTCAAACTCATTAAGCTTAAGCTTAGGAGTCTGGTGTAGAAGAAGAGTTTTATTGGTTGTTTTCCATCTCCATTGTCTTGAGTGAGTGAGTCAAGCTAATTCTTTGGATCTTCTAAAACAAAATATCAGAACCTGGCTCTGATACCACTTGATGGATCTTGGACACTCTCCTTGTGTCAATGATATTTTGTATAATATTATCAAGAAAGCGGAATTTACTTAAGTAATACTTAGAAGACGAATTATATGATGTATGAGAATAAACACAAGTTAACACAAAACTCAAGCTTCAATATTATTAATGAATAATACGAGTGATCTTAACTTATCACTAGGGTTACACCTTGAAGCTTTCGTAGGTAATATTGCAATATGATATGTGTCTAAGACAATGACCTAGGATCTCCTTTTATACAACAAGAAGTCCTTTACAAGATAAGTATAAAGCTAACATAATAGAATATACATAAGATCTATTCTATACTTATCAAGACGCGTTTAACCTTATCATAATAGATAGCAGTGGTAATGAATAACTTGCAGTGGGAATACGTTTCCACTGCTAGTGTTAAACCAAGCAGTGTAAACCACTACTATCCGTGGTAACAGATTATTCCCAACATATTCCACTTGCTCAAATATAATGACGATGGCGACATCATGTGCTACTTTTGCGGGGGAGAAGTGTGAATAGAATACATTTGGATGATTTCACTTACTTTATCAAGAATGGCAACTCCATATGCAATTCTTGAGGGGGAGAAGAAGTGTGATAATTCTGCATGGTTGATTGATTTCTGAGAATAAATGGTCAAACGGCTCCAAACTCATGTAAGAACCGAGCTTCTTCTTATCGGGTCATCTTCACATGGAGTTTTTCTTCTAAGAGTCGTTGGTTGACATCTTCACACGGGCTGATTTGATTAATGACAAAGTGCTTCTAGTTGCTGGGCTGATTTCTTTGATGAACATATTTCTGTTCTTGTTCGATTGGGAGATATTTTAGTTAAGGAGATTTGCTACATATAAGGTAATTGGAACGCATTTGGTGAGATGAAGATGTTAACTATCTAATCCCCAACTGGACAATCTTGAAGAAGGTCGAGTCTCAGTCATTCTACATTTTACGCTACATGTCAGAAGACTAAAGACGAGTTGCATTTAACGATCTAAATACTTCTTCTTATTCTGGGCATTGATTAAAAGATTGTCGGTTTAGGGGAGAGCACTAATTGGGGGAGAGTGGAAAGCCAGATTTAATCCCCAATTAGACTTGCTCATTCTGTTTCTTCAGCAAGTTGATTCTCACAGATACATCTGAGCTAATTACGATCTTCTCAACAAGATTTCTAGTATACGGGCTTACAATATGTTCTGATTAGAAGTATCAAAACCACAAGGGGAATGAGACACACATCTAAAAACAAAGCGAGTAAACTTGATGAACTTAATTCTTCTAAGTGATTGAACATATCCCGGGAAGACAAATGTTATTACCGCAGAGAAACTCAAGGTTTGACTCATGGCGAGTAAACTTGATGAACTTAACTCTTCTAAGTGATTGAAGATATCTCGGGAAGACAATTGTCATGACCGCAGAGAATCTCAAGGTTTTACTCATCAAGGCTTTTAGTGTTATTATTCCAACTACGTGGGGGAAGTGATGTAATAGAAAGTTTCTGAAGATAAAAGAGGTACACAAGTGTGTGATGATTTTGATGTTATCACAATCATCAGGGGAGAGAGATTGTGTATGTGGAAAACTAGAAGGGGGGTTGAATAGTTTTGCCAATTAAAACTTCCTTTTGATCTATTTAGATTGACTTATGACAATCTATTTGGATGTGTGTGTTGGATGTTGATAAACAAACATATAAAGGTAAGTAATGAAAAGATAAGAGTAAGAAACACAAAACCACAACGCAAGTATTTATAGTGGTTCGGCTACAAGGTCACCTTCCTTGCCCTACTCCACTCCCCGAGTCACCTACTCGAGAGTTCGTAATCACTACACCAATCTCCTTATGGCAGAGAAGCCTTCACAACGTTGCCTACTCTTTTTCCGGTACTAGGCTAACCACCGGGTTCTTTCACTCCAAGGTGAACCACACCTACACAACGTCGCCTACCCTTTATAAGGTACTAGGCTAAGTACCTAGTTCTTTCACACCTTAGGTGAACTACACCTTCAAAACGTCGCCTACCCTTTATTAGGTACTAGGCTAAGCACCTAGTTCCTACCCTTTATTAGGTACTAGGCTAATCCCAAAGGAGATCTACTCCTTTACAACATCATCAAGGATATCAATATCCTTGGATCTAATACTAGTCTATCTTGTACATCAAAACACACCAAATCGAATGTACATCTAAGGCACCTCTCACTAATGCCTTTGACTAGATCTACAAGACACCTTTCACTAATGTCTTGTGTCTTCACTTCTAAGCACCTTTCACTAATGCTTCTTTATCTTGACTTCTAAGCACCTTTCACTAATGCTTCTTTGTCTTGACTTATAAGCACCTACCACAAGTGCTTTATCCTATAGACGATAGATACCCTTCACTAATATCTTCGTCTTGACTATTGAGACATCTTTCACTAATGTCTTCAACACTACACTTCTTTAAAGAAAGAAAGGAATCATCAACAAGAAGACTTCAGTAGCCTTGATGATGAGGAAGCATGGTAACTCATGGACTTGAGCTTGCTCGACTTCAATGGTGGTGATCTTGCCTTTAAGAGGAACCTAAAAGATCACACAAAAACAAAACTACAAACATAGATCTCTTGGATCTAAGGTTAGTTAGATTTAACTCTGGGGGAATGTGTGTTAGAAAGGGATTGAAAGGGATGAGAAATAATGAAGAAATGGCTCACTATTTATAGAGGAAAAATCCTACTGTTCCCCGGATCCCACGGATCCCTACCACAAGGGATCCGGCTAGCACAAAGATAGGGATCCGTGGTACGCTCCTCTTTGCCCATGGGTATTTTTGGTTATGGGTCATGGGTCATGGGTTATGGGTTGATCTATGGTTTTCTTTCTAGATACAATGTATCTTAAGGATACAATGAACTTGGTTAAGTGGTATAAATAAAATGATGGGTTATGGGTCAAAACCATTAGCTAGTTTTTACTTATTTAGTATATACTTGTTTTTACCCATTTTAGTGTATACATGTTTTTACCCATTTATGTTACTCAATATACTACATACTAGTTATGTGTATATTTTATCCAAATATGTAAACACTAGTTGTTGTACATATGTATTACTAAATCATAAAATCACTTATACTTGTTTTAGTGTTTTATGTGAAAATGTGAATATGCTAGAAACTATTAGTTCAAACCATTTACGTATTTTATTTGTTTCGTTAATATGATTTTACGTTTGTTATCGACAAAACATTAGAAGATCGTAAAATATAAATAAACGTTTTTACGGCTTATTTGTATTAACAATCTCCCCCTTTTTGTTGATGACAAAACATAAAATTATTTTAAGGAAAAGCTAAAATTCGTAAAAGTTTGAATTTGTAGTTTTACTTTCTTCTCCCCTTTTGTGAAACAAAAGTGTTTGAAGGAAGGCAACACATTGTTTTTAAGAAAAACATGTGAAAGAAAAAAAATATAGAGAGCAAATAACGGGAAAGGATCTCGTCTTTACTCCCCCTTGACGAGTCCATCCCTAAGTAAGGGCGTCAAGAAAGTAATACTAATCTAGTTTGTTTGCAAATAAGTTTGCAAAAGATATCGTCTACGAGACGAATGTGCTCCCCCTTGATGATTGCAATTTATGCAAAGGGATGTCGTGAAATGTAAACCTAGTATTGCAAGTAATTTGCAATGTATTGCTTTGACATAAAGCTCCCCCTAGCTTTAGGGTGTCAAAGTCTTCATATGTAAATTGAATAACTACAAAACAAATGTTAGAAATCAAGTATAATTCACAATTTCCTGCAAATGTGATTTAAGTTAGTAGAAAGAGAGCTTTGTGTCTCACGAATCCCGCGGTTCCCTCCTAGTAGGGATCCGTCTAAGCAATTCTGAGGGATCCGTATTAGCTGTTAAATTTCAGCAAGGGTGATATAACAAGTAATGTTAAAAAAAATAAGATATGAATACAAGGTAATCATAGAAAAATAGCAAGTAGCATGTAATTTCATTTAATAAAACTAGAGTTATGATATGATATACATGACTCTAAAAACTAAGATTCTTCTAGCTCAAGTTTTGTTTGGGTTTGATCTCGTCGAAACGTTCGAGGAGATGATAGAACATGAAACGTTGGTCTTCTCGTACTTCATGTATCAAACTTTCAACATGTTGACAATGATAGCAATCTTTGTCATGGCTAGGTAGTGGTGGTGGAAGAAATGAAATGGCTTGATGCGAAGGATCAAGTGAAGCGGCTTGCGGAGCTTCAAACGATGGAGGAATTGGTGGAGGTGCATTTGAGAATGACTCAACCAAAAATGATGGTGGTGGTAGAGAAGTGTCAACATCCATATGGTCGGTTGGTTGACTTTGATGATTTCTCATAATCCAAATGGGATTATATGATGGAAACGGCGAAAAGGAATCCGGAGCAAGTGTTGACTCAACACCTTGATTTTGAACCATTATTCCTCCTAATGAGGAGAATGTTGTCGTGGAAGCCTGCGCCTAGGAGGCAAGTCCTCTAAATTGTAGAGGTGTGGTGATGATAGTGGGGATGTAAATGCAATAGCTCTAGGAACCAATGGTGATGGTTTAGTGGAGATGATATTGTTTGGCCTAGGAGGTATGGTGGTGTTTGACATAGGTAGTTTTGTGGGTACAATCCTTTTAGGAATTGGTTTGATTGGATGATGAAGAATTCTATCGTTTTTTGGTTTGATGGGAGATGATCCGGTTGAAGAAATTTCATGTATAACACGAGCCTTTTTCATGGGTGGTTCTTTGGTGGATAAGTTACCACTTTGGGTTTTCCTCATGATGAGATGATTTCAAGAGGTTACAAGGGCTGAAAGTAAGAATGAGAGTGATGACTATGGAGGTCCTAACAAGGTGGTTTATAAACTAGGAAAATTGGCAAGTGCATTTAAGCCTTAAGCCACTAGGATTCATTGGATTGTGATGATTAACATGCACAAGTGTCAACTTCAGAGTTTGCACTATTCTAGGAACTCATTTAAGATGAGAAAGAGTGTTTGAGTTAGGAAGATGAGTTGAAATGATTGTTTTAGCAAGATTTGACCTAAACTGTCATCCGGATCCCACGGTTCCCTCCTTAGAGGGATCCGTCTAGGCTAATCCTAGGGATCCGGCTCTCAGCAGCTATGAAAGAGTGGAAATGATGTTTCTAAGATCTAAGACCTATGTCATCTTGAGTGTTTCAGTCCTCCTAAGTGTTTTAAATGAAGTGATGCTTAAGTACTTGAAGGTAATAAATGATGTAGCTAATGATTGTCATTTATGGAAGGATTTGGAACTTTCAAGAGTACCAATGGATGAGCAAGGATGACACTAAAGATTTAGAGTGTCAATTGAAGCTAAATGATCCTAGAGATCAGGTTGTGTCTTAGGATAGTGTTTTGGAAAATATCCTAGAAGCTTTGAGATGAGAAAACTAGATTTTGATCAACTTTGATCAACTTGGAGGTGAGGATGATTTATGATCAATTTTGCCATAATTGAAAGATTTCTAAGACTAGATGTGAGGGATTAAGTAGAAAATGAGGTGTGAGTTTAAGAGCGGAAGAGTAATGGATAAACCAAAAGGTAGATCTACAAGCGTCTTAGAGTGTGATCTATGTGAGTTAGAATGAGTAGGAGAGATCAACCTATCTTGATAAGGACTTAATCTGCCTTAAGACCCTATGTTTAGCTTAGTGAGATGTTCTAAGGATATGTTTGAAATATAATGCTTGCAATTGCATTTTCTGTTTCCGGATCCCACGGTTCCCTAAGTGTAGGGATCCGTCTAGCACAATCTTTGGGATCCGCCCATCTGCTCAGCAGGACCTTTACTAAAGGTATAGAATGATCTTGACAATGCATTATATCTCAAGGATAGTCTAAAAGAGTTCTAATACTAAGATATCAAATGTAAGATGTTTTATTTCATGAAAGAAATTGGATTACATTGATAAAGCACAAGTACAAGAGAATTGATCCTATTTTAGAATACTACTAGTTTCCTTGAGTGTTTTCGCTAGGAGGATCATTATGTGATTGATGAGTGTTGGTGGAATCAAGAATGAAGAAAGTCTTCATGAGGATATGTTTAGTGTTCCATCATCTTGTTCACAAGTTCGTACAACGGACTTTGAAATTGAGGATGGAAGTGCATAACATTATATATAAGCGTCAAGAAACATTCCATAAGGGATAAGTTTATTCTTGGAGCCTTGAAGATTTTCAATTCGCCTTGCGAAGAAGTAGGCGAGATTGTATGGTTGTTGTGTTAGAAAACAGTACAACATGTGAGCACAACAAGCGGGAAGGATTTCTCGATTTCCCCTAAGACTCCAAACATTTTCACGTAGGATGAGTTCAAGAGGCATGTACTCTTCTCGGATATCCCTTGTAAAGATAATGTTTGGATCGGAGTAATATGGTCGAGGTTTGTATATTATGCGATTTAAATCTTTCGGAGAGGGTATGTGTGAACAATATGGACTATTTTCTTCACGAAAGTTGAAGAGAGAATCAAGAGACCAATCTTGGGTGAAGGCACAATGTCCATGATTTGGAATCCAGAGGATGTGAGCAAAATGCCCAAGGGTTAGAGTGAACTTTTGGTTTTTGATATAAAACCAAAGAGATAGAGAGCGATCCTGTTCGAACGAGTTCTACTTGACGGAAGAATTCCATTATGAACCTTGGACATATCTTCTCGTTGATTTCAAGAAGACATTCTAGTCCTATGGCTGGGAAGGAGGTATTGATACCTTCTTCGAATTGTAGAGAGGTGTCTACAATACGTCCTTCATGGAAGTGCCGGTTTTCGAGATTATTGAACCCACGGACATGATTGCCAGGTGTGTTGGGTTCGAGAGATGTTCGAGTGTAGACGCTAGTGAGTGAAAAATCAAACTCATATTCATGCGCCATAGTTGAACCTATAGGAATGACAAGTTAATAAAAGGAGATGTTTGTGGTCAACTTATGATAATCTAATGTTTTACTAGATTTTTATTAACAATGGTTTTAACATCAATGACATTTAACTCTGATTTTTTGACTTTCTAGTGGATTATTATGTTTAGAAAGATAGTGGTTTTTAATCTTGCATGAAATGTTTTTCCGATATCACGGATCCCACGGTTCTTTTTCAAAAGGGATCCGGCTAGTATATCCTCCGGGATCCGTGGATCTGTAGTAACATAAACAGTTTTGATAAAGAAATAGGTTTTACAGTTTTATGCCACGAAATATGTTTTATCCTACATTTTCTTTTAGCATGCACACATGACTTCTAATGTATCATGAAAGAAAATAAAATATATAAATCAAAAGAAATGACAAACACATTATGATAATAATAACCTAGATAAACTAGATCATTAGTAATATTGCATTTCAATACTAAGGATGATACAAAGGATTGGGTATATGATCCCAATGTAGATTAACAACGCAAAGTAAATGTCTTCGTATGTGAACTTCATCATAGGGAACACAAGTGCGATGAGTGTTAGGGCGATGAGCACGAGTCGTGTAAACCATGTTGATGACGGATCTTCTTGGTTTTGGATGAGATGAAATGAGGAGGAAGATGAAGTTTTGAATGAGAGGAATTTTTGAAATTGGAAATTTGAAAATTGAGGATTGATAAAGTGGTCGAGTGGGGATTATAGGGAAGGAGGAATTTTTGAAATTCGTGTTTTGTTTTATTATAGGATTAAAAGAAATAAAACATAAGTTTTATATACCACGATTATGGACGAGAAATAGAACACGTATGTGAGAAAAAGGCTTCCTAATGAAGCTTCATGTAAAACATGTAATTGCACAAAAGATAATCATATAAATACCTAAATAGGCATACTTAATTATCAAGCAAAATAAAAAGAAAATCATACCTCTAGCGTACTTAGGAATGTCTTTACAAATGACACAACAAATGTCACGATTCCCTCTCTTTATTAAGATACCTTCTTAAGGAAGGTATTTTTGTTACCAAGCTACTCCTAAAGCTTGGTGGGTATGAGCTTTCACTAATCAACATGACAAAGAAGATTAGTGCAATTAAATGAAAAAGTAAAAAGAAAAATGTTGTTATCAACTTCAACATCCAAACATATAGTTTTGAAAAAACATGGTGTTTGATTTTATGAAAAACCTTCTTTGTAGTTTTCAATTAACCATGGATCGTATCAAGTTTTTAAAGTACAATATACTTCAAGAAACTTGGTAACGAAGCTCTGATACCAATTGTGGAAAACTAGAAGGGGGGGTTGAATAGTTTTGCCAATTAAAACTTCCTTTTGATCTATTTAGATTGACTTATGACAATCTATTTGGATGTGTGTGTTGGATGTTGATAAACAAATATATAAAGGTAACTAATGAAAAGATAAGAGTAAGAAACACAAAACCACAACCAAATTATTTATAGTGGTTCACTACAAGGTCACCTTCCTTGCCTACTCCACTCCCGAGTCACCTACTCGAGTTCAGTAATCACTACACCAATCTCCTTATGGCGGAGAAGCCTTAACAACGTTGCCCTCTTTTTTTTGGTTTAGGCTAACCACCGAATTCTTTCACTCCAAGGTGAACCACACCTACACAACGTCGCCTACCCTTTATAAGGTACTAGGCTAAGTACCTAGTTCTTTCACACCTTAGGTGAACTACACCTTCACAACGTCGCCTACCCTTTATTAGGTACTAGGCTAAGCACCTAGTTCCATTGCAATGGAGGAACTACTAGCACACTACACCAACGACTAATCCCAAAGGAGATATACTCCTTTACAACATCATCAAGGATATCAATATCCTTGGATCTAATACTAGTCTATCTTGTACATCGAAACACACCAAATCGAATGTACATCTAAGGCACCTTTCACTAATGCCTTTGACTAGATCTACAAGACACCTTTCACTAATGTCTTGTGTCTTCACTTCTAAGCACCTTTCACTAATGCTTCTTTGTCTTGACTTCTAAGCACCTTTCACTAATGCTTCTTTGTATTGACTTCTAAGCACCTACCACAAGTGCTTTATCCTATAGACGATAGATACCCTTCACTAATATCTTCGTCTTGACTATTGAGACATCTTTCACTAATGTCTTCAACACTACACTTCTTTGAAGAAAGAAAGGAATCATCAACAAGAATACTTCAGTAGCCTTGATGATGAGGAAGCATGGCAACTCATGGACTTGAGCTTGCTCAACTTCAAAGGTGGTGATCTTGCCTTTAAGAGGAACCTAAAAGATCACACAAAAACAAAACTACAAACATAGATCTCTTGGATCTAACGTTAGTGAGATTTAACTCAGGGGGAATGTGTGTTAGAAAGGGATTGAAAGGGATGAGAAATAATGAAGAAATGGCTCACTATTTATAGAGGAAAAATCCTACTGTTCCCGGATCCCACGGATCCCTACCACAAGGGATCCGGCTAGCACAAAGCTAGGGATCCGTGGTACGCTCCTCTTTGGTTATGGGTCATGGGTCATGGGTTATGGATTGATCCATGGTTTTCTTTCTAGATACAATGTATCTTAAGGATACAATGAACTTGGTTAAGTGGTATAAATAAAACGATGGTTTATGGGTCAAAACATTTTAGTGTATACATGTTTTTACCCATTTATGTTACTCAATATACTACATACTAGTTATGTGTATATTTTATCCAAATATGTAAACACTAGTTGTTGTACATATGTATTACTAAATCATAAAATCACTTATACTTGTTTTAGTGTTTTATGTGAATATGTTAGAAACTATTATTTCAAACCATTTACGTATTTTATTTGTTTCGTTAATATGATTTTACGTTTGTTATCGACAAAACATTAGAATATCGTAAAATATAAATAAACGTTTTTACGGCTTATTTGTATTAACAGTGTACATTGGGGATGCTCAGCTGTTTCACTTGAGGGCTTAATCAGTGATTCAGAGATATAATCACTTATTACGGAGTTGACATCCGCAGAATAGTCCTCCTGAGAATAATCGATTGATTCGGCTGCTTCTTCAATGTTATCGGTTATTCTCTCTTTGCATTCGGTGCCGGGTTCTTGAGCTTCATACACAATGGAAAGATAAATGTGCATTGGGTGGTTGTATCATTTATTCTTTGGAACTATATTTGTGTATTTGGGCTCTTGAGCTCTATTCTAGAGAGGCTTTTGTCTATTCAACACTCGGGGAAGTGGTCTCTTGACACCTTTTGGAATGGATTGCGTCGGACTTGATGGAATGAAATTTGATAAGAGTTATTTATGTGTGGGATGATACGTTGTTGTTCTTCTATTGGATGATATAACCTCGAACGATGAATCACGGTGATTATTCTTAAAAGGAGCAAAGGATTCGATGATAATGGTGTGCTTCTTTGTGCACTGGCTAAGAAAGCACGAAAAAGCTTTGAATCTGCTTTCACTAAAGGATTTTCGTTTGGGGAAGCGCCAAAGTCTCACTTTCAAATGGTTCAATTTCTTTCTTCAATGCAAGAGCCTCGGAAGCTTTGGTGGTGAAAGTTTTAGGGATGATGACTTCTATCTTCACAAGGTGCTTTCGATATCCTTATCTGGTACTTTCGTATCATCATCTTTCTTAAACTATATCATCTATTCTATCTTTGTATATATTTTCAGAAAACAAAATACAAACCAACAAAAAGAAAAATAGAAAAATATAAAACCAACAAAAACCCATAAAATCAGAAAATTTGAAAAATACCAAAAATATGTTTTCCAATACATGTCTTCTAGTATCGATAACATCTGCGGTCTTAGAAATGTCATTCAATAATGGCACGGACCATAGATGAAGTTCGGCAGAGGTGTAAATATTTTTCCAAAACATGTCTAAAAATATGGCTTCAGATTATTTCAATTTGTAACCCGAGCTTCAAAAATGGCTTGCAGTTATTTCAGGTATGACCCATGCTTAAAACTATGGTTTGCTATTATTTGAGATAGCAACCCTTCTTGAAAGGAAAGTGCTGCGCTAAACCAATTTTCAAATATTTTGTGCACTTTTCCTAAAACAAAATGAGGAAAGCATGTCGAAGGGCTATTGTTCTACTCAAATATTTTTCTTTCTAAAATTCTTGAAAAATATTTGTTTTAACAAATGGTGGAAAATGAGTTGCTTTAAAAACAATCGATTCATGTTTTATAAAATTGAAAACTCAATCAATGACTTCAGCGCTTTTAACCTTTTCAAAAAAATAAGTCATTGATTGAGGGGGAGAATGTTTTCAAATTTATCATCTATGACTTTCTTATCCCTCGTGCTTAATTAAAAAATAATATTTGCCTATGTCGAAGGACTAGGAATTTAGGATATGATTGTTAGGATTAGATTATTAGAGTTTGATAAACACATAAATCCCATACCTTTATATGATCTGATTGATATGTTGAATTGACATTATTAGTCGATTCTTTGTTTGGGTGATGTCGACCACCATACATCATTTTGTGTCCTAACATATGCATGTATATTGGTATATAGAATGTTCCGATCCGGATCCCACAAGTAAGATGATTGGATGCCGAAAGGAAAAGGTAACTATATCTTGGGTTGACAAATGAAAGCGGAGCTTAATGGACTTCTATGAGAGTTGGCATGGAAAAATGCAACGTAAGAGGTCTCACTGCATCGTGAGATGGTTTTCTTCATATCAGCAAATGAAGAAACGGAGCTTAATTTGACCTCAGTTGGCATTAAAATGCAAAGTAAGAAGTCTCACTGCATCAGCAGACGGTTTTTCTTCCAAGCCCTACAGCAACAACATAAGCTTCTCAACCACCTAACGTATCTTTGTGCAGGATACCATTTTTAAACAATTTTGAAAAATTTGAATAAATTGTTTTGAAAATGGAAAATATTGTTTTGAAAATAAATTGGACTTAATTTTGAAAATCACTGGACTTCATTTTATCAAAACTTAAGTCACTCAATCATCGACTACGTTCATCGATTGAGGGGGAGAGTGATTTAAAATAAAATATTTTCAAACGATATTTCTTCACATAAGTTCCGTTTTGTACAACAAAAAGTGGTGATCGAAAGATTTACTGTTATGTCATGGTATGATTTTCTTCAAAGGTCAAAGGTCTTTCAAAATGAAATTTTTTCTGTTCTTGTTTGATTGTGAAAATGTTTTATTTTACCTAAAAGATCTCTTAAAAAAATTATCATACCTGACACTAACAATCTTTTAATGTCTAAATATGTTCCACTATCGAATTAATTAATACGGTTTTCTCCCATGTTTTCTAAACATATTTAAATCACTTAGGATCTAAAATCTCAAAGGATTTGATATTTTTGATCGGGAGAGAAAATGTGATTTAAATATGAAATCTGATAACAAGTGATCGTTTTGACTCAAAGTGCAGATACCTCCATGGCTTTGAATCTCGAAGCAGATATTAAGGGGGAGCATTTCTAAAGAAATTAAACTATCAAGGTACAAAGGTTTCAACGTTTTATCATATGTACCTTGATTGAGTTTGAAATGGTTTTCCCTATGGCATATGTGATCGTGAAAGTACTTAAAAGAACTATTTCCTCTATGTGACAAAATGTTTTAAAATATTCTATGCACATATTGAGGGGGAGAATTTACCAAGGAAATCAAATGGATTTTTCTATGAAAATTGTGATCAAAGAAAATATTTCAAAGTCCTCTTGCCTCCATGTGCTAAACAATTTCTAAATCATATGCACATGTTGAGGGGGAGGTTTTCTAAATGATCAAAACTATTAAGGTACAAAATGCTTTGATCTCGTATCACAAGTACCTTGATTGTTTTTCCAAATGATTTTTCAATTGGTTTCGAGAAGGAATGAACTGTACCAAAAGACCGACCATTTTACTTTATGCATGGAGTTATAAGGATGGTTAGGTTAGGTATTCGTTCCCGATCCTTGGCAGGAGGTTTCTACCGGAACAATCCACTAGATAAATGTAGAGTCCTTAGGTATGATGAAAAAAGGAGAAAAGTGAGATATGGGAAGAGTCTTGATTGAGGCAGTAATGCTGGAATAAACCCAACAAGCAGTGTTGCAAAACAAGGCCTACAAGATTATCCCGATTAGGTGCTATTGGAGCCACCAACCTTGCCGATTTGTGTAACTGGGTCAAACAAATCGGTCAATCCAACGGCTGCCGGTGGTCAAACTTGCGAGAAAACTTGCAAATCTTGTCGGAAATACCCAAAATTTGTCTTGAACAAGTTTTAATCAATTATATTTGATGTTTTTATACATTTACAAGATGATTTTCAAGGAAAGTATTGTTTAGAATACCCAAATCTGCTGATACCTAAACTTGCGAAAATGCCAATCGATTAATCACCGATTAATCGCATGACCGATTACAAGCTACGGGGAGGTCGACGCTGAACTACCGATTCACGATTTTTGCAACCTTGCCAAAAAGGTTCTAGTTAAAAAGTCTCGGTAAGCACTGAAGGGGTTGAAGAATGAAAAAGAACTAAATGTGAAAAGGGTGAAAAGAAATAGCCCTCCAATAATTCAACCTTAGGGAAACCGGGTTCATTCATATACTCTTGGGTGGTTACTAAGGTAACACTGGTATTTAAGACAAGACATCATGGAACCCGTGCCTTTGCACTAATCTTCCCAAGATACTCAAGTTCCTCTTAAAAGGGCTTGTTTCATTCTCACAGGGAACCGACATAATCTATCGACTTTCTCTTAGAGATTGTTGATATTGAAGAAGGAGGCCCTTTCCCTAGTCTCCGGCATAGGAACCAATTGTGCACTATTGAGTCTAGAGCCAAGATATCATCCATGAAATCTCATTAGGACACTGTTAATGAAGACTCTCTGTTTCATACAATGTGGAAAGAGAGATTATATCTTAAGAGTCCTACGCATTATCCTTGTGGTATTGCCAGAACATCAGTGATATATATTCACATGAAGATGGAAATCCTTCTAGAGCCAACATCAAACAAGCTCTTGGTGGGTGACATGTGAGATCTTTTCTAAAGATCAAGCTTGTGACAACTGGATAGAAACGATGGGGCGATTCATTCGTGAATCAACCTTGGTCCAGGAAATGAATTGACGAATACTTTTGGAAAAATTCGATGTGAAAATCTTTTTCTCTAGCTTGCGTCGAATGTGTATTCATATTTCAAATTCAAAAGTATCTCCGATTGAAATATACTTTTGGAAAAACCGTTCGATGTGTAAATCTCTTCTTTTCTCTAGCACATCGAATGTGTACTCTTTTCAAATACAAAAGTATTTTTGATTGAAAATTGATCTTTCTCATAAAACCTTCGTCGTATTGAAAAACTCTTTCTTCTAAGCAATATGCGATTGTTTTTCAAATCAATTTTTCATCAATCGGTGAATCTAAATTATTTGTTCACTCCTCCGTGTTGTCTTCTTTGAGACGTTCGGTTTGAAGCAGACTAGAACAGCTGCGAAACCTGTCAAGGAGATTCTTGAATTATACCGATCACAGAGCGTGCTTGTCTTGATAAACCGGGAACGTGGGCGTGTACCTCAATTCAACGAAAGTGATCAAAGACACTTTCGTGTGTTTTATTGCTACTTGTTTTGCGGTACATTTGGACGGTTGCGGTTGTCGAGTGAGTCAATCTAAAACGCATGCTCCAAAGCATCCACACTTAATTGAAGAACTCATGACTGCATATCTACATAACCCTGGCTCTAATATTTTTATACCATGCTTCTCGCTTACGCAAATATCATGAACCAAGAAGCTTCCGCTACTCATGGAAAGATGCCATGATTCAAAAGTGTGAGCATGTCGGGTCCAAAAGTCACAACATCACATGCGGCAACACTACAAAGGTGATCCAGAGATTATGGCGGGGTTGATGATCTCAAAGAAAGCTCAAAGATCATCAAGATAGGATCATCAAAGACCTACTCGAAGTACAAATCAATGCGGACTTTGAAGAATCGCTACTAAAGCACAAAGATTGGGGAATTGAAGAATTGAAGTCTACGAGCTCGAGAACTTAAGACAAAGAAAGAATGCTAGGATGCAACATGTATTTCATGGGGTGACCTCCCTTAGGGGGAGATTGTTAGGAATTGGAAATTCCATGTTAAAGTGTCGGTCACCCCAATTATGGTCTAGCATATTTTAGCTCGTAGACTTGTAGTTATTTACGTTATTTATTAGTTTATTAGTTAGTTAGTAGCGTAAAAATAGTTTAGTGTAACACCGTGGAGGAAGGACGGGTCTTTACCCATTGTATACCTAATCCATAGGCCGTCAGGAGGTCGTTGTATTTGTAACTATAAATACCCCTTCCATCCAAGGAAGGGGTGGTGCTTCTCAATCTAACATTTTACATTTTACAAAGCAAGTCTCTAAGTAGAACACCCTCTCATTCTTTCTCTCTCTAAACTATGGAAAACATGTATTTCCATCATCCAAGACCACCCGAATCATCAAACACAATAATATTACGATCCTACAACATACACCTTTTATTTCAGCTTTTGTATTAGCAGATTTTAACATTGGAATATGCACAGATGTGCAGCCCATGCCTGAAGAAAAAAACAGTGAACTATAGATTCTTACTTCATTAAAAAAAACAGCTGCCACATATGAATGGTGGTGATGATTACCTGAATTGCAGCCTCAGCGATGTTGGCCTTTCCTAGATGATTTCCGTTTGTTGTATGAAACTACGACGAAAATAGACCAAAATCTGAAGACAAATTTAGAATTGTAAATTAGATTCTCCAACTATAACGGTGTTACTTACAGGCCAAAAATATAAGTGTAATACCAATATTAAGATGGCTGCAGAAACTTGTAATCACCATGTGTATTTGTTACTGCTGCAAACTGCAACACCGGCTACTTTCACATATCTCTGGCCTCTCTTCTTTTGTTCATTTTAACTTTTACATTCGTGCTACTGAGTCCTCAAGCGATGGTGACAAACTGGGATAGAGTCATGTCCATGCTGCCACATAAACACTGCTATTCTTAGAACTGATTTTATCTAAATGGCCTATAAAAATGAAATATCAAGTAGTATGCAACAAAGAACAGACCTTATTCTTGATGCAGTAGAACATACGTTGTTCGTCGTGGCATACAAAAGATTATAAGTATAATTAGCAAAACATATATTGAAATCCATAAGTAAGTATGACAAAATTTTATGAATTTTGGTCATACTCATATACCAAAAGGAAGTCTAAAAATGTATTTATTGATTAACGCTAGCAGTGTGAACAGATTATAGATAAAAGTCACTTACCGTAGTAGCTAACTGGAAATGCAGGAAGTTTGAGCCTCCTAGCGTCTTCTTTTTTAGAATCTGACCCAAAGTTATTATCTGGAAAGTAGGCTTCCCATTGCATAGGAAGGTCACCGCTTTCTGAGCTTGATTGGCTGTTTGAAATGTAGATGATTTCTGCAGATAAAATGAAAAAATAAAAGTTAGGATGTGCTCTTTGGATATAAAGATTGAAATGAAAGAGAGGAACCTTTTCCCTTGCTGGAATTCATGTTGCAATTTGTTTTAGATTATTGTCTAGTCAGCCAATGTTTGGTGGAAAAGTCCTTTGTAAATGAAATTTTAGATTAGTGGGTGGTTCATAAGGGAATCTGTGGCGAGGCAAGTGCCAAGTTCCTTTTATGGGACATTGAATATTTTCTTAGTATAAATTCTTTATGTTTTTTGATCATTGCAAGACTTATATGTGCTGTAAATTATATATGTAGAAGGTTAGTGAGAATAAGGTGAGGATAAACATTTATTAGTAAAGACGGTTTTGCTAATCAGATTTAATATCAGTATGTATTATCAAGTAACTAAAGAATTCTGAAGCTGTGGATGTGTATCATAGTTTATCGCTTAAAGTATTGAACATTTTTTAAAATTCAGAAACTGCTAAATCCTTTAAATAAAGGTTGGGTGAAAAAAAAAGCATGTCAAAATTTGGTGGTTGTTGGTCATAAGTAGACACTGAAAAGAAACATGACAATGCACTTATCGACCATGGTCAGTAGTATGATCAAATTTTGAAGATAGATTACTCACCGCAGCAGTAAAAGATCTTGTTATGTGATGAGCCAGCCTATGTGCAAGAGTCATTCAGGCTCGAGCATCCTCAGGTATCTAAAAAATCTGAGCAGCCTCAGCTTCAGAACCAATGTGAGTGTCGTTGGTTGATGAGCATTCATTGACATTCATAGTACGATGGAAAATGTGTTTATGAATCTAAAAAAAAGGAACACACAATCAATAAAAAAAATAACGAAAGAAAGTTAACATGTGATGATAAAAAAACTGCACCCTCATGAACAGCTAAGCAATGTTACTTTTTTAAATTACAAGGTAATGGTATGTATGAGGTCGACCATTGTATTCATTGTCAGAACATACCTGTTTTTATGTTTTTCATACATGCAAGTCCAAGCAGCTTGTTGCATATTCTTTCTTCAGTTTCAATTCAGGTTTGTCGATTCGATGACATGTCAGATCTAGGATGATCTATAAATCGCACAAATGATCCTATGTTTCACATGCCATTCAATCAACAAAGCTGTATTGTAAGTAAAGAAATGATTTGTGCCGGTTCTGTTGACACGCATTTAAGATATATTAGTTTTCATTCTGTATCTACAATGGTTAAATTCTGTAACCATCATGTTTCTAGTTTCTAGCACCTACCCCTCCCCCATTTTTTTTCCTTTTATTTTTTATTTTTTATTTATTTTTGGTTTCAGATATATAAATCTAATTTTTTGTTAATCTTATTTGATGGCCTCATCTTTTTTTTTAAATAAAAGTAGATTTATTTTTTATGGAAGCTCATTTGAAAACCGGAATGACCATGTGAAAGGCTGCCTAATGCAGTCAAATCAAAGACCTTTATAATTGATGCACCTTCACACTATAGCAATGATACTTTAAAGCAATTTTTTCCTTTAAAACACACACAAAGCAAAGAGAATCTATTTGAGAACATAAAAAAAAGGAAAAAACAAAAAAAAATTTTGAATACACCAATGCCTTTTTGTGATGAGCTTGCTGCAGTTGCTGGATCTAGCCTTGTAAGGGATATGATGGTTGTTCTATTCCAGAGAGAGGTGGCTGCGACTACGGCAGATGAAGGAGAATTGATGAAAAACTTCCAAGACATTAGGGCTCGTGTGGCTGAGAGGGACTATGTGATTGGAGAGTTGGAGATTTTGTATCCATTTGATTCTTGTGTGCAGAGTATTTCGGAGCTGACTATGCTGCAAACTGAGGATTTGAATGAATCTGAAGCAATTCTGGCGAATGTCACGAAGAAGCAGAACCGAGCACAGGAGCTTTTGTCATTCATTGAGAAGCTTAAGGGGATGGTGTATTTATGTGGTTGTTTTTGCTGTTTTTTAAATCTATTTTGGGTGTAAACAATATTCCAGATGGGTGCGGGTGTTTTGATATGCTGACCAACACTTGCTAATATTTCTGCTTTTGGATCTTTGAACATCTTTTTTTTTTCAAAGTTTTTACTGGTTAATTAATTTAAGTTTTATGGTGGCACATTAATATTGGTGGAACATACCTGTTTTTGATATTTTTTGTAGGCTGCTGTCTTGGTATGCTGATGTTATAGCCATGCAGTGTTAGATTGATCTGGGGAGCTTATGATTTGTTCCATAAGTAGTTGGCTCTACTGGTAGTGCAATTTGCGACCTGTCACAATAAGCCTATTGATTAGGTATACATTGTGAAATAGAAATCATTGTATTAGTAACCGATGGTAAACAAAAAATAAAGTATGATACATAGTTGTATAAGTATCTGAAATTTCAAACCTTTTTTTAGCAGTCTTCGCACCTGCTATAAACTTGGTATAAAAGAAAGAGAAAAGCAACACCATTTCAAAAAGAATGCGCTGCATATCTTTTCCATTGTCTTCAACCAACAGAATATGAAAAACCTGTAATCACATACGCATTCTTATTTTAGTAACTGCAACTGCAGAAAGAAGCCAAAAAAAGCATATGTAATAAGCTAACACATTGAAAGAAGACGCTAGTACCACTATAAGCAGATTCTGTAATGGGAGTATTCAATTGCATACATTGTCTTCTTTTTCTCCGTACATGCAAGTAGTTAAGTTTAACAGTGAAGAGGCCACAATCAGTTTCAAGACAAAAGTGGACATGTCGTTGGACAGGTGGCTCAGATGGGCAAAACTTCAAGCAAAGAGGATACACCCGACATGGCTACAACAGTTGAATGCCACCCTGCTAAGATACGGGGCATCTCATGTTTGCTAAAGAAATCCCAATTCATCACAGCCTCAGAAAAAGGAATACAAACGCGGTGTGTTCTATGAAATATGGATGTAAACATACATAGATAATTAAGGTGTTTCTACATTCACATGCCAAATGATGCAAGGAGCCTACACACTAACTGATGCAACCAGTTTATGTATACAACTTGGTCTACAAATACTTGCTGCTTGCATTAACCGATGCTAGCAAGTCACATATTTTGTCGAAGATAGCAACGGTGAAAGTCATAAGATTGCAAGGATGCCTGTTGCAAGAATTTGCAACATAAAAATCTCGCCAAACTTTCTAAAGAATACATTAGATTCATATGTACTGAATGGTATAAGAGCAGCAGTTTTTTATGCTATTGCATACCACAAAATAGGAGTATCTTGCTATGCAAACATGCAATAGCTTTTGTCCGAGTTTGACACAAAAGAATACAATGTTTCTGCAGACATTTCTGCAGCTACAAAGTGACTTATAAACTTAACTTATAAACTTGAAATCAGAAAGCACGGAAAAAAAGTTTAGAGACCGAAAAAGGTGAAATGAAAATTGCTTTACACCAGTTTTATTGGAGGCCATTCAACGCACAGAGAAACCATCAACATACATGATTGATGGCCAAGACCTCGTTTTCCCCCTGATATCTTTTGACCCGTGTTCGCCAAACAGTTTCATAGCTATCACTTTTAGAAAATTAGCACCAAGAACGGCAAGAACATTCTCATCTAGTCCGGCCAAAGTGGCCATTTTTAAAAAAAAAACCCACCGAGACTATTCATAAGAAGGCCCAATGAATACATGCATTTGATGTGATCATATGTTTGACCAAATATTTGTAATCGTGAGATTTTCACATTTAAAATATGAAACAAAATACAAGCCATGACTGCAGTTCCAAACTGCCCTGCCAAGATACCAATATCGATAGATGATGCAAACAAAATATTGACCCAAAGTGGCCGTTTTTAAAAAAAAATCCACCGAGACTATTCATAAGAAGGACCAATGAATACATGTATTTGATGTGAGCGTATGTTTGACCAAATATCTGTAATGCTCAGATTTTCACATTTAAAACCTGAAACAAAATACCAGTGTTGGAATCACTCCTAAACTATATTTCAAGTGTTTGTAATCAATATGTAATAGGTTGCTTATTTAGGCTTTTATGTTAGTATTAATGGAAAGGCTTATGTAGAAAGCCCATAAGCCTTGGCCCAAATCCAATAAGAAAGGAAAGGGACTTGTAGTGTTGCCTTGGTCCCTTCTCCTATAAATAGTATTGTAAACCTTCATTTGAAGGTTGGTTGTTCATTTTGCAATACACTCTACGCATAACATTTCTTTTATATCATACGTGTGTGATTGTGTGTGTTCATCCGCTCACTTCTTTACCTATTTCTTACATATTGATGCTTGTGTTACAATATGGTGACTGATGAGTGTCTAAATACTCATCATTTTTGTACCATCTAGACTGCAAAAACATCTGAAAACACTCAGAAATGCTTCAAAATGATGAAAATATCACAAAACAAGTGTTTTATATGTTTTAAATGCAAAAACATCAAAATCTGGTGAAAAACGTATCAAGTTTGCATAATTGGCAGTTTTAGTCCCCAAGTTACAAAAGTTGTCAAATATAGTCCCTGGTAATTCAAAAACTTGTAAAATGTCATTTAAGGTCCATGGGATTCAAAAGTTGTCAAAATTAACCCTTTAAAGTTAAAATTTGCAAAATGACAACTTTAGTCCCTGAACTTTGAAAAATGTCATAAATAGTCCTTGGTGAATTTAAAAATGGAAATTATTCAAACTACACCTTGTACTATTCAATTGTGGCATAATTGGTCCTTTATGATAAGTTTAGAGAGAAATTACAAGTTTGGTCCCTGGAGTTTGAAAATTGTCAAAAATGGTCCTTGGACATTTTAAAAATGGAAAATAATCATTATTGGTCCTTGAACTATTTATTTATGGCAGGTTTGGTCCTTGTAAGAACTTTGGAAGATTGGCAGGTTCAACCCTTAACTTTGTTGGAATTACACAAAAGGTCCTTGTGATTATTAAGATACAAACCAAACCGGACCCTATTTAAACCAAACCCAAGCCCAAAACCATAACCCGACCCAAATTTTAAAACAGATAATACCGCCACCACTCAGTAAGCGTCTTCTCCTCTCCACCTGTTAAACCAAAACCAGGTGGTTTTCCACCTCACCTCCACCTCATCACAGCTGCCAAATACACTCATCACCATCCTCCACCTCATGAGATAGCCCACAAACTGCATTTAATGCTTCCCCACCATCAAACACTTCACCTCACCTCACAATACCCTGCTTTTGCTATCAACTCTACCACTTGACCTCTAAACCCACCAAACATGTCCCCTCCACCTCCACAACACACCAAGGTTCATTAATTGCTCAAACTGCCTAAAGTCTGTCTATATCACTTTTGGCGCAAAAGTTGTTTAAACGGCTAGGATCAATTCAACGCTTATCCAATGGACACAATTAAAGGGGATTTGATTGGAATGCTAGTGGGAACTCAGAATACTATAAAGATCAAGAGGAGGCAAGAGAGAAGACTACCTTTGGATTAGCCTAGGTCACGTAGTTAATTAAGTTTACTGCTTTCTTTAATTTCAAGTCATCTTAATGCTTTAATGTTGTAATTTTCCTTAATATAGTGTAATGAAACTTTATTATCAGTTTAATTTCAAATGCAATTTCAGTTTCAATGTTTTGCTTAATTACCTTTAATTTCCATGTCATTTCAATTTCTTGTTAAGTAGTTATGTAAAGGACTCAATAAGCTCACATAAGCTCCTGACAAAGCTTTAAAGCTTTTAGAGACCTTAAAACAGTCTTAGACTTTAAAATTCAGAAAACACTAAAAAATCAAGAAAAACAATGAAAATCCAAAAATAAGCATGTGATCTTGGTGAAACTGCATGGAGCAAGGTTAATTGTGGATTGCCTTTGGTTTAGAAGCTTTGTGGAAAGCCTTAGGATGTGTTCTGTGGCCATGGTTCTCAGTTTTAAGCAGGATTTCATTTGTAAGCCCTTTTTACCATTTTTTGCATTTTATTGTTCTAGTCTTTTATATGCTTTAATTTTCATGTTTCTGTGTTTCTTTGCTGTTTGTTAATGATGTTATAGCTTAATCTTAGTTTGTTATGCTTTGGATTTGGTTGTGGTTTGATATTGCATTGAGACTGCCAATATGCCAATTTTTGATGTTCATAGGCTTAGACTTGTTTGACATCTTGTTTGTGCTGAAAAAGGTCCATTTTGACACTTTGGTACCTCTGGATTTGATGGAATAGGTTTACATAATCTTTTGCTTTGAAAAACTTCATAATGTCCATTAAAGGGTTGTTTGGATTTGATAATGAAACTGTGTTTAAGGCTGTGTTTGTGGTTGCTCTTGTTTGATTTACTCTTCATATGGCCTAAGTAACTCAGTGGAATACTAACCAAAGGGTGTAGCATGGTAGAAAGTCAATTTGACACTTGACAATCTCATTATGAGCACTGTGAGGTTGTTGGATCCTAGAATCTTGCATACTTGTTTAAATGTTGTTTATCTTTGTTAATTTCATGTTCTTATAGCTTATTATAACTTAATTAATCAGTAGTTTAAGTTCTTAATTCATATTAGTCAAACTTTAGTGTTCTTGTAAAAAGTCAAATTTTTATTTTTGTCATTTTTGAATAAACTAGGTGATTTTCTCTAGGGTTTAATGTAGAATTTCATTATCTGTGCTTTTAGGATGTTTTAGTGTTGTTGCTCATCTTGCTTATTGTATTTTTGTTTATTTTTGTTTTCCATGTTTAAGTGCTTATTTTATAGCTTTTATTAGTCTGTTTTGCCCTGCACCATGGTTTTAGTCTGTAAACCATAAGCTTGCAAAAGCTTGTGGAGTTGCCCCTATCCGCAAGTTGGGATTCTTTGTGTAGCCCTTGTGTCCTAGTTGTTATGTGTTTGCTTATTTTTCTCTTATTTGCTTATATAGATAGCTTAATCATACCCACCTTTTTGTCCCACCAAACTAACTTCACTGAAGCAAACAGTGAAGTTGAGTTGTTTTTACAAGCTTTTAAAAGCTCCTCACTAGCTGGATGTTGTGAGCTTTAGCTTTTCACAAAGCCAAGCAACCATAATCTCTAGTTTAGTAGGTTGAGCATTTATGAGCTTATTTGATAAGTCATTTAGAGCTTGTTGTTTGCCCATTCCCAACAGTTCAATTCATTGAACTTACACCATTTCCAATAGCTCTTCATAAGCTCATTAGTGATCTAGAGCTTGTGTGTTTTAGCTTTTTGTGAAGCTCATCTACCCAACTCTTGATCCAGATTAAATTTCACCTTGCAGCTTGTTAATAAGGGCTGCAAGTAGCTTGAACTTATCACCATTCCATCAGTATATAC
Source organism: Chrysanthemum makinoi (assembly GCA_910596185.1). NCBI lineage: Eukaryota > Viridiplantae > Streptophyta > Magnoliopsida > Asterales > Asteraceae > Chrysanthemum > Chrysanthemum makinoi. The sequence goes on along the minus strand of OU343219.1, from coordinate 176,918,338 downwards.
TGAGTCCATCAGAGATATAATGAGGGTTCAGAGCCTACTTCATAAGCTTCTCAAAAGCTCATCTGTGGACCCCACAGCATAAGCTTTGGCTTATTGGAAAGCCAACCAACCCAGCTTGCTACTTCAATCTTCACTTTGTGCTTTTTAGCTTATTCTCTCAGCTTAAATTGCCAATCAAGTCAGCAGTACTTGCTGAGGTTCAGAAGCATACTTTGGATTTGGAATTTGCTTATTTGCTTATTTCAAGCTTATTTGATGAAATCTAGTACCATGCTTGTTTAAACTTGTTCATATTACTTGTATACATATTATTTTTCTTTGATGTGTGGAGCTTATACCAAGCTTTTGCAAGCTTTCATTCCATCCAAGTTAAGCTCAAAAAGCTTAACTGTCTAAACCTTAAGCTCACACTACCACAGTCCATTTTCTTGTTTATATTGATCCATTGGACTTGTATATATCTTATTTTACCTTTTGTTTCATGTTTATAGCTTTTTCCAAGCTTATTTCAAGCTTAAACTCAACAATGAAGCCAAAAGCTTAACTGTTGGACTCATAAGCTCACAATTTGCTTATTTTTAGGTTTGTAACTTTTTGTTTTCATTTAACATGTATAATATCATTGTATAATTAATCCAGAAAAAAAGAGAATTCCAAAAGAGCTTTTCAGCTAAGTGATAGCTTCTCTTTAGAAGCTTATTTGCTTATCAGCTTATTTTCTGTTAATAACATATAGTTTTTATATTTTTCTTAGGTTCCTTAATTTATTTAATAATTATGTAAAAGTTTCAGATTTTTCTTTATTCATTTATTATTTTTAATAAATCAATAATAGTTTTTAGTAATTAATAATAGTAAATAATTCATAATAAATAGAATAAAAGTGTAAAAAAATACAATTGTAGTTTCAAAAATTATTTTATAATATTTTAGATTTTTCAGATTCTTTATTTCATTTATTTAAGTTAATTTTAGATTTTCTTATTATTTAATTCATTTTTAAATACATTTAATTCATTTTTAATTTATATTAATTAATTTAATAGTGTAAAATTTTATTTTAATTTTCCCATAATTTTCTTATCTTTTTAGAATTCCAAAAATATGATTTTCACATTTGTGGAGTTGTATTGATCAATTCAGTTTTTATTTTGTTACGTTTACGTAATTATCACGTACATTAATGTACATGTTTTAGTTTCTTAGATTTTCTTAACTTTTATAAATTTGTAAATTATAGTTAAATATTTTAATTATATTTAATTTGCATTTAAGTCGCTAAGACATGCAAATCTCTACTATAGTTATAATCGTTTTATTTTTATACGTTTACGTTTAATTAAAGTTAAACGTACGTTGTATATCTTTTACGCTTTTAGGTTCTCTGATTGCACGTTTTTAACGACATAGCTGTGACAGAGCTATCACTATTCACATTCTTAGTGTTAGTCAATCTGATTCCTGCTTTTTGTATATTCAATATCATTTCAGCACACACAGTCGTTGTACTACAGTTTTCACACCTCGTTGGGACTTAACGACTGGGATATACTATACTCCTCTGATCTAAATTGTATTGGTTTCTGAAAGGTTTTATGTTTGTTACGGTTGGCCATTCACAAGTGGCGGTTTGAGTGATAAAACTTGACGGTTCGGGACCAATCAAATTTTTGATGCGCCGCTTCCGGGAAGTGTGTGTCGCATAACGTACTTGTGTTTTGTTGAAATATCTATCCCTTGTTTATATATTATATATCTTATCATATTTCATTTCCAAAAACAATATAAAACACAAAAATATTTTTTCTTTTCTTTCTATATATATAAAAGATAAAAATACAAAAACATTTTCACTTTTCTGTTTATATTATAAAATCAAAAACCAAAAATATTCTCCTTACCTTACTATTCATAATTCTGTGAGTGATGACCCCACTCCAATTTCTCATCCAGTCATTTCCCCATGAACAAATTAATTCGGGGTCGAGTCAAGCTAGCGACTCGGTAATCAAAAACAAGTAGTGAAACATGGGTTTTCACCCGTGTGTACCACCTTAGTGTGGGGGAGATGCCCCACATGTTGTATATAGATCTTAAAAATGAATGAAAATTGTAAATATTAAAAAAGAGAATAATTGTTGTGTTTCTACACTTGGCTAGTAATGTTATCTTTTACGTTCTAAGTTTCGGCATAACAAATGCGGTACTTTGAATATTGAGGACAATATTCATTTCTAAGTGTGGGGAAATTCCGCGAATTTGATCATAAATGTACCCTTTAGTCCCTTTCCAAAATGGCCAAATTTTAAAATTTTTAGTGGAAGTACTATGTACTAAACACAACAAATGGTAATCAGTCCACCATGTCTAACCCACATAAGGATTGGCTAATCCAGAGCAAACGGCTCTGGTAAAGATATATCAAACCGTTGACGGCTTGCAATTTGCCCAAAATTGTATGGTATTCAATTACACCATATCTTTAATTTAGTGAAGAGTTGGCTAGCCCGCAAGTTTATGGCTTGTGGTAAAGGCAGCTGGAAATCCATAATTGGTAATCGGCTCACCAAAGATAATATTGATAATTTATCTAAGAGTTGGCTAGTCCGGAAACGGCTTAAAGACAAATCAAAACCGTTTAAAATGTGATTTGCTCAAAATAATTTGGTTATCATTGTACCAAAGTTCTTACTTGAACTAAAACAATTGGCTACTCCAGAAGTAATGGCTTTTGGTAAAGAGATGAAATCCATTAATTTTTCTCAAATCATTGCTAGGGACTAGCAATATCTTAGTGTGGGGGATTGATGAGTGTCTAAATACTCATCATTTTTGTACCATCTAGACTTCAAAAACATCTGAAAACACTCAGAAAAGCATCAAAATGATGAAAATATCACAAACAAGTGTTTTATATGTTTAAAAATCTGGTGAAAACGTATCAAGTTTGCATAATTGGCGTTTTAGTCCCCAAGTTACAAAAATTGTCAAAAATAGTCCCTGGTAATTCAAAAACTTGTAAAATGTCATTTAAGGTCCATGGGATTCAAAAGTTGTCAAAATTAACCCTTTAAAGTTAAAATTTGCAAAATGACAACTTTAGTCCCTAAACTTTGAAAAATGTCATAAATAGTCCTTGGTGAATTTAAAAATGGAAATTATTCAAACTACACCTTGTACTATTCAATTGTGGCATAATTGGTCCTTTATGATAAGTTTAGAGAGAAATTACAAGTTTGGTCCCTAGAGTTTGAAAATTGTCAAAAATGGTCCTTGGACATTTTAAAAATGGAAAATAATCATTATTGGTCCTTGAACTATTTATTTATGGCAGGTTTGGTCCTTGTAAGAACTTTGGAAGATTGGCAGGTTCAACCCTTAACTTTGTTGGAATTACACAAAAGGTCCTTGTGATTATTAAGATACAAACCAAACCGGACCCTATTTAAACCAAACCCAAGCCCAAAACCATAACCCGGCCCAAATTTTAAAACAGATAATACCGCCACCACTGTAGCGTCTTCTCCTCTCCACCTGTTAAACCAAAACCAGGTGGTTTTCCACCTCACCTCCACCTCATCACAGCTGCCAAATACACTCATCACCATCCTCCACCTCATGAGATAGCCCACAAACTGCATTTAATGCTTCCCCACCATCAAACACTTCACCTCACCTCACAATACCCTGCTTTTGCTATCAACTCTACCACTTGACCTCTAAACCCACCAAACATGTCCCTCCACCTCCACCACACAAGCGTTCATTAATTGCTCTCAAACTGCCCAAGCTCTGTCTATATCACTTTTGGCGCCAAAAGTTGTTTAAACGGCTAGGATCAATTCTGCTTATCCAATGGACACGAATTAAAGTGGGATTTGATTGGAATGCTAGTGGGAACTCAGAATACTATAAAGATCAAGAGGAGGCAAGAGAGAAGACTACCTTTGGATTAGCCTAGGTCACGTAGTTAATTAAGTTTACTGCTTTCTTTAATTTCAAGTCATCTTAATGCTTTAATGTTGTAATTTTCCTTAAAATAGTGTAATGAAACTTTATTATCAGTTTAATTTCAAATGCAATTTCAGTTTCAATGTTTTGCTTAATTACCTTTAATTTCCATGTCATTTCAATTTCTTGTTAAGTAGTTATGTAAAGGACTCAATAAGCTCACATAAGCTCCTGACAAAGCTTTAAAGCTTTTAGAGACCTTAAAACAGTCTTAGACTTTAAAATTCAAAAAACACTAAAAATCAAGAAAAACAATGAAAATCCAAAAATAATCATGTGATCTTGGTGAAACTGCATGGAGCAAGGTTAATTGTGGATTGCCTTTGGTTTAGAAGCTTTGTGGAAAGCCTTAGGATGTGTTCTGTAGCCATGGTTCTCAGTTTCAAGCAGGATTTCATTTGTAAGCCCTTTTTACCATTTTTTTTGCATTTTACTGTTCTAGTCTTTATATGCTTTAATTTTCATGTTTCTGTGTTCCTTTGATGTTTGTTTATGATGTTATAGCTTAATCTTAGGTTGTTATGCTTTGGATTTGGTTGTGGTTTGATATTGCATTGAGACTGCCAATATGCCAATTTTTGATGTTCATAGGCTTAGACTTGTTTGACATCTTGTTTGTGCTGAAAAAGGTCCATTTTGACACTTTGGTACCTCTGGATTTGATGGAATTGGTTTACACTATCTTATGCTTTGAAAACCCTCAAAACAATCCATTTAAAGGTTGTTTGGATTTGATAATGAAACTGTGTTTAAGGCTGTGTTTGTGGTTGCTCTTGTTTGATTTACTCTTCATATGGCCTAAGTAACTCAGTGGAATACTAACCAAAGGGTGTAGCATGGTAGAAAGTCAATTTGACACTTGACAATCTCATTATGAGCACTGTGAGGTTGTTGGATCCTAGAATCTTGCATACTTGTTTAAATGTTGTTTATCTTTGTTAATTTCATGTTCTTATAGCTTAATATAACTTATTTAATCAGTAGATTAAGTTTTAAATTCATATTAGTCAACTTATGTGTTCTTGTAAAAAGTCAAATTTTTATTTTTGTCATTTTTGAATAAACTAGGTGATTTTCTCTAGGGTTTAATGTAGAATTTCATTATCTGTGCTTTTAGGATGTTTTAGTGTTGTTGCTCATCTTGCTTATTGTATTTTTGTTTATTTTTGTTTTCCATGTTTAAGTGCTTATTTTATAGCTTTTTATTAGATGTTTTTGCCCCGCACCATGGCTTTAGCTGTTAAAACCATAAGCTTGCAAAAGCTTGTGGAGTTGCCCCTATCCAAAGTCACTGGGATTCTTTGTGTAGCCCTTGTGTCCTAGTTGTTATGTGTTTGCTTATTTTTCTCTTATTTGCTTATATAGATAGCTTAATCATACCCACCTTTTTGTCCCACCAAACTAACTTCACTGAAGCAAACAGTGAAGTTGAGTTGTTTTTACAAGCTTTTAAAAAGCTCCTCACTGAGCTGGATGTTGTGAGCTTTAGCTTTTCACAAAGCCAAGCAACCATAATCTCTAGTTTAGTAGGTTGAGCATTTATGAGCTTATTTGATAAGTCATTTAGAGCTTGTTGTTTGCCCATTCCCAACAGTTCAATTCATTGAACTTACACCATTTCCAATAGCTCTTCATAAGCTCATTAGTGATCTAGAGCTTGTGTGTTTTAGCTTTTTGTGAAGCTCATCTACCCAACTCTTTGATCCAGCACTTAAATTTCACCTTGCAGCTTGTTAATAAGGGCTGCAAGTAGCTTGAACTTATCACCATTCCATCAGATATACGCGAGTCCATCAGATATACTGAGGGTTCAGTAGCCTACTTCATAAGCTTCTCAAAAGCTCATCTGTGGACCCCACAGCATAAGCTTTGGCTTATTGGAAAGCCAACCAACCCAGCTTGCTACTTCAATCTTCACTTTGTGCTTTTTAGCTTATTCTCTCAGCTTAAATTGCCAATCAAGTCAGCAGTATCTTTGCCGAGGTTCAATGCAGCATACTTTGGATTTGGAATTTGCTTATTTGCTTATTTCAAGCTTATTTGATGAAATCTAGTACCATGCTTGTTTAAACTTGTTCATATTACTTGTATACATATTATTTTTCTTTTGCTTTGATGTGTGGAGCTTATACCAAGCTTTTGCAAGCTTTCATTCCATCCAAGTTAAGCTCAAAAAGCTTAACTGTCTAAACCTTAAGCTCACACTACCACAGTCCATTTTCTTGTTTATATTGATCCATTGGACTTGTATATATCTTATTTTACCTTTTGTTTCATGTTTATAGCTTTTTCCAAGCTTATTTCAAGCTTAAACTCAACAAAGGAAGCCAAAAGCTTAACTGTTGGACTCATAAGCTCACAATTTGCTTATTTTTAGGTTTGTAACTTTTTGTTTTCATTTAACATGTATAATATCATTGTATAATTAATCCAGAAAAAAAGAGAATTCCAAAAAAGAGCTTTTTCAGCTAAGTGATAGCTTCTATTTAGAAGCTTATTTGCTTATTAGCTTATTTCTGTTAATAACATATAGTTTTTATATTTTTCTTAGGTTCCTTAATTTATTTAATAATTATGTAAAAGTTTCAGATTTTTCTTTATTCATTTATTATTTTTAATAAATCAATAATAGTTTTTAGTAATTAATAATAGTAAATAATTAATAATAAATAGAATAAAAGTGTAAAAAATACATTTTCAGTTTCAAAAATTATTTTATAATATTTTAGATTTTTCAGATTCTTTATTTCATTTATTTAAGTTAATTTTAGATTTTCTTATTATTTAATTCATTTTAAATACATTTAATTCATTTTTAATTTATATTAATTAATTTAATAGTGTAAAATTTTATTTTAATTTTCCCATAATTTTCTTATCTTTTTAGAATTCCAAAAATATGATTTTCACATTTGTGGGAGTTGTATTGGATCGAATTCAGTTTTTATTTTGTTACGTTTACGTAATTATCACGCATAACGCATACATGTTTTAGTTTCTTAGATTTTCTTAACTTTTATAAATTTGTAAATTATAGTTAAATATTTTAATTATATTTAATTTGCATTTAAGTCGCTAAGACATGCAAATCTCTACTATAGTTATAATCGTTTTATTTTTATACGTTTACGTTTAATTAAAGTTAAACGTACGTTTGTATATCTTTTACGTTTTTAGGTTCCTGATTGCACGTTTTTAACGACATAGCTGTGACAGAGCTATCACTATTCACATTCTTAGTGTTAGTCAATCAGATTCCTGTTTTTGTATATTCAATATCATTTCAGCACACACAGTCGTTGTACTACAGTTTTCACACCTCGTTGGGACTTAACGACCTGGGGATACACTATACTCCTCTGATCTAAATTGTATTGGTTTCTGAGCAGTTTTAAGTTTGTTACGGTTGGCCATTCACAAGTGGCCGGCTTGAGTGATATAACTTGACGGTTCGGGACCAATCAAATTTTGGCGCCGCTGCCGGGGAGGTGTGCTGCGTAACGTACTTGTGTTTTGTTGAAATATCTATCCCTTGTTTATATATTATATATCTTATCATATTTCATTTCCAAAAACAATATAAAACACAAAAATATTTTTTCTTTTCTTTCTATATATATAAAAGATAAAAATACAAAAACATTTTCACTTTTCTGTTTATATTATAAAATCAAAAACCAAAAATATTCTCCTTACCTTACTATTCATAATTCTGTGAGTGGTGACCCCACTCCAATTTCTCATCCAGTCATTTCCCCATGAACAAATTAATTCGGGGTCGAGTCAAGCTAGCGACTCGGTAATCAAAAACAAGTAGTGAAACATGGGTTTTCACCCGTGTGTACCACCTTAGTGTGGGGGAGATGCCCCACATGTTGTATATAGATCTTAAAAATGAATGAAAATTGTAAATATTAAAAAAGAGAATAATTGTTGTGTTTCTACACTTGGCTAGTAATGTTATCTTTTTACATTCTAAGTTTCGGCATAACAGCCGGTACTTTGAATATTGAGGACAATATTCATTTCTAAGTGTGGGGAAATTCGGCGAATTTGATCATAAAATGTACCCTTTTAGTCCCTTTTTCCTCCAAAATGGCCAAATTTTAAAAATTTTTTTTAGTGGAAGTACTATGTACTAAACACAACAAATGGTAATCACTCCACCATGTCTAACCCACATAAGGATTGGCTAATCCAGGAGCAAACGGCTCTTGGTAAAGATATATCAAATCCGTTGACGGCTTGCAATTTGCCCAAAATTGTATGGTATTCACCTCACCATATCCTTAATTAGTGAAGAGTTGGCTAGCCCGCAAGTTTATGGCTTGTGGTAAAGGCGGTGGGAAATCCATAATTGGTAATCGGCTCACCAAAGATAATATTGATAATTTATCTAAGAGTTGGCTAGTCCGAAGCAAACGGCTTCTCGTAAAGACAAATCAAACCACATTTACTGGTGATTTGCTCAACATCATTTGGTTATCATTGTACCAAAGTTCTTACTTGAACTAAAACAATTGGCTACTCCAGAAGTAATGGCTTTTGGTAAAGAGATGAAATCCATTAATTTTTCTCAAATCATTGCTAGGGACTAGCAATATCTTAGTGTGGGGGATTGATGAGTGTCTAAATACTCATCATTTTTGTACCATCTAGACTTCAAAAACATCTGAAAACACTCAGAAATGCTTCAAAATGATGAAAATATCACAAAACAAGTGTTTTATATGTTTAAAAATCTGGTGAAAAACGTATCAAGTTTGCATAATTGGCAGTTTTAGTCCCCCAAGTTACAAAAATTGTCAAAAATAGTCCCTGGTAATTCAAAAACTTGTAAAATGTCATTTAAGGTCCATGGGATTCAAAAGTTGTCAAAATTAACCCTTTAAAGTTAAAATTTGCAAAATGACAACTTTAGTCCCTGAACTTTGAAAAATGTCATAAATAGTCCTTGGTGAATTTAAAAATGGAAATTATTCAAACTACACCTTGTACTATTCAATTGTGGCATAATTGGTCCTTTATGATAAGTTTAGAGAGAAATTACAAGTTTGGTCCCCTGGAGTTTGAAAATTGTCCAAAATGGTCCTTGGACATTTTAAAAATGGAAAATAATCATTATTGGTCCTTGAACTATTTATTTATGGCAGGTTTGGTCCTTGTAAGAACTTTGGAAGATTGGCAGGTTCAACCCTTAACTTTGTTGGAATTACACAAAAGGTCCTTGTGATTATTAAGATACAAACCAAACCGGACCCTATTTAAACCAAACCCAAGCCCAAACCATAACCCGCCCAAATTTTAAAACAGATAATACCGCCACCATCTGTAGCGTCTTCTCCTCTCCACTGTTAAACCAAAACCGGTGGTTTTCCACTCACCTCCACCTCATCACAGCTGCCAAATACACTCATCACCATCCTCCACCTCATGAGATAGCCCACAAACTGCATTTAATGCTTCCCCACCATCAAACACTTCACCTCACCTCACATACCCCCTTTTTTGCTATCAACTCTACCACTTGACCTCTAAACCCACCAAACATGTCCCCTCCACCTCCACAACACACCAAGGTTCCTTAATTGCTCTCAAACTGCCCAAAGCTGTCTATATCACTTTTGGCGCCAAAAGTTGTTTAAACGGCTAGGATCAATTCTGCTTATCCAATGGACACAAATTAAAGTGGGATTTGATTGGAATGCTGTGGGAACTCGAATACTATAAAGATCAAGAGGAGGCAAGAGAGAAGACTACCTTTGGATTAGCCTAGGTCACGTAGTTAATTAAGTTTACTGCTTTCTTTAATTTCAAGTCATCTTAATGCTTTAATGTTGTAATTTTCCTTAAAATAGTGTAATGAAACTTTATTATCAGTTTAATTTCAAATGCAATTTCAGTTTCAATGTTTTGCTTAATTACCTTTAATTTCATGTCATTTCAATTTCTTGTTAAGTAGTTATGTAAAGGACTCAATAAGCTCACATAAGCTCCTGACAAAGCTTTAAAGCTTTTAGAGACCTTAAAACAGTCTTAGACTTTAAAATTCAGAAAACACTAAAAAATCAAGAAAAACAATGAAAATCCAAAAATAAGCATGTGATCTTGGTGAAACTGCATGGAGCAAGGTTAATTGTGGATTTCCTTTGGTTTAGAAGCTTTGTGGAAAGCCTTAGGATGTGTTCTGTGGCCATGGTTCTCAGTTTTAAGCAGGATTTCATTTGTAAGCCCTTTTTACCATTTTTTGCATTTTATTGTTCTAGTCTTTTATATGCTTTAATTTTCATGTTTCTGTGTTTCTTTGCTGTTTGTTAATGATGTTATAGCTTAATCTTAGGTTGTTATGCTTTGGATTTGGTTGTGGTTTGATATTGCATTGAGACTGCCAATATGCCAATTTTTGATGTTCATAGGCTTAGACTTGTTTGACATCTTGTTTGTGCTGAAAAAGGTCCATTTTGACACTTTGGTACCTCTGGATTTGATGGAATAGGTTTACATAATCTTTTGCTTTGAAAAACTTCATAATAGTCCATTAAAGGATTGTTTGGATTTGATAATGAAACTGTGTTTAAGGCTGTGTTTGTGGTTGCTCTTGTTTGATTTACTCTTCATATGGCCTAAGTAACTCAGTGGAATACTAACCAAAGGGTGTAGCATGGTAGAAAGTCAATTTGACACTTGACAATCTCATTATGAGCACTGTGAGGTTGTTGGATCCTAGAATCTTGCATACTTGTTTAAATGTTGTTTATCTTTGTTAATTTCATGTTCTTATAGCTTAATATAACTTATTTAATCAGTAGATTAAGTTTTAAATTCATATTAGTCAACTTATGTGTTCTTGTAAAAAGTCAAATTTTTATTTTTGTCATTTTTGAATAAACTAGGTGATTTTCTCTAGGGTTTAATGTAGAATTTCATTATCTGTGCTTTTAGGATGTTTTAGTGTTGTTGCTCATCTTGCTTATTGTATTTTTGTTTATTTTTGTTTTCCATGTTTAAGTGCTTATTTTATAGCTTTTTATTAGTGCTTTTGCCTCTGCACCATGGCTTTATCAGTTAAAACCATAAGCTTGCAAAAGCTTGTGGAGTTGCCCCTATCCAGTTGCTACTGGGATTCTTTGTGTAGCCCTTGTGTCCTAGTTGTTATGTGTTTGCTTATTTTTCTCTTATTTGCTTATATAGATAGCTTAATCATACCCACCTTTTTGTCCCACCAAACTAACTTCACTGAAGCAAACAGTGAAGTTGAGTTGTTTTTACAAGCTTTTAAAAAGCTCCTCACTGAGCTGGATGTTGTGAGCTTTAGCTTTTCACAAAGCCAAGCAACCATAATCTCTAGTTTAGTAGGTTGAGCATTTATGAGCTTATTTGATAAGTCATTTAGAGCTTGTTGTTTGCCCATTCCCAACAGTTCAATTCATTGAACTTACACCATTTCCAATAGCTCTTCATAAGCTCATTAGTGATCTAGAGCTTGTGTGTTTTAGCTTTTTGTGAAGCTCATCTACCCAACTCTTTGATCCAGTACTTAAATTTCACCTTGCAGCTTGTTAATAAGGGCTGCAAGTAGCTTGAACTTATCACCATTCCATCAGTATATACTGAGTCCATCAGTATATACTGAGGGTTCAGTAGCCTACTTCATAAGCTTCTCAAAAGCTCATCTGTGGACCCCACAGCATAAGCTTTGGCTTATTGGAAAGCCAACCAACCCAGCTTGCTACTTCAATCTTCACTTTGTGCTTTTTAGCTTATTCTCTCAGCTTAAATTGCCAATCAAGTCAGCAGTACCTTGCTGAGGTTCAGCATACTTTGATTTGGAATTGCTTATTTGCTTATTTCAAGCTTATTTGATGAAATCTAGTACCATGCTTGTTTAAACTTGTTCATATTACTTGTATACATATTATTTTTCTTTTGCTTTGATGTGTGGAGCTTATACCAAGCTTTTGCAAGCTTTCATTCCATCCAAGTTAAGTCAAAAGCTTAACTGACTAAACCATAAGCTCACACTACCACAGTCCATTTTCTTGTTTATATTGATCCATTGGACTTGTATATATCTTATTTTACCTTTTGTTTCATGTTTATAGCTTTTTCCAAGCTTATTTCAAGCTTAAACTCAACAGTGAAGCCAAAAGCTTAACTGTTGGACTCATAAGCTCACAATTTGCTTATTTTTAGGTTTGTAACTTTTTGTTTTCATTTAACATGTATAATATCATTGTATAATTAATCCAGAAAAAAGAAAATTCCAAAAAAAGAGCTTTTTTAAGCTAAGTGATAGCTTCTATTTAGAAGCTTAATTGCTTATTAGCTTATTTTTGTTAATAACATATAGTTTTTATATTTTTCTTAGGTTCCTTAATTTATTTAATAATTATGTAAAAGTTTCAGATTTTTCTTTATTCATTTATTATTTTTAATAAATCAATAATAGTTTTTAGTAATTAATAATAGTAAATAATTCATAATAAATAGAATAAAAGTGTAAAAAAATACAATTGTAGTTTCAAAAATTATTTTATAATATTTTAGATTTTTCAGATTCTTTATTTCATTTATTTAAGTTAATTTTAGATTTTCTTATTATTTAATTCATTTTTAAATACATTTAATTCATTTTTAATTTATATTAATTAATTTAATAGTGTAAAATTTTATTTTAATTTTCCCATAATTTTCTTATCTTTTTAGAATTCCAAAAATATGATTTTCACATTTGTGGGAGTTGTATTGGATCTAATTCGCTTTTATTTTGTTACGTTTATGTAATTATCACGTACACGTACATGTTTTAGTTTCTTAGATTTTCTTAACTTTTATAAATTTGTAAATTATAGTTAAATATTTTAATTATATTTAATTTGCATTTAAGTCGCTAAGACATGCAAATCTCTACTATAGTTATAATCGTTTTATTTTTATACGTTTACGTTTAATTAAAGTTAAACGTACGTTTGTATATCTTTTACGTTTTTAGGTTCCTGATTGCACGCTTTTAACGACATAGCTGTGACAGAGCTATCACTATTCACATTCTTAGTGTTAGTCAATCGATTCCTGCTTTTTGTATATTCAATATCATTTCAAAGCACACAAATCGTTGTACTACAGTTTTCACACCTCGTTGGGACTTAACGACCTGGGGATATACTATACTCCTCTGATCTAAATTGTATTGGTTTCTGAGCAGTTTTATGTTTGTTACGGTTGGCCATTCACAAGTGGCCGGCTTGAGTGATAAAACTTGACGGTTCGGGACCAATCAAATTTTAAGGCGCTGTCGGGGAGGTGTGCTGCGTAACGTACTTGTGTTTTGTTGAAATATCTATCCCTTGTTTATATATTATATATCTTATCATATTTCATTTCCAAAAACAATATAAAACACAAAAATATTTTTCTTTTCTTTCTATATATATAAAAGATAAAAATACAAAAACATTTTCACTTTTCTCTTATATTATAAAATCCAAAACCAAAAATATTCTCCTTACCTTACTATTCATAATTCTGTGAGTGGTGACCCCACTCCAATTTCTCATCCAGTCATTTCCCCATGAACAAATTAATTCGGGGTCGAGTCAAGCTAGCGACTCGGTAATCAAAAACAAGTAGTGAAACATGGGTTTTCACCCGTGTGTACCAATCTTAGTGTGGGGAGATGCCCACATGTTGTATATAGATCATGAATGAAAATTGTAAATATTAAAAAAGAGAATAATTGTTGTGTTTCTACACTTGGCTAGTAATGTTATCTTTTTACGTTATAAGTTTCGGCATAACAGCCGGTACTTTGAATATTGAGGACAATATTCATTTCTAAGTGTGGGGAAATTCGCGAATTTGATCATAAAATGTACCCTTTTAGTCCCTTTTCCCCCAAAATGGCCAAATTTAAAAAAAAAAATTTAGTGGAAGTACTATGTACTAAACACAACAAATGGTAATCAGTCCACCATGTCTAACCCACATAAGGATTGGCTAATCCAGAGCAAACGGCTCTTGGTAAAGATATATCAAATCCGTTGACGGCTTGCAATTTGCCCAAAATTGTATGGTATTCACCTCACCATATCCTTAATTAGTGAAGAGTTGGCTAGCCCGCAAGTTTATGGCTTGTGGTAAAGGAGTGGGAAATCCATAATTGGTAATCGGCTCACCAAATATAATATTGATAATTTATCTAAGAGTTGGCTAGTCCAAAAGCAAACGGCTTCTGGTAAAGACAAATCAAAACCAAGCCTGGTGATTTGCTCAACATCATTTGGTTATCATTGTACCAAAGTTCTTACTTGAACTAAAACAATTGGCTACTCCAGAAGTAATGGCTTTTGGTAAAGAGATGAAATCCATTAATTTTTCTCAAATCATTGCTAGGGACTAGCAATATCTTAGTGTGGGGGATTGATGAGTGTCTAAATACTCATCATTTTTGTATCATCTAGACTGCAAAAACATCTGAAAACACTCAGAAATGCTTCAAAATGATGAAAATATCACAAAACAAGTGGTTTATATGTTTTAAATGCAAAAACATCAAAATCTGGTGAAAAACGTATCAAGTTTGCATAATTGGCAGTTTTAGTCCCCAAGTTACAAAAGTTGTCAAAAATAGTCCCTAGTAATTCAAAAACTTGTAAAATGTCATTTAAGGTCCATGGGATTCAAAAGTTGTCAAAATTAACCCTTTAAAGTTAAAATTTGCAAAATGACAACTTTAGTCCCTGAACTTTGAAAAATGTCATAAATAGTCCTTGGTGAATTTAAAAATGGAAATTATTCAAACTACACCTTGTACTATTCAATTGTGGCATAATTGGTCCTTTATGATAAGTTTAGAGAGAAATTACAAGTTTGGTCCCTGGAGTTTGAAAATTGTCAAAATGGTCCTTGGACATTTTAAAAATGGAAAATAATCATTATTGGTCCTTGAACTATTTATTTTTGGCAGGTTTGGTCCTTGTAAGAACTTTGGAAGATTAGTGTTCAACCCTTAACTTTGTTGGAATTACACAAAAGGTCCTTGTGATTATTAAGATACAAACCAAACCGGACCCTATTTAAACCAAACCCAAGCCCAAAACCATAACCCGACCCAAATTTTAAAACAGATAATACCGCCACCACTGTAGCGTCTTCTCCTCTCCACCTGTTAAACCAAAACCAGGTGGTTTTCCACCTCACCTCCACCTCATCACAGCTGCCAAATACACTCATCACCATCCTCCACCTCATGAGATAGCCCACAAACTGCATTTAATGCTTCCCCACCATCAAACACTTCACCTCACCTCACAATACCCTGCTTTTGCTATCAACTCTACCACTTGACCTCTAAACCCACCAAACATGTCCCCTCCACCTCCACAACACACCAAGGTTCATTAATTGCTCTCAAACTGCCCAAAGCTGTCTATATCACTTTTGGCGCCAAAAGTTGTTTAAACGGCTAGGATCAATTCTGCTTATCCAATGGACACGAATTAAAGTGGGATTTGATTGGAATGCTAGTGGGAACTCAGAATACTATAAAGATCAAGAGGAGGCAAGAGAGAAGACTACCTTTGGATTAGCCTAGGTCACGTAGTTAATTAAGTTTACTGCTTTCTTTAATTTCAAGTCATCTTAATGCTTTAATGTTGTAATTTTCCTTAAAATAGTGTAATGAAACTTTATTATCAGTTTAATTTCAAATGCAATTTCAGTTTCAATGTTTTGCTTAATTACCTTTAATTTCCATGTCATTTCAATTTCTTGTTAAGTAGTTATGTAAAGGACTCAATAAGCTCACATAAGCTCCTGACAAAGCTTTAAAGCTTTTAGAGACCTTAAAACAGTCTTAGACTTTAAAATTCAGAAAACACTAAAAAATCAAGAAAAACAATGAAAATCCAAAAATAAGCATGTGATCTTGGTGAAACTGCATGGAGCAAGGTTAATTGTGGATTGCCTTTGGTTTAGAAGCTTTGTGGAAAGCCTTAGGATGTGTTCTGTGGCCATGGTTCTCAGTTTTAAGCAGGATTTCATTTGTAAGCCCTTTTTACCATTTTTTGCATTTTATTGTTCTAGTCTTTTATATGCTTTAATTTTCATGTTTCTGTGTTTCTTTGCTGTTTGTTAATGATGTTATAGCTTAATCTTAGTTTGTTATGCTTTGGATTTGGTTGTGGTTTGATATTGCATTGAGACTGCCAATATGCCAATTTTTGATGTTCATAGGCTTAGACTTGTTTGACATCTTGTTTGTGCTGAAAAAGGTCCATTTTGACACTTTGGTACCTCTGGATTTGATGGAATAGGTTTACATAATCTTTTGCTTTGAAAAACTTCATAACAGTCCATTAAAGGGTTGTTTGGATTTGATAATGAAACTGTGTTTAAGGCTGTGTTTGTGGTTGCTCTTGTTTGATTTACTCTTCATATGGCCTAAGTAACTCAGTGGAATACTAACCAAAGGGTGTAGCATGGTAGAAAGTCAATTTGACACTTGACAATCTCATTATGAGCACTGTGAGGTTGTTGGATCCTAGAATCTTGCATACTTGTTTAAATGTTGTTTATCTTTGTTAATTTCATGTTCTTATAGCTTAATATAACTTATTTAATCAGTAGATTAAGTTTTAAATTCATATTAGTCAACTTATGTGTTCTTGTAAAAAGTCAAATTTTTTATTTTTGTCATTTTTGAATAAACTAGGTGATTTTCTCTATGGTTTAATGTAGAATTTCATTATCTGTGCTTTTAGGATGTTTTAGTGTTGTTGCTCATCTTGCTTATTGTATTTTTGTTTATTTTTGTTTTCCATGTTTAAGTGCTTATTTTATAGCTTTTTATTAGTTGTTTTTGCCCTGCACCATGGCTTTAGCTGTTAAAACCATAAGCTTGCAAAAGCTTGTGGAGTTGCCCCTATCCAGTAATCGGATTCTTTGTGTAGCCCTTGTGTCCTAGTTGTTATGTGTTTGCTTATTTTTTCTCTTATTTGCTTATATAGATAGCTTAATCATACCCACCTTTTTGTCCCACCAAACTAACTTCACTGAAGCAAACAAAGGAAGTTGAGTTGTTTTACAAGCTTTTAAAAAGCTCCTCACTGAAATGGATGTTGTGAGCTTTAGCTTTTCACAAAGCCAAGCAACCATAATCTCTAGTTTAGTAGGTTGAGCATTTATGAGCTTATTTGATAAGTCATTTAGAGCTTGTTGTTTGCCCATTCCCAACAGTTCAATTCATTGAACTTACACCATTTCCAATAGCTCTTCATAAGCTCATTAGTGATCTAGAGCTTGTGTGTTTTAGCTTTTTGTGAAGCTCATCTACCCAACTCTTTGATCCAGTACTTAAATTTCACCTTGCAGCTTGTTAATAAGGGCTGCAAGTAGCTTGAACTTATCACCATTCCATCAGTATATACTGAGTCCATCAGTATATACTGAGGGTTCAGTAGCCTACTTCATAAGCTTCTCAAAAGCTCATCTGTGGACCCCACAGCATAAGCTTTGGCTTATTGGAAAGCCAACCAACCCAGCTTGCTACTTCAATCTTCACTTTGTGCTTTTTAGCTTATTCTCTCAGCTTAAATTGCCAATCAAGTCAGCAGTACCTTGCTGAGGTTCAGCAGTACTTTGGATTTGGAATTGCTTATTTGCTTATTTCAAGCTTATTTGATGAAATCTAGTACCATGCTTGTTTAAACTTGTTCATATTACTTGTATACATATTATTTTTCTTTTGCTTTGATGTGTGGAGCTTATACCAAGCTTTTGCAAGCTTTCATTCCATCCAAGTTAAGCTCAAAAAGCTTAACTGTCTAAACCTTAAGCTCACACTACCACAGTCCATTTTCTTGTTTATATTGATCCATTGGACTTGTATATATCTTATTTTACCTTTTGTTTCATGTTTATAGCTTTTTCCAAGCTTATTTCAAGCTTAAACTCAACAGTGAAGCCAAAAGCTTAACTGTTGGACTCATAAGCTCACAATTTGCTTATTTTTAGGTTTGTAACTTTTTGTTTTCATTTAACATGTATAATATCATTGTATAATTAATCCAGAAAAAAAGAGAATTCCAAAAAAGAGCTTTTTCAGCTAAGTGATAGCTTCTATTTAGAAGCTTATTTGCTTATTAGCTTATTTCTGTTAATAACATATAGTTTTTATATTTTTCTTAGGTTCCTTAATTTATTTAATAATTATGTAAAAAGTTTCAGATTTTTCTTTATTCATTTATTATTTTTAATAAATCAATAATAGTTTTTAGTAATTAATAATAGTAAATAATTCATAATAAATAGAATAAAAGTGTAAAAAAATACAATTTTAGTTTCAAAAATTATTTTATAATATTTTAGATTTTTCAGATTCTTTATTTCATTTATTTAAGTTAATTTTAGATTTTCTTATTATTTAATTCATTTTTAAATACATTTAATTCATTTTTAATTTATATTAATTAATTTAATAGTGTAAAATTTTATTTTAATTTTCCCATAATTTTCTTATCTTTTTAGAATTCCAAAAATATGATTTTCACATTTGTGGGAGTTGTATTGGATCGAATTCAGTTTTTATTTTGTTACGTTTACGTAATTATCACGTACACGTACATGTTTTAGTTTCTTAGATTTTCTTAACTTTTATAAATTTGTAAATTATAGTTAAATATTTTAATTATATTTAATTTGCATTTAAGTCGCTAAGACATGCAAATCTCTACTATAGTTATAATCGTTTTATTTTTATACGTTTACGTTTAATTAAAGTTAAACGTACGTTTGTATATCTTTTACGTTTTTAGGTTCCTGATTGCACGTTTTAACGACATAGCGTGACAGAGCTATCACTATTCACATTCTTAGTGTTAGTCAATCGATTCCTGCTTTTTGTATATTCAATATCATTTCAGCACACACAGTCGTTGTAATACAGTTTTCACACCTCGTTGGGACTTAACGACCTGGGGATACACTATACTCCTCTGATCTAAATTGTATTGGTTTCTGAGCAGTTTTAAGTTTGTTACGGTTGGCCATTCACAAGTGGCCGGCTTGAGTGATAAAACTTGACGGTTCGGGACCAATCAGTGACCTAACAGTTGTATCATTCGCCATCTAGTTGGGTGAAACATTTTTTTGTTTTTGAAGTTTTGTTTCATACGCTTGGGTTTTGCGCATAACTTTTTCATACGCTTAAAAGCTTCAAAATTTAAACTTAAAAACTCAAGATTTTTGTGGTTTAAGGTTCATTTAGTGTTAAAGTTTAAGTTTTTAGCATAAAGTTTGAAACTTTACGGGTGTAGAATAGTTTTTGAGCTTGATTTTGTTCGTGTGGTTCTGTCTACGCGTAAGGGTGAAAGTTATTTTGGTTCATCAAGTTTCCAACTTTTGTGTTATTTTGGTTATATTGAAGCTCTTTCATCATTAAAATCAGGTTTCTAAACATTTTTAAGCATAAAAATCAGTTTTGGTGATAGTTGGTAGTTTCTACTCGTAACAAAACCCTAGTTTTACTCGTAAGCACAAAGTCTACGCATAAGCAGCACTTTACGCGTAAGGATTTCTTCACTTGATCTTCTCAGCTGTTGGTTTACTCAGTGTTTTCTTGCTTGGATAAGCCTGAAAACACTTCGACTTTGGATATCTTTTACACTGGTATAAGTGTAAAGGATTTTTGGGCAAAACCCTAGTTTTATGCCTAAGCTAAACTCTTACGCGTAGAATTCTCTTTGCCTAAGCATTTCTTACGCCTAAGCTTGTCTTATGCATAAGCAAATATTACGCATAAGGATTCTACTAATAAGCCTTTGGTTTACGCCTAAGTTAAGTTTTCCTCAAGTCTACGCGTAAGCTATTCCTACGCGTAAGCTCCATTCTACGCGTAAGTTGGGTATTACGCATAAGGTACTTTCTACGCATAAGCTGTTTCTACGCATAAGGTTACTTCATCAACAAACTCTAAGTTTCATTCGACTACAAAGATCCATCATCAACACAAGTTTCAAGATGTCTCGACCACCATACTCTAGTTACTTTCCTCATGAGTATCCTCAACAACAACAACAACAATTCTATCAACAATATCCTCCACCATCTCCACAACAAATGCAACAATTTCAACAACAATTTCAACACTTTCCTCAAGGAGCAAATCCTCTTCCACCACAAATGGTTCCACCAAACCCTCATCAACAAGTACAACATTATACATACTTTCAAAATCAGTATCCCGCCAAGTATGCTATGAATGTTACAACACCAAAGGAATCGTTTTGGTTTGCAAAGATGTGTGAAACTTTAAGTAGCCAACAATCCATTCATGAAGCTGGATCCCTTGACAGACCTCCAATGCTCACTCCCGGAAACTACGATCAATGGGTGATAAGGTTCTTTAGGTTTTGTGATCTAAAGAAGCCACATGGAAAGTTCTTGAAGAAGGTCATCCTTGAAGGTCATTTTCAGATGCCTAATCTCACTGTACCCGGAGATCCGAATGCCATTCCACCAAGAGATGATATTACCAACGTTGTCGGTCTTGATCAACTTACTACTGACCAACTTCTACACTTAGAAGCCGATGAACTTGCAATGCAATATATCCTTTTAGGATTACCCAATCCGATAATTCATAGTGTTGATGCTCAGAAGACTGCTAAAGCAATGTGGGAGCACATTCATCTTCTAATGGAAGGCACAGAACTCAATCAAGAAGACATGGAATCAAAAATCTACTTAGCATATGAACACTTCAGGATTGAACCAGGGGAGACATTAGAGTCTTATCCTCATTGATTCTCAGACATCATCAATGGCTTGGATAAACATAATATCATTATGCCAAGGATTGCAGTCAACACAAAGTTCCTGAGCAGTCTTGGTCCTGACAATTTGAAACCCCACCAAAAGGAAGTTGACAGAGAAAGGATCATCCGTGGAGTCCCTGCCTCGCCTTCACTCCCGGATAATCAAACTCTCACTTTGTGGCTCAATCATGTTATCCTCAATTCCCGACCTTGCCAACTACCTTCACAAATCCTCCACAACCAACTGCTCAGATCACACCATATGATCCCTCACAAGAAAATCAACTGGTTCCATACAACAACAACAATGATCAAGCACTTTACAGTGAATCTAATGAGGATGCAGAAGCTTTCAATGCATTGCAACAAGGGTTTGTCATGATTGCTATAGCCTTCGGCCGATATTCTAACAAATCCAATAATCGCATTCGTACTTCATCCAACACAAGGAATCAAGCTGTGGTTAACAACGGAAGAGTTGAAGTTCAGAATCGTGGTAATATTCGTCAGATGGGTAGTGGTCAAGGATTTAATCATAATGGAAGGAATAACATGGGTGCTCCACAACAACAAAGGGTTCAAGTGGTTGATCAAGGAAATGCTCAGACTGGGGTTAATGGTCTCCGATGCTATAACTGTAATGAGAAGGGTCATCTGGCTAATGCATGCCCAAAGCTGAGGACAAGAGGTAGCGCTTATCACAAAGAGGCTTTACTCTTGGCTCTCAAGGATGAAGCTGGTGGAACTCTTACCAACAAGGAACAGAGCTTCATGGCAAATTCAGATTCTGATGATGACATGGAGGACTTGCAGGCTAATGCAGCTGTGATGTTAATGGCAAACATGCAAGAACTCCACATGAGTGACACAGGCCCAGTGTATGACACTGACGGCTTGTCTCAGGTACCGAATCAAAATATTCTTATTACTGATCTGATATCTCCGCCAACATCTGCATCCGATGAAGCTCAGAGTGTTCAACATGAATCTTCAACTTCTCATTCCGATGATAATCAAATGGACCCCGTAGTTATATTTGATGATCAAGATGACCTTATGGTTAATATTGATAATCAAGTTGACTCCGTGGTTATATTTGAGGATCTAAATAATGATCATGTTGAGAATCACGTTGAACAAGCTGAACCTTTGTCTAATCCAGATCTTGAGCTCATGACCAACTTAATTAAGACCCACAAATGTCAAATGGAAAAGTGTCAAGACATCAATAAGAAATTACAGGATAAAACTGCACTGTTGACTAAGGATAATGAATGCTATAAGTTCAAACTCAACATTTTTCAAACTAAAGAGAAACGTGAAAAAGGTTTTGAAGTCGCATTTGCTAAATCGTACCAAAATGAAAAATCTTTGGAAAAACAGATATGTGATCTAGTTGCATCCAAGAATGCTTTGTTGTTTCAAATAGAACAACTGAAATATGATCATAAACAACAACTTAACACTCTCACTTTGGAAACTCAAAAAGCTAAGTCTGAGTTGTTAACTTGTCAAAAAACAGTTTTGTGAATACAAAAAGCATTCGAGGAAACAAATAGATGACTATCTTGAGGAAATTGTCGACTTACAACACAAAATCAAAGAGTTTAGAAATGTTGTTTATAAACATGGTGAGTCAATCACAACAGTTCAAAAGTTTTATTTTAAACCAAATCCTGATGGATATGGACTAAATCTTGCTGATTACAAACCACGTTTTTCACATAGAGCATTCAAACCAAGTCCTCAAGTTTACAGTGCAGAACATAGAATTGATGACTCCATTATGAGTGTTGTTGAATACAATAGTATGGAGGAATTAGATGCAGAAGACGAGAGTCGGTCAAAAATGGAAAATGTT
This sequence comes from Chrysanthemum makinoi, assembly GCA_910596185.1. Lineage (NCBI taxonomy): Eukaryota > Viridiplantae > Streptophyta > Magnoliopsida > Asterales > Asteraceae > Chrysanthemum > Chrysanthemum makinoi. The sequence continues at coordinate 176,895,652 of OU343219.1, read as the reverse complement.
GTTTATTGCAAACCATTTAACTATTCAAAAGCCATAACTTTCGTCACACAACAGGATCATTCTAATACACCTTGGGTTATCACGCCTACTCCTGAGTCCTCTTCTAATGATGGTCCCCAATCCAATGTTGCACAAATTAATGGTCCTTTACCTTCTTTTAGTGAAATAGGGCCATTAGCTGAACGATGTCAGGTTTTAAAATACTTTGACACTTTCATGTCTGACATCAAACTTTTAGAACATGCAATTGAAGTTAATTCTGAAATAAAAGCTGAACATTTTTAATCGCCATTGGCGCGACAACAAAGGGATATTTTTCAGAAAGGGCTTTTACCACATGTTTGAAATTTAAAAATGTGTGCAATCTATTGGGAACGGGAACTTCAGAAGGAGATTGGGCTTATGAAAACAGTTTTCGAGAAAACCGAAACATCGATTTCAAATACTAAACGTAAAAAGAAATTATTAAGAAATCATGTTGACCGACTCTTGGAAGATGTTATCTGTGCTGATACCATAAATGTTGCGTTATTACATTCTGTTGCATATGCTTTTGATTATATCGCTGTTGATTCTGTTGAAAATTTGAGAATACCGATAATGTGTCACAAATTAAGTCCTTAAAAATTGAAAATGAGCGATTGTTAAATGAGCTTTCCAATGCAAAACGTCGTCTTCAATGGTGTCAAAAAGATTCTCAAAATCGTGAACTCGCTTTGCAAAACAAAATTAACCAGTTGAGTTCCAAAATTTCTAATCCAAAAATAGAACAACTGGATGATGAAAACGTGTCTTTAAAGTGTCAAATTTCAAAATATGAACAAGAAATCACCAAAGTCAAAACTGAATATGGTGTCATATTTGATTTACTTAAAAAGACTCGTGATCAAGCGCCAAAAGATGTTGATGATCATCTTGCATATACCAAAGAAGTTTTACAAAATAATGGAAACACTCGCTCTGAAAATCAAGATTTGTTACACACTATCCATGATTTAAAAGCGGAGGTGGTGAAACTTAAGCAAGATAAGATTAGTAACACAAATGCACTTGCGCCAGGAATGTTGAAAATGACACTAGAACGCCTAATGACAAACCACAAGATACTAATGTGCTTCCTTCCACTAAAACAGGAATAGTTGCCTCTTTTCCCAACGCTAGCACTTCACAGCTTAAGAGCAAATCAAGGAAGAATAGGAAGTTGCGACGTAAGAAAAGAACAATAAAGACCTCTGAAGTAGAAGAACACCTTAGGACTTTGAATAAGACTCAAGTTGCACCCACTTTAGACCTTGCGTTAGACAAATGTAATAGAAAAAGTGATGTAACGAATGCTTTTAAGTACCTTGAATGTTATGTTTGAAGCATCTTGTGTTGGTTGTCATAAAAGCATGCTTTCTGGTTGTCATGATAAATGTGTTGCTAATGCTATCTTATCTCGTAAGCGGAACAATAGAAAACGGAATACCTCTAGGCCCACTAATGCTTCTAAGTCTATACTAGGTAAAACGCCTTCTAGTGCTCATGCTTTAATCATTGATGTACCCATAGAAACCCCTTCACCTCCTAGGAAGAACTTATCACCTAGTGCATTCACTAAGACCAAAGCTAAGACTAGTTGGAGATGGCAGAAATGGTTACATAATACACTTGGTTTTAAATGGATACCTAAAATCATTAACATGTGTGTGTCTTCTGTAACTATAACGGAACCCTCTAACTCTTCGGGTTCCACCTCTACTTCTATTCCACCTGTGTCGTCTGTGTGTAATGCAGGTGATACAGATCATCCTCTGGATTGTTGATAGCAGATGTTCCTGACACATGACAGGCAATCTCAAACTATTATCCAACTTTGTTTCAAAGTTCATCGGTACTGTCAAGTTCGGGAATGATCACTTCACAGCTGTCATGGGCTATGGAGATTACATCAATGGGAACATCGAAATTAGCAGAGTTTATTATGTGGAAGGTCTCGGTCACAATCTTTTTTCTGTCGATCAATTTTGTGATGGAGATTTGGAAGTTGCTTTTCAGGAGAAAACTTGTTTCATTCGTGATCTACAAGGAAACGATCTTATGTCTGGAAACCGCACATCAAGTCTTTACACAATATCAATGCAAGACATGATTGCTTCATCTCCCATCTGTCTACTTTCTAAGGCTACATCTACAAAATCTTGGCTATGGCACCGTCATCTTTCACACCTAAACTTTCAAACCATAACCAATATTGCACGTTACAAACTTGTTGAAGGTCTCCCAAGATTTCGGTATTCTAAAGATCATCTATGCTCAGCTTGTGAACAAGGGAAAAGTACTCGTTCTCACTTTCCTTCAAAGGTGGAACACAGTTCTCAGCATGTGCTTCATCTTCTTCACATGGATTTGTGTGGTCCGATGCGTGTACAGACTATTAACGGCAAACGCTACATCTTGGTAATCGTCGATGACTACTCAAGATGGACTTGGGTTTATTTTCTTTGAAGTAAAGATCAAGCTCCACAGATGATCATCACCTTTCTCACAAAAATTCAAGTTCAGCTCCGGAATACAGTCAGACAAATTAGAACAGATAAAGGGACTGAATTTGTGAATCAAACTCTTCGTTATTATTATGAGAAAGTAGGAATTTAACATCAAACATCCATTGCACGAACACCAGAACAAAACGGAGTTGTTGAAAGACAAAACCGTATGTTAGTGGAAGCTGCAAGAACGATGTTGATCAATGCAAAACTTCCAGATTACTTGCAGGCTGAAGTCGTGTCAACTGCATGCTACACTCAGAACCATTCTATGATTACTAAACGCCACAATAAAACACCTTATGAGCTTATCCATAACCGTAAACCAAATATCAAACACTTTCATGTATTTGGATTCATATTTTTACCCAAATAATGATCGTGATGACTTTGGTAAGCTCAAAGCTAAAGCTGACATTGGAGTCTTTGTTGGATACTGTGATAATTCTAAAGGATACCAGATCTGGAATCGTCGTACAAGGGAGATTATGGAAACGATTCATGCCAATTTTGATGAGCTTACAGAAATGGCTTCTGAGCAAAACAGCTTGGAACCCGGACATAACCGTCTAAACTTCCCCCAAAAACCATCATCAGCTGAACCAAGCTTACAGCTTACTAAACATCAAATGGAACAGCTATTTTCTCCTCTGTTTAGTGATGATATTGATCAACGTGCTCCGGATGTATCAAATGTTTTCGCTGTTCAACCTGATAATAATCCAATACCTGATACACCTGAAACAACAACAATTGTTGAAGAAGCACCTCCAATTGATTCTACAACAAAAGCCGAACATACCGCATCCAATGACGCTGATCCAGCTGATGATCTTCTGAACCATGAGGTACCTACACCTGCAGATTTTGATCCAAATGCATTCTTCAATCCTTTTGCAAATGAAACTGCCACTTCTGATGTTGCGGAATCATCTACAAGCCATTTGAATCCTCCTAATCTGCACAATGTATATCCACATCAACCCTCCACACATCGTTGGACTAAAGACCATCCTCTTGTGAATATCATTGGAAACCCGAATCAACCAGTTGTAACTAGACAACGCCTACAGACTGACGGTGAACATTGCATTTATGCACTTACCGTTTGCCAATATGAACCCAAAAACATTAAAGAAGCAATAACTTAATCAGTTTAAACGTTTTGAAGTACGGGAATTGGTTGAAAGACCAACATGGGTCTATGTTATTGGTCTTAAATGGATTTGTAAAAACAAGTTGGATGCTGAAGGTACGGTTATCATAAATAAGCCACGATTGGTAGCTAAGGGTTATAGACAAGAAGAGGGGATTGACTTCGAGGAATCATTCGCACCGGTTGCTAGACTTGAGGCTGTACGGATCTTTCTAGCATTTGCGGCTCACATGCACATCACGGTCTATCAAATGGATGTCAAAACCGATTTTCTGAATGGTCAACTGAAGGAAATGGTATATGTTAGTCAGCCGAAAGGATTTGTTGATCCAGAGTTCCCGAATCACGTCTTCAAACTGAAAAATGCTCTCTACCGCTCGGGCGTGGTATGATAAGTTATCATCCTTTCTCATTGCTCCTAATTTCACTAAAGGATCGGTCGACCCAACACTTTTCATTCAATATCACGGGGCTCACATTTTAATCGTTCAAATCTATGTGGATGACATCATTTTTGGGTCTACACATAAAAGTACTCAAATGAATTTTCAAAACTTATGAAAAAACATTTTGAAATGTCCATGATGGGTGAACTTACGTTCTTTCTAGGACTGCAAGTTCATCAATCACCCTGTGGTATTTTCCTAAGTCAGTCTAAATATGCTCTTGAAATTTTAAACAAACACCTATGGCACATACCAAGAAACTGGATGCTGATTTGCATGGGAAATTGGTTGACCCTACCAAATACCGAAGTATTATTGGCTCTCTCATGTATCTAACAGCCAGCAGACCTGATATTGTATTTGTTGTATATCTTTGCTCCAGTTATCAGTCGAGACCAACTGAAACTCACCTCTCTAAGGCTAAAAGAATCCTCCGATACATCAAGGGAACCATTAATTTGGGAATCTGGTATCCGAAGGATTCTAGTTTTGAACTAATAGCTTTTTCAGACGCTGATCACGCAGGCTGCTTAGATTCTCGAAAAAGTACTTCAGGTGCTCTACAATTTCTTGGTGATAAACTGGTGTCATAGAAATCGAAGAAGCAGGAGTGTATGATCGGTTTCCAAACAGTCAAGTTTATCACACAAGCTAACCACTTGTGAATGGTCAACCGTAATAAAATTCAAACAGCTCAAAAACAAATGCAATTAAGATCTGGAGAGTATAGTGTTTCCACAGGTCGTTAAGTCCCACGGAGGATTAATGGTGTTTAACACTTTCAGATGTCGAATAATCACTAAGGATAGTGATCAGTAAGGATTTTAGAATATTTATATCTAAAGAAAAAGTTTTGTAAATTACAGGGGCTTAAATGCAAATTAAAGAAAATTAAAAAGTTAAATTATATTAAATAAACGCTATCACTATTTTTAAAATGATGTTTTTCTTGATTTATAAAACAAAATAACTTAAATAAACTATTTTAATTGAAGCGTAAACCTAAATTACCTAAAAACATGACCTAGAATGAAAACGCGCGTTATGTATAAAAATTACGCGAGTGCGCAAGGAAAAACGTAAAATTTGTGAAATAAAAATCCTACGAGTGTAAAAACAATTTTCTTACTTACTATATGACAAAAGAAAATTTTAGAAAAAAGATTTATATTTTTTTGACTTTTATATTTTTTATTATGAATTAAATACTATTTTAGACTAATTAAATGATTAAAAATACTAAAACTATTTAGAAAATTCTGAAACTTTTTTAGAAAATACTTTATATCAATACAAGGCTAGGAAAAATACAAAAGAGGTAACAACTTATTTGAATAAGCTGTAAATAAGCTAAAGAGTACGAATAAGCTAAAATGGAAAACAAGACTTATGTATTAAATTGTGCAAACCATAACTAGTCAAAGACCCAAGGGCAGATGGTAGTGTGTGTGTGTGGTGAGTTGGGTGGCCAGGGTTCGAATTCCCGCACTGGCTTTTTTTCTTTTTTTTTCTTTTTGGGCTTTTTCTTTTTGAAACTGATTAAGCTACTAAATATAAACAACTTTTAAAAAGACAAACTTTTTAGAACTTAAAAATAAGCTCAGAATAAGCTTATTTAGCTTAACAGTACACTATATGAACTTTTTAAGACTAGGATTCTTCAAATTAAGCTAAAAGTTGGAAAATAAGCCAAGAGCTTATGGAAAAAGCTAAGATGGACTGAAAGAACTTTAAATAAGCTAAAGGAACTAGAAAAAGCTAAGATAATAAGCTGTAAATTGAAAATAAGCAAATAAGCAAATCTAATCCTAACTGTGGCACAAGCGGATCAGGCTTCTTGATAGCCCAAACAAGCTTATCAGATAAGCTTGAAAAGCTAAAATAAGCTTTGATCCAACAAGTTGGGCTGGTGGGGTTTTCAAAAAGCTAAGGTACAAAGATTGGGTTACAATAATGAGCTTGTGAGAAGCTTTTGAAAAACTTATGAACACTGAATGACTGATGAACTAAGTGAAATGGACAAAATTAAAAGCCACTAGCAGGCTAGTCAAATAAGCTAGAGATTGGAAACTAAACACTGGAACCATGAGACAGCTAGGTAAGCTTCTCAAAAAGCTAAAGTACAAGAGTTAAAGCTAACTGATAAGCTCTTGATGAGCTTATGAAACTAGATGGCTCACTGTGCACAGGGCACTTTTTCAGACTAGGACTAAAAAGAAGCTAAGAAATAAGCTGCTAAATAAGCTATCTAGAAAATATAAAAAATACTAAGATAAAGCTGAACAACTATATTTTAATATTCCAAAAGCTTAAGACTTGAAAGCTAATGTTAAGTCCTATAAAAATTAATCTATTTTATTCAAAAACGACCAAATTGAAAATTTTGACTTTTAATATTACACTAACTAGTTGACTTAAGTGAACTTTAAGTTGATTCTACTAACTGATTATGATGTATTAAGCTAAATTAAGATGAGATTAAGCTAAAGTAACAAGTTCTAAGCTACTTTGATGAATTTTATAACTTAAATCCTAACAGTTAACTAATTGAGTGGAATTAAAAGAGATTTTGACTTTTTACAAAGTAAGGACTGGTTTTTCTTGTCTATATGAGCTAATATGACCTAATGAGACATGCCACAAACAAGAACAAAGGATAGAATACTTTCTAACACAGTTAACAAATCAAAACCAAACAGTCCTTTATGAGACTGATTGGAAGATTTTCAAATGATTTCAAGGATTAGGAACATGCCACTGATTTAAGAACTTGTATTATCATATAATGAGACTGAATGAGTATAAAATAACAATAATAACAACAAAGACTTTGCTAATGACACTTATTCTAATTTGACTGTTAAACTAAAATTTATAGTAACTATAAATTAAAAAGAACAAGCATGTAATATTAAGCTATACTCTAACTAGCAAACACTAAATAAGCCTAAAAGCACATAGATAAGCAGTTTATAAGGACTGTAAAAGTGAAATGCCAAAATTGAGCAAAAGGCTTACAAGTTGGATTCCAAGTGAAAACTGAAAACCAATGCTTGAAAACACTTCCTATAGCTTCCCAAGAAGCTCTAAACCAAAGGGCAATCCATTATTAACCCTGCTCCAACTGTGATTATCATTTCTTGTGATTTTTAATTTTTTGACTGATTTTTTTTTTGTATTTTCTTGTATTTTTGGTTTTTGCTTCTAAACTGATTTTAATGGGTTTCTAATAGCTTAAATAAGCTATATAGGAGCTTATATTAGCTTATGAGTCCTTAACAACAGCTACAAACAACATTTGATCTTATCATGAGATTTTTGAAATGAAAATTGCATAAACTTGAAAATGAAGCTTAACACTGAAATTGAAACTGAAAAAGGTTCACATTCACTTGAAATAACTTAAACAGAGTACTTGGAAGCTTAAATTTATACTGGTATTTGAAAACTAATTAAAACGACATAAATAAACTAAAATTACTCTCTCCTTTTTCTCTTCTCTGCTTCACCTTTCTTTATATTGATCTTTTAGACTCCCCACATGTCTCTGAATCTTTCCCATCAACAATCTTGGCCATTGATTCAGTCAAACTCATCTCAACCATTTAAATGAAATTTGGCGCCAAAAGTAGTTTATATAACTTGCAGCCGAAATTTTGCAATTAATGCACTTTGGAAGCTTGTACATGTTGAGGAGACACAAAGGAAAAGGTATTTGGCCTAGTTGGAATATTTGGAAAGAAAAACAGGGGAAAGTATGGTTTTGAAGATAAAGTGGTGGAGATGCATTAACTGCGGTTGTGGGCTAGTTTGTGAGGAGGGGGTGAGCTGGGAGAGTAGTATAGGTGAGGTGGAGGGAACAGGTGGTGGAGAAAACCACCTGGTTTTGTGGTTGCAGGCGTGGGAGAGACGAGTGTACAGTAGAGGTGGTTTTTGGCGGGTTTGACTTATTTTGACCGAGGGTTGATATTGGGCTTGGGACTGGACCAGCTGGGTAATGGGTTGTGTTTGTGTTTTGGATTGGATAATAACATAAAGGGTCCGTTTGGTTTGGTATTAATACAAGGACCATTCATGTAATTCCACCAAACTTGAGGGGTTGAACCTGAACTTTTTCCAATGTTCACACAAGGACCATTCCTGCCAAATATGAATAGTACAAGGACCATAGTTGATTATTTTCCATTTTTAAATATCCAAGGACCATTTATGTCATTTTTCAAAGTTTAGGGACTAAAGTTGTAATTTTGAAATTTTAAATTTCAAGGACCAATTTTGACAACTCAGGAATCCCTAGGGACTTTAAATAACATTTTTCTTTATTTTGATTTACCAGGGACTGATTTTGACAACTTTTGAAACTTGGGGGACTAAAACTGCCAATTATGCAAACTTGATACGTTTTTCACCTGATTTTGGTATTTTTGCATTTAAAACACATAAAACACTTATTTGTGATATTTTTATCATTTTGATGCATTTCTGAGTGTTTTCAGATGTTTTTGCAGTCTAAAAGGTATAAAAATGATGAGTATTTAGACACTCATCAATCCCCCACACTAAGATATTGCTAGTCCCTAGCAATGTTTTGAAACTTTAATGGATTTCATCTCTTTACCAAAAGCCATTACTTCTGGAGTAGCCAATTGTTTTAGTTCAAGTAAGAACCTTGGCACAATGATAACCAAATGATTTTGAGCAAATCACCAGCTGTAAACGGTTTTGATTTGTCTTTACCAGAAGCCGTTTGCTTCTGGACTAGCCAACTCTTAGATAAATTATCAATATTATCTTTGGTGAGTCGATTACCAATTATGGCTTTCCAACTGCCTTTACCACAAGCCATAAACTTGCGGGCTAGCCAACTTTTCACTAATTAAAGATATGGCGAGCTGAACACCATACAATTTTGGGCAAATTGCAAGCCATCAACGGATTTGATAAATCTTTACCAAGAGCCGTTTGCTCCTGGATTAGCCAATCCTTATGTGGGTTAGACATGGTGGACTGATTACCATTTGCTGAGTAAGTGAAAAACACTTACTCCAAAAAAAAATTGGCCAAAAACGGGGGAATTGGGTGGTATAATTACATGATAAAATTCGTGAGAATTCCCCCCCACACTTAGAAATGAATATTGCCCTCAATATTCAAAGTACCGGCGGTTATGCCGAAACATAGAACGTGAAAGGGAAATACTACGGCCATTATTTTATTTTTGATATATACACATTTTTTTTTAGAGAGTACTTATATACAACAGCGGGGGGCAACTCCCCCACACTAGGGTGGTAGAAAGTAGAAAGAAGTCAGAAATATGGGTGAAAACCCATATGGTGTGCTACTGTTTTTGATTCCCGAGTCACTAGCTTGACTCGATCCCCGCATTCATTGGTTCATGGGGAAAGTTTGTAGATCCGGGACAACCACGGGTGGAATGTCCTCTCCAAAATAGTGTTTTAATCGATGACCATTCACTTTAAAATTTGGACCATCGGGTTGAGATAACTCAATAGTACCATAAGGATAAACCTTAGCAATAGTAAATGGACCAGACCAACGGGACTTAAGCTTTCCCGAGAATATCTTCAATCTTGAATTGAAAAGAAGGACTCGATCACCAACGTTGAAAACGCGGCTCTTAATTTTGGAGTCATGAATCTTCTTTGTCTTTTGTTTGTAGATCAAAGAGTTCTCGTATGCTTGATCACGGAGTTCATTTAGTTCATTCATTTGAACTTTCCTGTGATCACCAGCTGTCTGAATATCGAAGTTTGCATGTTTCAAGGCCCAGTATGCTTTGTGCTCGAGCTCAATCGGAAGATGACATGCCTTTCCGTATACAAGCTTGTATGGAGTACACCCGATTGGTGTTTTATAAGCTGTACGGAAGGCCCAGAGTGCGTCATCCAGTTTATCCGACCAGGATGCACGGTTTTCGCCTACTGTCCTTTCAAGAATTCTTTTTATACCATGGTTGGAAACTTCCACTTGCCCACTTGTTTGGGGGTGGTATGCAGTAGAGAGACGGTGGGTTACACCATACTTTTGCATGACTCGATCAAATTGGTCATTGCAGAAATGTGTACCACGATCACTGATTATAGCTCGCGGAGTTCCAAACCTAGCAAAAAGAGATTTTAAAATTTTCACAACTACTCGGGCATCATTAGTAGGTAAAGCTTTCGCTTCAACCCATTTTGACAAATAGTCAACAGCCACAAGTATGTATTTGTTTCCTCGAGATGATGGAAATGGCCCCATAAAGTCAATGCCCCAGATGTCAAAGATCTCACAAACTTGAATGGCATTTTGCGGCATTTCATTTCTTTGCGAGATATTTCCGTGACGCTGACAAGCGTCACATGCTTTGACAAATTCGTGGGCATCCTTGTAAATAGTGGGCCAATAAAACCCGGAATCAAACACCTTTTTGGCGGTGTAGTTTGGACTATGATGGCCCCCGGTGGGTCCAGCATGGCAAGCTTTGAGAATGTCCATAGCTTCCTGTCCATAAACACACCGTCGGATGACTTGATCCGCACAGATTTTGAATAAGTAGGGGTCGTCCTAGAAGTAATGTTTAACATCCTTGAAGAATTTGTTCTTCTGTTGGGTCGACATCCCTTTCACTATGAAGTTACCCACATGGTAATTTGCGAAGTCAGCAAACCATGGGGTAGTAGAGTTTCCACGAAAAGAAACCGCATTGAGTGTCTCGAGAGGAAATGTTTCATTTATTTCCTTTTTCTCGAAAACATCTTGGTGAGGGTTTTCTAGACGGGACAGATGATCAGCAGCCAGGTTCTCAGCTCCTTTTTTATCACGTATAATGATATCAAATTCTTGCAGGAGGAGAACCCAACGGAGCAATCTCGGCTTTGCATCTTGTTTTGCAAAGAGATATTTGAGAGCCGAGTGATCCGTATACATCACGCATTTGGTCAAGATTAGATATGGCCGAAACTTCTCAAATGCATACACCACAGCTAATAGCTCTTTTTCTGTGGTGGTGTAATGAGTTTGAGCTTCAGTCATTGTTTTACTTGCGTAGTGGATAGGCTGAAAATGCTTGTTTCTGCGTTGCCCTAGGACTGCACCGATAGCAAAATCACTTGCATCGCACATGAGTTCAAAAGGCAAATCCCAGTCGGGAGCAACGAGAATGGGTGCTTCAGTAAGCTTTTTCTTTAATGTTTCAAAAGCTTTGATGCACTCAGGTGAGAAGATAAAAGGAGCATCTTTTTCAAGAAGATGGGTCATAGGCCGGGCGATTTTTGAAAAGTCTTGTATGAATCTACGATAAAAACCGGCATGACCTAAAAAACTCCTAATACCTTTGACGGTAGTAGGATGAGGTAATTTAGCAATAACATCGACTTTTGCTCTATCTACCTCAATCCCGTTTTTCGAAATCTTATGGCCAAGGACTATGCCTTCTTTGACCATAAAGTGGCTCTTCTCCCAATTTAGACAAAGATTGGTGTCTTCACACCGTTTTAGCATTTTATCTAAATGGGAGAGACATGTTTGAAACGAGTCCCCAATGACCGAGAAGTCATCCATAAACACCTCCATTGTTTCCCCGATCATGTCGTGGAAAATTGCCATCATACATCGTTGGAACGTGCCAGGAGCATTACATAGGCCAAAAGGCATACGCCTGTAGGCAAAAGTTCCGTATGGGCAGGTGAATGTGGTCTTTTCTTGATCCCGTGGATCAATGGGGATCTGAAAATAACCCGAGAAACCATCAAGGAAACAATAGTACTCGTTCCCTGCTAATCTCTCAAGCATTTGGTCCATGAAGGGTAGAGGAAAATGGTCTTTTCGGTTGGCGTCATTCAACTTACGATAATCAATGCAAACACGCCATCCCGTAACCAATCAAGTTGGAATTAACTCGTTTTCTTCATTTGTGACAACAGTTATGCCACCCTTTTAGGAACACAGTGAATTGGGCTAACCCAAGGACTATCAGAGATCGGGTAAATTAATCCTGCATCAAGAAGTTTAAGAACCTCTTGTTTAATAACATCATGGATTTTTGGATTTACTCGTCTCTGATGTTGGACTGCTGGTTTGAAGTCATCCTCCATCAAGATTTTGTGAGTACAAAACTCAGGGTTGATACCCTTAATGTCGGAGAGTTTCCAAGCAATTGCTTGCTTGTGTGACTTCAAGACCTTTATAAGAGCAGCTTTTTCATCTTTACTCAAATCTCGAGCAATAATGACGGGTAATTTATCATCACCCTCAAGAAATGCATACTCGAGATGAGGTGGTAAGTCCTTAAGTTCGACTTCAGGAAATTCTTCAGTTTTCTCAACTGACTTGACTTCCTTATTATGAAGCTCGACGGGAGGGAGTGGAGATGGATCATCATTAAGCAACTTCTCAATGAGAAGAATATCTCCCTCAATGTCGATGGGAGCGTGATCAATTTCCCATGGAACTGAATCACTAGACAAGTATGCTTCAATCTCTTCCAAGATGAAGTCACTTTCCTCAAATGGAGTGAGAGAAGGAGTAGAATTGGCAATGATGGGTTGAGATGAATGAGTGAGATTATCACTCGAAGAATTATGATCATAACCAAGAACTTCTTGAGAGTACTCTTCAGTAGCAACATCAATGATATCTATTCGGTTAACCGACTCAGAATCATAGTTTGCGGAGTACCTCGAAGTTTGATCAAGGTTAAAAGTGACAGCTTCATTACCCACACGTAATGTGATTTCTTGCTCAAATACATCAATGAGAGCACGGCCCGTTCTCAGAAATCCTCGTCCAACAATGAGAGGAACCCGTGGATCAGCATCGAAATCAACAACTACAAAGTCAGCTGGAAAATGGAACTTTCCTACTTTCACGAATACGTCCCCGGCAATGCCAAGCGGACGGGATATTGTACGATCTGCAAGCTCGAGAGTCATGCATGTAGGAATAAGGTCCGGAAGAGAAAGTTTCTTCCATACTGAATGAGGCATCAGGTTGATGCTTGCACCAAGATCTGCTAAGGCAAAGCATTCAACCATTCCTGGAAATACACAAGGTAAGAGAAATTTTCCGGATCTCCAAGCTTTTCTAGAAGCTTCTTCAAGATAACTGCAGAGCAGTTCTCGTTCAGAGGAGTTTTAGCCATTTCAAACAGCTTTTCCTTGTTGCTTAACATGTGTTTGAGAGTTGATGCAAACTTGGGCATCAGCATGATAGCATCGGCAAAGCTTATGTCAAAATGTAGTTCTTGGAAAATTTGAAAAATTTGTCCATTTGATGACTGGCTTTTTCGCGGAGCTTTTGCTCATTCAAACGTGATGGGTAAGGAATAGAAGATTTGGATTTGGGGTTTTCAACGGGAGCTACTGGAGGTTCAAAAACAACTCCTGGATTGGATTTGGGTTTCTGGACAACTTGAGGTTGGACATCGTTGGTACCTCCGTTATTAGTAGGAAGTTCCTTGTCCTTTGTAGTCTCAGGTTCACTTTCCACTACCTTCGGGAGAGAAGAAGAGGTAGTAGGAATAGCGGGTCCATTGTATGAAACACCACTTCTGGTTGTGATCGCCTTTGCATCGCCCCTCGGGTTAGCGATCGTGTTGCTCGGAAGTTTTCCTGAGCCCGAGGGTTGATCATTTAAAGACTTCTTAAGATCAGCAATCTGACTAACCAACAACCTGTTCATTTCATCTTGGGATTTCATGAATTGTTTCAATAACTCATCAGATGATGGTCCAGTTGGAACAATGGCTTGAGTTTGATTAGGAAAATTCTGGCCTCTAATGTTCGGATTAGGGCCTTGATGTTGAAAATTTCCTTGGTTAGGATTCATATTCCCATGAAATTGATTCCCTCGATTGAAATTGTTTTGATTAAGGTTTCCTTGATGTTGGAAACCTTGATTTGGTCCGGGATAGAAATTACCTTGGTTTTGATAACCTTGGTTCATTCTAGGTTGGTTCTGATTCCGGTTTTGCATGTTAGGATTCTGGCTAAAACCGGGTGGTCCTTGATAGGTATTAGCACGGTAGCTTGGTTCATTTTGAGGACGGTATTGATTACCTCCCTGATGTGAAGTACCGGCTATAGCATTGGCTTCAAACGGACTACCATCGGTGGCAGTACAGTTGTAGTATGCATGAGGGCCACCACAAGTAACACAGACCTCGACTTTCTTCACTTCACCATGTGATGGTGTCTGTGTGAAAGTGACTTTCTTTTGGTTAGCAAGAACCAAAGCCTGAACAATATCTGTGAGTTTGTCAATCTTAGCATCGGTGCTAGATGTACTCACGTGAGATGAAGTAGAAGGTCCTGCATTAGACTGAGACTGATATGTCTTTGTTCGGAAAGGGCGGACCTGGGACTTGTTTTCAATGATTTGCAAAGCTTCTTTTGTGGTCTTGCTCAGGAAATTACCTCCCGCGGAGGCATTTAAAGAGTCTTGGTTAGTTTGGTTCAAACCATTGTAGAAAGTATCCATTTGCATTAACTCGGTAAAACCATGATGCGGACACTTGCGGAGCAACTCTTTGTAACGATCCCATGCCTCCCCGAATGATTCATCAAATCTTTGAGAAAATTTCATTATCTCATTTTTAAGACTTGTAGTTCGGGATGGAGGATAGAATTCGTTAACAAACTTAGTGACTAGATCCTCCCATGTCTCAATGGAACGAGGGGGTTGTTTCTCAAGCCAATTCCGGGCTTGTCCCTCTAGAGAGAATGGGAACAGAAGAAGCTTAATTGCTTCATGTGGGACATTCTTGTATTTGATGGTAGATGCAATCTTGTTGAACCATCGAATATGTGCATGAGGATCATCCCGCTCAAAACCATAAAATTGGCTTTGGGTTACCAGATTAAGCAACCCGGTTTTGAGCTCAAAGGTATCAGCCACGATGGCTGGGACAATAATGGCATCTCCGTAACCCTCGATGGGTGCTTGGAGAAGCTCATTCATCGGCTTGTCTTCTGCCATTACGACAGGGGGTGGTGGTGTTAGACGTTCCTCAGTCACGGCTGAAGGAGCAGAACGTCCTCTACGCCTACGAGGAATATTTGCAAGCTAAGAAAGTGGACTTGTAGAGCTGGAAGAACGAGTGCGCATGCACTAAGTTTAAAAATCAATTTTCAAAACAAATGCGAGGCAAAACGACAAGTGAACTTAATCAATAATCACAAATGAAATGGCTTCTTTGAAAAAGGTACACCAAATCACAAGGACACACAGGCAAGTTTTGATCTGTTGTTCGGGAACTTATTAATGGTCACACCCCCAGTTGGTAGGTGTACTGCCTTGATTTGCGGTGGTTGATTTTTATGTATTTATTAAGTACCACTAAAAAGACGTAGGTATGAATATGTGCTAAGGGTTTAAAAACTTTTGGACAATATTTTTGGTATCGTCTCGTTTAACCAAGTCGTACTGCTTTAAGAATCACCTTAAAGAAAATACAAGATAGAAAACGTTACGATTGTTTTGTTGTTTTATATTTTTTTGGTGTTGTTAACACTTTAGGAAAAGTGTTAATGACTTTTTGATATCTTAAAAAAACTGTTTACAAAAGGTGGTATATGTGCAAGTACGGGTCTGAAAAGGTTTAAGACACGCTAAAGCCATCCCGGCAGCGGCGCCAAAATTTGATCGGTTTCCAAACAGTCAAGTTTATCACACAAGCTAACCACTTGTGAATGGTCAACCGTAATAAAATTCAAACAGCTCAGAAACAAATGCAATTAAGATCTGGAGAGTATAGTGTTTCCACAGGTCGTTAAGTCCCACGGAGGATTAATGGTGTTTAACACTTTCAGATGTCGAATAATCACTAAGGATAGTGATCAGTAAGGATTTTAGAATATTTATATCTAAAGAAAAAGTTTTGTAAATTACAGGGGCTTAAATGCAAATTAAAGAAAATTAAAAAGTTAAATTATATTAAATAAACGCTATCACTATTTTTAAAATGATGTTTTTCTTGATTTATAAAACAAAATAACTTAAATAAACTATTTTAATTGAAGCGTAAACCTAAATTACCTAAAAACGTGACCTAGAATGAAAACACGCGTTATGTATAAAAATTACGCGAGTGCGCAAGGAAAAACGTAAAATTTGTGAAATAAAAATCCTACGAGTGTAAAAACAATTTTCTTACTTACTATATGACAAAAGAAAATTTTAGAAAAAAGATTTATATTTTTTTGACTTTTATATTTTTTATTATGAATTAAATACTATTTTAGACTAATTAAATGATTAAAAATACTAAAACTATTTAGAAAATTCTGAAACTTTTTTAGAAAATACTTTATATCAATACAAGGCTAGGAAAAATACAAAAGAGGTAACAACTTATTTGAATAAGCTGTAAATAAGCTAAAGAGTACGAATAAGCTAAAATGGAAAACAAGACTTATGTATTAAATTGTGCAAACCATAACCAGTCAAAGACCCAAGGGCAGATGGTAGTGTGTGTGTGTGGTGAGCTGGGTGGCCAGGGTTCGAATCCCAGCACTGGCTTTTTTTATTTTTATTTCTTTTTGGGCTTTTTCTTTTTGAAACTGATTAAGCTACTAAATATAAACAACTTTTAAAAAGACAAACTTTTTAGAACTTAAAAATAAGCTCAGAATAAGCTTATTTAGCTTAACAGTACACTATATGAACTTTTTAAGACTAGGATTCTTCAAATTAAGCTAAAAGTTGGAAAATAAGCCAAGAGCTTATGGAAAAAGCTAAGATGGACTGAAAGAACTTTAAATAAGCTAAAGGAACTAGAAAAAGCTAAGATAATAAGCTGTAAATTGAAAATAAGCAAATAAGCAAATCTAATCCTAACTGTGGCACAAGCAGGACTGCAGGCTTCTTGATAGCCCAAACAAGCTTATCAGATAAGCTTGAAAAGCTAAAATAAGCTTTGATCCAACAAGTTGGGCTGGTGGGGTTTTCAAAAAGCTAAGGTACAAAGATTGGGTTACAATAATGAGCTTGTGAGAAGCTTTTGAAAAACTTATGAACACTGAATGACTGATGAACTAAGTGAAATGGACAAAATTAAAAGCCACTAGCAGGCTAGTCAAATAAGCTAGAGATTGGAAACTAAACACTGGAACCATGAGACAGCTAGGTAAGCTTCTCAAAAAGCTAAAGTACAAGAGTTAAAGCTAACTGATAAGCTCTTGATGAGCTTATGAAACTAGATGGCTCACTGTGCACAGGGCACTTTTTCAGACTAGGACTAAAAAGAAGCTAAGAAATAAGCTGCTAAATAAGCTATCTAGAAAATATAAAAAATACTAAGATAAAGATGAACAACTATATTTTAATATTCCAAAAGCTTAAGACTTGAAAGCTAATGTTAAGTCCTATAAAAATTAATCTATTTTATTCAAAAACGACCAAATTGAAAATTTTGACTTTTAATATTACACTAACTAGTTGACTTAAGTGAACTTTAAGTTGATTCTACTAACTGATTATAATGTATTAAGCTAAATTAAGATGAGATTAAGCTAAAGTAACAAGTTCTAAGCTACTTTGATGAATTTTATAACTTAAATCCTAACAGTTAACTAATTGAGTGGAATTAAAAGATATTTTGACTTTTTACAAAGTAAGGACTGTTTTTTCTTGTCTATATGAGCTAATATGACCTAATGAGACATGCCACAAACAAGAACAAAGGATAGAATACTTTCTAACACAGTTAACAAATCAAAACCAAATAGTCCTTTATGAGACTGATTGGAAGATTTTCAAATGATTTCAAGGATTAGGAACATGCCACTGATTTAAGAACTTGTATTATCATATAATGAGACTGAATGAGTATAAAATAACAACAATAACAACAAAGACTTTGCTAATGACACTTATTCTAATTTGACTGTTAAACTAAAATTTATAGTAACTATAAATTAAAAAGAACAAGCATGTAATATTAAGCTATACTCTAACTAGCAAACACTAAATAAGCCTAAAAGCACAGAGATAAGCAGTTTATAAGGACTGTAAAAGTGAAATGCCAAAATTGAGCAAAAGGCTTACAAGTTGGATTCCAAGTGAAAACTGAAAACCAATGCTTGAAAACACTTCCTATAGCTTCCCAAGAAGCTCTAAACCAAAGGGCAATCCATTATTAACCCTGCTCCAACTGTGATTATCATTTCTTGTGATTTTTAATTTTTTTGACTGATTTTTTTGTATTTTCTTGTATTTTTGGTTTTTGCTTCTAAACTGATTTTAATGGGTTTCTAATAGCTTAAATAAGCTATATAGGAGCTTATATTAGCTTATGAGTCCTTAACAATAGCTACAAACAACATTTGATCTTATCATGAGATTTTTGAAATGAAAATTGCATAAACTTGAAAATGAAGCTTAACACTGAAATTGAAACTGAAAAAGGTTCACATTCACTTGAAATAACTTAAACAGAGTACTTGGAAGCTTAAATTTACACTGGTATTTGAAAACTAATTAAAACGACATAAATAAACTAAAATTACTCTCTCCTTTTTCTCTTCTCTGCTTCACCTTTCTTTATATTGATCTTTTAGACTCCCCACATGTCTCTGAATCTTTCCCATCAACAATTTTGGCCATTGATTCAGTCAAACTCATCTCAACCATTTAAATGAAATTTGGCGCCAAAAGTAGTTTATATAACTTGCAGCCGAAATTTTGCAATTAATGCACTTTGGAAGCTTGTACATGTTGAGGAGACACAAAGGAAAAGGTATTTGGCCTAGTTGGAATATTTGGAAAGAAAAACAGGGGAAAGTATGGTTTGAAGATAAAGTGGTGGAGATGCATTAACTGCGGTTGTGGGCTAGTTTGTGAGGAGGGGGGTGAGCTGGGAGAGTAGTATAGGTGAGGTGGAGTGAACAGGTGGTGGAGAAAACCTCCTGGTTTTGTGGTTGCAGGCTTGGGACTGGACCAGCTGGGTAATGGGTTGTGTTTGTGTTTTGGATTGGATAATAACATAAAGGGTCCGTTTGGTTTGGTATTAATACAAGGACCATTCATGTAATTCCACCAAACTTGAGGGGTTGAACCTGAACTTTTTCCAATGTTCACACAAGGACCATTCCTGCCAAATATGAATAGTACAAGGACCATAGTTGATTATTTTCCATTTTTAAATATCCAAGGACCATTTATGCCATTTTTCAAAGTTTAGGGACTAAAGTTGTAATTTTGAAATTTTAAATTTCAAGGACCAATTTTGACAACTCAGGAATCCCTAGGGACTTTAAATAACATTTTTCTTTATTTTGATTTACCAGGGACTGATTTTGACAACTTTTGAAACTTGGGGGACTAAAACTGCCAATTATGCAAACTTGATACGTTTTTCACCTGATTTTGGTATTTTTGCATTTAAAACACATAAAACACTTATTTGTGATATTTTTATCATTTTGATGCATTTCTGATTGTTTTCAGATGTTTTTGCAGTCTAAAAGGTATAAAAATGATGAATATTTAGACACTCATCAGTGTACATCGTTGTCCTCAACTGAAGCAGAATATGTAGCCATGTCGGCGTGTTGTGCTCAAGTCATTTGTATGAGAACACAACTCAAAGACTATGGTTACGTATTTCACAGAATTCTGATGTACTGCGACAATCGAAGTGCTATTGCAATCTCGTGCAACTCCGTCCAACATTCGAAGTCCAAGCACATCGATCTTCGATATCATTTCATAAAGGAGCATGTGGAAAAGGGTACCGTTGAATTATATTTTGTGGGTACTGAACACCAAAGCCTATGAGGTGTTTGACTCCAGAAGAACTGGACGAACTTTTGACACATTCTTAAAACCAGTCAAACACCAAAACCTCTTTTTTAAATATTTTATCAAAAAACAAAATAGACAAATATAAAATTTCATAAAATTCAAAAATATTCTTCTCTCTCAATTTCTCTCAACATTGCAAGTACAAATCTTCCGTCAACACTTTGCTCATCAAACAATTCAATATTTTATCGATCAAGTATTGAGGGGGAGAATGTAAATATTTTCTGTTTCATAAAACCTTGTACTTGCATGTTACCCAGTATTGGTTGTATCTTTGATAATGGTGGATACATTTCTTGCTTCTTGACACTCCTCGGACCCAAATTTGTAAAATTTCTCTATTTCTAAAGTCGAGGGGGGTGTCGTCAAGTTTCTTTCCAAATTTATACTTATTGCTTAACCAAAATGGAAGTTATGGGCTATGGATGAAAATGGTTGAGGTGGAGGGGCCATAATTGACAAATGTTTAAACTTAATTTTACAAAACTCTCCACCTAATACACTTTAACATTTATGTCAAGCATTTAAGATTTCACCAACCTTCATCCACGCTCAAAATTCAAACCTCAAATCCGTGTTATAAACTTCAAATTTGTAAGTGTTTATAGCTTCTTTGAGCAATTTCAAACATTGGTTTTAAATCGTTTGCAAATCCAATGGGTTGATTTCCATCTATCAACGATTTTAGTTTTACGCGTAAGCGTATAAACTAGGAATCATTTTTGGTTGATTCTGATGAAATGGATTGTGTTTTCAAAGTTAATATCAAGTTTTAAAACCATTTTCATCAAGAAATCTAACCAAGAAACTGTTTTGAATCACTTTTCAAATTTAGGGTTTATGCGTGAAATTAGGTGTTTTCCATTGCGTGCATTTTAGGACAATTAGTGGCTTGATAGATGTTTGTTACATGCTTAACTAACCTAAGAAGCCTTTGAATCTCACACAGATACTACAAAATGGTGGAATTAAACTTTAGGGTTTAAGTAATCGAATAAGAGGGTAATTTTGATTCATGAGCTTTTAGATGTTAAAACTTGTTTCATTCATCTCATATGGGTCCTAATTCATCCCAGAAATCATTTGGTTGTGTTTACATGGTTAGATTGTTTAAGCTTAGGATTTAAAGAATTAGGGTTTATCTTTGCGCTTAAGCAAACTTTACACGTAACCTGAATCAACTTAATATGCTATGTGATTTTTTAAAGGGATTGAATTAAGTGCTAATGAAGATGTTATGATCAATTTATTTTCAGGTTTTACGCATGCATAATCAGAATCAAGGGTAAAAATGGCCTTACGCTTAAAGGATCACCTTATGCGTAGCAGTTACGCATAAGAGAAATCTTACGCGTAACCTTTACGCATAAGGTTCTACATTGGGACTACGCGTATCCTGTGAAGGATATGCGTAAACTTGGATTCTTACGCATAAGGTTCACTCTTACGGATAAGCCTTATGCCAAGAGCCTTCTCCTACGCGTAAGATGGACTCCTACGCATAAGCTTAGCTCTACGCGTATGGTTACTATGTTTACGCATAAGCTTACAATCTTACGCTTAAGCCATTATTTTAACTTTTCTTATGAAATATTACGCGTACAAACTTGTAAATAAGTTACTCATAATGTCACAAGACCAAAATGTCACTAATAAGCTGTAATAGTTAAAATGTTGTGTGAATGAGTGAAAATTTGGACTTTAAAATTCAAAATTAATATACTCACGAAACTTATCACGACTACTTTGGACTGTTGGACAACAAGTGACATTGGACTCGTAACATTCATTAATATAACATATTCAATAATTGGACAATAAAATCAAATTTTGACTAACATAATGTCTTTCGATATGTTGGTTCTTTTGGCTCAATATCTTTCAGATCACGATATGGACATCACCATGGAAAACGTTAACGCACCAAACGAGCTCACAATGGAAGACATATTCCCGACTGGTTATAGTATGAAGCTTGGAAAGAACAACCTTAAGGTTGATTTTGAGAACTTCACATGCTCAGAGTCTTCATGCCGAATTGCTGTGGATATTCTTAAGTCTCATCCCTACAACAACATGCTCACAAACTCTGCAACTGTGCCGGAGATCTACATTCACCAATTTTGGCATACAATGAAAAAGGTGGATGGTCAAGATGCTGTCATGGTTACTCTTAATGATAAGCAGGTCACCGTCACTGTTGCTGATTTACGAGCAATTCTTCTGCTCCCTGCTATCCAGCCTGCTGAGTATGTGCCAATTCCAACTGAAGAGGCTACACTACAATTCATGGTCGATATTGGCTATGATGAAGCTGCGGGAATTATTACCAAGCATTCTTCAGTAGATTTAAAGAACATTCCTCAGCCGTGGAGAACTTTATACATCATGATCGCCAAGTCTGTTTCCGGAAGAGACAGCGGTCATGAACATCCGAAACTAATGCACCTACAAATCTTCTGGGGCATGGTCAACAAGATGCACATCGACTATGCAAGTCTGATCTGGGAAGACATGATGTCTCACCTCAAGAAGCCTGGCACAAAGGTTCCTTTCATCAGATACACAAAGTTGTTGATCCAGAAGATACTCGGGAATAATCTGGACATTCCCTTGAGACTTGACGACCCCAACCATCATTCTGCGTTGTTTGAGGCTACATTAAATGTTGTCAGATTTAAAGACTCATCAACAAAGAAACAAGGTGTAGTACTGACTGACTGCCTACTCACTGATGACATTAAAAGTCTTCAATCGTATTCACGATACCAAGAAGCAGTGGCCTTAGGCAAAGTCGGATTCATGGATGAAAAGTCTTCCGCCATCCCAGTCAAGAAGACCAGAAGATCAGGTAGTGTTGGAAGTGTTTCAAGCACTGGAAATGCTCGTAAGTATCCTAAGAGGAATCCTCCCCGCAAACGGAAAGTTCCATCTGAAGGTGCCATTCCTAATCTCAAACCGGAAACTAAATTAGAGGATCAAGAATCCTAGGATACCGAGACTGATGAGAAGATTCACTATTCTGAGTCTGTTATGGATTATACAACATCACTAAGGATAGCTAACAACCCACAAAGTCCCAAAGCAGATAAGGGTAAGACTCCAGTGGCTGAAGAAGAAGAAGAAAGCTCAGATGATGAACCTAAGGATGAGGACAGAGAGTACCACAAGACTCTCAAAGACCTAAGGATAAAGCATATTGCTTCTGAATTCAATCGTCAACAAACTAGAGGAACTGGAGGTTCCAGTGGTGGTGCACTATCCATACCAGTTCGTGATGCGGTTAATCAACCCGATAAGCAAACTGGTACCACCACTCTGGAATCTACAGAACAACAGCAGCAAGAGGATGACATCATCTTCGACTTTGAAAAAGAAGACAAGGAGAACAATGAGAAGATTACCGATGAAGATATTGAGGAAGCTGCTCGGGAAAGAGCTGAAGAGGAAGCTCGAGCTAAAGCTAAAGAAGAAGCTAGGGTAAAGGCTGAATAAGAGGTTAAAGCTCGCGAAGAAGCTGATAATTATCTCCTAGATAATCCTGATTACAACCCTGAAGGGACTTCTGAGCCACCAAAAGACCCAGAGCCATCTCATCACTCATATTCATCAGATTCTTCATCTCATTCATCACCACCACCATCCAAAGATGCTACCACAAGATCCACATCCAAATCAGTCAAGAAACCGACCGATACTTGGGCATCACGTGCCAAGACAAAGATTGTCAAAGCTATTAGACAAGCAAGGAAACGCAATGTTGTCAACAAGAAACTGAACCAGCTTGCCGACAGAGTCAATCTACTTCAGAACGTGATAAACGAGTTTTAGGAAGAAAGAGAACAGATCCAGCAGTTTCTCAATCGAGACATACAGGGTGAAATGGACAATACGATTAGGGACTACACTCATAAGTTCCTTCTCGACACTGTCCCTGGAGTCACAAGAGAGATGTTCGCCAGACAACTCTTTCCACATCTCATGTCATTGGTCAAGCATACACTGGCTAATACCCCTGCTGTTATGGAAATCAAACCAGTCCCGTCTCCGGTTGTCTCTGATGCGGAATTGATCTCCAAGCTTGTTATGCAAATGTCTCAACGATCTGCAACATTTACTTCTGACGAAGCTAAACTTTTTGAGGCATTACTGGAATATCAACTCAAAACATCGTGTAAAGAGTCAGCTGAAAGGGCTAAGCGACCAAGAGATGACGATGATGCAGACAAAGATTCTGAGCTAAAACGCAAAAAGAAAAATTGCGAATCCACATCTATGCCTCCACCACCCCAAAGGACCACCACCACCAAAAGATCTTCACAACGTCCTCCTGCTAGTGACAAACCTCAGGACTCTGAGTCTCCACCACCAACGGAGAAAACTGGTGACCATTTCGGATACACCGGTGGTGATGACGAAGAGATTCCTGAGCCCCAACAAACGCCCTCATCAACACCATCAACCAAGCATCATTCAGCATCATCCTTTAAGCCACAGAAGAAGAAGTCTACAACAGTTGTATCTTGGTTGGATGAAGATGACACTGCTGAATATGACTGATTTTCAAAGCTTGTTGATGCAACCCCTCAATTATCGAAAGGCCAAGAACCGGTAGATGGTCGAACCATGGAGCATGTCAAGATCATTCAAGAAAAGTTTAAAGTGAAGAAGATGACGAAAGCAGAGTTAAGACGAATCAAGAACGATGCCTTTCAACTGCTAAAGGACAGCTCCGACAGTGCCATTGAAGTCGAATATCATCTCGACAACATAGCACGAGCCATGTCCAACAATATTGATTGGCTCAACCCTGAATCAAACATCGACTTCACCAGACCTGACAAGGATCCTTACTACACTGACTGGACCAAGCCACTACCCACCATTGGTCAACCTGATCAACAACAGATTCCCTATTGGTACTTCTTCAACAATGACATGGAATTTCTTCAGCACGGTAGCGATGTTAGCAAGAAATACGCTACCTCACTCACCTTCCCCATCTCGGCAGCAGTCTTCTCCAATAATGTTGCTATCGAGGAAGAAGCCACTCGAATGTTTGTTGATAATGTGGTAAATTATGACCTCGATGCACTGTATGGAATTCATCATTGGCCTGAACGAAGAAGACTTTACTACAGAAGCTGCCAGGTACTCAAATCTAACAAAGAGGTGTACAGTGACCAACAGATCGTTGCTATAATGCATGTCAGCCTGTCTACTAAGTGGGACTACTCATTCCTGAAAGCAATTAAAGTCAAACGCCAAGACGAACAGGAATATGACTTTACTGAAGCGGATTTTCCGAGATTGTCACTCAATGACATTGAAGACATGTATCTTGCTAAGGTACAAGGTCGAATGCGACAGTTCTCCACCAACATCCAGCTCCAGTACATCAAGTCATTGTTGATATTCATCAGAAGCATCGTTATCCAGGAACGTGTTGAAGACCTTCAACTTGCCGTGGAATCATAACAAAAACGTGTTAATCTCACAAAACCACTGCTAAACTTTCCCGATATCAATCAACTGGCTCAGTACACCATCCTCAAGAAACCAAAATTTGGCGTAGTTTACCGTAGTGAACTTCACCATAATTGCTTCATGGCGTGCAATGAGCTTCACAAGTTTGGTGATCACACCCTGAAAAAGGTTCGTGACGGGCTTGCATATCTGTTAAAGGAGATTCATGAAGGCATCGGGTCAAAGAAACGGTGGAATTCTAGGGAAAAGAGGGATGTGAAGAAAATCATCACGAGGATTGATGAAAGGTTGTTTCGTCGCGATCAGATAAGGACTTTGGAGAGCTTTGTGGGTGGACGACAGAGTATTTCTCTTACGGGCTATCAATATCCAGAGAGAACTCCCGGTGTTATTGACGGACTGCCTGGTACTCCTTGATTATTTTCTTGATTGATTTTTGGATATTTTGATCTGTATATAATTGACCATGGCTTGTGCACACATAATAGTGTACTACCCGTACTTGTAATGAAAGGACCCTGTGGTACGCTTCAGTGCCACAATCCTATAAAAGGAGCGAAAGCTTCTTACTTTTGAGTAAAACTTATCAAAACTTTCATTTTTCAAAGTTTTGCTCAAAAGAACAAGTACTTCCCCTTATGTTTTTCAAAACCTCAAAAGTTAATATTACTTGTTGAGGGGGAGTATTTGCTAAAATCTTTGTTCACAAATTGATCTTCGTGGAAACTCCCCACAAAACTCGAAATGGACATATTCGATATCAAAAATTTCATCAAAAATAACACTTATATGCCATTTTTGAGGAGGAGAAAAATTATGTGATACAAATATGTTGGTTATTGTGATTGAATCTTCGTGCTAAGACTTAACCCATGAATTGACAAGATATGAATTGTCATACATCGAAAAGAATTGTCTTCCAAGACTTATCCGAGTAGATTGTACCTATTCGAGAAACTCATGATAGACATGAACTTTGACGGGTTTGACAACCTTTCGAGCTTTGTCCACACCTTCAAGGTAGTTATTAGAGCTAGTTGTCACCTAAAAGCTGACAATGTAACTCTTTAACTATGCAACTTAACCGTGTCTCGCGAGGAATTGTCTATCTTGAGTCAATCAATTCAAAAGTGCGCGCTCTTCTCTCACCGTGTAGATTTCTGTCAAAACTCTTAAGCACATGTGGAGGAGGAGTATTTCTGCGAATGATAAAACTATCACAGTGGTACAAAATGTTTTTACTCGTAAACACTTTGAGAGATTTTCAAGAAAATGGTTTTATGGAAACATAGGTTAGTCATGGAGTTATAAGGTGACTAAGGTTAGGAATAACCGTCCTATGATCCGCCAGAGCCGGAGGGATCTACCCAAGGACACCACCAATAGTTAGAATTTAGAAGTCCTTAGGTATGATTATAAAAAGGAGAAAATGAGAATCAGAGAAAGAAGGAGTTGAAGAATTAAAAAGAAAAGTAATGAAAAGGGTGAAAAGAAATAGCCCTCCAAATTATTCAACTTAGGGCAGACATCGGGTTCAATACATATGCTACTGGCTGTCACTAGATGACACCGGTATTGAAGATCAAAGTCGTCATGGACCCAATGACGCATGCACTAAACCTTCTTAGCCACTCAAGTTTCTCTCAACAGAAGCTTGTTTCACTCTCACAGGGAACCATACGTAAACTATCGGCTTTCTCTTAGAGATTGCTGGTATTGAAGAAGGAGACCCTCTCCCTAGTCTCCGCTTAGGAAAACCAAAGCGCAATACTGATTCTAGAGCCACGAGATTCATCAAAAGATCTCTTAGGAACACTCAACATTTCATCACTTGTCGTTCAACAATAAGGACGCAAGTGATACTATTCTAGAGTCCTACACAGATCTTAGCAATCTGTCGAGAACATTTATGAGGGGTTCACAACTGTTATCCTCAGTGATTGAATGGAAACTCCTGTCAGGGTCAACTTCAAACAGCCCTGATAGCAGGTCACTTCGGTAACTCCTTGTGGGTTATGCTTAGTGTTGTCTCAAACGGTCTACAGTCGTGGGGTGATGCTTCGGTGTACCTCAGCGACTCACCTGAACTGTAGGTGTTGTTAGGATTTAGAAAATCCAGGTATCAAAGTGTCGGTCACCTCAAGTATTTGTAATCGTTAGAAAGCTCGTAGTCGTAGTTATTTAATGTCATGTAGTATTTAGTTAAGTAACACCGTGGAGGACGGACGGGTCTTTACCTACTGTATGCCTGATCCACAGCCCGTCAGGTGGCGTTTTATTGTAAGACTATAAATACTCTCTACCTCCCAAGGTAGAGAGTTGGAGCTCATAATAAGATTTTTCTTTCTCTCACTAAAGTTCCCAAACCTCTAACTTTCTCTCTCTAAAACTCATCTTATACGCCTACTTTATTTAGTGATTTGATGTGTAAGTGAAATCCAATATGTCACAATTGGTATCAAGAGCCATAGTTAGATCATCTCTTACATATCCTTGGATTTTTAGTGGTTTTTTAGTTTAAAAAAGTGTAGTGGTTTTTGCATCATTTGGTTCATTTCTAGTGTTAAAGTTTGAATTTTGGGTGTACTTTTGTGTTTAGTATCATTGTATGTGCTTGGGTTTTGATTTGGTAAGCTTGAATCACTGTGGTTGAGCTTGTTTTGGATTGAAAAGTGTGTTTTTGAAGTTTTTCTTGGTAGCGACTTGGCTCTCGGAGTGAATTTCTACTTAGCGACTTGCTTCAGTAAAAGGTAGCGAGTTGTAGTGTTGTTTGGTGGCGAGTTAGTCCTAGCGACTTGTCTTTTGAGACAAGCCGACAAACAGTACACTTAGTGGATTCTCCACTACGGGTAGCGACTTGGTAAGGTAGCGACTTGCTTTCAATTTTGATAGCGACTTGTTCTTTAAGTTTCTTAGCGACTTGGTGTTAGCGATTTGGACTTTAGCGAGTTGCTATTTAGCGACTTGACGTCTTAGCGACTTGGTGCATAGCGACTTGCTGTCAAAATTCGTAGCGATTTGGAACTTAGCGACTTGTTTTCTTATTACTTAGCAACTTGGTGCTTAGCGACTTAGTTCAAGGATTCTTAGTGACTTGGTTGACTCTTGTGTGTAATACGGTTTTCTCTTGATTCAGTAAAATCCCGTGAAAGAATCTATTTCCCGGTTTAATCATAGAGTTTTAAAATCCCGTGTAATCTGTTAACATGTCTACCACCGTACCTACAATCATCTCCACTGTTGCTGAGGATGTTCAAGCAGCTGGTTCAGATACTCGTCCACCTATGCTTGACAGAACTGACTACGACTCTTGGGCTCAAAGAATCAGATTGTACTGTCTTGGAAAGGAAAATGGGGTCAACATTCTCAAATCCATTGATGAAGGACCTTTTCAGGTTGAGACTACAAGAGATATAATTGATACTGCTGCAGATGGAACCATGATCTTTGGATTGGACAGACCAAAGACGTATGATGAGCTCAGTGATAAGGAGAAAAAGAGATTCGATACTGACATCAGGGCCTCAAACATCATACTACAGGGTCTTCCAAAAGACATCTACAAGCCGATCAATCACAACACTGAAGCCAAGGCAGTTTGGGATAATGTCAAGATGCTTCTCTCAGGTTCTGAATTGACTAAAGAAGACAGAGAATCTCAACTATATGATGAGTTTGAGCACTTTAAGATGAAACCAGAAGAGAGTGTCTATGAATATTACGTGAGATTCCACAAACTGGTGAATGATATGAGGAATATTAAGATGACTATGCCAAATCTTCAGCTGAACTCAAAGTTTGTAAACAACATGAATCCAGAATGGCACAAGTTTGTTACCTCTGTGAAGCTAACCAAAGGATTGAAGAACACAAACTATGAGCAACTGTATGCCTTTCTTTTTCAGAATGAGAGACATGCCATGTTTGAAAAAAGGATTCTTGAACAATTCAAAACAAATCAGGGAGAAACAAGCTCACTAAATGATTCTACAGCCTTCTACACCAATGTTGGTATTACCACAAAAGCCTCACAAGTTATTTCCATGGGTGATGGTAATTACAAACTCATCCCGGATCCAGCATATAAGCCACCAGGCCCAAATACATTCATGGAAAACTTCATCAATCAACTATCTCTCATGGTCAGTCAAAACATGAACTCTCTTCCACATACCAACAATAACCTCAGAACAGCATCCAATCTACATAATCAAGCAATTGTCAGAGATGGGAAGGTTATGGTGCAACCAGTTCAAGAAAGGCAGTATGAACAGGGAAGAGGTGGAGCTGGTAGAGGTTATGCTGCTAATCAAAATCGGGGAAGGATTGGGAATCAAGGTCAAGCAAAGCCAATCAAATGCTACAACTACGGTGGTGAGGGACACATTGCAAGAAACTGTACATCTCCAAAACATCCTCAGAATGCAGAATACTTCAGAGACAAGATGCTGCTTGTGCAAGCTCAGGACAACGGAGCAACTTTGGATGAAGAGGAGTTGTTGTTTCTTGCTGAAGGGAATGCTAAGACATATGATGCTGATGTAGATGAGCAGCCAGTGCAGGGTATGGGTCAGAACAATCCAAATGCATTTCAAGTAGCTGATTGTGATGCTTATGATTCGGATGTGGATGATGAACCAACTGCCCAGTCAATCTTCATGGCAAGGATCTCTCCTATGGTCTCTCCTAAGGTTCCTTCACCACAACAGGCTGGTCCATCCAAAGAATCAATCATCTCAGACGTATTAAAACTGTACGACAAGGTTGATGAGCAAAAGATACATAATGAAGTACAATCTCTTGAAACTTATGATTCAGATGTTGAAAATATAGGAAATAGTAATATTGTCCCATATGATCAACATGTGGCTCAAAGTGAATGTGAGATTGTACCAAGTGATGTATCTTCTGCTGTCAATAATGATTGTGTTTTTGATGAATACACTGCATGTGCCCCTGATGATTCTGTTACCTCTCAACTCAATGCCTATAAGGAACAAGTTGCTATCTATGAACAATGTGCTAAGTTTGAGTTAACCACCCGTGAGCAGGAAATGGATGACCAAATGCGTACAATTATTAGAAAATGTAGGTTTAGAGAAGAAGTATTAAAACAAGAGTTAAATTCCTTACAAGAAAAGCTTTCTAAAACTGCTAAGCAAAAACAAGAACTTCGGGAAAATGTTAAACTGCTTAAGAAAGAATTCAATACTAAGGAATCAAAACTTTTGAATGATTTTTCCAATCTGAAAACCTTGAAAAACAAGCTTGAAAATAAGTTGTACGTACAAGGAAATACCATTCAGACTGCTCACTTAATCACTAAGCACAGAGTTTTGAGTGATAAGCATAGTACTCCCCTTGTTGAGGAACCAAATCCAGAGGTCATTAAAAAGGCTAGAACTACTCATAAGGTAATTTATGATGGCAATGAAATCCTTAAGCCTAGGCAGAAACCTAGTTGCGTTGAGTGCACTGAGGAAGATCAGAAATCAGATGAAATCACTAGGGAGAAAATGGATAAGAAACTCAATAATCCTATATATAAAGAGAAAAACATAATTATCAGACCCCATGATTACAAAAAGGAAAATTGGATTTCCTTGAACAAGTTTAAGCCTCAAATGTTGTTAACACCCGAACAAGTGTTCTGGAAAAAGGATTTAGATAAGCAAAAAGTAGAGAATCTTGTTGTAACAAACCCTCCCCTTAGGAAAATGCCTTCAGCAACTGTGTATCCTCCAAATACACCGATGCATTTAGTTCCTAGAACCATTGCCACTAAAAGCAAGACCCTAATCAGTCAATATGTTATCTTTCAATTATTTCTTGACTTTGAGAAAACTTGTAAGAAAAGGATCACACCCACTGGTATAACTGAAGGGGAAAGGGGTTTTGAGCAAACTAAGGAATGCTATTTAACTGAGGTCATGCCTTTCTTTAAACAACTAAAAGATCAATTTGAGAGTCTCAAGAAGGGGATGAATACAGATATTAAAGAAATGGAAAAGGAATTTGATGCAATGATTGTTGAGGTTAGTGACTATGAGCGCGAATTAAAATACAATGAGATTGAGAGGAAGAACTTGCATACCTTGAATGAGAATCTTATTTCTGAATGTATTACTCAAGATGTGTTTTACACTGCTACAAATTGTTCCATTAATGCTTCTCAATTTCATGAATTATCTGTTGCTCTGAAAGTTTCCCATGATCGTGTCATTGAGCTTGAAAAAACTAACTCTAAACTGCATGATAAAGTTGAACAGGATGATCATGATAACCTGGTAAAACAGTTTTCTAAATTGGAAGTTGAGCATCTTGCTTTGCAATTAAAATATCAACATCTGAAAAAAAAATGTTAAAACCTCAAATATCAAGACATCCTTGGATGTTCCTGAATTTGATGCAGTTTTTGAAATTAGCAAACGTGATGAACATATTCGAGCTCATTATAACACGATCAGAAAGTTGAAAGCCCAAATCTCTCAATTAAAGGGTGAAAAGAACAATGTGACTGGATCCCAAATGCATCCTCCTTTAGATTCTCAGTATTCTCAAACTTTTCATCTTCAAAACTTAGTTAATGCCTTACAAAAGGAAAACGAGAGTTTTCTAGAAGAAAATGAAAAAGTTAAACGACACTTTAAAGAGTTATATGATTCAATGAAAGTCACTCGTGACCAAAACAACGAAAAAATAACGTCTTTACAAAAGGAAATTGAGAATCTGAGGAGTCAGGAAAATGGGAAACTGCCACTTGTTTTTAATGAGAATGTTGCATCAAAGTCATCCGCTGACTGCAAATATACTGTGACCGTTAAATACATTCCTCCTCATCTTAGGAATAATGAACCTGTGTTTCATAACTATTGTGCTCACCTTAAGGATAGCCTAGAATGTCTCCGTGAGATTGTGGAAGAGGATTTCATTAACAAACCGCTTGATAGAGAAATTAGGTTTGCTTGCATTCAGGCCAAACGATCTCAAGAGCTGCTAGAATGTTTAATTGCAACATGTCCTAAATCCTTAGGTGCGAAAGGAAAAGATGTGATGCCTTGTTTTATGCCTAGTGCCATAAATTCAAATCATTCTATGCCCAGTTTTAAGAAAGTAAACACTAATGTGCCTTCAAGTAGCTCAGATCCCTGCACATCTAGTTCAGGAATGCAAAAAGTAGATCAACCAACTAATGTTCCCATAATTCCCTCTACAGGAGTAATCAGTGACATTAAAGCAAGCGGGTCAAAGCCTCCTGGCAATACCAAGCAAGATAGGACCTCGCAAGCTAAGAATGTGCATTGGAAGAGAGTAGAAGACCAACCTAGGAACTTTAAGTTTGAGTTGAATAAAACGAATCGTGTTGATTCTAGTATTAGCCATAGGCGTACTGTAATTAATTCGAATTCTGATACTATCTGCAAACCATGTAATGATGTCTGCTTGAATTCTGTTGCTAATCATGAATGTGATGTGAATGTCTTGTCTAATGCTATCAAATGCCCAGTTAAAATTGTTAACGCTAAAAATCATGCTAAGAAGGCTAGAAGGCAAAAACAAAAGAAAGTTAGAAAACAGTGGAAACCCACAAGAAGAACATTTAGTAAGATAGGTTATCAATGGATACCTTTTGGCCATAAGGTTAATCAGTTCTGCCCTCAATCTGATAAGACAATGCCCTCTAGAAAATGGATGCCTACTGGTAGAACTATTCCCTTAAGAAGTGAACATACTTTGAATAGGACAAATATGGACACTAGCACTGCATCTATTTCTAATGATTCCATCACTGTCACTAACCAAGTGGAACCCATTCTTGCATGGGGATCCCAATTATCCAGTTATCCATTCTTGTCTGTGTTCAACTGCAGATCGTTCAAATCGTTCTGTGGTACCTGGACTCAGGCTGTTCCAAGCATATGACTGGAGACCGGTCGCGGCTCATGAACTTCGTGAGTAAATTCATCAGAACTGTTAGATTCGGGAATGATCATTTTGGTGCTATTATGGGTTATGGAGATTATGTTGTCGGAGATAGTGTTATCTCCAGGGTATATTACGTAGAAGGTCTTGGTCATAACTTATTTTCGGTCGGTCAATTCTGTGATTCTGATCTAGAAGTGGCCTTCAGAAAACATACTTGTTTCGTTAGAGAACTTGATGGTAAGGAACTTTTAAGAGGAACACGTGGTTCAAATCTATACACCATCTCTATCGAAGATATGATGAAGTCTTCTCCAATTTGCTTGTTGTCAAAGGCCTCGAAAACAAAGTCATGGTTATGGCATCGTCGTCTCAATCACTTGAACTTCGGCACCATCAATGATCTCTCCAGAAAGGACTTAGTTGTAGGTTTACCTAGACTAAAGTATGAAAAGGATCATCTTTGTTTAGCATGCCAATTAGGAAAAAGCAAGAAATATACCTACAAACCCAAGCCTACAAACTCAGTTACAGAAGTTCTTCATACAATTCACATGGACTTATGTAGACCCATGAGAGTGCAGAATATCTTTGGGAAGAAATATGTATTAGTTGTGGTTGATGATTACTCTCGATTCACCTGGGTTAAGTTCTTAAGGACAAAGGATGAAACACCAGATATCATCATCAAACTTATCAAACAGCTGCTGGTTTGACTTAACAAAACTGTCAGAATCATCCGAACAGACAATGGAACTGAGTTTGTTAATAAACAACTTAGTGAGTTTTATGAAAGTGTTGGAATCAGTCATCAAAGAAGTGTTTCATGAACTCCTCAACAGAATGGTGTAGTTGAAAGACGAAATTGAACTCTTGTGGAAGCCGCAAGAACAATGTTGATTTACTCAAAGGTTCCAATGTTTCTCTGGGCTAGCCATTGCCACATCGCATGCTACACTCAAAATAGATCCCTAATTCACATTGCTCATGGAAAAACTCCATATGAACTTGTCCACAATAGAAAACATAATCTCTCATTCCTTCGTGTGTTTGGTGCATTGTGTTATCCAACTAATGAGGGTCAAGACTTAGGCAAACTTAAGGCTAAAGCGAACATTGGAGTATTTGTAGGATATGCACCAAACAAAAAGGGATACCGAATCTACAACAAAAGAACCCAAAATATCATGGAAACAATTCACGTTATGTTCGATGAGCTGACCGGTCCTATGGCTACTGGACAATCCAGTTCTGGACCCGCACATCAAAACAGTCCAATTGGTTCATCCCTTGTACCTAACTCATCTCAAGCAACTCCATATGTACCTCCATCTGAAGATGATTGAAGAAATTGTTTGATCCAATGTTTGATGAACATTATGAGCCAAACGCTAATGATCTGTCAATCCCATCATCAGAGGTTCTTCTATCCCTGTCAATGAAGTCTATCCTTCAGTTTCTATGTCATTAAGTCAGGAAGCGCCTGCTGCTGATCAATCTGTCTCATCAACAAACCTTCAATCACCGAGTGTACATCATGGAATTGCTTCTGATTCACAAGATGAAGTTAATCCCTTTGCTACTCCCGAAGATGCTCCATTTGAAAACATATTTGCTCCTGAATCATCATCTGAACCATCTTCATCAGAGACATCGATTCTCGCTACTTCAGCCTCAACAACAACCATATGAACACCTTAGGAAATGGACACATGATCATCCATTGGACAACATCATTGGAAACCTCTCTCGCCCAAGATCCACTCGAAACAACTTGCAATCGATGCCTTATGGTGCTTCTTCAACTCCGTACTCTCTAAGATCGAACCAAAAGATGTTAAAACTAACAACTGCCATGAATGAGGACATATGGTTCAATGCCATGCAAGAAGAAATTCATGAGTTTGATCGACTAGATGTATGGGAATTAGTACTTGCTCCTGACTGTGCCATGATCATTGCTCTAAAGTGGATCTTCAAAGTAAAACTTGATGAGCATGGTGATGTTTTAAAGAACAAGGCTCGATTGGTTGCAAAAGGATATCGTCAAGAAGAGGGTATTGACTTTGAAGAATCATTTGCTCCAGTTGCTCGTATTGAGGCAATCAGAATCTTCTTGGCTAATGCGGCTAGTAAAAACATGGTTGTATATCAGATGGATGTGAAAACCGCATTTCTTAATGGTGATTTGAAAGAGGTGGTTTACGTCAGCCAGCCAGATGGTTTTGTGAATCCAGAGCATCCTACTCATGTCTATCGCTTGAAAAAAGGCCTTTACGGTTTGAAGCAAGCTCCTAGAGCATGGTATGATACGCTATCAAAGTTTCTTCTATCTACTGGATTCAAAAAAGGAGCAGTTGATCCGACATTGTTCACCGTAAGTCGGCAAACATTTAATTCACGTTCAAATTTATGTTGATGATATTATCTTTGCCTCGACCGACCCCAATGAATGTGATCGCTTTTCAAATGAAATGGGTTCCAAATTTCAAATGTCAATGATGGGACAAATGTCATTTTTCTTGGGATTACAAATTTCACAAAGTCCCTGAGGCATTTTTATAAATCAATCTAAATATGCAAATGAGATTTTAAAGAAATTTGGATTTGTTTCTTGTGACACCGTTGACACTCCCATGATTGAACGTACATTAAACAAGCTGGATGAGGACCACTGGGATCATGGTAGATCAAACGAAATATCGTAGTATGATTGATCCCTGATGTACCTCACGCTAGTAGACCGACATCTTGTTCGCTTTATGCATGTGTGCTAGATATCAGGCTAAGCCTACTAAAAAGCACCTTGAAGCGGTTAAACGGGTCTTTCGGCATCTCCAAGGAACCATCAATATGGGACTATGGTACCCGAAGGACACCGGTATGTCACTAACAGCCTATGCAGATGCTGATCATGCAGATGTCAAGATACACGTCGAAGTACGTCAGGAGGTGCTCAGTTTTTGGGTGATAAGCTTTTGAGTTGGTCTTCAAAGAAGCAAATGAGTACTTCTATTTCCTCTACAGAGGCTTAATACATAGCCATGTCATCTTGTTGTGCTCAAATCCTATGGATGAGATCCCAATTATCTGACTATGGCTTTGAATTCAACAAAATCCCTCTCAGATTGTGATAATAAAATTGTTATTGCTCTCTCATGCAACAACGTTCAACACTCAAGAGCAAAGCACATCGACATTAGACAACATTTCATCAGGGAACAAGTGGAAAACGGTGTGGTGGAACTCTATTTTGTGAAGTCAATACCAGTAGCGACATCTTCACCAAAGCTCTTCCAAGAGAACGTTTGAGTTTATTCTTCCACGCCTTGGCTTGAAAAGCCTTCAACCAGAAACACTCAAACGTCTTCAGGAGGAAGACGAGGAGTAAAGGTTAATGACTCTATCATCTCCTTTTAAATATATATTCGAAAATCAAAATACAAAATTACAAAACCTTCAAAAAGCAAATAGAAAAATAGAAAACTTTCAAAAATCTATAAAAAATTGAAAAATCTTGAAAAATTTCAAAAAATACTGTCTTTTTGTCATGTTTTTCTCAATTCGAAAATATCTACGATCTTTGTGTTGTCATTCAAAGAATGATACGGGACTTTAGATATTGTTCGAATATTTTTTATTATTATTAAAAAAATAAATAAATAAATAAAAAATAAAATAAAATAAAATTTTCAAAAAATCAAAAAATATATATTTGGGAGAAAGTGAAACAATGGTTTATTGTCATTTCAGGCAGTAACCCGCTCTTCAATGAAAGAACAGAGCCATACTTTATCTTGGTTTTCAAATCTCTTGCTCTGATTCTATAAACAATAACTTACTATCTAATGAAAACTAATTGCTTTGAAAAATAACTCGGACTCTATTTTTGAAAATCATCTGGACTTAACATTTGTCAAAAACCTCTATCTCTCAATCAACAACTTATGTCATTGATTGATGGAGAGAATGATTTCAATTAAATCAAAAGGTTATTTGTCATACAATTTTTTTCAAAAGATAATCATGCATGTTTAATCAATGGAGTTTAGTGTCTCAAAATTCGATCCTTATCAGTTAAAACGTTTTCATAATCAAGTCACAATTCTCCTTAAAAGCTTTCAAAATCAATTTAAATCTACAGAGATCACAAATCTCAAATGATTTGATAATTGTGATCGGGGGAGAATTTGTGTTTTAAATTGGATTTAAACTGATAATTCGGTAAATGGTTTTATAAGGATGTGCAAGCTCTCCTTCCTACATGTGCCAAACGATTTCAAATTTTCCATGCACATGTTGAGGGGGAGCATCTATCTTAAACCACAAACGTGATCAATTTGTTTCAATGTGCAGTCTTTTCCTAATATGTGCAAAACATTTTCAAATATCTATGTACATATTGAGGGGGAGCAACTATTTTTGAAAACCACATTCTTCATATAACTACTCTTAGATGCAAGCCAATCCCTCAAAGATGAAAATTATTTCCATTACAAAATGACGCGTGATGCACATGTTGAAGGGGATCTCTATTTCTAAAATTATCAAAAACAATTCAGATACAAAATACTTTGATAATATATCACAAGTATCTGGATTGATTTTCAAATGGTTTTCAATTGGTTCCAATGGCAGATGAACAATACCAAATAGACCGACCAAATTTACTTTATGTATGGTGATATAAGGATGATAATGTTAGGTATCTGTTCCCATGACCCGCCAAAACCGGAGGGATCTACCCAGGGACAATCCACTAGATAGTGTAGAGTCCTTAGGTATGACGAAAAAAAAAGGAGAAAAGTGAGACATGGGAAGAGTGCGGACTGAGATAGAGCTAGAACTGGAATAAACCCAACAAGGTTCTAGTTATGAAGTCTCGGTAAGCACTGAAGGGGTTGAAGAATGAAAAAGAAAAAGCCCTCCAATAATTCAACCTTAGGGCAGAAAACGGGTTCAATTCATATGCTACTGGTAGTTACCAAGGTAACATCGGTATTGAAGACAAGACGTCATGGACCCAGTGACGCACTGCACTTCAACTTCCCAAGCTACTCAAGTTCCTCTTAAAAGGGCTTGTTTCATTCTCACGGGGAACCGACATAATCTATCGACTTTCTCTTAGAGATAGTTGGTATTGAAGAAGGAGACCCTCTCCCTAGTCTCCGACATAGGAATCAAATATGCACAATTGAGTCTAGAGCCACGAGATCGTCAATAAATCTCATTAGGACACTTACAATGAAGACTCTCCGTTTCACACAATGTGGAAAGAGAGACTATATCTCATGAGTCCTACGCATTATCCTTGTGGTATTGCCAGAACATCTGAGTGATATGCATACATATTCACAATGAAGATGGAAAGCCTTCTGGAGCCAACATCAAACAAGCTCCTGGTAGGTGGCATGTGAGATCTATCCAATAGATCAACCATGTGACAACTGAACAGAAACAATGGGGCGATTCAATCTTTTGAATCAATCATGGTTTAGGTTATGGATTGACGGATACCTTTGAAAAACCGGTCGTTGTGCTTAAAAACTCTTTTCTCTAGCACATCGACTTGTACAAATATTTCAAAATAAAAGGTGTTTATGATTGATAATTGATTTTCATTAAAACTTCGTTGTATTGCAAAAACAATTTCTATTGAGCAATACACAATTGTTTTTCAAATCTCTTTTTATCAATCAGTGAATCTCAATTCGCCGTTCACTCACTCGTTGTCTTCTTTGAGATGCTCCGGTTTGAGAACGGCTAGAGCAACTGCGAAACCCTGTCAAGGAAATTCTTCGGAATTATAACCGATCACAGTGATTTGTACCGATCAACGGGAACCGTGGGCCGTGCACCTCAATTCAACAAAAGTGATCAAAGACACTTTTGTGCGCTTTATTGCTAACCGTTTTATGCAGAACACCCGACGTTTGCAGCTGACGAATGAAGCGGTCAATCCATAGCCGTATGCTCACACAACACATTCACTTCCAAAGAAATCATGATAAGTGCATCAATGACTCTAATATTATCACTCCATGCTTCGCTACGCTGCGCCAATATCATGAATCAACGAAAGCTTCCGCTACTCGATAAGAATATATCGTGAACCAGAATGTGAGCATGTCGGTCCAAATGTCTCAACGTCACATAATACCAACACCACAAACGATGAGTAAGAGATTAAAGTGGTGATGATCTCAAAGCCTGGCTCAAAACTCAAGATCACGTGGATCGCTTAAAGACCTCCACTCAGATTATCCAAACATGCAAATATGAAGAATCAAAGACTACGAGCTACAGAACAAAGAACATGAACAAGAATCCAAGAACAATCTCAATGTAATATCTGTTTGAATTCTATGTAATTTGAGGTGACCTCCCTTAGGGGGAGATTGTTAGGATTTAGAAAATCCATGTATTAAAGTGTCGGTCACCTCAAGTATTTGTAATCGTTAGAAAGCTCGTAGTCGTAGTTATTTAATGTCATGTAGTATTTAGTTAAGTAACACCGTGGAGGACGGACGGGTCTTTACCCATCGTATGCCCGATCCACAACCGTGGTGCGTTTTATTGTAAGACTATAAATACTCTCTACCTCCTAAGGTAGAGAGTTGGAGCTCATAATAAGATTTTTCTTTCTCTCACTAAAGTTCCCAAACCTCTAACTTTCTCTCTCTAAAACTCATCTTATACGCCTACTTTATTTAGTGATTTGATGTGTAAGTGAAATCCAATATGTCACAGGTGTACTTCAGTACATCGTGTTATCCTACTTGAGGGACTCCAGTTCAGGAACAGCCTTTGCGAGAATTAGATATGTGTTTTCACACTATGTTGTTAACACCCGAAGTTCAACTTGTAAGGCTGAAAATCCCGCTAAGGAGATTCCTTTCAAGAATCGAGTCCTCAAGATGTGGTCATTACGGAACTTGTTCAATGTAACTGCCAACCGTCCCATATGGGATTCGGACGGCTGATTCGCCCGACCAAGGTGAATGGAATCAAGACATTCATCGAAAGAACAATCGTAGTGGTCAATTTCAAGAAACGCACCACGGTGATCGATTGGTGTTTATTACTAACCCATTGTTATGTTTTCTTCTTATGGATGCTCCGGGAGATGATCGTTGCGAGATTCTCCACATGCTCATACCAACAACAACATAAATTGAAGTTCTCTCGAAAGGCAACTCAAAAGTCAGAATGATTCTTCGTCAAAGCCAAAGAATCTACAAAGTTTAAAGACTAAAGAGAACTACATCAACATTGAAATCCAACGTCAAAGAGCGTGTGAGCATGTTGGAGAAGGACGTGGAGACACCGAGCAACGAAGCTGCACTGATGCAGATTACATCAACATAACATCACCATATCCACACCAGAACAAAGAACAAAGATAAATGAAGACGTCGGTGAAAACTTCAAAGAAAAACAAGATCCTCACACTGGGGAGATTGTTAGAATCAAGACACTTCTTCTCACAAGAAAGAAGAATGTCAGAAGACGTCAAAGCAACTATTACATCAGCAACAACAATGTTTCAAATTACTTAAGTCATTAGTTACCAACACTTAGGGGGAGATTGTTGGAATCACTCCTAAACTATATTTCAAGTGTTTGTAATCAATATGTAATAGGTTGCTTATTTAAGCTTTTATGTTAGTATTAATGGAAAGGCTTATGTAGAAAGCCCATAAGCCTTGGCCCAAATCCAATAAGGAAGGAAAGGGACTTGTAGTGTTGCCCTAGTCCCTTCTCTTATAAATAGTATTGTAAACCTTCATTTGAAAGTTGGTTGTTCACTTTGCAATACACTCTAAGCATAACATTTCTTTTATATCATACGTGTGTGATTGTGTGTGTTCATCCGCTCACTTCTTTACCTATTTCTTACATATTGATGCTTGTGTTACAATATGGTGACCTAACAACCAGCCATGGCTGCAGCTCCAAATTGCCCTGCCAAGATACCAGTATCGACAGATGATACAAATGAAAGATTCACACAATACCCATATTTACCGTATTTGTTTACACCACCAGATACCCACATTTGTTTAGAATACCAGACCCATCCCATTCATCTTGCCCTCTTATGAATAGTAACGTGGGTTTTTTTAATTTTTCCCCGGGCCCCTTAGGTTTTTTGCTTTAGCCTACCCGAACAGTTGGCTATTCATCTTCACTGGCAACATACGTTTACCTTTTAGATCCAATCAGTGCGCCTCAAAAATTATCCGCCATATTTTGATCCAAAAATAGTTGCAGCAACAGCGTGAAAAAACAAAGTTAGAATCACACCAGCTGCAACCTGAAAAAGCGATACCAAAGTAACATGTCAAGAAAAACAATACACCCAACATGGCTGCAACGATTATGGGCTGGCCTGCCAACATGCAAATAATCTCACCTCAAGGCTCAGACCTGCACACGTAAAATCTGAAACAAAATACCGGGTATGGTTGCAATCCAAAACTGCCTTGTCAAGATACCAGCATTATCAGATTATGTAAGGCAAATATTCAATTGCATACAGGTAGCATCATTGCCTTAACCAAATATTCTATTGTTGGCAAGTGCAACTAATGAAGCACAACGGTCAAGAGGCCACGATGGGTTTCACCACAAAAGCAGGGATGTCGTTGGACCGGTGGCTCAGATGGGTGAATATTCAGGCAAAAAGGATAGACCCGCCATGGCTGCAACAGTTCTATGTTACCCTGCCAAGATACGGGACATCTCATATTTACCAAACAAACCCCAATTCATCACAGCCTCAAAAAACAAATACAAAGGGCAACCATCGATCAGGATAAAGTAACATTCATTGGGCCTTCTTTGTATTTGTAGCCCACAATGATGAAATGCATGTTTCCGACAACCGCATTTCACCAGGATGAACGCAAAAAAAACAGGCGACTGGTTGCAACGGCATTTTTTAGCAAAAGCAGCCATTACAGGCCACCAAGATATAGGTCATTGCTATGGCTACCAGCTTAGCAAGCCTACCCCGCCACAGCATCACCTGAAAACATGGCAAACCCATAAACATTTGCATATGTTATAACATTTCAGAAAAATCTGATTCACAAAAAATGTTTAAACCTCAGGTATAAGAACTAATTCCACCCACATAAGCATATGGCCTACATTTTTTTTACTTAGACTAAATCGGCAATAACTATCAAAAGAGGAGTTAATATCACCATCATTAAATTAATAGAGAAACTTTAAAATGGAAAACAGCAAAAATAACTTCAGAAATCAAAAACCCTAAACCAAATGCAAACCCTGATTAGTATAAAACATGTAACATCACAAATTAAACACAAAGACAAAAAAAGTGTAAAACACCCAAAGTAATTTCGCAAAACAAAAAAAACCTAAAGTAAACCAAAACCCTGATTACTATAAACCATTTAACCTCACAAATTAAAAATAAACAGCAAGAATAACGAACCTAGCCAACAACAATTTTATCCTTGGCAATGCAGCTAATGAACCTCAACGGCCAAGAGGCGACGATGGGTTTCACCACAAAAGTGGGGATGTCGCTGGACAGGTGGCTCAGATGGGCGAATATTCAGGCAAAAAGGATAGACCCGCCATGACTGCAACAGTTTGATGTTACCCTGCCAAGATACGGGACATCTCATATTTACCGAAGAAACCCCAATTCATCACAGCCTCAAAAAAGGAACACAAACGGTAACCATTTATCAGGATAAAGTAACATTCATTGAGCCAGGTTTTTTTTAACATAGAGTAAATCGACAATAATTATCAAAAGAGGAGTTAATATTACAATCATTAAATTAACACAGAAACTTAAAAACGCAAAACGGCCAAACTAATTTCACAAAATTAAAAACCCTAAACCAAATCTAAACCCTCGTTAGTATAAACCATTTAACCTGAGGAATCAAACATAAACACCAAAAAGTGTAAAACACCCAAACTAATTTCGCAAAACAAAGAAACCTAAAGTAAACCCAAACCCTAATTAATACAAACCATTTAACCTGAGAAACTAAAGATAAACACCAAGAATAACGAACCTAGGCAACAACAAAAGGGAAAAAAACAAGCAACCTAGTATCGAATCTTCCAAACAGCAAAGCTGTCGAATCTTATTTGGATCACAAATAATTGATCCACCCAACTTCAATCAAGAAACTTATACAATATATGAAGCCAGAAAAAATATGTTGAGCAAACAAAGGGCTCACCTGTAGCATAGAACAAATGGCAAAAGGCCATCCACAAATCCATATAAAAAAAAAGGATTGATGGTACGACATACTGTAGCCCCCTCACAATCGGCTGTACCAACCACGAAATTCACTTCCTTCGGAGCAAAAAATCGCCGGATAATTTTCTGGAGGCACACCCGATCGGATCTAAAAGGTAAGCGTATGTTGTGAGTGAGGATGAATAGCCAACGGTTCAGGTATGCTAAAGCAAAAAAACCACGGGGCCCGGGAAAAATAAAAAAACTCGCGTTACTATTCATAAGAAGGCCCAATAAATGTTGTTTAGATACAATATCACTCATTAGGGGACTATCTATCTTTCATTGTATTTGTAGGCAAGCACTCATTTAAGGACTTGTCAACTGTGTATATTGTTTTAATAAAAGATTAAGATCAACAAAGGGTGGTTGGTTGGGTAATTAGAAAAGTTTTGGTACCATTTTAACAGGTGTTCGCAAAATGGTATAAAAGTTGAAGATGTAACATATTTTGTCTGAATGCACATATACAATTGAATGACACTCGATCAAACATTTAATCAAACACACATGATGAGCATAACGTTGGCCTCAAATCCAACCTTTGAAGATTATGCATTAATAAAATAATTGATGTTAGATAATAAAGGCCTTTAGGTCGGCTCACTTGTTTAGGCCCATTTAATAGTCAGGGTTTTGTATGTGACTTTTCTATTTGATGTATTATAATGTTTTAGTTAGAGTTGAAATTAATAATACAGTTTTCAGTATCTCCTTGATTTTACATGATATCAAAAGCTAGGTCGAAAATAAAGAAGAATAAAAAAAAAGTTCATTTTGATTTTGGTTAAATCACGGTCTGTTAGTCTTGTTTTCAGTTACAGTGGCCATATTCAGTTTTTTGTTTATTGACCTTGAATTAATTATAATATTGGGGTTAGCATCTGGTTTCGTCTTGTTTTATTTGGATCTGTCTATCTGTACCGGTCTGTCTGAATTTGTCTGTTGCATCTGTCTCCCTGAATATGCTCTTCGTCTACCTCTGTTTGGACCTCTCTGTTGAATCTGCATCTGCCTGTCTGCACATGTCCGTCTGATTTTGAAATTTTCTTGTCAAACTCTCAATGTAGCGTTGCGAGTTTGAGAGGGAATGTTAGATAATAAAAGCCTATTGGCCCAACCCACTTATTTAAATACGTTTAATAGTTAGAGTTTTGTCTATTTCTATTCTATTTAATGTACTATAATCTTTTAGTTATACTTGAATCTCATAATATATTTCCTTGATTTCTACAAATGATACTTCTTACTAGCCT
Source organism: Chrysanthemum makinoi (assembly GCA_910596185.1). Taxonomy (NCBI): domain Eukaryota; kingdom Viridiplantae; phylum Streptophyta; class Magnoliopsida; order Asterales; family Asteraceae; genus Chrysanthemum; species Chrysanthemum makinoi. The sequence continues at coordinate 176,850,752 of OU343219.1, read as the reverse complement.
ATAAAAAGACTTTTTATTTGGGTGGAGCATACACGACTTGATGTCCCAAATCAGACGTCCAATAACTCAAGTCTTTGCAATTTGTCCTTCTTGAATGCTAATTTTTCTTTCACTTTGTGATACTTTGTGGTCAAGAAACAATGAATGTGCCCAAATAAACAACCCATTAACAAGACCAGTAACAAAATGTATTACGTTATGTAAACGCCAATCTAGAAATACATAATGTGAATGTGCCCAAATAAGCAACCCATTAATAAGAACAGTAACAAGATATATAACGTGATGTAAACGCTAATCTAGAAATACATAATGTCAGAAAATGATATCTGGATCGATAAAAAAACTGACAAATGTTAATTTTAAATAATAAAATTCTTAAAACTCGAAATTAATACAAAGAACTAATGAAGCCTTCACGTCATTTCCACCCCATTAGCACAACCATCTGGGCTTGCCTCAGTGGTACCATTTTTTTTTCGCTGCAAACGCTTAGTTGACTCATAGAGCGTTTTTGAAGAATGATCAGGGTTGAAACCCAACTCTTAGCTAACTAGGTCGGTAGGATAGGAGCTAATAGTCAAGGGCTGGGTCTTTGGGGAAGGGTCCGGTAGGCATCAAAAGATGCGTGGGATCAGAGTGTTCCCATCGATTTACATCTTTTTGGAGTATTCATCAGTGTATTAGATACTTTTTAATTATTCTTATATATAAACTTTTTTGAAAGACTAGATATATTAATTAAACTAGTAAGATGCTAAAGTTATACGGACACAAAATAATAAATCGACCAAACTAAATCTAAACACACTACATTGGCTAACCGACCTTACAACCTACAGGGGATATAGGGGGAAAAGTTAAAGAATGAACGATGTATTTTACTGAGAAGTTACATTAATAAGTTACAAAAAAGATATAGGGGGAAAAGTTTCTTATTGGAGTTAATTGGTTTACCCGAACCTAAATAAGCGTATTATATTTAACCTGACACTCAATCCTATTTTTGGTAAAGGGTTTTCATACGGTAAATGTATTACTCCAAAAAACAGTTAAGTACATTAGATGTGAGTGAATCCAAGTTCAATATCTCAGCTCATCATATAAACGATAAAGCATACAAAACAAGATAAACTACTCCTATAAAAGAAGAAAATTACTAAACACTAGCTTACATTTGACCAAGACACCAAACATAAATTACTGTATCTTCTAATTCGACCACAAAGCTTAATATCCATCACATCATATCACCAAGACATTCAATCCTATTTAGCATTTTGGTTGGTCGGGTCAACCCACACAAGTTTACTAACCTGAACCGAGTAGTTTTAATCGGGTTCGAGTCGGGTCGGTTTTCCAAACCCTAATTACCAGTATTTACATGCAAGGAACTGAAGTAACCAAACTAACAACTGATTAAGTATAAAGTTGAACTAGTATAATTGGAATTAAGTTGGCCCTTTGCCAATTTGAACGAAAAGAACTGTTGGCAATTGATCTCTAGGTCCCAGATATATTTCTATTAAAGCAAAAGGCATGTTTTAGAATTTATAATAATGAAAAAGTTGGTCACTAAGTCCTCTGTATTTTGGTTCATTTCTTCTTTTACTTCAGAAAATAATAGCCATAACTTAAAATCACATTCATTTCAATTACATCATACCCTCATTTTAATCATCCAGTTGAGATGAAAATCATCATTTTCCACTTTCTCAAACTTTTGATTTTCATCAACTAGCTGACTAAAACCACATTCTTTCACACGGAGTCACACGCAGACACACAGTTAGTAAACACGCATAAACAGACTGCTAAGAGAGACTTCCCATATCAGTGCAAAATAGAGCACGAGTCTCTCATCCTTGACAAGTGAGTTCTCTATCCAAAACTTTTTTTTATTGTTCACCACACAAGAATCACACATAAGGAACAAGAGTTCAGTACAGCGGGTTGATCTTGAACCAACCACCTTCACTCTCATTTATACTTCTACTACCCCACCCACTCCCGAAACGAGTGTATAAGTGGGGGCATAAACATAATTATCAGCTACATGCCGATGTATACTTACACTCTCAAAAGACAAAAATGTTCTATACAGCATTTGGCATATTTTGGAGCCAAATTGTTGCTAGGGGAATATCAAATACCCGAATTTGATATTCCAAAAAAATAAACACACAAAAAAGAATAAGAAACTGGAAATCTAGTAAGTTGTTTAAAGGCAATGGAGAAGGGCCCTTTTGCAAGGTGGTGATTGTGAAGTTCCTGTGGTTGTATTTGGTGGTGTCAATTCCATTCCAAGCGTTTTTAGTAGGAAAGTTTTTTCCTGAAAAACGATCAAAAGAAACTCGGTCAGTCTTGCTTCGTTTTATTGTGTGCATGCGTGTGGATAATAACATTTAAAATGGTGAATGAGCTTACGCTTTCTGAAAACTGTGGGCTCGGAATTCCTTGTGCCATAGATGTGAAATAAGGAGTTATTTGAAGTGGTGAATTGAATTCTGAATTTGGTAAGGGACATACACCTCCAGCATCATTGTTGTGTTCGTTGCAAGATGGTATAATATCTGCAACAAAAACAAATTAGATGTAGGACTTTAGACTATGATATTGAGGAAGCTATAGGTACCAATCTTTCCATTCTTTGGCAGAACTCACCTTGATTTGTTGCTGCATCAACAAGACTAGTTGGATGTATCAGTTCCGATGATGGGGGTTCAACCATCTTTGGATCATTCTTCTTCAGAACACTTCCTTCAACCATATTACCTCTAGATGCTTTTTATCAAACAAAAAAATTTAGAATCTGTCAATACTCATCTAAATAGAGTGTTATAACTAGGAGAAGAGATGTGTGTCAGTGTTGATGATAATAAGCCAATCCACCTACAATTTTAACTCTAGCATGCCTTCCTAACTAAAAACACGATAAAAAAATTTCCAATATTTTATCCTCAAAGAAGTTGTTTGGGTAGTAAATTACCGTCTATGGGGGGCTTTGTGTTGGTGTTATGAAAGTTCTGCACAAGTACCACAAGCGGAGGTCTTGGTTCCTCGTCTCTAGAGCTGCTGCTTTCCCCTACCGATCTTTGTTCTAGTTTACAGTCTTCTATTGTAGCAGCAATATGTCTCCTCCTAAAATAAGAATAATGGGACTAAAATTCGGAATCTTGATTTCATTTATATGGGATCGAAACTTCATACCCAACATACCTTGTCTTCATAGGATGCATTGAAGTTTCTAAAATCCCATTTGTAATTTGTCTTTTGTTGGTGTTCACGTCAGCAGCATTGTTCTCTTTATTTGATGCTTCTTGCTTCGCTCTCCTTTTACTTAAAACAGAAAACCGATTCTTCACAGCATTGTCCGTCCTGTTTCATAAACATAGAGAAAAGTTAATTAAGTTCTTCAATGCCAAATTTTCAATCATATATACATTATTTACCTGCCAGAAACCACTTTTGCTATCTCAGTCCATCTGTTGCCAAACATCTTTTGGGCCTGCAATTAATTTTTGGATCATATCAGATGATCTTATCTATTTATTCCTAACTGTAACGACGTGACTGATGGCACTATGAACTCCAACACCAATATGCAGCATGCGCCCCAAAAAAAGTAACCGTGGTCCCAATTACCTCCATGTGAAAGACTATTACCTAATCAACTTTCTCATTGTACAGATTTATAATGGAATGTTTTTCCTTAACTTGCAAAAAATGCTGTCGGGATGATGATTTCATTATGTTGATACAATGGAAAGATTCGAGTACAGCTTTACCTCGCATAAGAGCGTATCTTCTTCCGGTGTCCATCCTCCCTTTTTGCAATCCGAATTCAGATAAGTAAACCATCTGCAATGACAGAGTTTTGTACCTCGCCCAAGATTAATAATTCTATAACTATCAAGATGAGTAAGATAAACTAATCACATTTAACCTAACATAGTTTTATAAAAAAAATTAACTATTTACCTTCTTCTGCATTGCCTAGTAGTTTTACCCTCAAACTTCGATGCTATAATCGCCCAACTACAAATAACACCAATCCAATTATCAACAATAAACCAACCAATAACATTCCAAACAATTTAAAACTGAAATGAAGTAAAGAAAATCGTACTTATTCGTTCCATGAATACCAATCTGTTCCCTCAATACACCATCATCCTGAAACCGAAAACGCACAAAACACAAAGATAATAATAACAAACATTCAAGTAACAAAAAAAAAACAAATTTGATCACGAATATCAAACCAAACCTCTTTAGACCAAGAAACAATGTGCCTCTCTTTTTGCTTCACATTATCACTAACACTAGTACTATCACAATCTTTCTTCTTCATATTCGACATCTTCGAATATCATCAAAACCTCTCCTTTATCTAAAAATGTCAATCTCTCTTATGTCACATATAAAAAGTTAAAACCAACAAAAAAAACTCGAATGAAAAACACCACAATTTCATTATATGTAACCGTTCCAATCAAATAACAAATAAATATTTATAACTATAAGGGTTTATTTACTGTATATAAACTATTATGGTGTAATGATTAAAACCCAAAAAGAAACAATACCTTTTCAAATGGCATATCACAAGATTAAGGAATGATTGAAAGTTTGACTTGTGGGACATGAAACAACGTTTGTAACTGTTGACAACCAATTTATATTTATATTATTATATATAGACAAGACACTAATGTGTGACTGTTTTGTTCGGAGAACCGTTGGTTGGGGGGCGGCGGAGACGGTGGTGTTGTGGTCAAATGGTCAACAGGTGGAGGTTTTGTTATATTTTCAAATGTTTTTAGAAACATCTGCTTTTTCAAAACTAATTCATTATTGCATTTATTACTCTTATTTCTTAGAATCAATCCTAAATACATGTCATTCGCACTTTTAATTTTAGATTTGTGCGACTCACTCTACTACATTGTTGCCAAGGTGGGGGGATCATTTAAAAAGTCTTAGGGTCCGCTTGGTTCAAAGTGGGGAAAGGAAAAGGAAAAGTGAAAGAGAAAGGAATGCAAAGAAATGAGTGAGGTGGGTAATCAATACTTTACCTTTCAATTTACTCTATAATGGTTCATTACCCACTACGGGGTAATCAAACCCTTACCCCTCCCCAACCAAGCATCAATTTATTTGTGATGTGGGCCCTTTTGAATACTTTAGCCATTCCCCACCCCCCTTAACCCCTAACCAAGCACGCCCTTAATGTTTTAAAAAATCTAAAAAGTATTATTAATCGTTGGATCAAAAAACTGTTAGATCAATAACACGGGCTGTGGTCTCGGGCTATATAAAAAAAATAGCACATTACCGGTTGCTTAAAATTAATGAGCAAAAACTGTTGACGACGATATGTCGTTAGGATACCAAAAGTTAATAAAATAAAATAAAAAAGAGGTACATTACCCGTGTCTCAGGGGTCTCTTAGCTCTCGGCTCACGCTCTCGGTCTCGACTGTTCCAATAAGAAAAACATAAAACATAAAACAGAAAAACAAAATTAATTGTTTAACCAAAAAATTAGATTACATAAGAATTAAACAAATTAAATAAAATTGAAAAATTACCTCTGGTAAGACGGTGGCAACTGTGGGGAAGAAAGGATATGGGAAGAAGAAGAATTAAACAATAAAGGGGTTGAGGAATAAATTAAACAAGAGAGGAGGAGGAAAGTGCACAGTAGTGCTCGTGTACTGGTGGTGGAGACGGTGGTGCTACTGTAGGTGTAGTGGTGGTGGAGACGGTAGTGTTGGAGGTGTAGTAGTGGTGGAGACGGTGGTGCTGGAGGTGTAGTAGTGGTGGAGACGGTGTTGCTGGTGTAGTGGTGCTTCTTCTTCGCCGGTGTGGTGTGGAGGCATGGTGTTAATTTTTTTCTAAGTGTTTTAGACCAGATCTTTGTCATTTGTTCTCTTCTATACTCAATCAAACACTTCTTTATTTCTCATCTCCTCTTTCCTCTTTATTTTTCAATAGATCCACAATCTCAAATCCAAAAATGATTCGTCATCATCATCAATCCGATTATCAATCGTCAAAATCACAACTACTACATAACTTTTCTCCGATCTGTAATCATCATCACTCCGATCACGAATCTGAGGACGTCATCACCAATCAACGCAAACCAGAAATGAAATGTGTAGCGTAACTGGTTATTGACGTTTAGTATCTTAATGATGGTGTAATTAACGATTTTAATAATGAATTTGATATTGTTACTATATCAGGTTGATTTGTGGTTTGTTCAATGGTTACTTGTATTGTACAAGTTAATAATTCCGTAAATGAATTAATTTGTTAATTTTGATTTCAATTTGATGATACACGGTCTGGTCACTTGAGTACAGGACTTGCGCACGTGATTAGGTGTGGTTTTAGTTAGAAATTGTGTTAAAATTAGGATGAAAAGGTGATTGATATGGATATGTAATTAATATTTATTTAATGGCGGCTTTATTAGCTAGTTTTAGATTAAGCGTGATTAAAGAAATGGATTATGTTTTCGGTTGACTGATTTGGTGTGTGTTTGTTTGTTTTGATTTTGTAGAAGAGAGAGTTGTTTAAAGCTTGTGTTGTTGAATTCATTTGGTACTTTTGGTAAGTATATATGTATAGAATCATTTTGAAATTTGGTGATTCAAAGCTAGGTAGCACCAAAACATAGCTTATGAAATGTTGCTTAACAATGTAAGTTTAAAAATGTTTTTTTTTCTTTCCAGTTAGCTTATGCCTTTTTAGTTGATGAACATTAATTTCTTTTTTATTCATCAGTTATTAACTTTTAGCTATTATATTATCATATGTTCATGAGTTAGCTTATGCTTTTTTTGGTTCATCAGTTATTGACTTTTAGCAATTATGTTATCATAGGTTCACCAGCTTTTTTATTTTATCTATTATGTTATCATAAGTTCATCAGTTAGGTTATTTGTGTTATCAAAGGTTATAAGTTCATCAATTAGTTTATGATTTTTTAGTTTATTTGTGTTATATGTTATAGGTTCATCATAGGTAAATGTTTCAAAACAAATTAACTATTTTTTTTTTCAAGATATTCATCAGTTAATGCTTTTTGTGTTATATTTTTTATTCATAGGTTATGTTATCGTAGGTTCATCAGTTATTTTATTTGTGTTATCATAGGCTCATCAGTTAGCTTATGTTTTTTCAGTTGATGAACATTGTTAGTTTTTTTTTGTTCATCAGTTATTGACTTTTAGCTATTATGTTATCATAGGTTCATCAGTTAGCTTATGCTTTTTTTGGTTCATCGGTTATTGACTTTTAGCTATTATGTTATCACAGGTTCATCGATTTGTTTATTTTAGCTAATATGTTATCATAGGTTCATCAGTTAGTTTATTTGTGTTATCATAGGTCATAGGTTCATCAGTTAGTTTATGCTTTTTTAGTTGATGAAACATTAGTTGTTTTTGGTTCATCAGTTATTATCATGTGCTACACTTTTGGTTTATCAGTTATCATTCTGTGTTATGTTTTTTTTATCATCTAATTGTTATTGTCTAGTTTTTTTTTGTCCAAAATCAGGTTAGTACTAAAGGTTCGCGAAAAATGATTAAGAGTAGTGTTGAGCATTCAATTAATCCAACCGGGAAGCGTAGGAAGAAATGTAGATTCTACAAATGTAGCATGAAAGATCATAATCAAGCGAAGTGTAATGCAATTAGAGCTAAGATTGCTGCTAAGAAGACTAACGATAAGGCTGATATAAAGGAGAGCAAGCAGATCGCGAAGTTGGCTGATAAGAAAGCGAAGATGGCTAATAAGAATGCTTGTGCTGTTACTTAGTTATTCTTTTATGTTTTTTGATTTCTTTTATAACTGTTAGATAAATAAAGGCTTAGTTGCTGATATGTTTTTTGTTTTTTATATTGATCAAATGAAATTTGAGTTAGATGTTACTATATGATGTTAACTTTATAATTTCTTTTAAGAAATGTTCATGAAAAACTGTTCATCAAATTTTCTTTTTGTAAAGTGTTACTGTTCCCCTCAATTTCTTAACTAATGAATTAAACCCTAAACCTAACACCAAAAACCCTAAATCCTTAACTGATGTAGTGATGAACTAATGTTCATGAATAAAAATTGATGAACAAAACGTCATCTTTAACATGTTATATCTCACTCATATGACATCGGATTTAAGTAAATAAAAATATTAGTAAATATTTACCTAAAATCTATAATTTATATGTTTTACAATTTTTCTAATTCGAATTAATATTAGTCAAATTTATGGTAAAAACGCAATAAAAGTACAATACGTACATTTAAAAAAAAACATTAACTATTAAAAAACATCACTTTTTAAGTCTTACATCAATAAAATGATTAATGATGCTATGTGATACAAAAATTAGTGCATTTAGCTCAATTTTAACACTAAAAATCTAACCTAGACATTTCATCAAACACCTTGTGTGCAACAAATATGAGTATAACAACATCTTTAACGTGTGATATCTTACTCATATGACATCAAATTTGAGTGATTCAAAAACCTATGTAAAGAGTGAACAAAAATCTATAACTTTCATGTTTTAAGTTTTTCACGATTCGACATTTATGAGTGTAAAAAAAAATGTGAAACAAAGTTCAAAGTTTTAACAGATCTATACCAAATTAAAGAGGATTAAAATTTAAAAATTTTGATGAAATCGGTTTTTTGAAAATATTAAAGGAAAAAGGGAGTGACTGGGTGGGGGACACGTGCCACTAGCTTATTGACTTTCTAGACTTTTTAAACTTTTTTTCTTTTCAAAGGATCGCAATTCTTGTTGCCAAATGTCTATTTTGATAAGTAGATGTTATTTGTGCGACTGACTTAACATTTTGTACGATCATTTTGTATTTTTTTAATAAATAAAAGAATTCTCATAAAAATAAAAAATAAAATTTCAAAATTTTTGTGTTTTCATTTATAAATGTCATGTCACATCGTTAATCAATTAAGCTTTTTGCTTTTAAAAAAAATATCATTGCGATATATGATTTTTTAAAACGATTGTCTCACATAATTCAAACACATCTGCTACATATATAATAGGATAAGGATCCACTCATGTTCATTTGAACATGAGAGGTCATGTTGTGTTCCATGTGATTGTACATTTGAATTAAAATAAAATTAAAATTTTGCAATAATGACAATGTACAATCACATGAAACACAACATGACTTTTCATGCTCAAATGAACATGAGAGGATACTTATCCTATATAATATAGGGTTTTGAAAGCAATCTCGCTCTCAATATTTGATAAGGATTTAAAATGTACACTTTTGAGGGGTCATTTAAGCCCTTAATCGACCACTTTTATATCCGTTACTGCTTAAATTCGTTCTTTTTCACTTTTTAGGTCTCTTGAAAGCAAATTGCTGGAAGAGAAAAGTTCAATACGGAACAAGATTTCTTTAAAGAACAAAACAACCAATCATAACCATTGATTTAACTTTGATCAAATGGCTAGATTAAATCATTAATTTAAACTAATAAAGCACATAGGGGCTTTTTGTAATTCTCACTCAACTCCTCCATTCTTATATTCACTCATACATCTCTATTCAGACACACTCTTTCTCACGAAAATCTCACACACAAACCACCAAAACCGTTGTCGATCCGCCATATCACCATAAACCATCGTCGATATGACGTTGGTCGCGCCACGATCTATTTTTCGGTGAGTTTTATTTTCCGGTGATTGTATGTGTGTGTGGGGGAGGTGCGGGGCGAGGGTGGCCGGATCTGTGCCCGTCGGATCTGTGACAGCGAGTTCGTCGATCCGCCATATATGAGGCGGGGGTGATGGGATTTGTGGTGGCCGAATCTGTAACCTGGTTTTAATTAGTGAACTGATTTTTGAACTGCTATGATTTTTTATGTCCGGTGATGAATTAGTTATAGACAGGAAATGTAGCTGTAATTGATTTTTGCACTGCTATAAGTTGTGTTTTTGATATGAACTAGTTATGTCATTCTATAATGGGGTTTGATGAAGTTACTATGGTGGTGGACAACTGTGTTTTTAAAGATTTTTTTTATTAATGGATCTGATATAATGTAAGTGAATTTGGATTTTGTGATATATATTTTATTAATCAATGAATGGTTGTGAATTGTTGTCAAAATTAGATGGAACAAATGTGATTTATTGACATATCATATGTCAAAATTAATTGTTGTGAATTGTATTTTTTTTTTGTGATTCGTCGGAGAATGACATGATTAGATGGCGGGAAAAGCAACGGTTGAGGTAAGCGGGGTTGTTACGAGTTGGTTTATACGGAATCCCATAGGATTTATACAGAATCCCATGGGATTATACAGAATCCCATTATAAAGAATCCCATGGGATTATATAGAATCCCGAATCCCATGGGATTTATACAGAATCCCATAAGATTTATACAAAATCCCATGAGATTTATACAAATCACAAGTGAATTTTTTACGAATCTCGTGGGATTTTTTAACGAATCCCGTGGGATTTTTCTGGACGGAAATTTTGAAAAAAAAAAGTTCGTCTTTTTACAAATCCCGTGAGATTTGTTTACGAATCCTGTGGGATTTGTTTACGAATCCCGTGGGATTTTTTTACGAATCCCGTGAGATTTTTCTGGAATGAAATTTTGAAAAAAAAAATTTCGTCTTTTTACGAATCCCGTGTGATTTTTTTACGAATCCCGTGGGATTTTTCTGGACGGAAATTTTGAAAAAAAAGTTCGTCGAAAGTATATAAAAGTGCATATCTATAGAAAGATGATTTAATTCTCGTCGCGATGGTGTATTTTTCGTAGCTTGAAGATTTACCGTTTGCAAGATATGTTGTTTTTAAACAAAAGTTAAAAAGTGGAATTTTATATTAAATGAGCTAAAATGTCAATTTTGCCCTCTCTTTGTTATTTTTGGCTTTATTTCAGCCATTAGATGAAATGTGGATGGATGGTTGAGATTGACTTATTTGTTCTTTATAGGATACATGTTTTGCATGGATCTCACCTCATTGCTGGAATGACACTTATTCGGACGAAAATGCGTGAACATATGAAGAAAATGGCCAAAGTCAAGATCGAGACACTCAAACTACTGGAATTGAAGGTGAAGCCTTCACAAAGTTGACGTGGTCAAGACGAAACCCTAATGGCGGTGATCCGACGGAGTCACAATTAAAGAGTGACGACGTCGCAGTTGTAACTATATATATAGAATTCGAATTTTCAGACTTTTAGGCAGGTAGTTTTGTTGAGTAAAACCTAATAACGATTTTTGGCTGTCTTGGGCAGTATCTTAGGGTTCTCATACCCTATTTTACAAAAAGATAAGTAATTTACTTCATTGATTCAATTATGTCTTCAATTGTATATGTGTATGCTTGCATGTTCACCATGTCCGGCTAATTTACTTGTGTGTATGCTTAGATCTATGAAATCTAGGTATTGAATATTGATTGGTAGTCTCTTATCTTAATTGGAATTGGCCTAGGATTGTGATAGGCCATCGTTGTGTTTTTAATGTTTGAGTAGTCTTTGTGAACATTAGTTTATAATCGCCTAGAGTTGTTGTAGCCTAAAAATCCAAAGATAACCATAGAGTTAGTTTATGAATCCTAGAGATTTTTTAGGCAATAACTTTAAGGTAGTCTCAAAGAGTTAGGGAAGAAAGCATACCCTACGACCTTAGAAGACACAACGCGTTAAGAATAAGGACGTGACAATTCAACCATCAATAGGAGATAACTAGGGAGTAATAGCATCTAGGTAAACACATCTTTAATCATCATACGAGCACACATCAATTAGACATAGACTACCCCTTAGCTTAGTTAATTAGATAATTAGAATAGTAGAGTAATCGGTAGAAATACCACCCCCCAAATCCAATACCCCGAGATTCGTAATTTCAATTTTATAAAAAATATAAAAAAAGACAAAAAATAATCTTCCTCAACCCCAATCTTAGCTTAGTAATTTCTCACTAGCATTCCTATTCCCCTAGAGAACGATATCAATCCCGAGGCTTACCCTAATACTACACTACAACGATTAGGTTCACTGCCTAGGTGGTTGAAAAACTTGCTCGAAGAAAAGGAAGTTTCCTTTGACCCCGAACGCGCGTTGTACGCGTATCAATATTGCTTAAAATCTGCCACCTGAAAATTCATTCTGATCTGACGGCCCTGCTCGCATTCGCTTTCAAAACATTAAATTCTCACAAAATTTGGACGGCATTACTTTGTTATTCTTCATTTGTTATCACAACATATCAAATAAAAAAAATCCCCTTCTCAAAAACAAAATCAATAGTAGATCTATAAAAATTAAATCAGACTTTCAGAAACCGTTCTGTAACAAATGATTAATCTGTAACCATATTCAATAGCCAATCCAAAATATTGGGATTTATAAAATCCATGTTGAAGATTCGGTCATCCCAACTTTAGTCTAGCACATGTTAGCTCGTAGACATTACGTTATTTATTAGTTATTAGCTTAGTTTAGCAATACCGTGGAGGACGGACGAGTCTTTACCCACTGTATGCATGATCCACAGCCCATAGGTGGCGTTTAGTAGTTTGTATAAATACCCCTTCCCTCTAAAGGAAGGGTTGGTGCTTTTCATTTTAATAAAACACACACTAGTTGTTTCTCTCTCTAGAAAGCTACCCTCTCTACTCTTTTTCTCTCTAAAATGGCTAACATGTTCTTCCATCATCCTAGACCACCCGAGTCATATGAAAAACATAAATAATAATCCTACAATTGGTATCAGAGCCAAGGATTTGTTGTTTGTGTTGATTCATGTGGTTGTCATCACGTTTTTTGTGCTACTTATGTTGCGGTTTAATGCGGTTATTGTGCGGCGTTTGATGCGTTTTGGTTGCGGTTTGATGATGTATTATGTGGTTTTTGAATATGTGTAACATATTGGATTTCACAAACACACTAAATCATAAGCACAAGTAGGCGTATAAGATGATTCTAGAGAGAGAAAGTTAGAGGTTTGGAAACTTTAGTGAGAGAAAGAAAAATCTTATTATGAGCTCCAACTCTCTACCTTGGGAGGTAGAGAGTATTTATAGTCATTACATAAATCACCACCTATCGGGCTGTGGATCAGGCATACAGTGGGTAAAGACCCGTCCGTCCTCCACGGTGTTACAAAACTAAATACTACTTAACATAAAATAACTACGACTACGAGCTTTCTAACGATTACATATACTTGAGGTGACCGAAACTTTAACTACTGGATTTTCCAAATCCTAACAATCTCCCCCTAAGGGAGGTCACCTCAAACACACATTAAATTACATAGAAAACAAACAGATATTACATTGAGATTGTTCTTGAATTCTTGTTCATGTTCTTTGCTCTGTAGCTCGTAGTCTATGATTCTTCATTTTTGCATGTTTGGATAATCTGAGTGGAGGTCTTTAACTGATCCACGTGATATTGAGTTTTGAGCCAGCTTTGAGATCATTGGTCACATTCATCTCTGACTCATCCATTGTGGTGTTGGTATTATGTGATATTGTGACTTTTGGACCGACATGCTCACATTCTGGATCATGATTTATTCTTATCAGAGTAGCGGAAGCTTTCGTTGATTCATGATATTGGCAGCAGCGTAGCAGAAGCATGGAATGAAAATATCAGAGTCATTGATGCACCAATCATGATTTCTTTAGATATGAATGTGTTGTGTGAGCATGCGGCTATGGATTGACCACTCTATTCTGATCAGCTGCAAACGTCGGGTTGTACCTGCATAAGATAGTTAGCAATAAAGCGCACGAAAGTGTCTTTGATCACTTTCGATGAATTGAGGTACACGGCCCATGGTTCCTCGTTGATCGTACAAGTACTTGCCTGTGATCGTATAATTCCAAAGAATTTCCTTGATAGGGTTTCGCGAATGCTCTAGCTGTTCTCAAACCGGAACGCTCAAAGAAGACAACACGAGTGAGTGAACCAAAATGAGATTAACTGATTGATGAAAAGATATTTGAAAACAATCGTGTATTGCTCAATAGAAATTGTTTTTGCAATACAACGAAGGTTTTAATGAAAATCAATTATCAATCATAAACACCTTTTTATTTTGGGAAATAAGCACACAGTCGATGTGCTAAAGAAAAGAATTTTTTAAGCACAACGACCGGTTTTTCAAAGGTATCCGTCAATCCATAACCTGAACCAGGATTGATTCAAAAGATCAGTTGTCACATGGTTGATCTATAGGATAGATCTCACATGCCACCTACCAGGAGCTTGTTTGATGTTGGCTCCAGAAGGCTTTCCATCTTCATTATGAATATGTTTGCATATCACTCAGATGTTCTGGCAATACCACAAGGATAATGCGTAGGACTCAAGATATAATCTCTTTCCACATTGTGTGAAAGTTGATCCGTAAATTCAAGCATCAAACACTAATGCAATGAAGATATATGTGTTTCCCAGTAAGTCCCAACGAAATGCGAAATAGTCAAACGAAAGTGATCGGAGGATTTGAACGAAAAGATAGTGATTGATCTTTACCTAAAGAGAAAGCCCATAAACTACAGGGGCTTAAATGCAAATTAAAGGGAATTAAAAAGATAAAAAATATTAAATAAACGCTATCACTATATTTAAAATGATGAGCGTTTAAAACTTAAAACTTACGTTTAAATAAAACTTACGCTTAAATAAAACTTACGTGAGTAAAGAAGGAAAATAGCTACGGATATGAAAAATACATTTTTACAATCCTAATTATATAAGAAATTTATTAGAAAAGGAAAATTATTTTTAAAACTATTTAATTACTTTTTTGTTAATTAAAAACTATTTTAAACTATTTAATAATACTCTAAAATAAAAGAAAATATGAAATAAGACTAGAAAAATAAAATTAAAACTTAGAAAAATCTAAAATATGATAAAACTAATTTTAAAACTGAAAATATATTTTTTTGACTTTTTATATATTTATTATTAATTAATTACTATTTAACTCTAATTAAAATGCTAGAAAATACTTTTTAAACTAAGAAAATTATGGAAAAATATTTTTTGCTTTTTTATATTTATCTAAACTTAAGAAAATTGAAAAATTATTTTTTTGAACCTTTTCTTAATTATTTGTATTAAAAACTATTTAAAAATGCTTAAAAACTAATTTAAATTAAGAAAAATAGCAAAACACCTTAGAAAAATCTGAAAATTTCAGGAAAAGTCTAAAATAATATAAGGAATAAAGGAAAAATAGAAAAACAGGTGCATGTGTGGAGGAATAAGCAACTGATGACCAAGTGCTTATTGAAATAAGCACTTTGATAAGCAAATGAAATTCAAAAGCCATACACAAGATGCAGTCTGCTAAAGTAACTAAGATGGAACAAGTTTAAACAAGCTACAACCTCTGATTCACAAGCTCAATAGATTTGATGAATTGATCTAATAAAAAACCTACTTTATGCATAAGCTCACCAATAAGCTAAAACCTAAAACCAGAACTTGGGATCTACTCTAGACCTGGTTGAGACCTTGTAAACTAAATTACAGACCTAGGTGAGCCAAAATGAAACATGGTTCTTGGACCTTATTTGACAAGCTCTATTGAGCTTGTAGAAAAAATCACAAAAATCCTCTAAAATACACATAAGAAAATAGACCAAGAGTACTTTTCAAAACCACAAGTTACATTGAAATTGGCCTTTTTGGAATTTTTGACTTTTATACAAAACTGAAAAGTTGACTTAAATGAAGTTTGATCATGATTTAAGGACTGATATAGCTGTTAATGGAAGAAATAAGACTAAAGCAATCTAAATCTAAGTACTCTAAACACAAAACAAGAATAGTTCCTTAAAATCCTAAAGCACTTAAAGTTTTTGACTTTGAGCTTATTTGGGTGCAAGAACAAGACGATATAAGGACACTTAGCAAACTTGAAACAACAAAAGACAACTACTGAATAGGCCTCTAAGTCAATTCAAACAACTCTTTATTATCACGATATTAAAATAAAATTACCTTTACATAACTTAAATAAAACTATATAAGGGCTAAAACTACAAATGATCATAAGAGAAGCATCTGCAAAATGACTTGACAAAAGTACCAAACCCAAACCTATGCTAAATGCAACATGTTCCATTTCACATAGAGTCCAAGATTGACTTTCATTGACCATATAAACCGCTTAAAATTGTAATATGAGCTTGTAGTGCTTCTAACATTTTGACACAGGATTTGAGAGTTGAAATTTCATGAACATTAACTTGAATTAAAACTTAAACAGAGTTGCAAATCACTTGAATGCCTTTGTTTGATACAAATTACAAATGAGAACTAGTTAATACATGTTTAGCTTAAAACGCGACATTAAGAAAATTTTATATAACTAACTACTACTTTGATACTTCAAAACTCTTCACCCACCACCCTTGTTAGCCAATGGTTGAACTTTGAAATCATTTTGGCGGAGCAAGAGACAAGTTAGGTTTAGTAATTATGATAAGGACTTGTTTGTAACTTTTCCAAACTTGAGGGACCATCTTTGCCAATATACCAAAGTTGTCATAAGGACCAAAATTGACAAGTTCCAATAGTACAAGGATTAGTTCTGACAATTTCAAATTTTCGGGGACCAAACTTGACAATTTTGAAAGTTCTAAGTTGTAAATTGTAATTTTAATTTCATTTTGACAACTTAGGAATCCCTCTATTTTTCTCACTATTTTTGACAACCCTAAAACCGCGCAATTATGCAAACTTGATACCAATTTTGATATGCATTTAAAACACATAAAACACTTATTTGTGATATTTTTATCATTTTGATGCATTTGAGACAAAATGATGAGTCCATCGAGAGTCTTCATTGAATAGTATCCTAATGAGATTTATTGATGATCTCGTGGCTCTAGACTCAATTTGTGCATATTTGGATCCTATATCGGAGACTAGGGAGAGGGTCTCCTTCTTCAATATCAACAATCTCTCAGAGAAAGTCGATAGATAATGTCGGTTCCCCGTGAGAATGAAACAAGTCCTTTTAAGAGGAACTTGAGTGGTTTGGGAAGTTGAAGTGCAATGCGTCCTTTGGGTCCATGACGTCTTGTCTTCAATACCGATGTTACCTTGGTAACCACCAGTAATATATGAATTGAACCCGGTTTCTGCCCTACGGTTGAATAATTGGAGGGCTATTTGTTTTCACCCTTTTCACATTCAATTCTTTTTCATTCTTCAACCCCTTCATTGCTTGCCGAGACTTCATAACTAGAACCTTGTTGGGTTTATTCACTCTTCCCATATCTCATTTTTCTCCTTTTTTCAATATACCTAAGGACTTCTACACTATCTATTGGATTGTCCCTGGGTAGATCCCCCCGGTTCTGACGGATCATGGGAACAAATACCTAACCTTATCATCCTTATATCACCATACATAAAGTAAAGTTGGTCGGTCTATTTGGTATTGTTCATCTGCCATTGGAACCAATTGAAAACCATTTGAAAATCAATCCAGAAACTCATCATATATTATCAAAGCATTTTGTACCTGAATTGTTTTTGATATTTTTAGAACAAGATCTCCCCCTCAACATGTGCATCAAGTATTTGAAATCGTTTTGCACACGGAGGCAAGAGAAAGAATTAACTTCTTTGATTACCATTTTCTAAAAGATATCAACATCACTTCCCTGATCAAAACAAGTAGATAAAGCATTTTAGGGAAGGATGAGGTTTTCATAAGCTTTCTCCCCCTCAATATGTGCCTTGAGGTTTGAAAGAGTTTTGCACATACAAGAGGGAACCTGCACATTGATCACGTTTCAAATAATTGTGGTTTAAGTTAGATGCTCCCCCTCAACATGTGCATGGAAAATTTGAAATCGTTTGGCACATGTGGGATGGAGAGCTTGTACATCCTTATAAAACCATTTACCGAATTATCAGATTAATTCAATTTAAATCACAAATTCTCCCCCGATCACAATTATCAAATCATTTGAGATTTGTGATCTCTGTAGATTTAAATTGATTTTGAAAGCTTTTAAGGAGAATTGTTACTTGATTATGAAAGCGTTTTAACTGATAAGGATCGGATTAATAGACTTTAAACTCCATTGATGAAACATGCATGATTATCTTTTGAAAACAATTGTATGACAAATAACTTTTTGATTTAATTGAAATCATTCTCCCCCTCAATCAATGACATGAGTTGTTGATTGAGAGATAGATATTTTGACAAACTTTTTAAGTCCAGATGATTATCAAAAAT
Organism: Chrysanthemum makinoi; assembly: GCA_910596185.1. Taxonomy (NCBI): domain Eukaryota; kingdom Viridiplantae; phylum Streptophyta; class Magnoliopsida; order Asterales; family Asteraceae; genus Chrysanthemum; species Chrysanthemum makinoi. The sequence continues at coordinate 176,832,419 of OU343219.1, read as the reverse complement.
AGAGTCCGAGTTATTTTTCAAAACAACTAGTTTTCATTAGATAGTAAGGATTTTATTAAAGAATCAGAGCATGAGAATTGAAAACCAAGGTAAAGCATGACTCTGTTCTTTCTTTGAAAAGCGGGTTACTGCCTGAAATGACAATAAACCATTGTTTCTCTTTTTCTCAAATTTTTTTTTATATGAAAATTCGAAGAACATCTAAAGTCCCGTGTCATTCTTTGAATGACAGCATCAAGACCGTAGATATTATCGAATCGAGAAAAACAAGACAGAAAGACAATATTTTTTGAAGATTTTTCGAATTTTTCAAATTTTTATGGATTTTGAAAGTTTTATATTTTTCTATTTGATTTTTGAAGGTTTTATAATTTTGTATTTTGTTTTTCAAATAAATATTTACAAGAGATAGATGAAGGAAACCTTTTACTCCTCTTCTTCCTCTTGAAGACGTTTGAGTGTTTCTGGTTGTAGGCTCTTAAGACCCAGTCGTGGAAGAATAAACTCAAAATGTTCTCTAGGAAGAGCTTTGGTGAAGATGTCTGCTAACTGGTATTCAGTCCTCACAAAGTAAAGTTCCACCACACCGTTTTCAACTTGCTCCCTGATGAAATGATGTCGAATATCGATGTGCTTTGCTCTTGAGTGTTGTACGTTGTTGCATGAGAGAGCAATAGCACTTTTATTATCACATTACAGAGGGATTTTGTTAAATTCAAAGCCATAGTCAGATAATTGGGATCTCATCCATAGGATTTGAGCACAACAAGATGACATGGCTATGTATTCAGCCTCTGTGGAGGAAATAGAAGTGCTCATTTGCTTCTTTGAAGACCAGCTCACAAGCTTATCACCCAAAAACTGAGCACCTCCGCGCATCTTGCGACGCGTATCTTGACATCTGCATGATCGCATCTGCATAGGCGTTAGTGACATACCGGTGTCCTTCGGTACCAAAGTCCCATATTGATGGTTCCTTGGAGATACCGAAAGACCCGTTTAACCGCTTCAAGGTGCTTTTTAGTAGGCTTAGCCGGGTATCTAGCACACATGCAAACAGCGAACAAGATGTCTGGTCTACTAGCTGTGAGGTACATCAGGGATCCAATCATACTACGATATTTCGTTTGGTCTACCATGATCCCTGAGTGGTCCTCATCTAGTTTAGAACGTTCAATCATGGGAGTGTCAACAGGGTCACTAGAATCGAATCCAAATTTCTTTAAAATCTCATTTGCATATTTAGATTGATTTATGAAAATGCCTCTGGGACTTTTTGAAATTTGTAATCCTAAGAAAAATGACATTTGTCCCATCATTGACATTTGAAATTTAGAACCCATTTCGTTTGAAAAACAGTCACACTCATTGGGGTCAGTCGAGGCAAATATGATATCATCAACATAAATTTGAACGTGAATTAAATGTTTGCCTGACTTCCGGTGAACAATGTTGGATCAACTGCTCCTTTGCTGAATCCGGTAGATAGAAGAAACTTTGATAGCGTATCATACCATGCCCTTGGAGCTTGCTTTAAACCGTAAAGAGCCTTCTTCAAACGATAAACGTGAGTAGGATGCTCTGGATTCACAAAGCCTTCAGGTTGGCTGACGAGACGACTTCTTTAAGATCTCTGTTCGAAATGCCGTCTTTACATCCATCAGATAAACTACCATGTTCTTACTAGCAGCATTAGCCAAGAAGATTCTGATTGCCTCGATACGAGCAAAAGGAGCAAATGATTCTTCAAAGTCAATACCTCCCTTGACAGTATCCTTTTGTGACCAATCGAGCCTTGTTCTTTAAGACATCACCATGCTCATCAAGTTTCACTTTGAAGATCCATTTTAGAGCAATGATCATAACACAATCTGGAGCAGGTACTAATTCCCATACATCAAGTCGATCAAACTCATGAATTTCTTCTTGCATGGCATTGAACCAACTGTCTTCATTCATGGCGGTTTTAACATCTTTTGGTTCGATCTTAGAGAGTACGGAGTTGAAGAAGCACCATAAGGCATCGGTTGCAAGTTGTTTCCGTGTGGATACTGGACGAGAGGGATTTCCAATGATGTTGTCTAATGGATGATCGTGAGTCCATTTTCTGAGGTGTTCATGTGGCTGTTGTTGAGGGACAGAAGTAGCAGAGTCGATGTCTCCTGAAGAAGATGGTTCTAATGATGATTCAGGAGCAAATATGTTTTGAAATGGAGCATCTTCAGGAATAGCATAGGGATTAACTTCATCATTGATGCCAGAAACAGTTCCTTGATGTACATTCGAAGATTGATGATTTGTTGATGAGATTTAGTGATCAGCAGCAGGCGCTTCTTGACTTAATGATATTGAGACTGAAGGGTTGACTTCATTCTTATGGATAGGAGCAGCCTCTGTTGTTGGAATTGGCATATCATTGGCACTTGGCTCATAATGTTCATCAAACATAGGATCAAACAATTTCTTTAAATCATCTTCAGATGGAGGTACATATGGAGTTGCTGGAGAGGAGTTTGGTACAAGGGATGAACCAATGGGACTGTTTTGAAGTGCGGGTCCAGAACTGGATTGTCCAGGAGCCATTTGACCGGTCAGCTCATCAAACGTAACGTTAATTGTTTCCATGATATTTCGGGTTCTCTTGTTGAAGATTCGGTAACCTTTTCTGTTTGGTGCATATCCTACAAATACTCTAATGTCTGCTTTAGCTCTCAGTTTTCCTAAATCTTGACCATCATTAGTTGGATAACATAAAGCACCAAACACACGAAGGTATGATAGATCAGGTTTTCTATTGTGGACAAGTTCATAAGGAGTCTTTCCATGAGAAGTGTGAATTAGAGATCGATTTTGAGTGTAACAAGCAGTGGCAATAGCTTCAGCCCATAGAAACATTGAAACCTTTGAGTAAATCAGCATTGTCCTTGCAGCTTCTACAAGAGTTCGATTTCGTCTTTCAACTACACCGTTCTGTTGAGGAGTTCGAGGGACACTTCTTTAGGGACTGATTCCAACATTTCCATAAAATTCATTGAGTTCTTTATTAACAAACTCAGTTCCATTGTCAGTACGGACGATTCGAACTGTTTTGTTGAGTCGGATCTGAAGTTGTTTAATGAGTTTAATGATGACATATGGAGTTTCATCCTTCGTCCTAAAAAACTTAACCCAAGTAAATCTGGAGTAGTCATCAACCACTACTTACACATATCTCTTCCCATTAATAGTTTGCACTCTCATTGGGCCGCACAGATCCATATGTAGGGTATGAAGAACTTCCATTACAGAGTTTGTGGGTTTTGGTTTGTGGGCATATTTAGTGCTTTTTCCTAATTGGCAAGCTGAACAGAGATGATTTTTTTTCATATTTTAATCTGGGTAAGCCTCTGACAAGATCCTTTCTGGAGAGGTTGTTTATGGTGCCGAAGTTCAAGTGATTGAGACGACGATGCCATAACCAAGACTTTGTTTTAGAAGCCTTTGACAGCAAGCAGATTGGAGAAGACTTCATCATGTCATCGATAGAGATGGTGTATAGGTTAGTACCTCGAGTACCTCTTAATAATTCTACACCATCAAGTTCTCTAACGAAGCAAGTATGTTTTCTAAAAGCCACTTCTAGATCGGAATCACAGAATTGACCAACAGAGAACAAATTATGACCAAGACCTTCCACATAATATACCCTGGAAATTACACTTTTACCAACCACATAATCTCCATAACCCATAATAGCTCCAAAATGGTCGTTCCCGAATCTAACTGTCCCGATGAATTTACTCACGAAGTTCATGAGCCGCGACCGGTCTCCAGTCATATGCTTGGAACAGCTGAGTCCAGGTACCACAGAACGATTTGAACGATCTGCAGTTGAACACAGACAAGAATGGATAACTGGATAATTGGGATCCCCATGCAAGAATGGGTTCCATTTGGTTAGTAACAGTGATTGGAACACCCACATCAAAAATAGAGACATCCATATCAGAAATTGAAGCAATGGAATCATTATGAATAGATGCAGTACTAGTGTCCGTATTTGCCCTATTCAAAGTATGTTTACTTCTTAAGGGAATAGTTCTACCAGTAGGCATCCATTTTCTAGTGGGCATTGTCTGATTAACCTTATGGCCAACAGGTATCCATTGATAACCTATCTTACTAAATGTTCTTCCTGTGGGCTTCCACTGTTTTCTAACTTTCATTCGCCTTTGCCTTTTTGCCTTCTTAGCATGATATTTTGCATTAACAATATTAACTGGGGATTTGACAGTATTTGACAAAACATTCACACCACATTCATGATTAGTAACAGAATTCAAGCAGACATCATTACAAGGTTTGCAAATAGTATCATAATTCGAATTAATTACAGTACGCCTATGGCTAATACTAGAATCAACACGATTTGTTTTATTCGACTCAAGCTTAAAGTTCCTAGGTTGGTCTTCTACTCTCTTCCAATGCACATTCTTAGCTTGCGAGGTCCTATCATTCCTTGTATTGTCTTGAGACTTTGACCCGCTCGCTTTAATGTCACTGATTACTCCTGTAGAGGGAATGGGAACATTAGTTGGTTTTGCTACTTTTTGCATTTTCTGTTTAGATGTGCTGGGATGTGAACTATTTGAAGGCGCACTGAAGTTCACCTTTTTAACACTAGAGGTGTTGGGATCTGAACTACTTGAAGGTATACTATAGTTCCCATTCATAACATTGGGCATCGAATGGATTTCATACTTGGCACTAGGCATAGAACACGGAATCAAAGGATTAACTCTCTCACCTAAGGACTTTGGGCATATTGTGATTAAGTATTCTAGAAGTTCTTGAGATCGTTTGGCATATAAGCATGCATGTCCAATTGCATTATCAAATGGTTTCTCTAACTTATCCTCTTTAACAATCTCACGAAGACATTCTAGATAATCCTTAAGGGATGAGAAATATGTTTGAATTGCAAGTTTATTGTTCCTAAGATGAGGAGGAACATATTTCACAGACATAGCATATTTATTACAAACAGGTACCTTTGATCCATCATTCTCCCCATTGGTCATTGGCATTTTCCCTTTTACCTGGCTCTTCAGATTCTCAATTTCCTTTTGCAATGAAGCTATTTGTTCGTTATTTTTGTTACGAGTGACCTTTATTGATTCAAATAACTCATTGAAATGACGTTTAACCTTTTCATTTTCTTCTAGAAAACTCTCGTTTTCCTTTTGTAATGCATTTACTAGGTTTTGAAGATGAAACGTTTGAGAATTCTGAGAATCTAAAGGAGGAGGCATTTGGGAGCCAGTCACATTGTTCTTTTCACCCTTTAATTGAGAGATTTGGGCTTTCAACTTTCTGATCGTGTTACAATGAGCTTGAATCTGTTCGTCACGTTTGTTTATTTGAAAAACTGCATCAAACTCTGGAGCATCTGAGGATGTCTTGATATTTGAGGTTTTGACATTTTCTTTAAGATGTTGATATTTTAGTTGTAAATTAAAATGATCAACTTCTAGTTTAGAAAAGTGTTTTACCAAATTATCGTGATCATCCAGATCAATTTTCTCATTTAGTTTAGAGTTAGTTTTTTCAAGCTCAATGACACGATCGTGGGAGACTTTCAAAGCAACAGATAATTCATGAAATTGAGAAGCATTAATGGAACAATTTGTAGCAGTGAAAAACACATCTTGAGCAATACATTCAGAAATCAGATTCTCATACAGTGTATGCAAGTTCTTCCTCTCAATCTCATTATATTTTAATTCTCGCTCATAGTCACTAACCTCAACGATCATTGCATCAAATTCCTTTTCCATTTCTTTAATGTCTAAATTCATTCCCTTTTTAAGACTTTCAATTTCAAATTGATCTTTTAGTTGTTTAAAGAAAGGCATGACTTCAGTTAAATAACATTCTTTCGTTTGCTCAAAACCCCTTTCCCCTTCAGTTATACCAGTGGGTGTGATCCTTTTCTTACAAGTTTTCTCAAAATCAACAAATAGTTGAAAAGTAACATATTTACTGATTAAGGTCTTGCTTTTAGTGGCAATAGTCCTGGGAACTAAATGCATTGGTGTATTGGGAGGATACACAATCGCTGAAGGCATTTTCCTAAAGGGGGGGTTTGTTACAACAAGATTCTCTGCTTTTTGCTTATCTAAGTCCTTTTTCCAGAACACTTGTTCGGGTGTTAACAACGTTTGAGGCTTAAACTTGTTCAAGTAAATCCAATTCTCCTTCTTGTAATCATGGGGTGTGATAGTTATTTTCTTCTCTTTACATTTAGGATCATCTAGTTTCTTGTTCATCTTTTCCCTAGTGACTTCATCTGATTTCTTATCTTCCTCAGTGCACTCAGCGCAACTAGGTTTCTGTCTAGGCTTAAGGATTTCATTGCCATCATAAAGTACCTTATGAGCATTTCTAGCCTTTTTAATGACCTCTGGATTTGGTTCCTCAACAAGGGGAATGCTATGCTTATCGCTTAAGACTCTATGCTTAGTGATCATGTGAGCAGTCTGAATGGTGTTCCCTTGTACGTACAACTTATTTTCAAGCTTGTTTTTCAAAGTTTTAAGATTAGAAAAATCATTCAAAAGTTTTGATTCCTTAGCCTTGAATTCTTGCTTCAGCATTTTCACATTTTCTTGAAGTTCTTGTTTTGGCTTAGCAGTTTTAGAAAGCTTTTCTTGTAAGGAATTTAACTCTTGTTTTAATACTTCTTCTCTAAAATTACTTTTTCTAATGATTGTACGCATTTGGTCATCCATTTCCTGCTCACGGGTGGTCAACTCAAACTTGGCACGTTGTTCATAAATAGCAACACGTTCTTTATAGGCATTCAGTTCAAAGACAACAGAATCATCAGGGGCACATGCAGTGAATTCATCAAAGACATAGTCATTATTGACTGCAGAAGATGCATTACTTGGTACAGTCTCACTTTCACTTTGCTTCACATATTGATCATATGTGACAATATTTCTATTATCCACATTATCAATATCTGATTCATAAGTCTCAAGAGATTGTACTTCATTATGCATCTTTCGCTCATCAACATCATCATATAGTTTTAATACCTCTGAGATTATCTTGTCTTTGGATGGACCAGTTTGTTGTGGTGGAGAAACTTTTGGAGAAACCATAGGTGAGATGCTGGCCATGAAGATTGTTTGAGTTGTAGGTTCATCATCTACATCAGAGTCAAATGCATCACAATCAGCTACTTGAAAGGCATTATGATGATTATGACCTATCTCCTGAATTGGCTGTTCATCAACATCAGCATCATAAGTCTTGGCATTCCCTTCAGCAAGAAACAATAACTCCTCTTCATCCAATGCTGCTCCATTATCCTGAGCTTGAACCAGTAACATTTTATCCCTGAAGTACTCGGCATTCTGTGGACGTTTTGGAGATGTACAATTCCTTGCAATGTGTCCCTCACCACCACAATTGTAGCATTTGATAGGCTTTGTTTGTCCTTGATTTCCAATCCTTCCCCGATTCTGATTTCCACCATATCCTCCACCAACTCCACCTCCTCTTCTCTGATCATACTGCCTTTCTTGAACTGGCTGCACCATAACCTTCCCATCTCTGACAGTGGCTTGATTGTGTGGATTGGATGCTGTTCTGAGGTTGTTGTTGGTGTGTGGGAGAGTGTTCATGTTTTGACTGATCATGAGAGCTAGTTGATTAATGAAGTTTCCCACGGCTGCATCAGCATCAGCTTGTTTGAACATTGGATCAGGAATGAGTTTGTGATTACCATTACCCATGGGTATAACTTGAGAAGCTTTGGTGTAATTCCAACGTTGGTATAGAAAGCAGTTGAGTCATTTGATGAGCTTGTTTCTCCCTGATTGGTTTTGAACTGTTTCAGAATCCTTTTTTCAAACATAGCATGTCTCTCATTCTGGAGAAGGAATGCATACAGTTGCTCATAGTTTGTATTCTTCAATCCTTTAGTGAGCTTCACAGAAGTGACAAACTTGTGCCATTCGGGATTCATGTTGTTCACAAATTTTGAGTTCGGCTAAATGTTAGGCATAGTCATTTTGATGTTCCTCATGTCATTCACAAGCTTATGGAATCTCACATAGTACTCATAGACACTCTCATCTGGTTTCATCTTGAAATGCTCAAATTCATCATATAGTTGTGATTCTCTATCTTCAACAATCAATTCAGAACCTGAGAGAAGCATCTTGACATTATCCCATACAGCCTTTGCTTCAGTGTTGTGATTGATAAGCTTGTAGATGTCTTTTGGAAGACCTTGTAGTATAATGTTAGAAGCCCTGATATCTGCATCGAATCTCTTCTTCTCCTTATCATTGAGCTCATCATACGTCTTTGGTCTGTCTATTTCATAAATCAATGTTCCATCTTCAGCTATATCAATTATGTCTCTAGTAGTCTCAACCCGATAAGGTCCTTCATCAATGGATTTGAGAATGTTGAACCCATTTTCCTTTCCAAGACAGTACAATCTGATTCGTTGAGCCCAAGAGTCATAGTCAGTTCTGTCAAGCATGGGTGGACGAGTATCTGAACCAACTGCTTGAACATCCTCGGCAATAGTGGAGATGATTGAAGGAACGTTGGTAGACATGTTAACAGATTAAACGGGATTTTATAACTCTATGATTAAACCGGGAAATAGATTCTTTCTCGGGATTTTACTACATCAAGAGAAAACCGTATTACAGACAGACTCAACCAAGTCGCTAAGAAATCCTGAACCAAGTCGCTAAGCACCAAGTCGCTATAATGCCAAGTTGCTAAGACACTGTCAAGTCGCTAAATAACAACTCTCTAAGAACCAAGTCGCTAGCAGAATTTTGACAGCAAGTCGCTAAGCACCAAGCCGCTAAGTTGTCAAGTCGCTAAAGAGCAACTCGCTAAGCACCAAATCGCTAACACCAAGTCGCTAACAAACTTAAGTACAAGTCGATAACTTTCACCAAGTCGCTACCCGTAGTGGAGAATCCACTAAGTGTACTGTTTGTCGGCTTGTCTCAATAGACAAGTCGCTAGCTCAACTCGCTAAGAACTTCAACTTCAACTCGCTACCAAATTACAAAGCAAGTCGCTACCAAGACAACTTATCAGTGGCTCAAGTCGCTAGCTAGAAAATCACATAAACACCACTTTTCAATCCAAAAACAACCCAACCACGATGATTCAAGCTTACCAAGTCAAAACCCAAGCACATACAATGATTCTAAACACAAAACTACACCCAAGATTCAAACTTTAACACAAGAAATGATCCAAATGATGCAAAAACCACTACTCTTTTTCAAACTCTAAAACCACCTAAAAGTCACTAGAAATCCAAAGATATTTAAGAGATGATCAAACCATGGCTCTTGATACCATTTGTAACATATTGGATTTCACAAACACACTAAACCATAAGCACAAGTAGGCGTATAAGATGATTCTAGAGAGAGAAAGTTAGAGGTTTGGGAACTTTAGTGAGAGAAAGAAAAATCTTATTATGAGCTCCAACTCTCTACCTTGGGAGGTAGAGAGTATTTATAGTCATTACATAAATCGCCACCTATCGGGCTGTGGATCAGGCATACAGTGGGTAAAGACCCGTCCGTTCTCCACGGTGTTGTACTTAACATAAAATAACTACGACTACGAGCTTTCTAACGATTACATATACTTGAGGTGACCGACACTTTAACTACTGGATTTTCCAAATCCTAACAATACGGTTTTAAGTTGTTACATGTTTTGATGATATTTACCGGGTTTAAAATTTGATGAGATCAAACATGTTGTTAACAGTTTTACAACAGTTTTTATTGTATCTTTAATGGTCAAAAAAACTGTCCAACATACTTACATATTCAGTTTCACATAAATTTTTTGTCTTGCGTCTGTTTACATCCAAGATAACATGTTTATGTTAACTCATATATACTTTGTGACTGTTTTGGTACCATTTCAGTGTCAAATGATCAGTTTCTTGTGGTTAATCAGTAGTCAAAAGTTAATTTTCTACAGTTTTTCTGGGTTGGTATAAAGGGAAATTCTTGGCTGCGGTTTGATGTGAGAGAAAACCATATCCGGTTATTAAGAAAAGTACATGATGCGTTTTGTCTCCAATGCGGTTTGGAGGAAGCGCGACTTGGAGATTGCGTCTTGATCACAACAGACTCTGCGTTTTGACCCTACATACTGCGATTTGAAAACTGGGTGCGGTTTGACATTGATAAGATTGCATGTTGACCGGTCTACTGTGTTTTGACCGGTCAACTGTGTTTTGAGCCAACACTGGTGCGGTTTGACAGAAATGGAGAAGAAAGACAGCACTGCTCGTTTTGTTGACCAAAATACTAAAACTCTCGACTTCAGTTTATCTTACATCATAAGTCATGAACCTTAAAGAAAATCAAACAAAAATACTGATGAAAACATGAAGTTATAACAGCCACGGGTAGCCTCAACTCAACCTTAATCAACTCCTTATCTACCCGATCACAACTTCAACAAACACTTCTCCCATCTCATCAAGACTTGTAGTCAAATGAAAATCAAATAAATCTCAGATTTTGTTTCGTGGTATTAACAAGTTATAGCAAACCACTAAGGGTCTATCACACAAAACAAACTCATCATAGATCCAAATAATGACTCAAAACAGATGAAAGTAAAGTATAAAAACATGATCTCAGCTTTGGTTTTGTTAACCATTCACATCATCGCTCTAATTGAAGAACAACTTTCTCATTATCTGAATATAAAGAAAGAAATATAACATTCATGTTACTTTCATTCTTTGTTTCGGTTAGACCATAACAAGAAATCGAAACAATTAATTGCAAACCTACTCGAGTCCCATACATGAATCTTGAAAATGTAACATAGAGTTTTCGATTCGGATTATGCATCAAATAAAAATAAATAAAAAACAGGTTGATATGCGTTTGATGATCGGTTTTGATTGATGGTTTTAGTGGTGATGAGATTTGAGTTAAGATTCTTATTGTTTGATGATAGATCTAAGTTGGAAGAGAGAGTCACGGTTGGTGAGGGGGCGGATTTTCTGAGAGTATTTTTAGGGTTTGTTAGGGATTAGGTTAAGTTATAATGAGGCATGTGTTAGTTTTATACCCCGTATTCTTAGGGATATATCATGGGCCTGATTAGGTGGTGTTTTAAGTGATATGTAGTGCTAGTGTTAGTGTATTACACTTAGGCCGGACATGTAGTGTCACAATATGTTAAATCAATGGATTAATGGGCCAGATATGTTAGTTTTATACCGTGATATGTAGTATTTGTGGAAACTAGAAGGGGGGGGGGTTGAATAGTTTTACCGATTAAAACTTTGTTTTAAAATATTTAGATTGACTTATGTCAATCTATTTAGATGTATATGTTGGATGTTGATAGATAACTATGTAAATATGTAATGCAAAGGTAAAGAGTAAGAAACAGAAAACCACGACACACGTGTTTATAGTGGTTCGGCTACAAGGACACCTTCCTTGCCCTACTCCACTCCCCGAGTCACCTACTCGAGAGTTCATTAGCACTACACGACACAACTCCTTATGGCGGAGAAGCCTTCACAACGTCGCCTACTCTTTTTCCGGTACAAGGCTAGATACCGGGTTCTTCCACAAGGTAGAACCACACCTATCACAACGTCGCCTACACTTTATCCGGTACAAGGCTAGATACCGAGTTCCATTACAAAGGAGGAACTATCACCTAACACTACACAACACCTATCCCAAAGGAGACCCACTCCTTATTACAACATCATCAAGGATATTAATATCCTTGGATACAACCTATCTCTATTTATATATCGGCAAACCATATCGATTGTACACCCTTGGCATCTTTCACTAATTCCTTTGACTTGACCCTTTTGGCATCCTTCACTAATGCCTTTGACTCGGACGTTTGGCACCTTTCACTAATGCCTTCGTCTTGACTCTTTTGGCATCCTTCACTAATGCCTTTGACACGGACGTTAAGCACCTTTCACTAACGCCTCCGTCTTGACCCTTTTGGCATCCTTCACTAATGCCTTTGACACTACACTTCTAGAGAGGAAGAAAGAACTATCAACAAGAGAACTTCAGTAATCTTGATGATGACGAAGCATGGCAACTCGTGGACTTGAGCTTGCTCGACTTCAAGAGGTGGTGATCTCGACTTTAAGAGGAACCTAGAGAATCACACAAAAACAAATACAATCTAGATAGAAAGATCCTTTGGATCTGAGGTTAGAGAGTTTACAATACTAGGTGAAAGTATGTGTAGGAGTGGTAGCCTACAATGAAGAAATGGCTAACTATTTATAGAAGAAAACATGCTACTGTTCCACGGATCCCACAGATCCCTTTCTTGAGAGATCCGTCCAGTGTAAACTGGGGGAACCGTGGGACGCTCCTCTTTGCCCATGGGTTTTGGGTCATGGGTCATGGGTCATGGGTTATGGGTCATGGGTCCTAGACTTTGGACCATGGGTATCCAAGTAGATACAATGTATCTAGAATATGCAATGTATCTAGTCCATGGGTTATGTGTTAGCTCCATGGGTCATGGATAATACCCATCATGACTTATGTATGATGTCATGCAATGGGTCATGGGTTATGGATTATGCTCCATGGGTATGGGTCATGGATTTTGGGTTTTACCCAACTACATTCAATGTATTTAGTCAATGGGTTAAATACTTAAAGCTTCTACCTATTCTATTATCCATTATAATACACACTAAGTATGCATATATTTATCCAATATGTAAACATTAGTTGTTGTACATATGCATTACTAAAACATGAAAGCATTATTACTTGTTTATTGTTTTATATAAAAATGTAAGTGTGTTAGTAAACTATTGGCTCAAACCATTTACGTATTTTATGTGTTTCGTTAAAATGATTTTACGTATGTTATCGACAAAACATTAGAAGATCGTAAAATATAAATAAACGTTTTTACGGCTTATTTGTATTAACAGTATAAATGGATCCGGATTGATGTTATGGTTGTGATTAGATCGGGTTTATTATTAATACCGGACTAATGGAGTTATATTTGTGATTGGATCCGAATTGATCTTGGACCGAGCCTTCAATTTGTTCGTGGATTGGGTTATAGAATTGGATAGGATCTTTGCATTTTGAGCTATTATTTGACGTGCCCCGATCTTTAGACTTTTGGGCTAATTTGCAACACAAAGCGTGGGCTTGGGATATTTGTTTCAAAATGATATAATACAATTTTTAATTCATATTTTATCAAAAGTGTTAATCCAAATTTAATCTTTGGATAAATATGATTTGATTAATTTTGGTTAAAAGGTGGTATTTTAGTCATTCAACTTCATAGGGAATACGTATTTCACGACTAGATTCTACAAGTTGAACTAAAATGACTACGGGGTTGCTTACGATATTTCTTATTTGGATTCGAAGTGAGGTTTTTTCGGGTTCGTTTACTTATCTCGTCTTCTTTCTTTCTTCCCTTCCGCGAAGATGACTTGTTTGGGCATATATTGAATATGATGAAGACTTGGCTATCTAGTTAATTTTTTGATTCTTTCTCGCTTAACCCACAAAGTAACTATCACCTTCGGTATCTTACACAGTTGAGGATTCGTCAAGAGGTTTTGTACATTGGGTACACCATTTATTTTTCACAAGGATAGTACAAGCTTAAGTAACAAATCTGGGGAATTCTACTTCATGTTCAAGTTTGGTATATCGGGTTTACTTCACCAAGTGGTCAAAGCAATTGCTGGCAAAATACGTGGATGGTGTGTTAGCCAAAGAAGTTAAAGGTTAAGATATGATCAGCAATTCTCATAGGATATTCGTCGCTACAGAATGTCAATGATACTTCACAGGCTAAGCAAAATCTTTCAAAAATCTTCAGTGTCATTCATGATTTTTCAAGATGTTTGTTTATGATAATAACTTCTCGTATAGATGGTCGTATACGTCAATGATGCTTCCGAAAGTTCGAAACCATCATGGGGGAGAAACGTGTACTTTGATGTTATAAGGTCAACATCCAGGGGAAAGTAATTTATTCTACTTTACTTAGTATGGTTTGTTAAGTATTCTACATTCGGGAGAAGAATGGTTGGTGATCTCTTGCATGTTCCCCTAAATAGATATCCACCAAAATCAAATATGTCATAACACATTTAATCTATCATTGTTTACGGTTTAGTCTTGGTTTTGTAAAATACCGCGAAAGAATCTATTTCTCGGTTTAAATCATAGATTTGTAAAATCCCGTGACAATGGAAACATCATGGTGAAAGAAAAGTGCATTTTTGAATCTCTCTCTCGGTTTATTCTTAGTTTTGTAAAATCCCGCGAAAGAATCTATTTCTTGGTTTAAACCATAGAATTGTAAAATCCCGTGATGATGGAACCATCCTGGAGAAAGAAAAAGTGTATTTCTGGATCTTATCTGATTCTGGTGCTACAGTTTCAAATTCGAAGAAGGGATAAAGTGCGTACTTCATGTCTTGGATGATTGTTTGGATATACTTTATGGCATTTTGGTTATCATTAAGTTTTATAGGGTTATGCACTTTTGACTAAGGTCGGGATAAAACCATTTATCAAAGTTCATTTAAAACGTCAAAGAGGGCTAGATCTGGGCACTTAAACCAAAAGATGTGACTATGGCGTTAATTCAATATTATTTATTCGAGGTTGAAGTGAAATTTCACGAGTGCGTGTACTTATTATCTGAAGGTATCGGGGATGGTTGGATGAAGATTCTTCGAGATCCTTGTTCGAGCTTTTAACATTTTCAATGATGAAGACTTGGAAATCTAAGTTATTTTTGGGTGATTCTTCCTTTATACTACCAGAAAATAACTATCACTTTAAGGAGTTACATTTTAGTGCTCAATGTCACACGGAAGTTGTGGATTTTCAAGAGGTGATGTACGTCTTATACTTGATGGTTGGTTGGGTGAAGAGTATAGAGTACTTAGGGATTCAAAGTTGCACGAACTCTCTGCACCGCTCTTTGTTTCACATTTGTGCAAGCTTAAGTTACAAGTTCGGGTTATTTTACATCAGTCTCAAGTTCATCATATTGGGTTTTCTCCATCAGCTGTCACGACAAAGAGCCGACTGAATGATAATGGGGTTGGTAACAAGTTAGCTAAAAGAAGTAGAAAAGAGAGAGATGACATTTAAATACTTCAGTTCAAACCTCGTTCCTTAAAGAAAAGAAAAGTGTACGCTTCAGTGCGCTTTATCTTAGGAAGAAGAGAAATCTTCTTGTTTATGACGCCTGAATACTTCAGTTCAAATCTCGTTCCTTAAAGAAAATAAGAGTATACGCTTCAGTGCGCTTTATCTTCGAAAGAAAAGAAATCTTCTTGTTTATGACCATTCTCATCAACAAGCTTCTTGCCTTTTCCATGCTCGCTCAGTCGTCAAGTGGATCTTCTGCCGTTGATTGTTTCACTTGCTCAATCAAAAATGGCAATGGCGACATCATATGCAATTTTTGTTGGGGAGAAGTGTGAAACTGTGAATAGACGTAGTTTAGGTTGAATATGTGATTCTGAAGGTCGGGGATGATGGTAGAATACCATAGCCATAGTTAGAGAGAGGAAGTAAATAGAGAAGGGAAAACTTATGTGTTTATTGATAATGAAAGAGTAAGGTTACACAAATGAGTCTTACCCCTCCATGGAAGTATAGAGGGGTATATATATCTTAACACAAGCATAACTATTACAATATTACATAACTAGTCCATGTGTTTCGGCTTAATAAGATATCCAATGTAATCCCGTAAATATCGTTCCATTTACGTGTTAGGAGCGATCCTAACATAGAGGGAGACTGTTGGGTCACTGAATCCCAAAACTCCCTGAAACAAGGATTTGAAGATAAGATAACCTAAGTGTTTAATAACCTTGAACGTAAACAAGTCACTAAACGAACAGCCGTTTAGTGAGTCATCTTCAAGAAGCTTAGGACGAGCTTAATAGAAAGGTTCTCCATTTAGTGAGGCGGGACTCAGTGAATGATACCTGAGCTAAAGAAGAAGATGATGGATTTAGTGAGTGATGACAACAACTCACTGAATCCCCAAACTCCTCACCAACTATAAAGACTGAAGACGTAAAGCCTGAAGACATGAAGATTGGAGTAAAGGCAGGATAAGGCGGGATAAGTTTGAATGGATAAGGGAGTGTCCTTATCTTGCAAATGTCAACTTACCCTGAACGGATAAAAGACCAAGAGTGTTTCAACACTGACACAAGGAAAGCATACTTGTTCTTTACTAGAAATAGCTTTGTGTAACAGAGATAAAATATGTAAGGTAATTTGTCATATGAAGCTTATGTCAGTTTTGTCTTTATGAAAAAATGTTGTATCTTATACTTGTATAAGTAACACACATAAGGTAGAGTAAAAAGGTTTATCTTGTGGACTAAATGCTTAGACATTCACATGCCCTTTTACTCCTTCAAATACAACTAAGTCCCATAGGTTAGCTTAGTTGGTTAGCATAGTTGCACTTAAGCTTAGCTTAAGTTTAGTAAGTAGTACACCATACTTGTCATTCAATCTCAAGTGTTGTTCCGCAAATACTTGAGTAACATATTATTTAATTAACTTTCTAATAAGAATGTAAACGTTAAAAAATCTCTTGTCTATTTTACTTCGCATTTTAACTTGTTAAATTGTTTTTCATTGCCATTACTAAGATATCTATACTACTAAAAGATTGAAGTGCTTAATTTAACGTGCAAGAGTTTTTGTGCACAAAATTAAGTACGTTACAACATAGCTAAAGCTACACAAAATTACATCGATTTATCAATATGGCGAATTGAATGCATATGCATGAAAGGTCTCCTTTAATGCAGGCACACGAAAGGGCAAGTGTTGTTAGCGTTTCAAGAAGATGAAGTGTTGTTTGAGTTTCAAGAAGATGAAGTTGAAGTGTTGTTGGAGTTTCAAGAAGACAAATCATCTCAATCTTAGCATCTCACACTTAAAAGCCATCATTTGTAAGTATAAATAACACACACTTTGATTGCATTCACCAATCATCATACCTCTCCTCTAATCAGTGGTCGAAGAAGGGGTTACTTATTCCGATCACTATAAAAGCTAGGTACAATCATTCATGTATTCTAAATTCTAAATAATGATGATATATAATTTCAAAATATGTGCTTATTTAATTGCTTGCATGAAAATATGGTTGATATTATTTACGTGGTTGCATGATTATATGTTAAAACAAGGTTGCATGAAATTGACCATTTCTAATGTTATTGAGTGGTCAGACAAGTATCGAATTGGTTCATAAATGCTCGAGTGCAACTATGGAAACCGATGATCGAGGAGATGTACAAGGAAGAATTTGCAGAATCATCCGAGGATTCAAATTTGTGAGCTGGTAGTACCTATATATGTCCAACCCTTTTATCACTCAAAAGTACATATACCATCGCATGTTTACAGGTGTTTAGTACACTGGGTAACACATGTTTTACGTCTATTTATCTACTTTCAGATTTCATACGCAAATATATGTTTATAGGATATTTTCGTATCTATGATGTGTTACTTACATACATATACTATAAACATATATTTGCGTATTAGCAGGTTAAATGATCAGTGTATTAGCAGGTTGAATGATTAGGATATTTTTGTATTCTATGATGTGTTACTGGCATGCATGAAATGTTTTTAAAAGGCCAAGAATCTAGCAAAAATGATTCGAGTTAAAATCTATGTAATATCAGTGTTTTGAAATGTGTGAAATGAATGCATAGTTTTGTCACCAAGTTAATTGAATGAAATTGTCCAGATGAAGTTTCTGACCTTAAAATGGTAACAAATAAGTGTGCATTAATGGATCTACAAGCAACTCATTTTGTGGTAACGTAGTAGTACATTTATTTGATTAGTCATTTTCATTTTATGATTAGTGTTATAATTTCTAAACACAAGTTAGTTTATACTTTTTGGTACAAGTAAAACATGAAAAAATGTTAGTTTTGCATGTTATTATGCTTTTAATGATCGTCGACATTAAAAGATTTTTGCCACTATGTTTGTAGGACTCATGGGTTATAAAGAGTTGGAAATAATCAGCTAACTTCCCATCATGATTTTACAGGTTTTTTCTCTTTTTTGTTTGAATTGAATATTGTGGGTTAATTTTTGTTCAAAATAAATTCTAATAACTGGTGGTTTGATTTTGGAGAATGATAGTCGTTGAGAGAAGTTCATGTGACATGACATTTGCTATGGATGACATTTGCTATGGATATAAACAGATTATGCCCGAAGGTTGGATGAGTATGGATTGTGATTATGTGATATCTATATTGTTATTTTACCAATTGATGTTATTTTTTGTATACAAATGTAATGGGCGAGTTTGATTGTAATTATACATTTGTTTGTTTCGGTTTTCGAATCAGTTTTCGATATTCTTTACATGCAAATGAATTATATTTTGTTATTGATTTGGTGCTGAAAATCAAGTTTAGTATTTGAAGTAAGTTCTTTACTTTCGGATGATAAACTTTTCAAGCTTTTTCATGACTTCGACACCCTTGCCCCTAAGATCGAACCTCAAACTTTCAAAGCCATCAATCTCTTCGAAGGTGACGGTAGCTATGAAATATTAGACATAATCGGTGCATCGCACGGATTTAATAAAGCCTCGTATATGAAATTATCCTAATCTTTTTCAAGAGTAAAACGGTTCATAACTTCTCCCATACTTATTTTCTACATATAATTATTATTTAAGAGGAGAGTTATTTTACATACCAAACTTTTTTTACATACCAAGAGACTCATTTCCACCATCCATTTAAAAAGAAATCAATGGCTGAGATTAAAAGCATTTTATTATTTCACATATTTTTTATAATTTAAATATCTCTTAAACCGTTAATCGTTAAGCGGAAATATTTACACCGTCGCGACGAGCATTTAATTATCTTTCTATAGACGGGCACTTTGATATACTTTCGAAAAAAAGAAAAAATTTCGTTTTTTCCACGTTTTTTTCACGTTTTTTTCGTATTTTTCGTTTTTTTTACGTTACTGAAATTTGCATGAAAAAAATCATATATGATAAAACACTAAGTAGAATATCACATGTGATATTAGTGTAATATCACATATGATATTACACTAATATCACATGTGATATTACATATCATATATGATATTACACTAATATTACACTTGATATTACATATCATATATGATTTAACACTAATATCATATGTGATATTCAAATTAGTGTTTTATCATATATGATTTTCTAATGCAAATTTCAGTAACGTAAAAAAACGAAAAAACTTAAAAAAAAAACGTGAAAAATACGAATTTTTTTTTTGTCGAAAGTATATCAAAGTGCATATCTATAGAAAGATAATTAAATGATTGTCGCAATGATATATTTTTTTTCGCTTAACGATTAACGGTTTGAAAGATATTAATATTTGAAAAAAATGATTAAAGTGTGTTTTTTAAATTGTTGGGATTAATCTCATCCATTAGATCAAATAAAAATGAAGGGTGGAAATTGATCCCTTGGTATGTAAAGAATCTTTTGTCCTCAAATAATCTTAAATCATTATTTAATTATAAACAAATTCATATGTTTGTACTAATTTTTAATTAGACTACTTTTGAAAAAAAAAAAAAAAAAAAAAAGCTCAAACACGTGTGATTGTATGTTATGAGTACACATCACCTTTATTTACCGCAAGCTCCCGTGAGCAAAATTTTTGTAATTGGCATGTTCTTTGTAGAAATCTTCCCATACTAAAAGTGTTCGTATCAAGTTTTTTGTGGGGAAAAGTTTTGAAAAATCTTTTATATAATGAGGGATTTCTCATTTCTAGTAAGTGGAAAAAGATTGTTGAAGCAAACTGAAATTTAATTAATACTTCTCAATTTAATTTTTTTTTGAACGGCAACTTTATTAGAAACAAAACAAAAACACTAGCAAGACGCTAGATTACAAAGAAATCAAAAAGGGGTGTTGCAACCAACTATCCCACTTGAATTTAAAACTACCCCTAGCATTACACCAACAAAAAGAGCGAAGAGCGATATCATCAAAAATGGAGTCTTTGCGAGGCTTCTTACTCGCAAAAAGATATTGATTCCGAGGTCCACAAACTCCACCACGTAACGTAAAAGATCCCTTCCAAGATAATCTTCAGCTTAGAACCAAGGCGAATCGTATTGAACCAAACAAGCCACTCAGCATATGAAGTAAAATTTGGCACTCCCACATTCCACCAACGACAAACTAAACTCATCACATCTTTAGCCAAAGAACAATTAAAGAACAAATGAGACGAATCTTCTACATGCGACTCACAAATAGGACACGAAAGAGGATCAGAAACAACACCTCTTAACGCCAGGTTTGCACGGGTAGGCAAGCGATCTAAAGCAAGCTTCCAAGTGAAAATGTTAATTTTAATCGGGACAACATTAACTCACCTCGTAGGAACATTCACTTTTGGAAGAAAAAACTCATCCAACAAATTCCTAATGTCCTTAACACGAAAAATCCCGTCTCCATTCAAATCATAAATCCATCTGTCATTTGAAGAAGACAAAATAACAGAATCAAGCATAGAAACAAGTTGCTGAAGCTGGTGATCTTCGACACCACCTCTAACAGAATGCCGGAAAGAAGCTACAATAGACTGAAGTTTAGCAGCCACTGACAATGTCCATTTCTAAAGCGAACAATCGTGGAAAAGAATCAGCTAGAGAGGTATTATCAAGCCACCGGTCTTTCCAGAAACGAGTACATAACCCATTACCAATCATTATCTTACAATGAGAAAAAATGTCAATACCTTGCACCTTGAGCGAATGAAACTCTTTAAGAATAGACTTCCAAATCGAAGGGTACGTCACATTAGAAGTAGAATGACTAGAACCATGAGTGGCTGAAATAAATTTACACCAAAGAGAATTATCACCAGAAATAAAACGCCAAACCCATTTTGCAATAAGACCCCTATTAAGAGCAAAAAAACTCGAAACCCCAAGACCTCCGAATTTCTTAGCTGCCAGAACCTTAAGCCACTTGACCCATACTATCTTACAATCTCCTTCTTGTATACCATTAAAGAAGTTACTACGAAGGTTTTCCATCTTGTTGAGAACTGATTTCGGAACTTTAAACAATGACAAATTATAAATCGGTGTAGAACCAAACACTGATTTAAGAAGAGTTAAATGACCACCTATCGAGAGAGTTTTAAGTTTCCAAATGGAGAGCCGTTTCTTGAGCTTATGTATAGTCTCATCCCAGGACTTAACCAAAGACATGTTTCATCCTACCATGATTCCCAAATAATTAAATAGAGTTTTCAACACCGAACAACCAATTCGCGTGGCCGCTTCAGAAACAGTTGACTCATGCACCCCCAAACCAAGAATGTGACTTTTCTTGAGGTTGATCGACATCCCTGAAAGTAAAGCAAAGCACTTGAGGATATTCAAAAGACCTTTTAAATTTTGATTAGACTAATCTTCCATAAAAATCAAATCGTCTGCGTAAAAGAGGTGGGAAATCGTGAGATCATCATCTATACGTAACCCAGAAAAACACCCACATCAATCGCTCGGTTAAGGGAAAGATGTAAAGACTCCATAATCAAAATGAACAAAAACGGGGCAAGCGGATCACCCTGTTTCAATCCCCTATGGAATTGAAACTCCGAGGTAGGACTGCCATTCACCAGAATTGAAGCTTTGCCCGAATTAAGACTACCTTGAATCCAAGATCTCCATCGAGTCCCAAAACCAAAAGCGTTAAGGACAACATCTAGGTAATCCCATCTAACTGAATCGTAAGCTTTAGCAAACTCCACCTTGAGAAACATAGCATGTTGGTTTTTATGTTTACATCTCGCAAGGATCTCGTTCAAAATAAAAGGACCATCTAGAATTTGACGGTTGGGAAGGAAATTTGTTTGCACATTAGATATAAGATCGGAGATAACAAAAGATAACCGAGTAGCAAGTATTTTGGTAATAACCTTATAAAGACTCCCAATAAGACTAATGGGCCTAAATTCGCTGACCAGCTTCGGATCTAAAGATTTAGGAATGAGGGTAACAAAAGAAGAATTACAACCTGTTGTAAAGGTCCCATGATAAAAAAACCATTTGACTGCAATGCAGAAATCCGGGCCGATAACTCCCCAAAATTTGCGAAAAAAATCAAAAGTGAATCCGTCCGAACCTGGCGATTTGTTCTCACCACACCCCCAGACGGCTTTACGAATTTCTTCATCTGAAACCGCTGATTCCAAATCAGCGGTCTGATCAATAGATAACCGATTTGGGAATCTAAAATTTATACTGCCCCTTCGTGTACCCGGATCATTAAATCTCTCTTCAAAGTGATAACAAAATTCCTCTTTAACGCAAGAGGGATCATCCACCCAAACAACATCAATCATAATACCTTTTACAGAAAGGTTAGCACGTTTCCTGTTAATGACTCCATGGAAAAACTTAGTGTTCTCATCTCCTTCGATAGCCCAACGAACTTTTGCCTTTTGAACAAAATCATTATTATTCGAAGAGTTTAAGTCATGTAATTGTTTCATAGTTTCCGTACGAGAATGCAAAACATCATCAGTAACACCCCCTTGATCTAAGACTTTATAAATATCATACAGCTTCTTCTTGATATCCTTAATACAACTCGATTGAACACTTTTAAAATAAGTCACCCATTTACGAATCTCCTTCTTTAAACATTGAAGTTTCTTCTTGAATCTAATCATCCCATTACTATCAACAAAATTAAAAGAATTCCAGCTAGAATTAACCAATTGATCAAAACCCGGAATCGATAACCAAGAATGATAGAAACGAAATGGAGTAGGCCCAAAATCTATCAACTTCTCCCTACGAATAATAGGACGATGATCCGAAAGGTGACGATCTAAACAAACAGCAGATATGTGAGGGAAACTAGTAAAAATACCATCAGACACCAAAAAGCGGTCGAGTTTACTCATTTTGGATGCTGAAGGGTGAGCCCAAGTGAAAGAAAAACCTTCTAACTGAACTTCATTGAGACCAGTATTAGAAATAAAAGAGTTGAACAAACGGGCACCTTGAGCATGAAAAGTAGACCCCCATCTCTCCTATTTACAACGGACTTCTTTAAAATCACGAAGAACAATACAATCCCCTCTCCACTGAGAAATAAGCGACGCAATGTAATCCCACAATTGACGTTTAGCAGCGACTGGTTGAGGAGCATATATGGATATAATGAGGATCTGAATCTTCTTAGGAATCCACATACCATACAAAGAAACGAAATTATCAGATATAATATGATGGTGTTTCTGGAAAATATTGGAATCCCACACGCACAAAATTCCGCCTGACAATCCTAAAGCTTCACTCTCAACATGAGCAAACTGATAATTACCCCAAAAGTATTTAATCTCCAAATCAGTAAAAAAAACTCCTTTTTAGTTTCTTGAAGAGACAAAAAATTAATTTTATGCTTATTAGTTAACTCCCGAATCCAATCTTTTTTGGCCTTGGAACCGAGGCCCTGAATATTTAAAGATAAGCAATTCATTGATTACACTCATGTTCTCCATTAGATCCAATGATCTTCTCCATATCATTAGTACATCCATCCATAGTAAAGCCCATGGCTTGACCTACCTTAATCATATCATCGAGAGCATCCAAAATGGAACCCCCTTCCTTCCTTACGGTTCTCCCTCCCTTACCTTCATATTGAACATAAATGTCAGAATTCTCCACTTCCTCGAAAACACGTGAGCTACAACTAGCCGACTTATGATGTTCTTGTTGAACCTCCTGTGATATATTAGCAAACATTGTAGTTTTGTTCCCTACTTCAGGTGTGAATCCAGGTGGGTATGGAATGCTAGACTCCGAATTAACACCTACCTTACTCCTATTAAGTAACTCATAAATACCGAAGGGATCCTTAGAAACCTCCTTATCGTTAACCGACTGAATATTCTCCTTTTCTTTCACCGGAACCTCTTCACTATCCCCAAAACAAGTATCTGAAACAGCTTCACAATTACTCTCTTCCTCTACATTGGCATCAGGAATGTCCTCGAAATCGTTAACAGCTGCATTCTTAAAAGAATTAACATCAGGACATTGGATTACCTCAGGAGCATCTTTAAAAGACGGAGACCATACAAAAAGTTCTTTAGCACGAACCATGAAGACTTTCCTTTTAACAATGATTTTAAAACTATCTAGGATATTGTGAACTAGATTAGTCTTAATACACAATCTTTTCTAGGCAAACATCTCATCAGTACTGTCTTCAACTTCCATAACCTCCCCCCATTTTGATCCAATCTTATGAAAAGATTTACGAGACCACGCGTTTAACGGAACCCCCTCAATATCGACCCAGACAATGCGCTCATTAGCAACAAAATCATTCTGAGCATTACACAATTTAGCGAACCAGGAAGCAACCCCCAAATGTTTCATAAAATTAAGTTTGGATTTGTAAGAACCAAGCTTAATCATCACCCATAAACCACCTAGGTACATGATCTCTACATCAGCAAAACCTTTGTTATAAAGCAGCACACGAAGATTATTGAGAGAAGAAAAATGAAGGACCTCCCCTATAGTAGAATTATCGAGGTCTCTGTCAACCAGACACTCTTCATCTAGGATAATAGCAGGTAACGTAGCATCAAGTAAAGGTGTAGACGAACCCTTCACAGCTGACACAAAGGAATTAGAAGGCGGGTGAACATCGTAATTCATACCCCTATTCATTTTCTCATCCGAATGGCTTATGTTTTCTTTTCTCCCATCCTTGTCTTTATTCCTCACCAGATTATTCCACTTACCACCGTTACCTCCAAAAGGTACTGAGGCATTAGTATTCACAGAAGGTCTCTGAAATCTTGTGGTATTAGCATGGAGGCAAAATTTACCAATCCAAATAGTGCATAGATTACTTATGAGTCTCTCCACACTAAATACATTAATAAATCTAACGAATCCAAATCGCTTTCCTGATTTTGACCTCTTGAGAGGAATATTGGAATCAACTACGTGCCCGTAGACTTTACACGATTTTAATAGATCTTTAGCAGATCAAGATTGAGGAAAGTTCGTGACATATATCGAAATCGATACCTTGGCTAAATCGTCTTCTTTAGTTCTGTAGCCACGATTCTTTCTCGTAACCTCATTCCAATCGTCATCACCCATGGATCTAATTAATAAAACCTTTGGATTGAAGGGAGATCGCGAAACCAACCTCCGAATCAAGAATCAAAAGAAAAAGGAACTAACAAATAAATATCCTACCTTTGATGTCCCACTTTTGTTGTCCCGCCTCTGGTGTCCCACCACTAGGATGTACCACCTATGACGTCCCAACTATAGTGTGCCATCTTTGGTATTCCATTATGATCGCCAATAAAATAATGATTCAAAATTAAGTTTTAGGATTGAAAGGATTTAAGGGGATAGGATGATTATAATGTTTAATTGATGAAGGATTGAAAGGTAAGTCAAAGATGGTGGTGATGGCGTTTGATCCCGCCGGTGATCGCCAGATCTGATTGGTTTAAATTTTTTTATAATGTTTACTTCTCAATTTAAATGATTCTATTGGACAATAAGATGTCAAAATTCTACCTATTTTCAAGTATATCCTAGGGTAGAGGTAGAATCTGTCGACATTTTACCTCCCTCATACCTTACCCCGGCTGGATTGGGTTTGTTGTTGTTGTATTGGACAATAAGATGTCAAAATTAAAACAACTCCCGTCTAAATTTCATCTAATTTATACTATTTATAATGCAAAAATGGTCAATATTGAAAAGTGAAAAAAACTTAATTTGGTCAAGCATGAAAAATGAATAGACTTGAAATCTTGTGGCATTTGGAAAGTATTAATTGACTTTCAAACTAATTTAGGGAACATCTATTTGTGCATTTTTTTCATTTAAAATTTGAATGTGTTTCATTTGTAAAATTGAAAATATTATAGTCTTTGAAATGATTTATAAAACACAAAAGAACTTAGCTAAAGTTTGAAAATTGATTTATGGGTCGAACCGGGTTTCAAAACATTATGCTTAATCCTCAAATCCTCAAACTTTTATTATTTTTCGTTTATAATCTATAGATTTTTTTTATCACTATAACTATTTGCCGCTATGAAATCAGTTTCCCTGTTTTTTAATAACTTTATATATTTAATAGATACGCCCTAATTTTTATAACTCATAAACTTTATTATTATTTTTTAAACAACATATATTTTTATGAATTTGCTATACAATGTTCATTAAGCAATGTTTATGTAACATTAAATAACCTATTCTCTACATATTTAAAGTAGTTATTTATTTAATAAACAATAAATTACCTTAAATATATGTAATTTTAATTTATAATAGTCCACTTTTTCTTTTATATCTATCATAACCATTGCCTAGTAAATTAATGTATATTAATAGAATTATAAATATCAAAAGGAAAGTACAAATTATTGTGATATGTAAATGAATACACGAGAATGTACATATACGAACAATTCATGTTATTACTCTTTATAAGATTAACTGATTAAGTAAGGATGTCCGGAATTTTTATTTTTTATTTTTTATTTCTTTATTGTTTTTTTTGTTTTTTTTACTATACACGTTTAATGACAACTCATATTATTTCTTTTTATAAGTTTAACTCGCGCATACACAAGTTTAAAAATTAAATACGGCTAAATTGTTATTAAAATTAATATAAATATCAAATGTAGGCACGATCTCAAAGATTACTAGGAGATGAAAAATAAATACTCGAGGTCGTACTGTTGGAATCACTCCTAAAGCTTAATTCAAGTGTTAGTGATTCACATGTAATAGTTAGCTTATTTATGGCCTTTATGTTAGTTATTAGCCTTAGGCTTATGTAGAAGGCTCATAAGCCTAGGCCTAGCCCAATAAGGAAAAGGATGGGAACTAGGAGTGTTGCCCTAGCTTCCCTCCTATAAATACCTTGTAATAACCCTCACTTGAGGGTTGGTTGTTCAATTTATCTCTCATTCACTCTATACGCATAACCTTTCTCTATTCATACGTGTGTGTTTGTTTGGTTCGTTGTTCAACCGATCTCATCTCCTCTCTATTTCTTCTATTGTTACTTGTGTTGCATATTTGGGAACCTAACAGTGGTATCAATCGCCAAATAGTTGGGTGAACGTATTGTTCTTGAAGTGGGTTTTTGGTCCTACGCGTAGAACATACGGTTCGTGGTTAATCCAAGATTCTTGTACTTTCAATGTTTTAAGGTGTTAAAATAACTGTTTTTGGCAAAAAGTTTCAACCTTTACGCGTGGATCATAGTTTTTAAGCTTGTTTTTGAACGAGGGTTTCGTTCTACGCATAACTGTTTTTGACGCTTTGGATCATCAAGTTTCACACTTTTGTGTTATTATGGTGATATTGAAGCTATTTCATCACAAAAATCTGGTTTAGAAACATCTTTGGGCAAAAGTCACTTTACGAGTAGAACTACGTGTATCAAAACCCTAGTTCTACGCGTAACTCACTCCTTGGTTTGATCTTCTGTTTCGTGGTTTACTCCGTGTTTTCTTGCTTGGATAAGCCTGAAAATACGTCGACTTGGGATATCTTTTGCACTGTGATAGTGTAAAAGATCACTTGGGCTAAAAACCCTAAACTTACGCATAAGCATAAGCTTACGCGTAGAACATCCTACGCATAAGATTCATCTTACGCCTAAGCCTAGTCTTACGCATAAGGTAATCCTACGCCTAAGTTTTCTACGCCTAACTTACTGTTCACGCATAACTTTAGTGCTTTTTCCCCTTACTGTTTACGCATAACTTTAGTGCTTTTTCCCTGCTTACGCGTAAGCTAAACCTACGCGTAACTCTTGCGGTTACGCGTAACTTTGGTGTTTTTACGCATAAGTGCTACTTGGTTTATTGTGATTTCTACGCCTAAGGATACTTCATCAACAAAGGTTCATTCGACTACAAAGATCCATTTTATAACACAAGTTATCAAAAAAAAATTAATTAATTAATTTTTAGTGGAGACTAAACGTTCAATTTTTACGCGAGATTCAAATTTTGGTTTAGCTGTGAAAATTTTGGTCAAAAATTCAAATTTTTGGGCCCAAATTCAAATTTTTCGGGTAAAATTTGGCGTCAAAATTGTCATAACTCAAATTTTTCTTACAACCTTAGAATTGAATTTTATGTGAATTTCAAATTTTGAGAGTCAAAAGTTTTCAAAATTATTTTTGGAGGGAAAATTGAAATTCACTATATCGACCTTGTGTGTGCTATATCGACTTTGCACTTTTTCTCTTTAATTCTTCTGCAGGATAGAGAAAGTGTATTCATCAATGGCACAAATGAGTGTACAGAAGTCACTAATCTCCTCACCTTCCATCTACTGCTTAAAACCTTCATCACCAAACCTTTCTACTGATGATTTTGAAGAAGCTAAAGCATTTGCGGAATTAGAAGAAGGATGGAGGGAAATTAGAAATGCACTATATCGACTTAACATCTCCAAGCGTCAGACATCATCAAATTCCCGATATCCTGCAGTCGTGCAAGGTAAAAGAGTTGTTGTACATGAAAGGAATGCTCAAATGGACGTTGAGAATGTTGTGATTACTGCATCTGTCGGTAATGCGGACAATGAGGTTGTAGCATTGGAAAAGCAGGATGACATGCCAGATCTGGAGAAGATATATTACTTAACTATGCCACCGAGCCCAACTGTGACGAAGAACAAATGGTTGAGGAAGATATCTTACCCACCTATAACACTGACACAGAACGGATGGTCGAGGTACAATCTATGTTGATCATATTCGATGTAAATGCGCACAACATACTGAGCAACCTGAATTTAGTAATGAAGGAGAGGTTGACCAGTGTGTTGCACAATGTCCGGACAACTATCTCATGTCTGAGCCCTTACTTGTTAACAATTCAACTGAAACGTCAAATCAAACTCTTGAATCTGAAAACATTCTTCTAAAAAAGACCATTGCTCAGTTTCATAAAGATTTTTCAAAACTAGAGGCACATTGCATCTCTCTTGAACTTAAACTACAAAACAAATCTTTTTCTTCAGAACACAATGGTCAGTCTTCAAATGAACAAAGTATTCATGTGGATACATTAGTAAAAGAAAATGAGCTTTTAAATGCTCAAATTCGAGCAAAGGGGCTTGCACATGTTGCTTTACAAAACAAACTGAGAAGATTAACTGACAAAAGTGTGGATACTAATTTTGCTAAACCAACAATCTTGGGGAAATCGTCTCTACAACCTTTCAGAAAACAATCTGTAGTTAGACAACCAACTGCATTTAAATCTGAACGTTCAAAATCTTCAAAACCACGGTTTCCCTCCCAAGTTGTTGAGAATAATCATTTGTTAAAACAGTCACTCCACATTCCTGGCCTAAGAATAATGCTTCTGTTTCTGTTAAACATGTTTCTGTTATACCTGTTTCTGTTAAATCTCAACATGTGGCTGCTCCTGTAAAATCTAGGATTAGTTCAAACACTGTGTCTAAACCGAGCATTAAAATTAAAAATTCATATGATTCAAATGAAGCAAACAAGAACTATGATCTAGAAAAGGCTAAGAAAAGGGCACTTCTTCAAAAGGATGGAATCTTAGGTTCACGACCTAGTGTATCACCTTCGAGTGTATTACTGAACACTACCTGTAGTAGCAAACCAAAACCTAAGTTAACTCAACAAACAGTTTGAAATAAACCCGTTGATCTACATGTAAACTGTCAGAAACCTAATAGGTGGATCCATATAGGACGCAGACTCTTCCCAAAAGAAGTTTCAACATCCCCTAGATCTAACCTTAGATGGATACCAACGGGTAGGATTTTCAAAACTGTTAGTCTTAGGTGGATTTCTACAGGCAAGATACTAAGTAGTTGCACCAAAACAAGTGGGATACCAACAACATCCATCCCTGAGGCAGGAAAGGAAATCGTCAAAATAGCATGTTCAGGTGTCAAGAAGATAATTGACACTACATCTTTTATGCTTCTAACATCTGGAACCCAATTACACTTGGGGATCCATGTTTTTCTCTTCCTTGCCCCCCTTCTATTTTTCTATGCAGGTACAACAGCTATGGCTCCTACTGCAAAACAGCGTAGGACCCGTTTCTCACCGTCAAAAATATCATGATCCATCAGCTGTTCCACCATTGTACTTAATCGTCATGAATTGGAAACATTGCTTGCTCCTCTGGTTAAAGATTCTGCCAAAAGTCGTGCTTCAGATGTATCGAATGTTTCCTCTACACAACCGATAATACTCTAATTTCAGATACACCTAAATCTACAACAACAACCGAATCTTCTATAACGAAGATCAAACCGCTTCC
Organism: Chrysanthemum makinoi; assembly: GCA_910596185.1. NCBI lineage: Eukaryota > Viridiplantae > Streptophyta > Magnoliopsida > Asterales > Asteraceae > Chrysanthemum > Chrysanthemum makinoi. Next base: position 176,801,908 of record OU343219.1, on the reverse strand, counting down.
AACAACAATGACACAGCTGATGATCAACATTATGAACAGAGATGTTTTATCGCAGTTGATTCTCATGAGATATTTATGGGACTTCACACTTGTTCGATCAATTGGACATACATGGTTTCGCTGTCTCCTTATACATGGTTTCGCTGTCTTCAATTCATCATCAACATACGTGGTGTATGATTCTGAATCATTGAAAACATCGAGGGGGAGATAGTGTGTAGGTGGTCATTGCTTCCTTGTTTTTCTACATGCTTCTTTGCTAAAACCCAATGCCTTCTTGAATTTCCTCAATTAGGGGGAAGAAATAAGACGATATATGGCTCAAACGTCTCACTTTAGTGTTATCGTCTCAATTTCACGTGTAAAGTTACCCAAATATGATGTTATGATGCCTCACACACGGTCTTGGTATCGAGTTATTACATATTCACAGGTGATTAGTATTCCGAAAGACCACAACATTCAGGGGAAAGTCGTATCATTTCGTCTTTCGTGGTTTGTTTGGTGTGATGCGTCTACATACGTGAGAAGATCTTGTTGATTTCTGGCATGTTACCCTCGAACGGATCTTCCGCAATTAGTCAGATTTTCTTTGTGTGGTTTACTGCTCATCTACAAATTTCGCTGCATACTGAAACCTTCAAAAGTTAGAGGAAATGTAGACTTCATCAAAGTTTCAAATCTGCTAAAGACAGTTGTCAGTTTGGGGGGAAGCTGATTCTGAAACTTCTTCATAATGGCTTTTGAGTATAACAGCTTGGAACCCGGTCACAACCGCTTAAACTTCCCCAAACCCCATCATCAGCTGATACAAGCCCTCAGCTTACTCGTCAACAAATGGAAAGACTATTTGCTCCTCGTTCGTGACGATATTGATGAACGTGCTCCAAGTGTATCCGTTGTTTCCGCTGCTCAACCTGATAATACTCTAATACCTGATACACCAGCTACAACAACTACTGTTGAAGATGCACCACCAGTTGACTCTACTACAACAGTTGAACAAACCGCTTCCAACAATGATGAACCGGCTGATGATGTTCTGAATAAAGTACCCCCACCTGCAGATTTTGATCCAAATGCGTTCTTCAACCCTTTTGCTAATGAAACTGCTGCACCTGATGTCGCGGAATCATCTACAAGCCATTTGAATCCTCAGAATCTGCATAATGTATACCAACATCAACCCTCTACACATAGATGGACAAAAGACCATCCTCTGGAAAATATTATTGGCAACCCGAATCAACCAGTCGTTACGAGACAACGTCTTCACACAGACGGTGAACATTGCATTTATGCACTCACTGTCTGCCAAACTGAACCTAAAAACATTAAGGATGCAATGACAGAAGATAACTGGATTGAATCCATGCAAGAAGAACTCAACCAATTCAAACATCTTGAAGTATGGGAACTGGTTGAAAGACCAACAGGGGTCTACGTCATTGGTCTAAAATGGATTTGGAAAAACAAATTGGATGCTGAAGGGAACGTTATCAGAAACAAGTCACGTATGGTCGCTAAGGGTTATAGACAGGAAGAGGGTATTGACTTTGAAGAATCATTTGCTCCAGTTGCTCGTCTTGAGGCGTTCGATATTTCGGCGTTATTTGCTCATATGAACATCACGGTCTTTCGGATGGACATCAAAACTGCTTGAATGGTCAACTGAAAGAAACTTTATGTTAGCCACCGAAGGATTCGTTGATACCGCTTCCGAACCATGTCTACAAACCGAACAAAGCTCAGATGGTCTCAAACAAGTTCCTCGGGCATGGTATGATAAGCTATCATCTTTCCTCATTGCCAATAATTTTACCAAAGGTTCGGTCGACCCAACTCTTTTCATACAATATCACGGGAACATATTTTAATTGTTCAAATTTATGTGGATGACATCATTTTTGGGTCAACTCATAAAAAGTACTCAATCGCTTTTGCAAAACTAATGAAGAAACATTTTGAAATGTCCATGATGGGTGAACTTACGTTCTTTCAAGGACTACAAGTTCATCAATCACCCCGTGGTATTTTCTTGAGTCAGTCTAAATATGCCCTTGAAATTCTGAACAAATTCGGAATGAATACTTGTGATACTTATGCCACACCAATGGCACATACCAAGAAGATGGACGCTGATTTGCATGGAAAATTGGTTGACCCTACAAAATACCGTAGTATTATTGGGTCTCTCATGTATCTAACAGCCAGCAGGCCTGATATTGTCTTTGCTGTATATCTTTGCTCTCGTTATCAGTCGCGACCAACTGAAACCCACCTCTCTGAGGCTAAAAGATTCCTCCGATACATAAAGGGAACCATTAATTTGGGGATCTGGTATCCGAAGGATTCTGGTTTTGAACTAATTGCTTTTTCAGACGCTGACCACGCAGGATGCTTAGACTCTCGGAAAAGTACTTCAGGAGCACTACAATTTCTTGGTGACAAATTGGTATCTTGGCAATCGAAGAAGCAGGATTGTACATCGCTGTCCTCAACCGAAGCAGAATATGTAGCCATGTCGGCGTGTTGTGCTCAAGTCATTTGGATGAGAACACAACTCAAAGACTATGGTTACGTATTTGACAGAATCCCGATGTACTGTGACAATCGGAGTGCTATAGCAATCTCGTGCAACTCTGTTCAACACTCAAAATCAAAGCACATCGATCTTCGATATCACTTCATCAAGGACCACGTGGAACAGGGTACTGTTGAATTATACTTCGTGGGTACAGAATACCAATTGGCAGATCTTCTCACCAAAGCCTTAGCTCCTGCTAGGTTTAATGAGTTGGTCCACCAAATTGGTATGAGGTGTTTGACTCAAGAGGAACTGGATGAACTCTTAAAACATTCTTAAAAACCAGTCAAACACCAAAACTTCTTTTGTAAATATTTTTTTCAAAAACAAAATACAAAAATATAAAATCAGATAAAACAACAAAAATATTCTTCTATCTATATTTCTTTTAGCATTGCAAGTACATCCCTTCCATCAACACTCAAATCTTTCAAAATTCAGTATTTTTCCGATCAATTGTTGACAGGGAGAAAATGAATATTTAACTGTTTCAAAATAACTGTGTACTTGCATGATATCCTATCCCGGTTGTTTCTTTGAATAATGGTGGTCACATTTCTGGTTCAAATGACACTCCTCGGACTAAAATTTATAAACTTTCATTATTTCTTAAGTCGAGGGGGAGTGTCGTCAAGTTTCTTTCTTAATATCCTTCATTTGGTAACCAAAATGGAAGTTAAAAGGCTTTGGATGAAAATGAAAAAGGTGGAGGGACTAAAACTGCCAAATGCTTAAAGTTATTTTAATATAACCTTCCACCTAACCATTCTCTTCACATTTATTACACTAACCAACTATATCCTACGCACAAAAATCATTCTTCAAATCCGGTTATCTGATCTTCAATTTGTAAGTGGTTTTGTGTTCTTAACAAGTTTTTAAACAATGGTTTTGAATTTCTTACGAATCCAACGGTTAAAACTTAAGATTCAATGAATTTTGTGTTTTACGCGTAAGGGTTAGAACACATGATCATGTGTTGTGTGTTTGAGGTTGAAAGGATTGTGTCAAAACGTTTCTTTTACATCACTAACATCATTTTAATCCTCAAAATGCACCCAGATACATGAATTGATGGACTTTGGAAATTAGGGTTTATGCGTGGGTTTGGGCGTTTTCATATGTGAATGTTTTTGGTGTTAAATATTGTTGTATAATGTTGTTTTCAAGTTGAATTAATCATATCTAAGCCCAGAAACTACCCAGAAAAACTAATGATTCATAATTTGAAAATTAGGGTTTATGTTCATATGGTTTGGGTACTTTTGATTCTTGACATTTTTGATGTTAAAACTTGGATAAACATACTCTATATGCTTCTTAGACGTCCCAGAAAAACTTTGGTGCTAATCCTATGGCTAGAAATCATGTGCGTAATTCTTGAACTATTAGGATTTTAGTCTTACGCGTAACTGTTTGATGTAGTTTCATGCCATGATCTGTTTTATAATGAATGTATGGGTCAAAATTGATGTTATGATGATTTTATTTCAGGCTTGCTACTCGTATAACTCAGAATCAAGGTTATTGAAACTCTACGCATAAGGATCACCTTCCGCGTAGAAAGTTATGCGTAAGAGAAATCTTACGCGTAACTGTTACGCGTAAGGTTCTACAAAGGACTACGCGTATCCTGTGAAGGATATGCGTAAACAGTGACCTCTACGCATAAGGTCTACTCTTACGAGTAAGCCTTACGCGTAAGGTTTTATATACGCCTACGCGTAAGCTTTACGCATAAGGTCCCCTTTTCCTACGCGTAACATTTCTTACGCGTAAGGATCCTACGCATAAGCTTGCGTCTACGCGGATACTTCTCCTGTTTACGCATAAGCTACCATTTCTACGCATAAGCCTTGAATATACCTTCATTATGAATTGTTACGCGTGCAAACTTGTAAATAAATAAATCATAACGTCACGAAACCAATAATGTCACTAATAAGATTAAACGTTCAATATGTTGTGTTAAATAAGTGATAACATAAACTTTAAAACTTAAAAGTTAACTAACTCACGAAACTTATCGCGACGTCATTGGACTATTGAACAAACAAGTGACTTTGGACTCGTAACTATCATTGACATTGCACATTCAATAATTAGACAATAAAACCTTCTGTTGACTAACATTATGTCTTTCGATATGTTGGTTCTTTTGGTTAATGTTATTTCAGATCACGACATGGCTGCTCAAATGAATGTGGATGCACCTGAGGTTCTCACAATTGCCGATATCTTCCCTAATGGCTATCCGAGGAAGATTGGAAAGAACAATCTCAGAGTTGACTTTGAAACTCTCACCAGCTCGGAATCTTCATGTCTCATTGCTGTGGATGTTCTAAAGAATCATCCCTACCAGAACATGCTTTCACACTCTGCCACTGTTCCGGAGATCTACATACAGCAATTCTGGAATACAATGCAGATGGTCAAAGGTCAAAATGCTGTGACGGTGACGCTCAATCACAAGCAACTACCATCACTCCTGCAGACTTAAGGGTTGTTCTCCTCATTCCCGACATCATACCAACTGAATTCTCTGCTGCACCTACTGAAGAGACGGTTCTGCAATTCTTGATCAATATTGGGTACGACGAAGCTTCAGGGGTTATCATTAAGCATTCTCACGTGGATCTCAAGAACATCCCTCAGCCTTGGAGAACCCTTTATATCATCATCACAAAATCCATTTCTAGTCGTGACAGCGGCTATGAGCATCCCAAGCTCGTGGAACTGCAAATCTTTTGGGCTCTAATCAACATGAAGCACATCGAAGTTGAAGCTCTGATTTGGGATGACATGATGACATTCCTCAAAAAGCTTGGCTCAAAGATTCCCTACATCAAATATACTAAATTGTTGATCCAGAGAGCACTTGGGTACAACCCTGACATCCCCAAAAGAATCAATGACCCCGTCAATCATGACATGTTGACCAACCCACTCTAACAAATTTAAGGAGTCAATGACTAAGAAACAAGGTGATGTGTTGCCAGATCACCTTCTCTCAGATGAACTCAAACAGCTCTACTCCTATAAAAGATATTTGGTCACTGTAGAAGAGAACAAAGTTGGATTTCTTGATGAAAAATCTTCTGGTACACCTGCAAGGAAAACCATAAGAGGAAGTGGAGGAAGTGCTGCAAGCACTAAGAGTCGAGGACGTTCCCGGGAGGAATCCTCCAAGTAAGAGGACAGTTCCCGCCAAGGAAGCTGTTCCTATTCCCGTACCTAAGCCTGAACCACAGAGAAAGCTAATTGACGAGGACTCGGAGGGTACTGCATCAGATGAAGATACTTTCTACTCTGAAACTGCTAAAGATGACACTACAACGGTACCTAAACCTCCCAGTCCTCCAGTTGACCAAGGCAAAGGGAAGACTCCAGTACTTGTGCCATATGAAGAAAGCTCAGATGAAGAGCCACCGATTACAGGAAAAATTTCAAATTCCTTAGACTCCAACACGTGGCAAAAGAATTTGCTAAGGATCAAATGGGTGGCCCCGGAGGGTCAAGTGGTGGAGTTCAACCTACACCAAATCCCGATGCTGTTAATCGACCCGATAAGGGATCTGGTGCCACCACTTTGGTACAACTACAAACACGTGTGGAAGATTCTATTGATTACAACATTGAAGAACCTGAATTTGAGAAGTTAGAGAAGGTAAAAGCTGATAAAGAAGCTGCAGCCAAAGCCAAAGCTGATGAACAAGCTAAGTCTGGAAATGAAGAAGATGTTGAGTATGATAAGTTTCTTCTAGATAGTCCTGCACGGTCAAAGGAAGAAACTTCTGAGCCACCAAAGGACCCGGAGTCTCCTCATATCTCATCATCATCAGATTCATCTTCTCACTCTTCACCACCACCATCAAAAAGATCAACCAAATCATCATCCAAATCAGTGAAGAAGACAACTCCATCTTGGATCTCTCAATCTAAGAATCGAATCGTTAAAGATGTCAAACGAGTCAGAAAAAAAGATATTCTCTACAGAAAGTTAAATTTCCTCGCTGACCAAATACAGTATCTTCATGATGAGAAAGACGAGATGAAAGTTGAAAGGGAGTATGTCCAGAAGCTCATGAAAGATGATCTTCAAGGGAGCATGGACAAGATGATCAAATGATACTCTCACAAGTTCCTTATGGAGGTCGTTCCTAAACTGACAAAGGAGATGTATACCAGACAACTTTATCCGAATCTCTTACATCTAGCCAAGCAAGCCATGAAATCAACTCCAATGAATTTGATAATCAATCCAGTTGAATCCACAATCTTCTCAGATGATGAATTGGTGAACCGGCTAGTAGCTCAAATGTCGAACGCTCTGCAACGTTTGCCTCCCACGAAGCTAAATTGTTTGAAGCATTGCTGGAATACCAACTCAGGTCAGCATTCAGAGAAGAAGCTGTAAGGCCTAAACGTTCAAGAGACGACGTAGACAAAGATCAGGATAAGGATAATGAGCCCAAACGCACAAAGAAGTCTGGTGAATCATCCTCCATTCAGTACTCAATGCAACCACCACCCCAAAGGACTCCAGCTCAACAAAGATCCCCTCCTCGCTCTTCTGCAGATAAACCTCGGGATTCTGAGCTACCGCCACAGACTCAAAAAACCGGTGATCACTTTGAGTATACGGGTGGTGACGATGAAGAATACCATGAGCCCCAACAACAACCCGCCTCTCCCAACAAAGTACAGAAACCAGAACCCTCATCTAGGCCTAAGAAAAAGAAGAAGAAGGTGCCCAAGGCCGACGTCCCTATCATGGCTAGATGAAGATAACACAAAGGAATTTGAATGGTTTTCTACACTTGTTAATTCCACTCCCTACCCTCCTGAAGGTCAAGATCTGGTAGACGGTAATACATTGGAGCATGCTAAGTTACTGCAAGAAAAATTCCGAATAAAGAAGATGACGAAATCTGAGTTGCGGCGAATCAAGAATGAAGCTTTTCAACTGTTAAAAGATAGCTCAGAAAGTGCCTGTTAGGAATTAGAAATTCCAGGTATTAAAGAGTCGGTCACCTCAAGTATATGTAATCGTTAGAAAGCTCGTAGTCACAGTACTTTTATGTTAAGTAGTATTTAGTTTAGTAACACCGTGGAGGACGGACGGGTCTTTACCCATCTGTATGCCCGATCCATAGCCCGTTGTGTGGCGTTTTATTGTAAGACTATAAATACTCTCTACCTTCCAAGGTAGGGAGTTGGAGCTCATAATAAGAATTTTCTTTCTCTCACTAAAGTTCCCTAAACCTCTAACTTTCTCTCTCTAGAATTCCACTTATACGCCTACTTTGTGTTATGGTTTGATGTGTATGTGAAATCCAATATCCTACAATTGGTATCAAAGCCAGGTTAGATCATATCTTACACATCTTTGGATTTCTAGTGGTTTTTATGTGGTTTTTGAGTTTGAAAAAGTTTAGTGGTTTTTGCATCATTTGGTTGATTTCTTGTGTTAAAGCTTGGATTTTGTTAGTACTTTTGTGTTTAGAATCATCACAAGTGTTTAGGTTTTCATTTGGTAAGCTTGAATTATCTTGGTTGGGTTGTTTTTGGATTGAAAAGTGGTGTTTGTGAAGTTTTCTAGCTAGCGACTTGATCTACGGATAGCTTTTCTTGCTAGCGACTTGCTTTACATTTTGGTAGCGAGTTGCAGTTTGTGGAGTTAGCGACTTAGGCCTAGCGACTTGCCTAGTGAGACAAGCCGACAAACAGTACAAGTAGTGGAATCTCCACTACGGGGTAGCGACTTGGTGGAAGTTAGAGACTTGTACTTTATATTGTTAGCGACTTGGTGTTAGCGAGTTGGTACCTAGCGAGTTGCTATTTAGCGACTTGAATATTTAGCGACTTGGTGCTTAGCGAATTCCTGCCAAAATTTTGTTAGCCACTTGGATTGTAGCGAGTTGTTACATAACGACTTGGAACTTTAGCGACTTAGCACTTAGCGACTTGGTTCACAATTTTCCTAGCGACTTGAGTGATTTCCTTTAAATACGGTTTTCTCTTGATTCAGTAAAATCCCGTGAAAGAATCTATTTCCGGTTTAATCATAGAGTTATAAAATCTTGTTTAACTTGTCATCATGTCTACCAACGTTCCTACAATCATCTCCACTGTTGTCGAGGATGTTCAAGCAGCTGGTTCAGACACTCGTCCACCCATGCTTGACAGAACTGACTATGACTCTTGGGCTCAACGAATCAGATTGTATTGTCTTGGAAAAGAAAATGGGGTTAACATTCTCAAATCCATTGATGAAGGACCTTACCGAGTTGAAACTACTAGAGATATACTTGATACTGCTGAAGATGGAACTTTGATTTACGGAATGGACAGACCAAAGATGTATGATGAGCTTGACGATAAGGAGAAAAAGAGATTCGATGCAGATATCCGAGCTTCCAACATTATCCTGCAAGGTCTACCAAAGGACATCTACAAGCTTATCAATCACAACACCGAGGCAAAAGGCGTATGGGACAATGTCAAGATGCTTCTTTCTCGGTTCGAGCTAACTGTTGAAGACCGAGAATCACAACTGTATGATGAATTTGAGCACTTCAAGATGAAACCAAATGAAAGTGTCTATGAGTACTATGTGAGATTTCATAAGTTGGTGAATGACATGAGGAACATCGGAATGACTATGCCTAACATTCAGCTGAACTCAAAATTTGTAAACAACATGAATCCCGAATGGCAAAATTTGTTACTTCTGTGAAGCTCACTAAAGGATTGAAGAATACTAACTATGAGCAACTCTATGCCTTCCTTCTTCAGAATGAGAGACATGCCATGTTTGAAAAGAGGATTCTTGAACAATTCAAAACAAATCCGGGAGAGACAAGCTCATCAAATGATTCAACTGCCTTCTACTCAAACATTGGGATTACCACTAAAGCTTCACAAGTTATACCCATGGGTGATGGAACTCACAAACTCATTCCCGATCCAAAGTTCAAACAAGCGATCCGATGCACACGTGGGTACCTTCATTAATCAACTGGCTCTCCTGATTAGTCAAAACATGAATTCTCTCCCACAAACCAACAACCACCTCGAACGACTTCTAACCCACACAAACAAGCTACTGTCAGAGATGGGAAAATTGTTGTGCAACCAGTTCAGGAAAGACAGAATGATCAAGGAAGAGGAGGAGCTGGTAGAGGTTATGTTGGTAATCAGAATCGAGGAAGAAATGGAAATCAAGGTCAAACTAAGCCGATCAAATGCTATAACTGTGGTGGTGAGGGACACATTGCAAGGAACGGCACATCTCCAAAACGTCCACAGAATGCTGATTACTTTAGAGATAAGATGCTGCTTGTACAAGCTCGGGATAATGGTGCTGCGTTGGATGAAGAGGAGTTATTGTTTCTTGCTGAGGGCAATGCCAAGACCTATGATGCGATGTGGATGAGCGCCAATTCAGAGATATGTCACAATCATTAGAACGCCTTTCAAGTCGTGATTGTGATGCATACGACTCTGATGTGGATGATGGACCTACGGCACACACAATTTTATGGCTAGCATTTCTCCAATGGTTTCTCCCAAGGTCTCTTCTTCACCACAAGTTGGCCCATCCAAAGACAAACTCATCTCAGAGGTATTAAAACTATACGATGATACTGATGTACAAAAGATGCATGACAAAGTACAATCAACTGAAACTATTGAATCAAATATTGAAAACATGGGTAATATCAATGTTGTCCCATATGATCAATATGTGAAACAAAGTGAAAGTGAAATTGTATCAAGTGATGCATCTTCTGAAGTCAACAATGACTATGTTTTTGATGAATACACTGCATGTGCCCCTGATGATGCTGTTATCTCTCTACTGAATGCCTATAAAGAACGTGTTGCTATTTATGAACAACGTGCAAAATTTGAGTTGACCACCCGTGAGCAGGAAATGGATGACCAAATGCGTACAACTATTAGAAAAAGTAGGTTTAGAGAAGAAGTATTAAAACAAGAGTTAAACTCCTTACAAGAAAAACTTTCAAAAACTGCTAAGCAAAAACAAGAACTTCAAGAAAATGTTAAAATGCTTAAGCAAGAATTCAGTGCTAAGGAATCAAAACTTTTGAATGATTTTTCTAATCTAAAAACCTTGAAAAACAAGCTTGAAAATAAGTTGTACATACAAGGAAACACCATTCAGACTGCTCACATGATCACTAAGCATAGAGTCCTAAGCGATAAGCATAGCATTCCCCTTATTGAGGAACCAAATCCAGAGGTCATTAAAAAGGCTAGAAATGCTCATAAGGTTCTTTATGATGGCAAGGAAATCCTTAAACCTAGACAGAAACCTAGTTGCTCTGAGTGCACAGAGGAAGATAAGAAATCAGATGAAATCACTAGGGAAAAGTTAAACAAGAAACTAGCTGATCCAAAATGTAAAGAAAAGAAAGTATTCATCACACCCCATGATTACAAAAAGGAGAATTGGATTGCCTTAAACAAGTTTAAGCCTCAGACATTGTTAACTCCCGAACAAGTGTTCGGGAAAATGGATTTAGATAAGCGAAAGTGAAAATATTGTTGAAACCAACCCCCCCTTTGGAAAATGCCTAGAGCGAATGTGTATCCTCCAAATACACCAATGCATCTAGTTCCTAGAACAATTGCCACTAAAAGCAAGACCTTAATCATTCAATATGTTATCTTTCAACTATTTGTTGATTTTGAGAAAACTTGCAAGAAAAGGATCACACCCACTGGTATAACTGAAGGAGAAAGAGGTTTTGAGCAAACTAAAGAATGTTATTTAACTGAAGTCATCCCTTTCTTTAAACAACTAAAAGATCACTTTGAGAGTCTTAAAAGGGAATGAATTCAGACATTAAAGAAATGGAAAAGGAATTTGATGCTATGATAGTTGAGGTTAGTGACTATGAGCGAGCATTAAAATATAATGAGATTGAAAGGAAGAACTTGCATACACTGAATGAGAATATGATTTCTGAATGTATTGCTCAAGATGTGTTTTTCATTGCTACAACTTGTTCTATTAATGCTTCTCAATTTCATGAATTATCTGTTGCCTGAAAGTCTCCCATGATCGTGTCATTGAGCTTGAAAAAACTAATTCTAAATTAACGGAGAAAATTGAACTGGATGATCACGACAATTTGGTTAAACATTTTTCTAAACTAGAAGTTGAGCATTTTAATTTACAACTAAAATATCAACATCTTAAAGAAAATGTCAAAACTTCAAATATCAAGACATCCTCGGATGCTCCAGAGTTTGATGCAGTTTTTCAAATTAACAAACGTGATGAATAGATTCAAGCTCATTGCAACACGATCAGAAAGTTGAAAGCCCAAATCTCTCAATTAAAGGGTCAAAAGAACAATATGACAGGCTCCCAAATGCCTCCTCCTTTAGATTCTCGAAATTCTCAAACTTTTCATCTTCAAAACTTAGTTAATGCCTTACAAAAGGAAAACGAGAGTTTTCTAGAAGAAAATGAAAAAGTTAAACGACATTTTAAAGAGTTATATGATTCAATAAAAGTCACCCGTGACCAAAACAACGAAAAAATAACGTCTTTACAAAAGGAAATTGAGAATCTGAGAAGTCGGGAAATGGGAAACTACAACTTGTTTTCAATAAGAATGTTGTCTCAAAGTCACCCTTAGATTGCAAATACACTGTGACAGTTAAATATATTCCTCCTCATCTTAGGAATAATGAACATGCTTTTCATGACTACTGTGCTCACCTTAAGGATAGTCTAGAATGTCTCCGTGAGATTGTCGAAGAGGATTTCATTAACAAACCTCTTGATAGTGAAATTAGGTTTGCTTGCCTCCGGGCCAAACGATCTCAAGAGTTGCTAGAATGTGTAATTGCAACATGTCCCAAATCCTTAACCTTAGGTGCAAAAGGCAAAGCTGTGATGCCTTGTTCTATGCCTAGTGCCGAGCCTTCAAACCATTCTAGGCCCAGTTTTAAGAAAGTATACATCAATGTGTCGTCTAGTAATACGGATCCTTGCACGTCTAGTTCAGGAATGCAAAAAGTAGATCAACCAACTAATGTTCCCATAATTCCCTCTACAGAGTAATCAATGACATTAAAGCAAGAAGGTCAAAGTCTCAAGACAATACAAGGAATGATAGGACCTCGCAAGCTAAAAATGTGCATTGGAAGAGAGTAGAAGACCAACCTAGGATCTTTAAGCTTGAGTTGAATAAAACGAATCGTGTTGATTCTAGTATTAGCCTTAGGCGCATCAGTAATTAATTCAATTCGATACTATTTGCAAACCTTGTAATGATGTCCGCTTGAATTCTGTTGCTAATCATGAATGTGGTGTGAATGCTTTGTCTAATGCTGTCAAATGCCCGTTAAAATTGTTAACGCTAATAATCGTGCAAAGAAGGCAAAAAGGAAAAACGAAAGATTGTTAGAAAACAGTGGAAACCACAGGAAGAACTTTTATAAAGATAGGTTATTATTGGATACCTTTTGGCCATAAGAATAATCAGTTTTGCTCTCAAACTGCTAAGATTATGCCCACTAGAAAATGGATGCCTACTGGTAGAACTATTCCCTTAAGAAGTGAACATACTTTGAATAGGTCAAATACGACACCAGATTGCATCTATTCCCAATGATTCCATTGCTTCTACTTCGATATGGATGTTTCTATTTCGATGTGGGTGTTCCAATTACTAACCAAGTGGAACCCATTCTTGCATGGGGATCCCAATTATCCAGCTATCCATTCTTGTCTGTGTTCAACTGCAGATCGTTCAAATCGTTCGTGGTACCGGACTCAGTGTTCCAAGCATATGACTGGAGACCGGTCGCGGCTCATGAACTTCGTGAGCAAATTCATCGGACAGTTAGATTCGGTAATGATCATTTCGGTGCAATTATGGGTTATGGTGATTATGTTGTTGGTGATAGTGTTATCTCTAGAGTATACTATGTGGAAGGTCTTGGTCATAATCTGTTCTCGTCGGTCAATTCGTGATTCGATCTAGAAGTAGCCTTCAGAAAACATACTTGTTTTGTTAGAGAACTTGATGGTAAGGAACTTTTAAGAGGAACTCGTGGTTCAAATCTTTACACCATCTCTATCGATGATATGATGAAGTCTTCTCCAATTTGCTTGTTGTCAAAGGCTTCAAAACAAAGTCATGGTTATGGCATCGTCGTCTCAATCACTTGAACTTCGGCACCATCAATGATCTCTCGAGAAAGGACTTAGTTGTAGGTTTACCTCGACTAAAGTATGAAAAGGATCATCTTTGTTCAAGATGTCAATTGGGAAAAAGCAAGAAGTATGCCCATAAACCCAAACCTACTAACTCGTCACAGAAGTTCTTCATACAATTCATATGGATTTATGTGGACCAATGAGAGTGCGGAATATCTTTGGGAAGAAATATGTGTTAGTTGTGGTTGATGATTACTCTAGATTCACCTGGGTCAAGTTCTTAAGGACAAAGGATGAAACTCGATATCATCATCAAACTCATCAAACAGCAGAGTTCGACTTAACAAAACCGTCCGAATTATCCGGACAGACAATGGAACTGAGTTTGTTAACAAACAACTTAGTGAATTTTATGAAAGCATTGGAATCAACCATCAAAGAAGTGTTCCACGAACTCCTCAACAGAACGGTGTAGTTGAAAGACGAAATCGAACTCTTGTAGAAGCCGCTAGAACAATGCCGATTTACTCAAAGGTTCCAATGTTTCTCTGGGCTGAAGCTATTGCCACTGCATGCTACACACAAAATCGTTCCCGGATTCACACTGTTCATGGAAAAACTCCATATGAACTTGTCCACAACAGAAAACCTAATCTCTCTTTCCTTCGTGTGTTTGGTGCATTGTGTTATCCAACTAATGAGGGTCAAGACTTAGGCAAACTTAGAGCTAAAGCGACATTGGAATATTTGTAGGGTATGCACCAAACAAAAGGGATACCGAATCTACAACAAAAGAACCCGAAATATCATGGAAACAATTCACGTTACGTTTGATGAGTTGACCGGTCAAATGGCTCTTGGACAATCCAGTTCTAGACCCGCACTTCAAAACAGTCCCATTGGTTCATCCCTTGTTCCAAACTTTTCTCAAGAAACTCCATATGTACCTCCATCGGAAGATGATTTAAAGAAATTGTTTGATCCTATGTTTGATGAACTTTATGATCCAAGTACTAATGAGGTGTCGATTCCTACAACAGAGGCTATTCATATTCCTGTGAATGAAGTCAATCCCTCGGTCTCAATATCATTAAGTCAAGAAGCGCCTGCTGCTGATCCTTCAGTCTCATCAACAAATCATCATTCTTCAAATGTACATCATGGAACTGTTTCGGGCATCAATGATGAAGTTAATCCCTTTGCTACTCCCGAAGATGCTCCATTTGAAAACATATTTGCTCTGAATCTTCATCGAACCATCTTCTTCGGAGACATCGACTCGCTACTTCATCCCTCAACAACTACTACATGAACACCTCAGAAAATGGACTCACGATCATCCATTAGACAACATCATTGGAAATCCTTCTCGTCCCGTATCAACACGGAAACAACTTGCAACCGATGCCTTATGGTGCTTCTTCAACTCCGTACTCTCTAAGATCGAACCAAAAGATGTCAAAACCGCCATGAATGAAGATAGCTGGTTCAATGCCATGCAAGAAGAAATTCATGAGTTTGATCGACTTGATGTATGGGAGTTAGTACCGGCTCCAGATTGTGCTATGATTATTGCTCTAAAATGGATCTTCAAAGTGAAACTTGATGAGCATGGTGATGTGTTGAAGAACAAGGCTCGATTAGTTGCTAAAGGATACCGTCAAGAGGAGGGTATAGACTTTGAAGAATCTTTTGCTCCTGTTGCTCGAATCGAGGCAATTAGAATCTTTTGGCTAATGCTGCAAGTAAGAACATGGTAGTCTATCAAATGGACGTGAAGACGGCATTCCTAAACGGAGATCTTAAAGAAGTCGTCTATGTCACCAACCCGAAGGCTTTGTGAATCCGAACATCCTACCCACGTTTATCGTTTGAAGAAGGCTATTTATGGTTTAAAGCAAGCTCCAAGGGCATGGTATGATACGCTATCAAAGTTTCTTCTATCTACCGGATTCAGCAAAGGAGCAGTTGATCCAACATTGTTCACCGAAAGTCGGCAAACATTTAATTCATGTTCAAATTTATGTTGATGATATCATTTTTGCCTCGACCGACCCCAATGAGTGTGACCGTTTTTCAAATGAAATGAGTTCAAAATTTCAAATGTCAATGATGGGACAAATGTCATTTTTCTTGGGACTACAAATTTCACAAAGTCCCGGAGGCATTTTCATAAATCAATCTAAATATGCTACTGAGATCTTAAAGAAATTTGGATTTGATTCAAGTGACCCTGTTGACACTCCCATGATTGATCGAACCAAACTAGATGAGGACCACTCGGGGATCATGATTGACCAAACGAAATATCGTAGTATGATTGGATCCCTGATGTACCTCACTGCTAGTAGACCGGACATCTTGTTCGCTGTTTGCATGTGTGCTAGATACCAGGCTAAGCCTACTAAAAGCACCTTGAAGCGGTTAAACGGGTCTTTCGGTATCTCCAAGGAACCATCAATATGGGACTTTGGTACCCGAAGGACACCGGTATGTCACTAACGGCCTATGCAGATGCCGATCATGCAGGTTGTCAAGATACTCGTCGAAGCACGCCCGAGGTGCTCGTTTTGGGTGATAAGCTTGTGCTGGTCTTCAAAGAAGCAAATGAGTACTTCTATTTCCTCTACAGAGGCGAATACATAGCCATGTCATCTTGTTGTGCTCAAATCCTTTGGATGAGATCTCAATTATCTGACTATGGCTTTGTATTTAACAAAATCCCTCTGTACTGTGATAATAAAAGTGCTATTGCTCTTTCATGCAATAACGTTCAACACTCAAGAGCTAAGCATATCGACATTCGTCATCATTTCATCGGGGAACAAGTGGAAAAGGGTGTGGTGGAACTCTATTTTGTGAGGTCTGAATATCGTTAGCAGACATCTTCACCAAAGCTCTTCCAAGAGAACGTTTTGAGTTCATACTTCCACGACTAGGCTTGAAAAGCCTTCAACCGGAAACACTCAAACGTCTTCATGAAGAAGACGAGGAGTAAAGGTCTATGCTCATCTATCTCTTGTAAATATTTATTCAAAAACAAAATACAAAATTATAAAACTTTCAAAATCCATAAAAATCTGAAAAATTCAAAAATCTTCAAAAATATTGTCAATTTGTCATGTTTTTCTCGATTCGATAATATCTACGGTCTTTGTGTTGTCATTCAAAGAATGACACGGGACTTTAGATGTTGCTCGAATTCTTATTAAAAAAATTGAGAGAAAGAGAAAAAATGGTTTATTGTCTTGTCGGCAAGAACCGCTTGTCAAAGAAAGAACAGAGCCATACTTTATCATATTTTCAAAATTCCATGCTCTGATTCTAAAAACATTTATCTGCTGAAAACTAACTGCTATGAAAAAATAACTCGGACTCTATTTTTGATAATCATCCGGATTTATTTGTCAAAATATCTATCTCTCAATCAACAACCTATGTCATTGATTGAGGGGAGAATGATTTCAATTAAATTAAAAAGTTATTTGGCATTCAATTGTTTTCAAAAGATAATCATGCATGTTTAACCAATGGAGTTTAAAATCTCAAAATCGATCCTTATCGGTTAAAACGCTTTCATAATCAAGTCACAATTCTCCTCAAAAGCTTTCAAAATCAATTTAAATCTATAAGAGATCACAAATCTCAAATGATTTGATAATTGTGATAGGGGAGAATGTGTGATTTAAATTGGATTTAAACCGATAATTCGGTAAATGGTTTTATAAGGATGTACAAGCTCTCCTTCCCACATGTGACAAACGATTTCAAATTTTCCATGCACATGTTGAGGGAAGAATCTATCTTAAACCTACGATTTGAAACGTGATCACTTATCTCAATGTGCAGGTTCCCTCTAGTATGTGCAAAACTCTTTTCAAATCTCGAGGCACATATTGAGGGGAGCAAAATCATGAAAACCTCATCCTTCCCCAAAATGCTTTATCTACTTGATTCGATTAGGGAAGTGATGTTGATATTTTTAGAAAATGGTAATCAAAGAAGTTAATTCTTTCTCTTGCCTCCGTGTGGAAAACTATTTCAAATACTTGATTCACATGTTGAGGGGAGTTCTTCTTCTAAAAATATCAAAACAATTCAGGTACAAAATGCTTTGATAATATATCACAAGTATCCGGATTGATTTTCAAATGGTTTTCAATTGGTTCCTATGGCAGATGAACAATACCAAATAGACCGACCAACTTTACTTTATGTACGGTGATATAAGGATGATAAGGTTAGGTATTGGTTCCCATGATCCGCCAGAGCCGGAGGGATCTACCCACGGACAATCCACTAGATAGTGTAGAGTCCTTAGGTATATTGAAAAAAGAGAAAAGTGAGATACGGGAAGAGTGCGGACTGAGACGAGCTAGTATCGAATAAACCCAACAAGATTATAGTTATGAAGTCTCGGTAAGCACTGAAGGGGTTGAAGAATGAAAAAGAATTGAATGTGAAAAGGGGTGAAAAGAAATAGCCCTCCAATAATTCAACCTTAGGGCGTAAACCGGTTCAATACATATGTTACTGGTGGTTACTTAAGTAACTCCGGTATTGAAGACAAGACGTCATGGACCCAGTGACGCACTGCACTAAACTTCCCAAGCTACTCAAGTTCCTCTTAAAAGGGCTTGTTTCATTCTCACGGGAACCTACATAATCTATCGACTTTCTCTTAGAGATTGTTGATATTGAAGAAGGAGACCCTCTCCCTAGTCTCCGATATAGGATCCAAAATGCACAAATTGAGTCTAGAGCCACGAGATCATCAATAAATCTCATTAGGACAATTTCAATGAAGACTCTCTGTTTCACACAATGTGGAAAGAGAAATTATATCTGAGTCCTACGCATTATCCTTGTGGTATTGCCAGAACATCCGAGTGATGTGTTTACATATTCACTGTGAAGATGGAAAGCCTTCTAGAGCCAACATCTAACAAGCTCCTGGTAGGTGGCATGTGAGATCTATTATACAGATCAACCATGTGACAACCGAACAGAAACAATGGGGCGATTCAATCTTTTGAATCAATCCGGTTCAGGTTATGGATTGACGGATACCTTTGAAAAACCGGTCTTTGTGCTTTAAAACTCTTTTCTTTAGCACGTCGACTGTGTACTAATTTTTCAAATCAAAAGGTGTTTTATGATTGATAATTGATTTTCATTAAAACCTTCGTTATATTGCAAAAACAATTTCTATTGAGCAATACACGATTGTTTTTCAAATCTCTTTTCATCAATCGCTGGACTTAAATTATTTGGTTCACTCACTCTGTGTTGTCTTCTTTGAGACGTTCGGTTTGAGAACAGCTAGAGCAGCTGCGAAACCCTGTCAAGGAAATTCTTCGAATTATACCTGATCACAGGCAGTACTTGTACTGATCAACGGGGAACCGTGGGCGTGTACCTCAATTCAACGAAAGTGATCAAAGACACTTTCGTGCGCTTTATTGCTAACTGTCTTATGCGGTACACCCCGACGCTTTGCAGCTGATCGAATGGAGCGGTCAAATCCATAGCCGCATGCTCACACAACACATTCATATCGAAAGAAATCATGATTGGTGCATCAATGACTCGGATATTCTAACTCCATGCTTCTGCTACGCTGCTGCCAATATCATGAATCAACGAAAGCTTCCGCTACTCGGATGAGAAGATATCATGATCCACAATATGAGCATGTCGGTCCGAAAGTCACAACATCACATAATACCAACACCACAATGGATGTATCGAGATTTTCTATTAGCCGATGATCTCAAAAGTCGGCTCAACATTATTATCACGTGGATCAGGAAAAGACCTCCACTTGGATTAACCAAACATGCAATGAGTGGAATCAATGACTACGAGCTTGGGAGCAAAGTACTACATCAAGAATGCAAGATCAATTGTTAATGTAATATCGGATTGTATTCAATGTCATTTTAGTATATGTTTGAGGTGACCTCCCTTAGGGGGAGATTGTTAGGAATTAGAAATTCCAGGTATTAAAGAGTCGGTCACCTCAAGTATATGTAATCGTTAGAAAGCTCGTAGTCACAGTACTTTTATGTTAAGTAGTATTTAGTTTAGTAACACCGTGGAGGACGGACGGGTCTTTACCCACTGTATGCCTGATCCACAGCCCGTTGTGTGGCGTTTTATTGTAAGACTATAAATACTCTCTACCTTCCAAGGTAGGGAGTTGGAGCTCATAATAAGAATTTTCTTTCTCTCACTAAAGTTCCCTAAACCTCTAACTTTCTCTCTCTAGAATTCCACTTATACGCCTACTTTGTGTTATGGTTTGATGTGTATGTGAAATCCAATATCCTACAGTGCCATTGAGGTCGAATATCACCTCAAAAACATTGCTCGAGCTATGTCTAACAACATGGATTGGCTCAACCCAGAAGCAAACATCGACTTCACAAAACGGGACAACCCTCCATATTACACCGACTGGTCTAAACCTCTACCAACAATTGGCCAACCAGATGAGCCTCGAATTCCATTCCGATATTTCTTCAACAAAGACTTTGATTTTCTTCTACACGGTGGCGATGGTTCAAGGAAATACGCTACATCTTTGACACTTCCATTCCCGGCAACAATATACTCTAACTGCATAGCCATCGAGGAAAGATCTAACCACTTGTTCTCCAACAAAGTGGAAGAGTATGACCGTGATGCAATGTATGGGATTCACCATTGGCCGGAACGCAGAAGAAAATACTACGAAGTTCGAAATCTCAACATGAAGTGTTCATTACTAAGAGTATCGTTGCCATCAAACACGTTGATCTTTCGTCCAAATGGGACTACACTTTTCTCAAGAATATTGTGGTCAAAAGGCAAGAAGAAAGGGATTATGCATTCTCTGAAGCTGACTTTGAGAATTTGTCAATCAACGACATTGAAGATATGTACCTTGCCAAAGTACGTGGTCGCATGAGACAACTTTCAACTGAAGTACAACGTGAATTCATCAAGTCATTGCTCATCTTCATCGGACGCATAGTCATCAAAGAACGTGTAGAAGATCTCCACTTGCGTTGAATCTTATCGACAGTGTAAACTTCACTCCACCGCAGCTTGATCTTCCCGACATCAACCAACTCTCACAATATACACTCATCACAAACCATTCGAGTCGTTTACCGCAGTACACTTCAAAGAAATTGCTTAATGGCGTGTAGAGATCTTCACAAGTTTGGGGATCACACTTTGAAGATGGTTAGGGACGAATTGGCTTATCGGTTGAAGGATATACATCAAAAGATTGGGTCTCCTAAGCGATGGAATTCTCGGGATCGACGGGAAGTGAAGAGGATCATCACGATGCTTGATGAACGGTTGTATCGAAGGGATCGATTCGAAGATTGGAAAGCTTTGTTGGTGGTCGACCTAGGATTAACATCACCGGCTTTCAACGCCCGGTTCACACTCTGGCAACATCACCGGACTACCGGTACCCTTGAACCGCTTCTTTCATTATTACTTTGGATGTATGATTTATTATGTCATGGCTTGTGCACACATAACAATGTACAACCCGTACTTGTCAAGAAAGGACCCTGTGGTACGCTTCAGTGCCACAATCCTTATAAAAGGAGCGAAAGCTTCTTACTTTTGAGTAAAACCTATCAAACCTTTCACTTTTCATGGTTTTGCTCAAAAGAACAAGTACTTCCCCTTATGATTTTCAAAACCACAACCGTTTATATCACTTGTTGAGGGGGAGTATTTGAATTTAAAACTTTGTTTACAAATTGTTCACAGTGGTCATCTTCCCACAAAACTCAAAATGGTCATGTTTATTCTCAACATTTCTTCAAAAATAACACCTATATGCCATTTTTGAGGGGGAGAAAATTTATGTGATAAGAAATATGTTGTGTAACTGCAAATGAGTCTTTGTGATATAGACTTAACCAACGAATTGACGAGATCTTAACTGTTAGTAACTCGAAAAGACTTGTCCTGGACGGGTAATAATTTTAAGCTATTTCGCTAGTGATGTAAACGTGTCTCGCAAAGGAATTGTCCGAGTAGAATGTACCATTCGAGAAAATCTTGGTAGACATGATCTTTGACGGGTTTGACAACCTTTCGAGGTTTGTCCACACCTTCAAGATAGTTATTAGAGCTAGTTGTCACCTAAAAGCTGACAATGTAACTCTTTAACTATTCAACGTAACCGTATCTCGCGGGGAATTGTCTATCTTGTGTCGATCAATTCAAAAGTGTGCGCTCTTCTCTCACCGTGTAGATTTCTGTCTTAACATTAAGCACGTGTGGAGGGGGAGTATTTATGCTAAAAGATAAAACTCTCACAGTGATACAAAATGTTTTTCATTCACAAACACTACGAGAGATTTTCTTGAAAATGGTTTTATGGCAATGGAGTTATAAGGAGATTAAGGTTAGGAATAACCGTCCTATGATCCGCCAGAGCCGGAGGGATCTACCCAAAGACACTACCAATAGTTAGAACTAGAAGTCCTTAGGTATGATTGTAAAAAGGAGAAAATGAGAATCGGAGAAAGAAGGAGTTGAAGAATTAAAAAGAAATGCAAAGAAAATGGTGAAAAGAAATAGCCCTCCAAATTATTCAACTTAGGGCAGACACCGGGTTCAATTCATATTCTACTGGTTGTCACTTAGTGACACTGGTATTGAAGATTAATAGTCGTCATGGAACCAGTGACGCATGCACTAAACCTTCTTAGCCACTCAAGTTTCTCTCAACAGAAGCTTGTTTCATTCTCACAGGGAACCCTACGTAATCTATCGGCTTTCTCTTAGAGATCGCTGGTATTGAAGAAGGAGACCCTCTCCCTAGTCTCCGCTCAGGAAAACCAAAACGCACTATTGAGTCTAGAGCCACGAGATTCATCAAAAGATCTCTTAGGGTACACTTGACATTTCATCACTTGGTGTTCAACAATAAGAACATTAGTGGTACGTTATCGATTCCTTCACAGATCTTAGCAATCTGTCGAGAACATTTATGAGAGGTTCACAATTGTGATCCTCAGTGATTGAATGGAAACTCCTGCCGGGGTCAACATCAAACGACCACGACGGTTACTTCGGTAACTCCCCGTGGATTACGCTTAGTGTGTCTCAAACGGTCTACAGTGGTGAGGTGATGCTTCGGTGTACCTCAGCGACTCATCTGAACCGTAGATGTACTTCGGTACATCGCGTTATCTCACTTGTGGGACTCCGGTTCAGAACGGCCTTTGTGAGAATTAGAGTTGTGTTTTCACACTATGCTGTTAACACTCTCGAAGTTCGAACTTGTAAGTCTTGGTATCCGCTTATTACTAACCTTTCTTATGTTTACTTCTTATGGAAGCTTTGGAGCCGGTGATCGTCAGATTCTTCACATGTTCATGCCAACATCATCACTAATGGAAGTTCTAACTAAAAGCAACACAAAGTCGATTGATTCTTCGTCAAACCAAAGAATCTACAAAGTTAAAGACTTAAAGAACTTCATCAAGATCTGAAATCCAACGTCAAAGAGCGTGTGACCATGTTGAATAATGACGTGGAGACACTGGAGCAAAGGGCACTGAAGGCGGACTTGATGCGACAACAACAACATACTATCACTACCACCACAAAGAAAAATGATCTAAGAACAAAGATTATGATGACGTCAAAGCAGAACTGTTTAAAGAAAACAATTTCTCTACACTGGGAGATTGTTCGAATCAAGGCAATTCTTCTCACAAGAAAGAAGAATGTCGAAACGTCAAAGCTTCTATTACATCAGCACTTTCACCGTTTGCAGTCATTCATCACCAACACTTGAGGGGGAGATTGTTGGAATCACTCCTAAAGCTTAATTCAAGTGTTTGTGATTTACATGTAATAGTTAGCTTATTTATGGCCTTTATGTTAGTAATTTGCCTTAGGCTTATGTAGAAGGCCCATAAGCCTAGGCCTAGCCCAATAAGGAAAAGGATGGGAACTAGGAGTGTTGCCCTAGCTTCCCTCCTATAAATACCTTATAATAACCCTCACTTGAGGGTTGGTTGTTCAATTTATCTCTCATTCACTCTATACGCATAACCTTTCTCTATTCATACGTGTGTGTTTGTTTGGTTCGTTGTTCAACCGATCTCATCTCCTCTCTATTTCTTCTATTGTTACTTGTGTTGCATATTTGAGAACCTAACACGTACATATAGCAACTACACATGCAATTATTCTTTAAGTTTAAATGATGATATCAAGAAAAGCATTTTTTTAGGGTCATTACATGCTATTAAACATATGTAATGTCTAATACCTGATATATAGTAAAATTTAAACAATATCTATCTCAAGCTAGTTAAACAAAGTCAAATCCTTTGTGAAACAAAAATATACGAAAATATTAATCGATATTAATAATAATGAATTTTTTTTGTAATAACCCGCACGTACATGGGTATTTTAACTATATACGTATAATTTTTTTTCACATAATGTTATAAAAAAAATTTATTTAACAACTTTGTATATGCACTCAGACAGGTTTTACTATGCTAAAATAAAAAAATTCGTTTTTTACCAATTGTATTATTAATATTATATAGTTTACAAAGTATGCACAAATTATTAAATTTCAAATGTGTTGTAACTTATATAAAAACATATTAAGTAAGATTGTTCAAAAGCACCATGCGTACACGAAGATATATAAATGAGTACATAACACAACAATATCTAAACATTAAATTATCATCATTTTACTTGAGGAAAAAAAAAGTCTCCGTCTAATTCAACCACGTGCTTTAGCGACGTTGTATATTTAAGCTTATTTGAAGAGCTTATGAGCTTAGATCATTCGGTACGAGTTGCTGTAAGACATAGTTTTACCTTATAGCACCGCGTCACCTTATCAGAGCTGGCATTATAAAGTCCGACGACAACCTTATTGTTCTGATTATCATATTAAAAATGTGTATTTATTGTGTGTGTGCGCTTACAGTGAGAAACGAAGAAGACGAGGTTTTTGTTTTTCTCGCTTTAAACCATGTTTGTTTTTTTGGAAAATTGTCTAAAAAGGCATTCAACTTTGTTATTTTTTTTTTTTAGGCATCAAACTTTTAATTTTCTTATTGTAGCATCCAACTTTCTTAATTTTCCTATTGTAGGCCTGTAGCGCAAAAAAGTGAGGTGACAATAGAAAAATTAAGGATGTTGGATGCCTACGAATATAAAGATTAAGGAAGTTGGATGCATACAATAGGATGATTAAGAAAGTTGGATGCTACAATAAAAAAATTAAGAAATTTGGATACTACAATAAGAAAATTAAAAGTTTGATACCTACAAAAGGGAAAAGTGACAAGTTGGATGCATTTTTAAACCATTTTCTCTTGTTTTTTCTTGTTATCTATAATACTATAAACTTGAGCCCCTTAATTTAATGTGCAAGAGTGAATGTGCACAACAATTTATATGGTACAATCCGTGTAAAGCCATATGATTTAATACCAAGAAGTGAAATATGTAATCCTCAATGAAGAAGTCTAGCTTTAGGAGACGAAAGGTTTCCAGAATCCTAAATTCAAAGGATAAAAATCAATAATGCCATGAATGCAGAAGCTCAACAATCGTATTGGTGGTTACATGAATACATTGCACAAGGATTAATTACATTTTTCGTCTATGATAAACTGAGCTTGAATGCTTGCAATGAAACATGCTGTTATGGAACACAAAAGGTCTACAATTTCCAGAATATGAACCATCTCCATTAATTACAACCTCATCTTTTCTGCTGCTTTCAGTTAAATTTTTTAAGATTATAAATAACGGACTATCAACACCAAATCCATCTCACGGTTCAACCTTCTTTGTTATCCGAAAAAGAAAGAATAAAACTAATTATACCAACAGTAAACATCAAATCCAGTTCTATCCTATCCTAAACTCTTCACCATCTCCAAATCATAGCAACACTCAAAATGAAAAATTGTACACAGTCTCATATTGCTTCAAACTTTGTTGTCAATCTTCTAAACGATTTTTTTTAGTTTGAAGGCTAATCATCGCTAACTTAGATATTATCCGAAGAGAAAGAAAGAAAAATAACAATTATGTTAGTTCCTTTCTTTGGATCGTTCATTGACCAAAAAGAAAACGAAAACAAAATTACATCAAACATAAACCTACTCGAGATATTTAACAAGATCTTGAAGCCGTAACGTTATGAAATAGATTTGATTCAATTATGAAAGGATATCAGATTTGGTGCTTTCAAGACAAAGATCTTATAGATCTTACACCATAAAGCCGTCATCGATCCTTTAAAAACGAAAACCAACAACAAACAAAACCTACCGATGACTTCTTAATAGATCTTGAAGACGAACTGAGCTATCCGGTGTCAAAGAATCGAGTCGACAGCGGCGGGAGAACATTGTGTTTTGTTGTTCGATCGAAGGAAGAGGGAGGCAGAAGCGTTTGCATGTGTTAAGATGAAAGATGAAGGATGAAGGATAAGTATTAGGAGTTAGATTTATATTTTTTGAGTGATAAGGGTGTGTGGCTGCACATGAGTCAAATGATTTAGGGTACAAAATAATTAGGGATGGGTATAACTTTGGTATTAGGTTTGTGAAATTGTTATTGGGCTTTTGTTTTCTTTTTCTTATAACATAATAATACACATGTACACGTAAATGTTAATATTGCTTTATGTGCGAAAGATAGTTCGAAATAAACGATGATATGTCATTATAGATGATTTTTTAATGTTCATGAACCATGTGTATGTGTTTGTTTTTTGTTACAAAACCTTTGCCTTCAAAGGATGCAACTTCACTTTTACGTAAATAAATTTCTAATTCCAATTCTTTACTAAAACTTAATGCTGATATTTAATTTAAACATAAATATTAAAATTTGTGCTTAATCAAACATTACACTTATTCCTTTAATATGATGTTTTGGTGGGTTGCATGCTCTTTACAGTACCTTACGTTTTGCAACATTTATTGTATTTAAAGTGTTTGTGGTGACTGATGCGTCAAAGCGACTAGAGCCAAATCCATGAGCAAACACAATTTTATACTTGACTATGTTTCTCGACACCCCGTATTCATTATAAGCAAGATGTCTATCATCTCTAAGAACAAAACGAGTGCCCATGCTAATAATCCAATGAATGACACCATAACAATTTTTATAAGCATTTTGTTAAATGAGGATTGACCCTTGATTTGATCCTATCCCATGTTACCAAAAATTATGTCGAGTATAAATAGAAGAAATAATAACAACTCGAAATTTGCCATTCAAAACAAAATATATAAAAAAAAACAAATGGTTTTATAATTCACTACGACAAAAGTATCAAATAAATAGGAAAAAAATAATCTATTTAACTTACTAATATTAAAATATTACATATGAAAAGCCTCATTTAAATATAATTTTTCCAAAAAACCTCTTCACATGTACTATTTTAAAGTTAAATAGTAGGAACATAATTAGTACCAACCATTTAGCTATGAAATATTAGACACAATCGGTGCATCTCATGTGTATCGCACAGGTTGTATAAAATATTAGTAAAATATTAGGACCAAACATTTAGTTATGAAGAATTAGTTAATTATTCGACCAATAGCACGTGTATCGCACAAGTTGTATAAAATACCATGAAAAAAAAAACAAAAAAAAACCAATTTTGAGAATACATCATTTTCACGTGCCTATTGCACAAACCATAAACGCATAAAATTGTGCAATTTATAAGAGCAAAAAACATAACAAAAGTGGCAAATAAATATGCAAAATAACGAATATATACATAATTCATATTAAAATATTAAATAAACTACTTTAAATACAAAACTTATGATAACATCAATTGCAATAACTTACATGTAACTACTTGCATACAATATTACGTAAAAAAACGTATATATTCAACCCTTAACCAATGGGTGCAACGCACAGGTTAATACCGGGCTTATTTCTTTATCTGATTGAAATTTAAGGAATTTTAGAAAACCTGATTGAAAGTTGTGGTTATATAATTAGTATGTGACCCCACCATAAACTAACGCAAATAAACTTTTCAGCAATGCCAACTTTTGGACATATGAACTCATGACTCATGTCTCACCAGTTTGCAACAATTCATTTAACAAATTTTAGTAAAATATATGTTATTAATATTTTTGGTACCATAGGACAAAATTCAATTGATACAATTGAGGATTATAATGATAAAAGCAAATATATGTGTTTGACTTTTATGACAATATCGAAAGGGTTCCAAAAACTTTGGTTATTTCCCATGCCTTAATCCATGTTTATCGGTCTCCTAGACATGGAAATTGCAAACTTGACAAATGACAATATGATTGTCATTTTCTTAGCACATATTTATTTTAGTGGTTACACTGCAGAAAGAGTGCTCGGTATGGGTGCCATTGGACACATAAGCAAGAGTTCAATCGAGTGACTCCAAAGCAACCCTATTAGCACCATAAGCTTTCATGTTTGCTATCATGCTATGCTTCTTCACTAATTATGCAATTTTGAAGAACCAACAACATTCATTACATTCTCT
The DNA here is from genome assembly GCA_910596185.1 of Chrysanthemum makinoi. Lineage (NCBI taxonomy): Eukaryota > Viridiplantae > Streptophyta > Magnoliopsida > Asterales > Asteraceae > Chrysanthemum > Chrysanthemum makinoi. The sequence continues at coordinate 176,773,528 of OU343219.1, read as the reverse complement.
AACAACTCGAAATTAGCCATTCAAAACAAAATATATCAAAAAACAAATGGTTTTATAACTCACTATGACAAAAGTATCAAATAAATAGGAGAAAAATAATTTATGTAACTTACTAATATTAAAATATTACATATGAAAAGCCTCATTTAAATATAACATCTTCCAAAAAACCTCTTCACATGTACTCTTTTAAAGTTAAGTAACTATAAAAAATAATAGGAACCTAATTAGTACCGAACATTTAGTTATAAAATATTAGACACAATCGGTGCATCGCACGGGTTGATACATCGAAACTGTTTATAACATATGAAGAAGAGAATAATGGATTAAGAAAATGGTGTATATTGAACAAATTTAAATGCTTTGATATTAAAGGACATTGGAACCTGTTTAGATTTTGGTAACAATCATATCCAATATTGTTTTCGAACATATTACGATTTCACAAATACACGGGTATATTGTATTACTTGATTTTGAAAATGTTAGAATCTCTAACAATTGATAAGTTATAAACCTTGCAATGGATATATAATAAATTTTGTATGAAAAATGGAACCACAATAGTCACTGTAATTGAGTTATCCAGGCAAACTTAATCAAAACTCATCTTCGAGGTGCCCGTTACTGTCACTATAGCTCATAAAGGTGAAAAAGAAGGCATATTCGCAATTTGGGTTATAAAGGCGCGCGTGAGCTAAACGTAGTGATTCATGAACATTATTTTAAAAGCCATAATATAGTTGTAAAGCTTATCTTACATTAGAAATAATGTTGGAGCAAACAAATACTCCTCTAAACTTGGTTTCCCTTCCCAGAACATTTGGGAAACATATGAGGTTGAGCTATAGTGAACAGTTGTAAAATATTTGAAGTTGATTAATGGTGAAAGAATCTGAAGTTGTTTGTGTTATTTTTTGGATTCGGATACAACATGAAACTTCAATTTCATACCATTTATTTTGTGCAACATATGCATCATTTATTGGAGAAACTTTTTTGAGTAATACATGATAATTTTTAAAATGTCTAATAACCTATTTGTAACTACTTGCATACAATATTACGTAAAACTGAAGAAGCAACTTTGGTAGATAATGAATGCGGTGGTTATTAATTTGCGAACCATGCAAATTTGCATAACCTCTTCACATAATTGTCTATCTAAAATAATAGTAACTTAAATTAATGCCATGGTACAAAAAACAAATGTAGTCATTTTTACAATTTAGGACATTGACCAAAATAAAAATTAGTCAACATTATTATGTAGTCATCTACAGTAGAGCTGAAGAAGCAACTTTGGCAAGAATTTACCTCCGCCATACGATAACAAATCTTATGATACTATCAATTGCAATATCTTATATGTAACTACTTGCATACAATATTACATAAAAAAAATTATACATTCGATCCATACCAATACAGTGCAACGCACGGGCTTATAATGCCTCGTATTATTAGTACTTGTCTTTGTTTTCTTACATTATTAGTCTAACATGTTTTTTCTTACATTGTTAGTCCTTAATTTTTTCTTATATTACCAGGCCCTTAAATATATCAGATTTTGTTTATATGCAATATTAATCGTTACTTATATATAAATCGTGTAACGATTTTAGTATTAATGTTATCTCATTAAGAAAGTGAAAATTAAATTTGTTGATTGTTGGTAAAGTACTCCTGTAGCTATACTCCATGTTACCAGCGAGACGAATTTTGGCGCACAGTTATATGACAGCGTTATTGGTATCAAGTGTATGTTCAAAAAAAATTGTATCAAGTCTTCTTAAGTTCTTATTAGACTGGTAGTTAAGCCCACTAGGCCATTACCACGGGCCTGTTACTAATACATAGTGACACTATGTATTAGAATACATGGTATATATTTCGCATGTGCTTTGAAGCAAACTACTGTTTAACGTTTAGAATTTAAAGCTTGTTTCGCAAGTAATGTATAACGTTTTTGATTTTTTTTTTAAACGTTTTATCAATGTTTCTCAAAGAAGCGTTTAGAATATAAACGCTACTAAGTTTTGTTATTCACGTTTAGCTGGTTACAAAGAATTATCTACGTTAACTAACCAACTTTTTTGCTTAATAACATAAGTTTAAAGCTTCAAACAAGATAGATAAACGAGCAAGGAAATACAAAGATTTTTCAATGGTTAAATTTTTATGAGAAGTGAATAAAAAAATTAACTTAAGTTTGTTTGCGGAATAACAAACTAAGTTGAATGACAATATTTGATGATCTCCTCACTAAACTTATACATATATTAAAGTTAATGTTTAAGTAAGAACTATGCTTAACCAACTGAATATGATCATGGACTATAGTTTTATTTAGAGAAGTAAATGCTCTCTTGAATGTGTGTCACATTAATTGCAAGAGATGAACATTTACCCCTTTACAACATTATCTTTTTTAGGCAAAGATCCAGGTGGATATCCGTGGGTAATAACAACGTGTCAAACATTTAACTCTGTAGTACACTTATATTAAATGTTTATATTATTGGAACATGTCCAACCATAATTTAACTATTTATCATTTTATACCAACTCTTGTACTATCTTGACTTTTGTTGATAGGCGCTTTTCGTTTATCTTTCCAAGAAAGTTCTTGCCTTTATGTTTCAATGACTTAGATATTTTTCTTAAATATCTAAGTCAGGTTTTCTCGTATGTTGAGGAGATATTTAGAAAGTTAATAAGCTATTGTCATCAAGCACTGACTCCATCATCTTTTTTCTGATTCTGAGACTTCACCAACTGAGTTCCACCTCAAAAAATGTCAAGTATTTCTTTAGACTCTAAACTCCCTAAATGTTTCTTTAGGACTTCATTTGTTCATTTACAGTTAACATATTTTCTATTCGATGCCCAACAGTTTTGTCAAACACACACATAACATATTACCGTTCCTTTCAGTCAATCATTACATATTCTCTTTCTATAAGGTGATCAACAATCAACCAATTCCACCCATCCTAAACTTATGATCTGTGTAGATCTTCGATAGTTCTAACATTTTGTTTGTAGCTCTCTCAATTTCCAGCACTCTCAGTTATGCAATTTTGAAATTTTCTTTCGTAAGTTTGTGTGACAAAGAAACTTTGGCAATGTAAACATTCAAAAGTGTCACAAGCAGTGGTGGACACATAAATTTGTTACTAGGTATGCCTTTTTCAATAAATTTGAGAAGGTTATGCACTTAATATTAAAATATAAAATATGTAAAAAGAAATTATTTTTACACAAGTGATGCTCGTAAAAGGTATGTACATACATACTTTCTAGCTTAATTATGTTCGCCATTTGTCACAACCTAAAATAAGGTTAATAAGTTACATGGTAATGCACAAAAGTGAGATTATATATTGAGTTGTTACACTCTCACTACCTTATTTTTGGGCAATAAATTTTCCATTATGATAGGCTAAACTTGTTCCTAATTGTGACAATAGGTACAATTGGTTACTATGTTTCACAACAACTTCTTACCTCTAAGAGGGATTTATTCGTTCTTAAGATAGTCTAATAAAAAGAACTTGTCTCATTCAATAGAAAATTATTTCATTGGTGACCTAGTTATGATTTGGCTTTTGAGTGTGACAAAATGTGTATAATAGGAGAAAAGTTTAATGTATATTCAAAATTTTCTAAAAATTCGTTGAATCAATTCTGGCCATTTATTTTGATGAAAAAACAAGTGGCTAAGATTGGTTTATTGAATCTTTACATAATTTTGGTTTTACATTGATTTCAACTCTCTCTATTATGGTCAAGTATGGAGTAGTCTCAAAAGATCAAAGCTGGACTTGACCTTGAAACTCAAATCGATCTGACTTATCCTTACTACAAGTTTTACAGATTATCATTATATCTTAGCAACAAAAGCTAAGATATAATGATAATCTAGATGGGCCATGGCCCACCTTCACTCTACTTAGTTAAGCCCATACCTTGTTTAACCGTGCATGAAAAGTTTAACTTTGTCTTTCGTTTTAACAATTAAGCAGCACAACGTAATTAGATTTCAAGTTCACGTTTACTAGTTTGTAAAGATCTACCGAGCACCAATTATACGTTCTTTCATGAACGTTGAACCTTTGGAGATTGATTTTCCCATATATATATTGTAAATGAGATTGCAGTACTTATCTAGTTATTATGTATTTATACATCCCAGTCACACGAGTTTAACTATAATTAGGCACAAAATATGGAAGAAAGTATCACTTTTGTTCTTGCATATGCAAATCACCAATAATACCTTCAAGTGCATTGGTTACTTTCAAGATACCATCAACCGCGAAACCCAAATAGGTAGGAATAGACACTTAATCTTTCATTTATCGTATGCAGTTTGTTCAATATCTCCCTTTTTAGGATGAAGTGACTAATTGTGAAGGAAATTTGATTAGTTTTGTATTACAGACATTTCTGCAATAAAATTATGACAAGGTTCTTGATATCGATCTAGTTAGTGTGATTATTTATTCTTAAGATGCTTCCTAATAATAAGGATGATAAACCTTCGCAGCAACCTCGAAATTTGCATAGCCATTCAATAATAACTTCGATGTAAATTAATACTTTTAATTCTCCTAATAACGAAGAAACAGAATAAATGGTTGAAATACATTTTTTTAACAAAAATAAGTACAGATTGAGTATCACGTCCCATGTCATGCACGTGGCCACTAACAAGATATTTAATCAGATTAGTTAGTAGTACTTATTACTGCTTCATGATTTGGGCTAAATAAATAAAACATTTGGATTTATATCCGCTAGAAAAAAGAAAAAAAAAATTTAAGAGTATGTTTGACAAAAATAATTGTTGCTGCTAATGTTAAGAATGTTGCTCAAAAAAATTAAATTGTAGCATTTTTTTAAATAATGTTTGTCAAACTAATTATAATTATAAAGTAAAATTGTAAAATGACATAATTAGATATACAAATAACAAAACTAATATGAATATGAATAATAAATAAAAAGGCAAATGAATAATTGTGTGAATATAATCTTCAACATATTTTTAAAAGCTGTTTGTGTAACTAATTTTTTTAAAATAATTCATAATTTATATTATCCAAACTGAGATTATTTATTTAAAATGATATTTTTTAACAAAATAATTTTAAGCTCTTATAATTTTTCATAATTTGATAGCGCCAAACACGATTTAAATAGACATTTGCCACGGTTTCTTGCCATGTTCCCATAGCATATTCGTACCTTCTTCACATGATCCAAGAAAGAATATAAGCATTAAAAACAAAACAATTAGGTTAAACTGTACTTATTATAATATTTGCCTGATTTACATGTCTGATCCTCCATTAAGTTACTTGACGTAAATTGATATCTAATTAAATTTTAAAGCTATTGCAAAGTACGTAGTATTCTTTTGTAAAAAGATTCTGACACATGCAAAGATTTTGCCCACACATATACATTTAGAAAGAGATAATTCATTAAGGGATTGTCTAATGCCGGTTTAAAGCTGAAAAAAAGGTCTGAAAAAATAATTTAAAGACTTGGACCCACACTTTTTCAGATAAAAAAAATATTTTTCTTTTTGTTGGTCTCTGCAATCGGTAGAAATCCCATTCATTAAACACGTCCAAATGAAAAGATAGTTCAATTTCTAAAAAACGTAAATTTTAAAATATACTAATGTACTTGAACGACTGTGCAACTTCACTAAATTGTTGACACATGTCTCTTTTTTAATAATAAAGTACAGTGCTGGTTGGGTGGTGTAAGCTACTCTTAAAATGAACATACACTGTATTTTTTTTTGCGACCAAATTTTTTGTATTTCTTCAAAAAATATTTTTTTAATAAACTTTATATTGTGTTCGTTTGAAAAGACAAATTTTGATCGCACAAAAGTAAAATAGCAATTACTCGCACAAAAAAAAATGCAACTACAACTAGTACTTTTCAGATTAAGAATGAAATACGTGTCAAAAATATTATTGGAGTGACGCTGGTCTATTTTGAGAATTTGGTTTTTTAATGGAAAGTAGACAACCTTTTTATTTTTTGTCTATTTAAAGAATTTTCAGAAATTCCCTAAATAACTCAAAAATAAAAAGTTAATCCACTTTCTAGCCCAAAAGAAAACCAAATTCACAAAATAGACCGGTACGATTGACCAATTGTGACATTCTACTAAATTCTTGATACGCGACCCTTTTTTAATAATAGAATACAAGTGATAGTTCGGTGGTGTAAGCTACCCCTAAATAGATTGGGTTTTGTACTTTTTGTACGAGTGACGGCTATTATAATTTGTGCTACTTTGTTTTTATAATTTTTATTTTTCTGGAAATAGACAAAATTTGGTCGCCATAAGTCGCATAAACAAACATCTCACCAACCACTAGTACTTTTCAAATGAACATGAGACATGTGTAAAAATACTAATGGAGACGCACCGTTAATCGCACTCATTTATGTTAAGAAATTGGTTTTTTTAGCTAGAAATTGGACTACCATATCATTTTTGTGCTATTTTGAGATTTTTCTCATATGTTTAAAAGAAAAAAGATTTCCTAAATGGCTCCAAAGGAAAAGATAGTCCACTTTGTAGGGAAAAAAAGCTAAATTCCTAAAATACATTAATGCGACTGACCTCTTTGTACATACGTGTATAAAGAAAGATTATATGTATTTTGAAACACTTGTTCCATTGATAAGGACCATACCACATAGGTTTATACGGGTTCAACCTATTTTAACCATTGCAACTTCTGAATCATCTTTGGTCGAATGTTATCCAGATGATGATATTAACTAGCTAAGAACTTAGAATAAGGTTAACTTAAAAGATTATATATCTTTCATAGCACGCATATATCTATACTAGATGAAACTCGCGTAAAACAATAACGAATAGCGACAAATAAATTTACTTGTGAAATCTTGATTCTGCTTCGACTCTTGATGCAAAGTGTGTGGCTTTTGAAATACAACGTGTGTGTTTTTAAAATTATTATAGAGTGTGTTTTTGAAAAGTTGTCATATTTAAAATTAATCAAGAAAATACATAATTTAAGTTGCCCAGTTTAAAGGATGCTTATGAGTACTTTAAGCAAGTTACATTAATTTAAGTTTCAAGATTCAAGTTTTAAGAAAAAAGATAAACTCTTTATAAAATAGTAGAGTTACTGGCATTACAATCAATGAATCAAGTTAACTTACAATTTGTATGTAATGGAAAATGATTAATTATAATGATTCACAGAGTGTCACGTAGTGTGGTATGCCAAAACCTCATTTTTAGTGTCACTTCAGCATCACTCCCATGCCAATTTTAACAGAAACACATCAAAATACTTCTTCCTCATAACACCCTTTTTCATATGCCAAAAGGGCCTCACCCACCGTTTATTTTATTTTTTATTTTTTTAAACAAACTAATTTTTCATTCATTCAAATAATTATATAAATTATTTATACCAACTAATTACATAATTAATTTTAACAAAAATGCATATTTAGAAGAAATGTGCAAAGTTTCTAACTTACAAGGGCTAATATGAAATTTCTATATTTATAAAGGTTTATATATAAAAAAAATTGCCATAGAAATCGTCCCAATACTATCGTCCCACTCCATTTGGTTCATCCCCTACTCAATTTAAACTTTCTTTTAAATTAAAAAAAGAAAACCAACAAAAACGCAAAACAAATACAAACCCATCACGGTCCACCAAATAAGTGGCGTGGGACTTAGCGCGGGAGGGGGAGGGCGGTATGATGACGTGTGACTGTTGGCGTCAAATGAAGCTCCACGTTAGACTTAGCGAAGGTGCATGACGTTCCCTTTGCTCTCAAAGAAAGGAAACATATGATATGATTGACGTTAACATTCATTCTATTTAAAACATGACTTTAGACTTTGGTAAATTCAAGTTTTCTTACCTTTAGGAAATTAATATGTCGTCAAAGACACTGATTACATCTTAAAATTCCCCTTCACAGGAGAGTATTAAGCTCTAGTGGTTTGCTCCCAAAGTGCTAGACATTTATGAAATGGGTACTACTGTTGTTACCCTCTTTGGCCCATCAAAAAATATCCAAAAGTACAAAATATCCCTCTTTAACTTTCATGTTAATAGTAAAGTACATATTTTTATCATTTTTTGTTTCGTATTCTTTGTCAGTTTAATTATTTTGACATGTTAACTTTATATTTTATGTTCCGTACTTTTAGTTTTGTAGTTTTATAATAAAAGAAAATTATAAAATAAAAAAAAATGAAAAAACAAGAGGGGTAAAAATGGTTTTTTAAGAGGGTCTTTATAACCCATCGCTTATGAAATTACGCTGCGTTCCCTTAGTGATAACATTAATATGAGTTTTAGCTTTTTACGTTAAAGATCTAGTTTCAGTTTTTTCAACAAACAGTTTTTTATTGATCCAATTATGCATGCGGTTAAGTGGTTCAACCTGCTTTTTCTTTTCTTTATTTTTCAAAACCGGCTTCCATGCACAACATAGGTTCTAAAAATTGTTACCGAGAAAAGCATAATCGAGTCAAAAAGATCTTAAAAATACTAAGGATGTGTTTGGTAAAAGTAGCAGTGAGCAGTAGCAGTGAGCTGTGAGTAGAGAGATGTGAGTAGTAGTTGTGAGCTGTACAGCTCACCGCTCACAGCTTCTTAAAGAAGCATTGAAAAAATGAGCATTCCTAAAAAATAGCAAAGCTCAACGCTCCTTTACCAAATGAACAATAAAAATTAAAAAGCTCATTGCTCACCGCTCATCGGGTGTGTTTGGCAAAAGTAGCTGGCGATAGTAGTGAGCGATGGCTGAATTGTGGCGATAGGGTGCACTCACGCCCACATCGCTTACGCTTCTTAAAGAAGCATTTGAAAATTGAGCATTCCTAAAAAATAGGAAAGCTCACCGCTCCTTTGCCAAATGACTACTATAAATCAAAATGCTCATTGCTCACCGCTCATCGCTCCAAAAAGTTTCACACCGCTCCACGCCAAACATACCCTAATACTCTCTAAATATTGTGTATACCTTGATGATTAATTCAATGAAAAGTACTAAATACTCTCTAAATATCGCCTACCTTTAAAGCGACAACACTACAAAAAACTAGTTAAATTGTCCATAATCTAAAAGCCAAATGTACACGGTTAAAAATGTGTAAAATTATAGAATCTATACTTGCTCATGTGTGGTAATAATGAGTGCGACAAAGTTTTCTACACATATAAGTGTGTAGATATTATCCAAATATTTATGGTTAAAAGTGTGAAAACATTCTTTAAAGACTAAAATACACTGTTGGTCCCTAAACTTGTCCAGAAACATCACGTTGAACCAAAACAAGCCATTTTCATCGTCAGAGGCCCTATTTCCAAGTTTTTGAGGCTAAAATGGTACCTTGACCACTTTTCCGTTATTCAACTACGTTAGTCGGCGTTTGCTTTGTCTTTAGTCCAAGGGCATAAAGGTCATTTTCTTATTTCGATTAATAATGTCTGTATTAGTTCAACATGTAATCTAACCCTCTTCCCACCCCGTAAGCACATAGACTGTATTATTTTTCGTCTTAGAACTTTCGTTACAAGAATGATCACAATTCACAAACCCTAATTGCATGTCACAAAACCCGTTTTTATTATTCAAAAAACCAAAACATGGATTTTACTCTATGGAAAGTAAGAAGACATCCAGGTTATCCAGTTGATGATACCATTCTGTACAACTCTGCTAAGAAGAAATACAATGCTATTTTTATTTTGATTATAAACATTGAAATTTCTAATTGGTGTATTTATTTTTTGGCAATTGACTTTTGAGAATGTCCTAGACATATATTGACATGTTTTCAGGTGGTAGATCTAATATGTTTAGCATGAGGGTTCATCACAACTGTTTCTTTAAATACTGGCCTGGTAGAATATACGTTGGAGGTATGAGAAATTTAGTTGATTTGGTTGATATTGATAGTGTGTCAGTTGAAGAGTTGGATGTTCTTATGTATGAATTGGGTTACGAGCTTGGTTCAAAAAATTACTATTACTTTGTTAAGCCTAGTAGTAATTTAGATGATGGTTTGTATAGCTTAAGTGAGAGTGCAAATTTAGAAATATTGAAAGATCATGTTGATGACCATAAGATGATAGAAGTTTATATTGAATATGGTAAGACAACATTGGATGTTGATGAAATATCACCAAAGTCAATTAGGACAGTTATTGCTAATGTGGATGCAACAAAGAAAAAGGCAGCTCTTGCTATTGTTCCATATTGCTCAAACAAATTGTTCTTAGAAAACATTTTTAATAAGTCTGTAGTAGAGGATTTATGTTAGGTTACACATCAACCTTTAGAAGTCAATACTTTGGTACAATCTAGTCAGATGCCAGAAACAGAACCCTTGTTTTCATCTCAGTAGAGGTCTGGCTGAAGATGTTGTAGGTGATGTCAACCAGAAAATAGATAAACATGTTGAGCATATCCAAATAGATAGTCTTGAAGAGGTATGTCAAAATGATCAAGAGTTAGGTCATCAAGAGGAGGAAATATGTAATCCTGTTGAGCATATCCAAAAAGGTAAATCTGCACAGGTATGTGAAATTGATGAAGCTTTAAGTGATGACAATGTGAGTGAAACAGATAGTTATGTGAGTGATGATGATGATATTGAGAACAATCGAGATGGAAAAACAGTTGTTGATGAGGGAAATACTTTTGAGGAGCGATGTTCTTGTTAATGTTCAAAGTGACTGAGACTACTGAGTTAACATATATAGGTAGCTCGGCCGGATACCGAAGATTTTTTATAGAAAAGTGAGTTAGATCTTAGATGATAATGAGTTTGCAAGTGGTTACGAGAATGAGGATGAGTATGTTATTAGGAAGAAAAAAATGAGGGCATACAAGAAACAAAGTTAAGTGAGGCGACACAAGTAGAGGACGAAGTATACTTTTACGTAGTCAAACTTTGTAATTGCAAAAGAAGTAAAAGATAAGATCAACCTGCTTTCAATACAGACTAGGAGGAAATTGCAACTCATTAAGAATGACAAATAGAGAATTAGGGTTAGTTATGTTGGAACAATACCTGTTTGTGGTACAGGTGAAGGTGTTGGCCTGAGAACAACCCCAAAGAGGAAAACAGGTCCATTAACTAGAGGCCGCGGAAGGGATGTATATTTGAGATCAGTGAAGGAGCAAGCAAAAGTTTGCCCATGGTTGTTGTATATAGCCAAAAATACAGCTAAAGATTTATGGAGTGTTCGAATTTTCAGGGATGAACACAAATGTTTGCAATCAAGAGAGATTAAAGCTTGTGACTACAAGTTTCTTTCAAAGCAAATAGTTGACCAAGTTCAAGTCAATCCAGATATTCCAATCAGGGCTGTTCAAGATCAGCTCACTAAACAGTTTGAAATTCAAGTGTCTATGCAAAAGGCATTAAGGGCAAAAAAACAAGGCAGAAAATGAGATTAGGGGTGATCGTAAGCAACAATACACCATTTTAAGTGACTATGTTGAAGAGTTGCAGAAAACAAACCCAAATACAATAGTTAGGATAAGTGTTTAAACTGCAACAGATCCAACAAGTCCAACCAGAGTTTTCAAGAGAATGTATGTATGCTTAGGTGCTTTGACGGAAGGATATAAAGCTTCTCAAAGAGAGTTGTTGGGGGTTATATGGTGCTTTTATGAGGGGTCCTTTTCCTGGTCAGCTTCTTACAGTAGTCGGTATAGATAGCAACAATAGAATATACCCTTTAGCCTATGCTGTTGCAGAAGCTAAAAGCAAAGACTCATGGATTTGGTTTCTTGAATGTCTAGGAGATGATCTTGACTTGCAACCAAACTCAAACTACACTTTTATCAGCGACAAGCAAAAGGTGATGTTACCTTTTAGTTGATTATATTCACTTGTATTTTCGATAAATGATACTTTTATTAGTAATGAATTGATGTTCTTTTGTGTAGGGTATTCTTCCAGCATTAGCAGCAGTAATCCCTAGTGCTGAACACATATATTGGTTGAGGCACATCCATGATAATATGAAATTGCAATAGAATGCTCAAACATACAAGGAACATTTATGGAGATGTGCAACAGCAACAACCGTCCAACAATTTGAGGCACCATCTTTGGTATTCAAGAGTTTTAGCGAACCTGCCCATGCTTAGTTAAGTAAGATACCACCAACTCATTGGTCAAGGTCGCATTTTTCAGGTACTAACCAAATCTATGTCTAAGTGTACATCTTTTGTTCTACGACATTGTTCAACACTGTTGTTTGTATAGCTCAAACATGTTTTATAAATATGTAGGGATGGCTCATTCTGATGTGTTACTTAATAACATGTGTGAGGTGTTCAATGGGAAACTAGTGGGAGGTAGGCACCAACCCATCATTACTGCTTTGGAATAAATTAGAGAATATTGTATGAAAAGAATAGTGAATGTTGTGAATGTAATTGATAAGTGTGTCGGACCATTAACACCAAAGTTAACACTCATGTTAGACTTGATAAAGAAAGAGGCTTATAAGTACACCATTTTACGGGTTGAAGGAGATAAGTATCAGGTTAGTGGATGGGGAGATAAATGTTTTGTGAATGTTGAAGCTAGGGCTTGTACATGTAGAAGATGGGAGCTTACATGTATGCCATGTAAACATGTTGTTGCTACATATCGGTATATGAGTTTCAATGGAATGCAAGTAGGATCTGCTGAATCATGGGTTCATCCATGTTACTTGCTTAAGACTTGGGTAGAAACTTACAGACACCACATCCAGCCAATAAATGGTTATCAACATTGGAAAAAGTCACAAGTGCCGACAATCATTCTTCTACCTAAACATCATAAACCATTAGGTAGGCCACGAAAGAAAAAAACTAGGGCTTTTACTGAAAATGATGATAGTGAAAAACCAGTAAGTTGTCACAGTCTAGTAGGAGTGTAGTTTGTGGTATATGTGTCAATCTTTGGACACAACAAGAAAACATGTCTTGGGCAAGGAGGTGTAACAGGAAGTCAAGGCAGTACAAAGCAGTCTCAAAAAACATGTTCATCCCGGCCAAAGTTATAGCAAAGAAGAAGGCAAAGGTTACAGGTCACAACTTTGAAGCAAATGAAAAACCTCGGTATTAAACTGATGCTCAATCTTAAGGTGATTTTCAACCAAGTGTGGTCCAGTCTCAATCTGGAAGTCAAGTTGATGATGCTTTTGGTGGGTATCCAAAATAATTTTGGACTAGGAACAAGATTATAGCAGCAAAGATGTCTTCACCACAAAAAAATGTTGGTTAAGCATTTGAAAGCCGATGTTTTCCATCGAATATGTATTCCCCTAAACATTATTTGCTGTCTTTAAACAACGTCTGTTTCTGAACTTTGTAGACTACAAATTTTATGCATTTGGAAATATATCCATTTGCATTATGTATGAAATCATGTCATGTAGTATATGGGAAAAATTATGTTTTAAATGTATTGATTTGACACTTTACCCATTTCTACATTTTGTTACAAATTCATACGCATATTAACTGTTGACTTTTACAAAGTCAATTACTGTTCACCAATCTTTGATACTTCATACGTCTTTGATACTTGGATATGTGTTTCTTGGATCTTTGTTTTGAGTTGGATACTGTTATTCTATTATCACAAACAACAATGAAGAATCAAAAATGGATGAACAACACCATATCAAGTTTATGTTGGTACTCAAAGGTGGTGTTTGTTCATCCATCTCTGATCATTCATCCATCTTTGATACTTGTATATGTGTTATGAGTTTGATCAGGGTGTGGTTTGAATTGGATAATATTTGTGTGGCAACTGATGTGGGTTTGATCATTTATTGGAGCGAGGACCAAGTATTAGAGGCATAACATTAGAAGGACTAAACTCTAAAAGTAATACTATTAGTACTGCACAAGGACCAATGTACATCAACCCATGACTTTTTAAAAGTCAACCAACATCACAAGACTAATTACAAACACCTTACCACTGATTCAAAACGCAAAAAACCACTGACTTTGTAAACCCACTAAATAAGCCATAGACAAACGAAAGTGATCAGTATCCACGAGAAAACACAGAAGTTCCCCAAACAACATATTTTCTCCTTTTCAAGAAGGAGTTAAGCTAGGGTTTCTTTTGACCAGCCTCTAGCTCGTTGGCCCTGGCGGCTGCGTTGACAGGCTCCATTGTCTCACCGATGAAGGCTGCTTGGCATTCTTGTAATACCGCCTCATTCTTTGTGAATGTGCCTCTGCAAGTAGAGGATCACCTCGCTTGCTCTTGTTGTCAATGGTGGATCCAACCACCCATTGATCGGACATCTAGATCCCTAAAAAGCAGAAATCATACGTTTGAAAACACTTAAAAGCTTAAACAAAGATTAAACTATAAACATAACATGTTAAATTAAAAAAACACAAGCATTATTATATAAAGACTAGACAACTTCAATTGGACAAGCAAACTAACGCCTGCTAGCGTTTATATTGTTCCAACATGTCTTTACCACCACCCGCCTACCACAACGCACCATTATTACAATTTGATCGGAATTATTAAGGATAAGATTTTTTTTTTTTTTTTTTTTTTTTTTTTTTTTTTTTTGAGAGGAGACTTTAGGGATGAGTGGTGAATAAGATTTGATTTTATTATCCACTAATCACTGTAGCACCCACAGAAAAAGAGTAAACCACACACGGTTTGATTAAATTATCGAAATAAGGAAATGACATTTGTGCCCTTGGACTAAAGACAAAGCAAACGCCGACTAACGTGGTTGACTAATGGAAAAGTGGTTAATGGACCAGTTTAGCCTCAAAAACTTGGAAAAGGACATCTGACGATGAAAATGGCATGTTTTGGTTCAACGTGATGTTTCTGGACAAGTTAGGGACAAACAGTGTATTTTAGTCTTCTTTAAATGTTCACACTTACAAGTGTGACAAAATTGCGAAAGATGCCTACATATAAGCGTGTTTCCCTACACTCACGGTGTAGCTTTGTTATAATTATACACACTTATATACATAGATTTTTTTGAAGTATTTGTAACACCTATAAATGTAACAAAATTATGATTTATATAAAAAACCCACGGTTGACAGTGGAGAAATAAGTGCGGGGGAATTCAACTATTTGTTGTAGTGCAGTTTTAGAAAAGTACACAGATTTCACTATGAACTAATCACACGTTTTTTTTTCATCGCAAAACTCTTTAGTGGTTGTTAATTAGTGACAAACAAAAATAGTAAGATGAACACTTGAAAAAACGAATGACATAATACTGTACTACGTATTATTCTTATATAAACATTTTTCCTTGTTATCATGTGATCTAAATCGTTTTAACTTTCAACATGTTAACACTCAAAAGGTAAAGCAATATGTGAAGTAAAAGGTTAGAATGTGTGGGTGAATGGAGAGACATTGAAAGGGAATGAACATGTGAAGTTAGAGATCGGTGAATTGAGAGGCAGAAAGAGAAAGAGAGAAAGAGATGTATGAGAGTGGGTCCTCAACTTGTGTTGGATGGTAGGGAGTGGGTGACAGTAGCTCACATGAATTCGCCAGAAGGAATCTATTTTTCATTTCTTTTCTAACTACTGTTCAAATTTCTAATTTATCTATTCTATTACTATATCATAACTAATCTTATTGTCATTCAGGTGTAGATTAGATCAATTTAAAACCAGACAAGTGAAGATTTGACATGGACCTACCTAGATTGTTTTGGTTTGGATTAAAATCATTTGTTCTATAACCAAATTCATATAATAACAGCATAAAATATTATGTGTGCTGAGTCAAAACTTGTTAAGCAAAATCAAGAAACAAAAGCAAAGTTTGTTGTATTTTAAGTAACAACACAAAATAGAAAAGTTATATATGTATCCTTTTATAATAGATGCTACATATTATGCCCTTATTAATAAGATGAAACTCTGTTCAAATTTTCTTTGTAATGAAACTTGTGATTTTTAACCTGCAATAATAGATGCTACATACTATGCCCTTTAATTAATAATATTATGAATCGAAACTAATTCACTAAGTAACATTCTGCAACAATTTCTGATGAAACTTGTGATTTTAAACCTTAATCACAAGAAAATAATATGTTGCATTTTTTAAAGACCTCATTGAAGGTTTTGTTTTTTTTACAGAATCACAAAGGTATAATCGAAAAGGATGTCACACTTTCTTCATGTATTAAACATGAGATACATTGATTTATAACTATCTTATAAGCTTCTATGCGTAATTGTTTAGAAATTTTGAACTGAACTGCGTTTAAAGCTCCATTGAAAAACTTGAATCTAATAATATAAAACAACTGATTTTGGAAAAACAAAAACTTTGAACCTTCACCAAAACCTCTTAATGAAACTATGAAAGCATGATTGGCTTTTAATATGAAAATTGTCCAAGCAAGAGCCAAATCCATGGATTGGTGTCAAAAGGATATGGTACATACTGAACCAAACACCAACCGACTCTTTTAATGGATTAGGCTACTTTCCAACATTAGCTAGGTGTGCAAAAGACCAAGATATGACAATTTCCGACTTGATTGAAGGTAATACATTCCACACATATATAGGGAAACAATGTTTGAACAATGACTCAATGTTCTACTCATTTGAGCATAACACAGATGGCATAATGTGAAAGACTACCAAACTCGGAGGCATCATGTATCAAATGGTGTCGGACCGCCAGCATGCATGCGCAATCGACTTCCCTTCCCTCCCTCTGATATCAATTTTTATTATTGTTTTTTTAGTAATTTAGTGCAAAATTCAGTATCATCAAATGTTTTTTCTCTCGTATTTCTTGTTTTGTAAATTTCGGTCACCTTTGAAATGACATCATGAGTCAAAACAATACTTACAAACTAGACTTATCTCTGCTTAGTAGCTGCAACAAATTTATCATACAGTAAGCTCACATCAATCGGTCAGATATGGAGTTGTTATAAAGTCTAAAAACAAAGTAACGTTACACGGACTATGAATATGATTCAGCAAAAATTATAAGACAGACATGTACCTAAACATTTGATGAAAAGCTCTAACATCCATAAAGTGACAAAAGAAAAAAAGTGATTGGGGTACAGAAATTAAAGGAGTGTGATGATGGCCAATGCCTCAATTTTCTTGTCAAGAATGGCAAGATAAAAGTTTGCCAAATGTTCCCTTCAAGAAAGTGACCATTTCCAACTCTTGCTTTTCTTCTACACTTTCCATCTCTTTGTCTTCTTTCTACCTCGGAATGAGTGTTTGATACCTTTCTTTTCTCTCTCTCTCTCTCTCTCTCTCTCACAAAATCACCTTTTACGCACACACTTGTCCAGTTGCTAGATCTCCTTTTCATCATTATCAACATCTACTTCAATCTCAAAACAAATACCCAATGTGCTAAATTTGGTTATAGTAGATTAAATTTTTTTATATTACTATCAAAAAAGCTATTTGCAAGTTTACATATATGGCTTTTTATTACAAAGAAACAACATGATATAACTCTTAAAATAAAAGGTTTCAATCCTCTAGGAACTACATATATTTAATGATGTAATCACTTTCTGAATTATAGCTAAGAATTCGACTAGTTCAGAAAAAATAATTCCTGGATCACACATATATTTTTCACTCTTTAAGACCTTCCAAAAAGTTGTTGGATGTAAACAAAAAATTTGTATGTACATGCACAATTCAGTTATAATTAAAGTTGAATTTGAACAAAGTCAAGAAGAAAGAGAAAGAAATATTTGTTGAGAAAGTTAAGCTTTTTAATTCAAGCAATGATTAATAATGAAAAATGGTCTTATGTTTTGATTCCAGCCTTTTAGTTTATGGGAAACGACTTAATATTACATGAGATGCGATTTTAGAGAAAAAGGTCACATCGAATAAAAAAAAATCTAGATTAGGGTTGTACGTCCATCGAGCCAACTTTTTTTTTAAGGTACTAACTTCAGACAAGCTATAGTTGAGGCATTTATAATGTTTTGAGATACTTTGCTGAACCTTTTTTTTAAGGTACTAACTTTAGACAAGCTATATAGTTCAACAACTGTAGATAGAACGTAGATAGAACGGCGTCGTTTGCGCGACAAATAAGATTATTAACAACAAAACCGGGTGTAATGAGGGCTGTGTCACACGTCGTCTCCATTATGAGGGGGTGATTGTCGCAAGTGAGAAACAACTATTGCAAGTTAAATGTTACAGGTGGTTAATGAGTGGTGAATTCAATGTTTCATGAGTAAATCTCATGATTGATTGAGAAGGAGAGTTTGAAGGATGATACAAAACTTACTTGGGAGTGAGTGAGATGCTTTTGGGAGACTATTTATGCCCATGAGAGAGTCCCAAGAAGACGGCTGGGAAAAGGTTAACAATAGAAGAAGGCAAAAAGATAGGAATGGTGTTAGTGGTGTAGGCGATAGAGATGTGGTAAAAAATTTTGTGTCTAACATTCCAGATGGATGTAGACTTTGGGATTTAGCTTCGGTATTCGAGGAGTTTGGCACGATAGCTGGGGTATACATCGCTCGTAAGAAAAACCATAGAGGGGACAGATTTGGTTTTATCAGTTTCAAGGGGGTGAAGGATTGGAAGGAGACGGAAGGTAAGTTGTGAAAAATAAAGATGGGCAACTTCATTCTCGAGGTTAACGTGGCTAGGTATGCGAAAGAGAATGAGAAGAGGGGTATTGGTGTGCCAAAAGTTCAAGTAAGGGTCAAGCAAGTACAACAACTTCCGAAAAATAGCAAGGAAGGAATATGGGATGGAAGGTCTTTTAACGATGTTGTTAAAGGCAATGAAGGGTCGTCAAGTAAAGAAGTAGTCTTGGAGGTCGATGAGGCTGTAAACGAGATGGTTGATCTTCATGGTATGGCTCTTGTGGCAAGATGTCTTAGTTTCTCTTCCCTTTCGAACATTGGTGTTTGGCTGGGGAGCCTGGAACCTCGCCCTGCTAGCCTACAATTCCTTGGAGGGCTTAGTATGCTTTTGATTTTCGACGGTGTGAAGAAGGCTAATGAGTTTCATGCCAATAAAGGATTGTGGAGTAGTGGGTTAAGCAAGGTCGACGTTTGGCGTGGGCAATCTCTACCCTTTGAGCGATTAGCATGGGTGGGAATTCATGGTGTCCCGCTTCACCTTGCCTCGGCCAAGACCTTCGATAATATAGGGGGTCTATTTGGGAAGGTAGTGTTCTCTTCTTCGAATAATAGCAGGAGTGTTAATCGGGCAGTTGAGAACATTGGAATTCTGGTTGGCGATGGAAAGGAGATAAGAGAGTGCATTTCCCTTGCATGGAGGAAGAAGAAGTATCGTGTGTGGATCACGGAGAACACAAGCGAATGGTATCCAAATTGTGTTATTGGTGGCGCCGGTAATACAGGGGAGGGGGGAGGCTCACAAGCCTTTGCTTCGTCGGCGGCGGAATCAAATGATCTGGAAGATGGAGAGGTGAGAAGGGTAGACGAAGAGATGTTGCATGGTGTGGATGAGGGTCTCGAGAAGGATTTACATGGGAAAAAGATAGAGAGTCCCAAGGTGACGGTTGGGAATAATGAGGCGTGGCATGCTGACTTCAGCAATGAGGTGGGGCACAACCAAAAATTTGCCTTTAATTCTAATGTTAGGGAGCTACGGGGTCATAACAAAAAGAAAGATGCTAATACTAATATGGAATGGAACAACTTTTCTATTGGGCTCACTCCTAGGCCCAGAAAACGGCCCAGAGAATCGGATCCATTCTCTCTTGATAAATACTTGGGCCTAAATGGAAATAAAGAAGGAAAGGAGTTGAATGTGGAAGTGGATGGTCCAGTTATTAACTTGGAGGCAGATAGTCAAGGCCCAAGTAAAAGTCTAGACCTTAATAATATGCCATCAGTTCCAGAAGGGTTGAATCCTCTGTTTGGTAATAGAAACGAGAACAATGGGGTTCAAAAGGAGATGGGAGATAAAGAAAAACCAATTGGTGAAGAAACAGTGGAGACATTAAAGTTGGGAAGGGTGGTGGGAGCTGACCTTTCCGAGAATCATGAAGAAATAAGGAATTTAATAAAGGATGAAGGTAACAATCTTGTTTCATAATGAATATTTTATCTATTAACATTAGAGGGTTTGGAGGGGAGAGGAAATCGAATTGGATTAGAAAGATTATTGGTAAAGATAAGGTCTCTTTTCTTTGTCTTCCAAGAAACTCAAAGTCAAGACTTAAATCTCCATAATGTGAAGAGATATTGGGGGATGAATGACTGTGAGTTTGAGGTGGTTAATCCGATGGGCAGGTCTGGGGGTATGATAAGTGTGTGGGACCCAGGAGCGTTCAAGAAAACGGAGAGCATTAAGAGTGATAATTTCTTGATTGTTAAAGGTTTAATTAGAGGGTCTGGTCTTGTGGTGTTTGTAGCGAATGTGTATGGTCCTCAGAACAGGAGAGACAAAAAGAGAGTTTGGGATGAATTGATAGAGGTTATTTCCAGAAACAGTGGGGAATGGATTCTAATAGGTGACTTCAACGCAGTGAGGAGTTGTGACGAAAGAAGAGGGTCTAGATTCAAAAAATCTTGTGCAGTTGAATTTAATGACTTCATTGAGGTGGCTGACCTCCTCGAGTTCCCTATGAAAGGTGGTCAGTTCACTTATTTGAAGGAAGACGATAGGGGTGCCAAGCTTAGTAAGATAGATCGTTGTTTGGTAAGTAGGGGAGTAGTTGATAGGTGGCCGGAGGCTAGCTTCAGGGTTTTGCCGAGATTTCTCTCGGATCATAATCCGATTTTATTGTCTTTACTGGATAATAACTTTGGACCCAAGCCTTTTCGGGTTTTTAACTCGTGGCTGGAAGTTAAAGGATGTAAGGAGACGATTGTTATAGGGATGGCAATGGGCGAGAAAAACCCGCAACCCGCGGGTACCCGCACATAAATGGGTG
The DNA here is from genome assembly GCA_910596185.1 of Chrysanthemum makinoi. Lineage (NCBI taxonomy): Eukaryota > Viridiplantae > Streptophyta > Magnoliopsida > Asterales > Asteraceae > Chrysanthemum > Chrysanthemum makinoi. The sequence continues at coordinate 176,752,518 of OU343219.1, read as the reverse complement.
GGTAAAATCGTCAATTTTCACCCACGGGTGGGTCGTGGGTGAAAATCTGTACCCATTAGTGGGTGGCGGGTGGGTAACGGGTGAGGCATACCCATCGCGGGTAAACCCATGACACCCATTTAAAATACCCACGGGTATACCCTTCAAAATACCCGTTGGTGCACCCCTAAACCCGTGTTAAAATTAGTTATTCTAATTAAAATATGTATGATATTGCATGGAATACATTTAATAGTTACAAAGTCTCATGAAAACACATATTATTTGAGTTTTAAGACTAAAAAGAGAATATGAAAGATCAGATAATCAGAGTTGAATACATGTGATTTGGTGTAATGATGTTCAATTGCTACTTTCAAACATGTGTTTTAGTATTTTGTGAACTTGGTATTTGGCAAATTGATTGGTGTCTTGTTATGCAATATCTTAGCTAGTTTTCATATCATGGTTTTGTAGTTTTATTGTATTACACTAACCCATGGGTTTACCCGTGGGCAATAAATACCCGCGGGCATGGGCATGGGTAGAAAATTGTACCCATTAGCGGGTGATGGGTGGGTGACGGGTGAGGAAAAAACTATGTGGGTGGGTGATGGGTTAAAGGGACCCGTGCCTATTATCCACGGGTGCCATCCCTAGATTGTTAAGGCCTTGGACGAATTTGCTTATGTGGGGGCTCCTGATGCTAAACTCACGTGTAAATTTAAATGGCTGAGACAACATCTTAGGAAGTGGAGAGACGAATTAATTCAGCAAGAAAACGACGAGTTAGAGTTATGTAAAAAAGAGTTAGAGGAACTTGACCTTCAAATGGAAACGTCCGATTTATCGGAAGATGATTTGTGGATAAGGAGCGAATGCAGGAGAAGGATGGAGGAGATTGATGGTAGGAAATCCAAAGACTTAAAACAGAGGGCTAGAAGTAAGTGGGCAGCGGAAGGCGACGGTAATAACCGCTACTTTCACGGGCTGATAAATAACAGGAAGAGTAATAATTCGCTTCAAGGCCTTAAGGTGGGAGAGGAGTGGGTGACTAAGCCGAAGATGATTAAAAAGTTTACGTTTGATTTCTTCAGAAACAAGTTCAGTGAGCCTTGGAGGAATAGACCTTCGTTGGAAGGTGATTTCGAGTCTAAACTGACAGAGGAGAAGGCTGCTTTTCTAATTAATAGGTTCTCTAAAGAGGAGATAAAACGTGATGTGTTCGAGTGTGGAGAAGAAAGGGCTCCTGGTCCGGATGGCATTACATTTAAATATATAAGAAGCTTCTGGAGTCATTTCGAGAAGGATTTTATAGAGGTCCTCGATGCGTTCTTTGAAAGGAATGGTTTTAGCCGGGGTTGCAATGCAGCCTTCATAACCTTAATTCCCAAAGTTAAGGATCCCGGTTTACTCAGTGATTTCAGACCTATCACCCTGGTTGGGGCGGTTTGTAAGGTGATCTCCAAGGTATTGGCAAATAGACTCAAGCAGGTCTTGAGCCCGTTGATCTCATGTAACCAGTCGGCTTTCTTAAGCGATCGCCTAATCCTAGACGGACCTCTTATTTTGAATGAGATTGTGTCCTGGGCCAGGAAATCTGCTAGGAAGATTTTTATCTTCAAGGTGGATTTTAACAAAGCATACGATAACGTCAATTGGGGTTTTTTGATGAAGGTGATGCTTCAAATGGGGTTTCCGAATAAATGGTGTAGTTGGATTCATGGGATTTTGTCTTCAAGTAGATCAGCCGTGCTTGTCAATGGATCGCCAACTTTCGAATTTAAGTGTCAAAAAGGAATGAGACAAGGAGACCCGCTTTCCCCATTCCTTTTTCTAATTGTTATGGAGGCCCTATCGAATATGATTAAAAAAGCTGGTGTTAGTGGGTGTTTTAGCGGTCTTTCTCTTCCTAATAATGGGACAGTGGTGTCACACTTACTTTATGCGGACGATTGTACTTTCGTGGGAGATTGGTCTCTTCTGAATATTAAAATGATAACCCGGATTCTTAGGATTTTCCATGTCTGCTCAGGCTTACAAATTAATTTGGGGAAATCCAACCTGTATGGTGTTGGAATGGATGAAAGGGAGGTTAAGAGTATGGCGGAAAAAGTTTATTGTAGACCGGGAACGGTTCCCTTTGATTACTTGGGCATTCGGATTGGTGGTAATATGAACAGGATTGTCAATTGGGACTTTTTATCCGACATCTTCAGAACGAGATTGTCTCGATGGAAAGCGTCTGTTTTATCCATAGGGGGAAGAGTTACGTTGATTAAAGCAGTTCTCGAGAGCCTTCCAACTTATTATTTATCCCTTTTCAAAGCTCCGGTCAAGGTGATAGATAGGCTCGAAGGAATTATGAGGAATTTCTTATGGGGAGGATCTTTGGAAGATAAAAAGATCAATTGGGTTTCTTGGGAAAAGGTTACCACCCCGGTTAAATTCGGTGGTCTTGGTTTGGGCAGATTATTGGATGCTAATGTCGCTTTACTTTCGAAGTGGATATGGCGTTATAGAACTGAGACTAGCAGCTTGTGGAAGTCGGTGGTGGATGCTATTCACGGAACGCCTAGGTGTTGGGCGTCCCTTCCGGTGAACAATTCTGTCCCGGGGGTCTGGTCGAATATTGTAAAGACCATGAATAAGGTAAAGGTGGCGGATGTTCACTTAAGCCAAATGTTTAAAGGAAAGGTGGGAGATGGGAAAAATATTAGATTTTGGCTGGACACATGGGTTTGTGATAAACCTTTACGGGAAGTTTTTCCTAAGTTGTTTAAGAAGGAAAAGTGCAAGAAAAGCTTGGTTTCCGACTTGTATAACTCGGAGCATGAGAGGTTGGAGGGGAGCTGGTCCGAATCGAGAGGGACATGGTATGAGGAAGAGATTGCCGAAAAATAAGCATGGAGAGCTGCTTGGAGAATCAGACATTGGGGAACGGCAAAGATTCTTGGTCATGGCTTGGTAGAGATCGAAAGGGTTTTAGCGTGAAAGCTGTTAAGAAATTCCTTAGAAGTGGCCTGGACCATAGTGGGAATTTCGATCTCAGTTGGTCTAAATGGATTCCAAAGAAGTGCAATATTCATATGTGGAGGTTGGGGCTAAATCGTATTCCAACGATGATGGCCCTTAAGTCTAGAAACTGTGACTTCGGGGACCTCGCATGTGGCTTGTGTGGCTCAGCGGATGAGACAGGTGATCATCTATTTTGTGATTGCAGAATTGCTATGGAAGTTTGGAACTATGTTGGGTCGTGGTGCAGGTTATCGCCCATTTTTCTTTTCTCGAGGTTGGATATTTTTTATATTCATCAGGTGGAAGGCTTGGACAAAAAAGGTAAGGAGCTTGTTAAAGGAATCATATACACTACAGTTTGGTGTTTGTGGAAGGCTCGGAACGAGAAGCGTTTTTCCAACATTAGTATTGATAGTCGGAGGATTCTACAAGACATAAAAACGTACAGTTTCTTGTGGTATTCCAATAGTACTAGTAGACAATCGATTGATTGGAAGAATTGGTATCTCTTCAATATTTTGTAAGGTTTTTTGTTTGGTGCTGCGCCCCGTTGTTTTGACGGGTGTCGCGTGTTTGTGAATAATAGTCAACTTTCAAAAAAAAAATTTATGCCAACTCTAACACTCTTGTTCCCAAGTTTTTTAAATGAAATAAAAGAAGAGAAAAGTTAAAAATTGACAGAAAAAAAGAGAAGATAAATGAAATTAAACTTTTTATATCATGTTGCTGAGTTAGGAGAGAAAAGAAGATATAACAGATGATTTTACAACTATACCCTTGGTTATATATAAAATTTATGTTTTATATTAGGTCATTTAAGTAACTTTATTTATTTAAATCTTCTTAATATAACTTTTCTCCAAATCATCCCACTTTTGGAGAGAAGTTTAGTCAAAATTACTCTCCTATTTTTTTTTCTTCTCTCCTAAAAAAAACTCAGGAACACGATTTTTTTACCCACTTTTCTTTCAAAATAAAACTCGAACGCATAAATAATTTTATAAAATAAATATTAAATCTATCCATATACTTATATGTACAGTTCTCCACGTACTTTTTTTTTTTTTTATCAAATTCAGCAAAAGTGTCACACCACCCTTCTTTGATTGAAGAAATGTTAGATACGGAGATATACAAATGTAAAATATATATTCGTAATAAGTTAATAACTATTTTATTCGTATACAACAGTCATTGTGTTTTAAAGTAATAAAATGGAAAGACAAGCACCTTTATATTTCAAAGAATATAAGATGGTTATCTAAGATCTAACCTTAGATTTAACCGGATAAAAAATTTCTATAACCAAAAACAGTAATTTAGTGGATCAGCAAAATTGAACCAACAAAGTTATTCGTTTAAAATTCTAAATACATAGGAGTATTAAAAGACTAACTTTTTTTCAAAAAAAAATTGATTTCTTGGGAAAAGACATTGATACTACATTTATTTTCCTCCTAACAATTTTCATATATAATGCAAAAAGTGTGTTTATCAATACCCCTCTTATTTCTTTGAATACAAGGATTATCAAACGCTAATATTGAATATGAAATAATAATACTTTTTCTTCTAATTTTTACTCTATTAATTTAAGTAACAAAAAACAAGAATTTAAAGCCTAGAGAACAAATAAGCACATTGATCTCCATCTTTGATTATATTCAAACCAAAAGCCCAAAAGGCGAATTCAGAGTACCGTTATCTTTCCAATTTTGCTTGTTGATTTCAGTTGAATTGTGGTTGTTCCAACCATGGCCAAAAGCCCGATTGATCTTCCATACCAACAAACATGCTACTAAAACATTCTTCTTTAATGGTACTCGACTGGTCGAGTTTTTGGCAATGAAGTTGATGATCTGCTGGCCTTGATGATGAATTGTGGAAAAGTTGATGAGCCACAATGTTATTTGGGTTAGGCCTATCGATATTGGACGATGGAAAAAGATTAGGGATCGGTTGTTGATGGTGTTGGTGTTGATGGTGTGACGATAAGGGGCTATCGTTGGGCGGTGTTCTTGAGATATCTAGCTTGATTTCAGAGCTGTTTTCACTTCTATTGCTGCTTGATCCTTCGGTTTCTTTAACGTTCAGGTTGATTAGTTCTGTTGGCTCCCTATTTTTAAGTGCCATTATCTGCAAAGTTTTAATCTTCTTGGTTAAATCAAAGAATCAATAGAAAACCTTAAGTATAACATGTACTAGTACTTGTTTAAACTGCTTAACAAAAGAAAGACCGCATAATTAGTGACTTTTTAGATATATGTTAATGGATAAACGATAAAACTTGCCCTATTTTTTTGGTTTACCGAGTTCTAAAAAAAGTTCTGTATCTTCTAATGCAAAAGTTGATGAAGAATGGTATTAAAGTGGTCTTAAACTACAAAAGAAAACATATTTGTATCTATTTCTATTTGTGGAAAGAAAGTTGGACATGTAAAGTTACGTTGAATGAATAATTAACTGAAACTATGCAATACAAAACTATATCTCAAAGCCGATCAATCTTAGCTAAAAAAACGTTAAGAATAAGATAACCTTTGGCCAACAAAACGCATGTCCTCTCATCTAGAATAGTATTATTATGTGCCTAAATAATTTATTCACAATTTTGAATTATTAATTCTTCACAGGCATGTGGAATTTAAACCAAGGTTTCCCTCTTAAGTTGGTGAAAATCCATGAAAAACTCTCATAGATTAAAGCCTTAAATTATATTTACAAATAAAGAAGATGAAAATATGAGTTTTGCTATACACATCCACATGTATATTTTATTTCTTCTGCCCATGCTCCATGTTGACCATTTTGCCATTCCAAAAGATCCAAACTTTGGCCATGCCCAATATGGGAAATAGTGTAAAGATTTGTATTTTCCTTTATTCCAAAGTCTATGATTAAAAGTTTTGAGATACCATGAACAGAAAGTATTTATCACAAATACAATTACCATAAATTTATCATAAACATCATTATGTTGTCGCTTATCATTAGTCAATCATGCAACCTTTGAGACTTAAATAGAGAACGTTCAATAGATCAGTTTAATCATACTGTTAAAAATTTAGCTTATTCAAGTGACTAGAACTACTTCTGTTACATCTAATGAATTAGTAGGCCAACAAATGTTTTTTTCTTTTTTTATACGATTAATACTAACACAAATGTTATGTTACAGACGAGACTTGAACACACAACTTTAAAAAGCGCTATAAAATTACCTCGGCATGAAGTTTATGATTTTGAGATTGGAGGGAATCATTCTCAGCTTTAATAGCATCAAACTGTCTCTTGAGAGCATCATAGTCTTTTTCCAACTGTTTAGTTTTCCATCTAGCTCTTCTGTTTTGAAACCATATAGCAATCTGTCTTGGTTGAAGTCCAAGTGCTCTTGCAAGCTGCATTTTTCTTTCAGGTTCAAGCTTATTGCCCAACTCAAAATTCCTCTCAAGTGTCTTCACTTGTTCCATATTTAACCTCCTCTTTTTCTCTCCTGCTAGCAACTGTGATCCATCATCTGATAATTCATCTTCACCATTCATGTTTCCTTCTTGATCACATCCATCTATGTTGTTCATACCCGAATACGACATCGACCTTTTCCCCAAGAAAGAAGCCACACCTGCATCAAAATCATTATTTATCCGTCAATACTCGAATTTAATTCAAACCCATTTTTATATACTGCTTAAAAATGAAAAAAAGAGTTAGAGAAACATGAAACCCTAATGCATTAATGAGTTTTATAGCATAAGGCATATATGCATGATCATGATATATATCTGGGTGACATGGGTTGATTAAGTTAAGTTTAGTTACCACTAAAATCTTGAGTGGTGGTGCAAGGTTGGAGAATTGGAGAGAGAGAAGTAGGGGCATGATGGTCATCTTCTTGGGAAGATTGTAACATAAAATTGTTGGAGAAGAAGGCCATTCCAGTGCAAGTCATGAGCTAATTAACTCTATATAGCTTTGATCATATGACTTGGGTCAACATTTCAATAAGTTTTTGTGGTCTCTTCATCATGTTTGATTGAGATCTAGAAAGAGAGAGAGAGTGAGTGAGAGGAGGTGTGAAGAATATTATGGTAGAGAGAATTGTGAAGACTATATATGACACACAACTTTTGAAAAAAAGATACAAGAGTAAATATATTGGATCATGTCACAATTAAATTTCACCAAATTTAACGTAGTTGATATCCATTTCTCTCGGATCCTATGAATACATATCATATATGATTGTTTTAATAACCTATTAAAAATAATAGAGTAAATTACATCGTTAGTCCTTGTGCATTTGTCAGATTTCACGTTTAGTCCCCCTTACAAAGAAATTATTGTAATCCTCCCAACGTTTGAATTATTGCATGCTACTAGTCCAATTTTCTAACGATCGTTATATAGGCTCGTTATCTCCAGTCATATGCTTAGCACACGAGGGTAATTTAGTCATTTCATTTTTAGCCCCCTTCTACTTTATCTTCTACATATAAGTGTTTGTGCCATTTAACATATCTTTAAAAAGAAACATAGAAAATTAAAAACTACAAAAACACACATTTAAATTATGTGAACTTTTATACATAAATGTTAATATAATCTAGTCTTAAAATTATCAAAAACCCATTGATTTCATTTTTATAACCACCATTAAACATGGTGTTTCAGCTTTTATACAACCTTATTTTCATATTTGTGTATAAATAAGAGTTTGATTTGTTTTCTTACTTACATAATGAGATATGGGCTTAGTCCTCTACACTCCCACCCCTTCCCTCCTGCTCAATCGAACCGAACTCCCGAGCTCCAACTCCACACTCCTCCTTCTCCCAATCCGCACATCTCCACCATCAAACAATCCCCCAATCGAACTATGGAACACCATTGACACCAACACAAATGAAAATAAACCAATAAATATAAAGGTATAACAAACCGCAATAGGCACATGTACTGTGGAAAACTAGAAAGTTGAATAGTTTTGCAGATTTTAAGTTTAGTTTCAAAAACTCTAGATTCGATCTTATGTGAATTCGTATGAATGGATAGAAAGTATAAAGCAATAAGTAATGAAAGCAAGTAAAGTAAATGATAGAAAGTAGTGACACAAGTGATTTATAGTGGTTCGACTACAAGGACACCTTCCTTGCCCTACTCCACTTCCCGAGTCTCCTACTCGAGAGTTCAAGCACTATGTCAACAAGCTCCTTCAACACGGCGGAGAAGCCTCACATCGTCGCTTACACTTTTAGGTACAAAGCTAAATACCGAGTCCTTAACACGGCAGGCCAAACCAACACAACTATAACACAACAACTATGTGAAATATGAAATACAAGATCTTGCTACAGAAATCTTGCGGAGGAAAAAATCAATCAAGGACCCCTTGCTTGGATGACTTGTAGTATCTCGTGATCTCGCCTTTGAGAAGGACCTATATGAGAATCACAACAAAAGAAAGAAGAACTACTAGATAGATCAAGAGATATGAGATTAGAAGAGAGAAGTAATATATGAGAGAGTTTGTAAGAAGAGGGGTGAGTAACAATGAAGAAATGACTCACTATTTATAGGCAAAAATCTCTACTGTAGCCCGGTTCCCACAGATCCCTCACTTGGGGGATCCGTCCAGTGCAATCCAAGGGATTCGGTAAACTGGGTTGTACCAGTCCGGATTTGAGTTGCAAACCGGGTCATGGGCATGAGCCTTGGGTACCCAACAAGGTATAATGTATTTAGAAATTGGGTCATGGAATGGGTTATGGATTTGCTCCATAGGTATGGGTCATGGGTCTCGGATAATATCCATCCTATTAAACTATTACAACAAATGAATTATTACAACATTTTATGTAAATGACCAAATGTATATACTTTACAAAAATAACATGTATCCTTATAATTTTACTTATGATAACTTTATATTTGTTATCAACAAAACACAAAGAGATCGCTAAATATGAATAAACGTTTTTACGGTTTATTTGTATTAACATGTACCTTCAACCCGTTACTCGTACTTACGAATTTTCTGTTGCCCGTCACCCGCCTGCCACCCTTCTTCGGGTACAATGTTTTGCTCATGCCCATGTCCACAGGTACCAATTGTTCATGGGTAAACTTGTGGGTTTGTGAATGAAACATTTACATTTACAACATATTGATTAATATGTACACATGTCAGTCAACTATCCACTAATTATATATTACTAATAGCATTAATACATACACAAAAAGTAGAAATCTACTTTTGTAACTCATTAATTGTTGCCTAAAACTAGTGGTTACTCGTTCATTAAAATCGCAAAAGACCAAGTATAAATAAACTTGACTTAAGAATTGAGATATTAAGTATATATACCAAAAATTGAGAAAAAAAGTCAAAATCCGAAAAAACAAAATTTAATTTCGGCTTTGTGTCTGGATTTGGAATCTGTAAAGGTGAAACTTTCGATTTGAGATTTAGTTTTAGTTAAAAACCACCTCCAAAACCCCTATGCTCACCGATGTGTAAAAATCTAGTTGTAACTTCAAAAAACAAGATGTTAACCTACTACCTAACACATATGGACAGTGTACCTTATCATGTATAGTATACAATGGTTATAAGTCCATGATCGAAAATATGAAACTAAGTAATTTACAGGTTTTATTGTTTAAACTTTCTACTGCTTATTTTATGAGTGGTTTGATTGTCACTCACAAAACTAAAATAAATAATCTTACTAAAAAGATAGTAATCTTAATGGCAAGAGTATCGCCCTCGTCAAATACATAAAAATTATACATTTACTAGTTAGGAGCATGTATCTAATTTAGGTGATCCGAGGCTGGATGATTACCCAATAACATTTACTCTACTATTTACAAAGCGTTTCATTTACGAGTTTTTTAGCTGACCATTGTATTTATAAAACAAAATTAACAAAACGAGTACTCTCAAAAGTATTTAAAATAGTATGTTATTTTAAATTTTCTCATTTAAAACCATACATTTTGCATTGCAGCCACATTTTTTACACTGCTAACATCAATATTGTTTATGAATATCGCTTGTTCTCACCAGTTTTATACACCCTAATTATATGATATGTTCAAATAGTTTAATAAGCATAGATGTCTAGTTCAGTTAACAGTTTGATACAATTTTTGTTCAAATGTTAATTAGCACCGCACCTGGTAAAAAACATCACACTTAGATGCCATAAAAAGATCATATTGAAGCTTTATCAACAAGACCTATAAGAAGTTGTAACTAATACAATAATCCTTTGATATATTATTATATTATGCCTTTAAAACTACATTACTTCATGTTACAGAAGTTTTATTATGCAAAAGAGATGGCTTCTTCTTTTTTCTTTTCTTTATGATGTTGTTCTTAGTTGTTTAATGAAACATCATTGATACTATACTTCCCATCATCTTCCAAAAGGCAAACAGAAAACAAATGGTATTAGGGCTTAAAGGTATAGAGCGATCAAACCTGATAGCTTGGAGATCGGAATACATTGACGGGAAGACGACTATTCAACAGTGGTGGACAATGACTTTTAAGGTAGTCGGTCACACTAAGGACTGAATTGCGATCATGCTAAGAAATGCATGTCAATGGTGTCCAGAGGCGGTCCCAAAGGGGGGGCAATGTGGGCAGCTGCCCCCACAAACCTCTCAGATTTTTAAAAATAAAATAAAATTATAGGGGTGTTTTTTGTAATTTTGTATATTTGCCCCACATCCCAGTCTAAAAAACTAAGCAGCAATATTGACAAGAAAGAGGCGGCAACAGTTTCTACTTTTACACATCGTGTGTTAGTGGTTTAGAAATTTAAGCGGAAATCCATCACTGCATAATACAAAATTGCTCCATTACATTTTTATATGATCAAAATTACTGGAAGAAGGCAACTCAAAATGAAAAGGTAAATTTTTCAATTTGTTAAATTTAAGGTTTACAAAATTACATGTTTCTTTTTACTATCGTTGTTTTCTAACTTGAATCATGAGGCTTTTTTATTTAATACCATGTTAATATGTTTTTGTAATTGTGTCACTTTGTGATTGATTGTGTATTTGTGAGTTTAAGGCAATAGCCATTTGGCCAATTTAGGGGTTATTCTTAGTTGTTTACATAATTCAAAGTGAATGTTTGACACTTTCATAACTTGGTGTAATTGTGTTATTTTGCAATTGGCTATAATTCATCACTACTTTTGGTTACACATTGCAACACCACAGTTAATTAGTTGGTCATTGGTGATAATAATTTTTTGGTCACCCACATCGAGAAAGATGTGTTTGAAAGTGTTTCCGACGAAGTAGTTATAAATAACTTTCAGACAATGAAGAATCGTCGTGGTTTTTTTGCCCAAGAAATGATATATTACTTTTATTTAGAGTGACGATGGGTGTGTTTGGCAAGTAGTTGTAGTAGTGAGCACACTACTTCACCGCCATTCTTAAGAAGCATTGGAAAATTAAGCATTCTTAAAAATAGGAAAGCTCACCGCTCCTTTGCCAAACGACTACTGAAAATCAAAATGCTCATTGTCAACTCATCGCTCCAAAAACTTCACAAAACATACTATGTCACCTTTTTATCGCACTTTTGATAGATGATATTTAACATTTTTTTGCTTTTAACAAAAACATTGATGATATGGGATGCATGCTTTATTACTTTGAGTTTGCCCCCTCAGTTGTTTTTTTCTGGTACCGCCCCTGATGGTGTCGCCGTGATAAAGCTTCAATATGATATTTTTTACGAGGTTGTTAACTTTTATGACTATCGCATTCAAGTGTGACATTTTTTACCAGCTGCTAATTAAGATTTGAGCAAAAATTGTATCAAATTGTTAATTAAACTAGACATCTATGCTTATTAAACTTTTTGAACATATCATATGATGTTAATATTGATGTTGGCATTGTAGGAAATGTGGCTGCAATGCAAAATACATGATTTCAAATGAGAAGATTGAAAATAACATATTATTTTAAATACTTTTGAAAGTACTCGTTTTGTTAATTTTGTTTTATAAATACAATGATCAGCTAAAAAACTCTTTCATTTACCTAATTATGGATAAAAGGCATATAGGGCTATTAACGATACAACTAACTTCAATAGTTAAACCTACAAATTGTATGAACACAAGAGTAAATGCGATTGGATCTCGAAATATAGAAAAGACGTGTGCTACATGATTTAACAACAATAAATTAAATATACAGATAGTTTAGATAAGGGTTATTATACAAAAAAGTCACTAAAGTTTGCGTAAAAGTTGTCCTAAGTCACTAAAGTTTCAAAACTGCCATCCAGGTTACTCAACTTGTTGCAACCGGTTATAGTTGTTAATTTGTTTTTGATAACCGAATATAACCGGTAAAATATTACATGGCTTATATTTATTAATTGGTTTTTTATTTTAAAAATCCATCTAATTATTTCTAAGGTCTTTGTGATTTGCGGGAAATTTAGTTCATAATCATTTTTATTATTTATTTAATTATTAATACGTTAGGTAAGGTCCGTTTTTGTACGCTTTCAAACGTTTAATTCGTTTTCGTCCGTTTTTATATGTTTTCATCCATTTTATCCGTTTTTGTACATTTTGATCCATCTTTATCTTTTTTCATCCGTTTTTATACGTTTTCGTCAGTTTCTATACGTTTTTGCCCGTTTTCTTATGTTTTCATACGCTTTTGTCCATTTTTATATGTTTTGGTCCGTTGTGTACGTTTTTTTACGTTTTTATCTGTCTTTATCCATTTTCATCTATTTTTATACGTTTTCGTATGTGTTTATATGTTTTCACCCATTTTCATACGCTTTTTGTCCGTTTTTATACGTTTTTGTCCGTCTTTATAGGTTTTTATACATTTTTCTTATGTTTTTCATCTCATTTTCATCCGTTTTTAAATGTTTTCATTGTTTTAATCCGTTTCTATACATTTTTGTCCGTCTTTATGCGTTTTTATACATTTTCTTACGTTTTTACCCATCTTTATCCGTTTTCATCATTTTTTATTCATTTTCGCCTGTTTTAAACATTTTTATCGTTTTTATCCGTTTTCATCCGTTATATACACTTTTGTCTGTTATATACAATTTCCTCAATTTTTATCTGTTTTCACCCGTTTTCTTACGTTTTTATCCATGTTAATTCGTTTTTGTCCATCTTTGTACATTTTCGTCCAACGTTTTTAGCTGTTTTATACGTTTTCGTACGTTTTCATACTTTTATATGTTTTCGTCCACTTTTATACGTATGAATACGTAACAAAAATGAACGAAAGCGTATAAACACGGAGGAAACGTATAAAAACGGATAAAATGGACAAAAATATATAAAAACAGATAAGTACGTATGGAAACGTAAGAACTGTATAAAAACAGATAAAAACGTATGAAAACCAAAGAAAACGTATAAAAACGGACGAAAACGAATAAAGACGGACGGAAACGTATAAAAATGGAAAAAAAAACGTAAGAAAAACGTATGAAAACATAAGAAAACATGCGAAAGCATATTATAACTGACGAAAAGATATAAAAACGGATGAAAACGGATAAAAATAAATATAAACATAAGAAAAACGAACGAAAGCGTATAAAACGAACGAAAGCGTATAAAACGAAACGGATGAAAACGTATAAACCGGACAAAAATGTATAGAAACATATGAAAAAAGATAAAAACGGATAAAAATGTATAAAAAAGGAAAATAAACGGATGAAAACCGATAAAGACGGATAAAACGTATAAAAACAGGTGAAAACGTATAAAAATAGACAAAAACGGATAAAAATGTACGAAAACGTATAAAAATGAACCTTACTAACGTATTAATAGTTAAATAAATAACAAAAAGAATTATGGACTAAATTTGTGATACCCCGCAGCCCACAGGGACCTTACGTGTCAAGTTTTACAACTGAATGGGCTAACAACCGGTTGCGCACCCTATAAGTGAGCTGAGTGTTATGTTTTAAAAGGTTCAATAACACAATTAACAAACCCGTGACATTGAGTAACCTGGTTACAGTTTTGAAACTTTAATGACTTAGGACAACTTAAACGAGTGTACGGAGGTGCTTAACCAACAATCATAGTGAAGCAAACAATCATACGTTCATTAATAAAAAAAAATCACGGTTGTAATACATATGACGGAAAGAAAAAAACAAAGAAAAGTAAAACGTGTTTTACGAATGAGGAATTATTGCAACATAATGTAGGAATAGATCTTCGTTACCCTCTTCACGTCCTCCAAGAACCCAATATTCATCTGTAAAATTTGAGAGTGAAAGTTGTTTTTAGGGTTTTGAGGTTGCGTTTTATTTATAGATTAAGAATTGGGGTTCACAGCTAGATTCCCGTTTCGCGATGCGAGCACCTTCGTCACGACGCTAAGTCTTTTTACGCCAGAGAGATGAGGGTCTACAAATTAAGTCCATCCCTTTGATCACAATTTTACATGTTTACCCTCTCACTTCTTAACTTTATTTCAAATAAAAGGGTATAACAATAATTTTTATTAATTCAGACACTTTATTCAGCACACAAAACAAACAACCATTTATTCATCTACAAACAGACATCATATATCTAGACAAACACTTTAATTTAATAGGACTTAATAAAATAACTAAACAAACAAGCCCTAAGTCTTTTATCATTTATCCCTTGTCTTTCATCATTTACCTATAATTATCATTTTTAAGCAATTACCCAAAGTCTACAATAACCTTACTAAAACATGTATATAATACAAAATAACGCATATAAAACCATGTATAAATACTTACTTATCACCCACCCTACTGTTGACTGAGAGCACGCAATATTGCTGGTTAGTAAAAGACAAGTGCATCTGAATATATTTTATATGGCCACGGTTATGTGCTTGAATCTTTTCTCTATCATATTCTCCAAAACATACTAGACGGGATTCGAGCTAATGTATTTTAATAATGTTACTTAGATAGGACTAAAAATTCTAAGTTCGTTCGTAAACAAGTTACATGCCATTTCATAACTAAAAATTCCTCGTGAACCGCACCTAAACAATGTTCAGGCTGTTTTGTAGAAACTGTATGAAGTTCAGATCAAGTCCATAATCTATTTCACAAAAGTCTCTCTCATTTTTTTTAGTTTGCACAAAGTTGCTATATGCGAATTTGAATTTGATACTTGCATAGTGTATTTTGTATCATATATAGTGAGATTGTAATTTTTGCTTTTTTCTAGAAAATTAACAGCAATTTACTAAAAGTGAAGTTAAATCACCTGTTTCTCACATCGGAATGAATCTAAAGAAGCATCTAATTTCAAAACATCGATATTCAATGGACGCGTGCCTCTCAAGGAGTGTGGTGTTTAGGCTTCACACGCTAAAATTTTCGCATTCAAGAGACATGCGGCCGTATGTTACCAATAGTTATGCCCAATAGAAGTATTCAAAGGCTCCCTTAAGTGTCCGAGTTTTCAAAGTTGACCCATTCATAGTTTTTTGAGTAAATTACACCGTTCGTCCTTGTGGTTTGCGTTGACCGCAGGAGTTCGTCCTTTGACCAAAAAATGTGCACCGTCCATCCTTAAGTGGCAAACGTTATGCGCCAATAGTCCCTCCCTCTAACGGAGCCCACTAACGGTCGTTAAGTCTTGTTAACCTGAGGGTATAATCGTCATTTCAACACCATAAGGACAAACGGTGCAAGGACGAACGGTGTAGTTTACACTTTTTGTCCCTTTTTTTACGTTTTCGTCCGTTTTCTTACGTTTTCTTACTTTTAACTCCGTTTTTTTACGTTTTCGTCCATTTTCTTACGTTTATTTAGGTTTTCGTCTGTTTTCTTACGTTTTCGTCAATTTTTTATGTTTTCATCCGTTTTTTTACGTTTTCGTCCGTTTTCTTATGTTTTCATCCGTTTTTCATCCTTTTTTATAAGTTTTGTTCGTTTTAATACATTTTCTTCCGTTTTCTTACGTTTTACTCTGTTTTTTTTTACGTTTTCGTCTTTTTTTACGTTTTCGTCATTTTTTTTTACGTTTTACTATGTTTTTTTACGTTTTAACAGTTTTTTACATTTTCGTTCATTTTCTTACGTTTTCGTCCGTTTTCTTACGTTTTCGTTAGTTTTTTTTACGTTTTCGTCCGTTTTCTAACGTTTTCGACCGTTTTCTTACGTTTTCGTCTGTTTTCTTACGTTTTACTCTGTTTTTTACGTTTTAAATCGTTTTCGTTACGTTTTAAAGTTTTTTTGTTGTTTTTTACGTTTTTGTCCGTTTTATTACGTTTTTTCAGTTTTTTACGTTTTCGTCTGTTTTCTTACATTTTCGTCTTTTTCTTATGTTTTCGTCCGTTTTTTTACGTTCTACTCCGTTTTTTTACGTTTTAGTCCTTTTTTTTACGTTTTCGTCTATTTTTTAAGTTTTCGTCCGTATTTTACGTTTCGTCTGTATTTTTACGTTTTCGTCCATTTTCGTTCGTCTTTTATGATTTAAAAAAAAATAGGACGAAAACGTAAAAAGACGGACGAAAACGTAAAAAGCAGAGTAAAACGTAAGAAAAAGTAAAAAGCGAATAAAAATATGGACGAAAACGTAAAAAACACGTAAAACGTAAGAAAAAAGGAAGAAAACATAAAAATACGAAAAAATGACGTTAAAAAGCGTAAGAAATAGCAAAAAACCGATGAAAACGTAAAAAGCGAGTAAAACGTAAGAAAACAAACGATGTAAAGACGAAAACGTAAAAAAATAGACGAAAACGTAAAAAATGACGAAAAACGTTAAAAAAAATGACGAAAACGTAAAAAAACAGAGTAAATCGTAAGAAAAACAGACAAAAACGTAAGAAAATGGACGAAAACGTAAGAAAATGGATGAAAACGTAAAAAAAAGACGAAAACGTAAAAAAACAGAGTAAAACGTAAGAAAAACGGAAGAAAACGTATTAAAACGGACAAAAACGTATAAAAACGGATAAAAACGGATGAAAACGGAGTAAAGCGTAAAAAAACGGATGAAAACATAAAAAAATGGACGAAAACGTAAGAAAACAGACGAAAACGTAAATAAACGTAAGAAAACGGACGAAAACGTAAAAAACCGGAGTTACAAGTATGAAAACGGACGAAAACGTAAGAAAACGGACAAAAAGTGTAAACTACACCGTTCGTCCTTATGGTGTTGAAATGACGATTATACCCTCAGGTTAACAAGACTTAACGACCGTTAGTGGGCTCCGTTAGAGTGAGGGACTAATAGCGCATAACGTTTGCCACTTAAGAATGGACGTGCAAACTTTTTTAGTCAAAGGACGAACTCCTGCGGTTAACGCAAAACACAAGGACGAAGGGTGTAATTTACTCTAGTTTTTTGGTTTACTTAGGATCTTCACAGCTTTTGTAAATGCTCGCAAGCCTTTTACTAAAGAATACCGTGTGCTCGTTGTATAAATTGGCATACGCTTATTTTTGGAGAGTCCCTTATATCAAAGGGCTCCATTAAAAAAAACTTTTGTTGAAGGTTGTGTCAATTCTTATAGTAAGTATGTTCTTGTATTTGTTCCAAAAAAAGTATTGTTATTATATGAAAGAGCATTGATAAATAGGCCTAATATTAAATCTACAAATAGACCTACCTCATTTATATATTTAATTTTTGAAATACCCAATTTCTCTCTCCTCATATTAACCAATAATCATTTTTGAAATAAACCAATCACATTTGTAGGTATCATTTTAGGTCCATTATTTAGGCCTACAAATTATTTTTCTTATATAAAAAGTATTTAATATGAGCATGGTTAGTTTCTAGGGAAGGAGAGGGCAGGAATCCAGGGGATGGTGATAAGAGGGGCAGACATTGCCACCTGATCCACCAACATCTATCATGCTCTTTATCGCCATCAAAATGACCTTCATTTTGTTTTAACATGCATCTTTTATGAAAAAAGTTACTGTATTTGATAAATAAATCATATAAGAATAATAAATTTAAATTTAAACTCAAGTCTACTTTATAACGCAAGTTTTACAATTTAATTGTTCACAATATCTGAGTTGTTAATGTCAGCGTAACAAAGTGTGAGTATAACATAAGACTACAAGTCTTTATTTTAGTTCACTCTTTCTGAAGGGAATGTCTAACCAATGCCCTTAGGGTAAATATCTTAAAACTTAAGGGTACTTTGTAAAACTTTTTTGTTTGGCCCTCCCCAAAAAATATGATCTGCCCTCCCAAAATATAGAGAAACCAAAGGGCGGTTATCAAAAAGGGGATATTGAAGCGGCAATTCTCAATTCTCATAGCATCATTATCATTCATCTCTAAAAAATTAATTTACGCAACAGCAACAAATGTTCTTCAAAGCTTGTAGACTAAATCAATATTAAAGAAAGGTATGAACTCCCAAGTCTCTATCTCTATTAATTTATTATCTTGTGTTATTATATATTTATATACATGCCTTTTGCTTCATATATCGATAAATTGGCCAACAAATTATCCAAAGTACCAAACCCATTTGCTATATAACATTGTCATTTAATATTTTCTATGTGTAATTGTTGAATTTTAGTGATGTTTTTAGCTTTTTTGTTTAGATTATCAGGTGTATTAAACATATATTGGTTGTATTGTATTTTTGTCTATCAAATTTACTTTGGTTTTTAGCTTCCTTTGCTATGCTTTTAGCTTTATAGTTCAAAAGTTCTTTTTCTGTTCATGAATCATGATAATGGACTCTGATTTTAGGCTTTAATGCTTTATCTATTGTAATGTGTTTATGTTTATGTGGATAGCAGGATAAATGGCAAAGTATAAAACACTTGAATCGTATTTTAAAAGAAAGCCCGAGGATGCATCTGGCATGGCAAATCAAGAGAATAAACGTTCTAGAGTGTCGACAGACGAGCCTGAGCAACATCAAAATCAACCTGATGGCGAGCCTCGTCAACATCAAAATCAACGATATGTCAGAGGCAAACTGATGAGGAAGTGGATTCTAGTGATTTGGAAAGAGATCCACGAAAACCCATGGGATTATCCGGTTAATGAAAGGGAACAAGTAAGACGAGCTTATTTGGACTTATGACCTTACCGAATTCACTTGAAAGAGTATCCTGCTAAAGGCACAGTTAAGCATCCACGTAGATTCCAATACTCATGGTTTAAAGTATTTCCTAATTGGTTAGAGTACTCTCCTACAACAAACTCCGCTTATTGTTTTATTTGTTATTTGTTTTGTGACAAGCCAATTGTTCGTCACGGTTCAGATGCTTTTACTGTTAATGGTTTTGACAAATGGAAAAAAGTTAATGATGGAAAAAGATGTGCATTTCTTAAACATATTGGTTCTTCACAGCATAAAGATGCAGTGGCATTCAGTGAAAATTTGTTGAACCAAACAACACACATCGGAAACATGTTACAGAAGCAAAGTAAAGAGCTAGTTACGAAGAACCGCATTCGATTAAAAGCTTCAGTTGATATAGTTCGTTGGTTAGTATTCCAAGCTTGTGCTTTTCGAGGGAGTGATGAATCTTCTAATTCAAGAAATAGAGGTAATTTTATTGAACTTTTAAAACTTCTAGCTTCTTATAATGATGAACTTGCCAATATTGTGCTAGATAAGGCTCCTTATAATTCAAAATATACTTCTGGAAAAGTTCAAAAAGAAATACTTGGTATCATTGCAAATGAAGTCAGAAAACGTATTCGTAGTGAAGTTGGAGATTCATATTTTTGTGTTATGGTTGATGAGTCAAGAGATGAGTCAAAAAAGGAGCAAATGGAGCTGTTAAAACTTAGCTCTACTTTAGTTCCAAATGAGGTGTTTAATATTGATGATATTTGTCTTCTTGTTGAAAAATACTACCCTGCAGACTTTACTGAACAAGAAAGGCTACAACTGAAATATGAGTTAGAGCTTTTTTTCCATTGAAAGACAAAAGAACACAAAGCTAAGTGGTGCAGCAACTATTGCTGAACTATGTGAAATTCTGGTGAAAATTGAGAAGCGGGAGTCGTATTCTTCTTGACATTAATTAGACTACTCTTGAAGTTTCAACCGCTACAACTGAGAGGGGATTTTCAGCCATGAAAATGTTCAAGAATCGACTTCGAAACAAGATGGCAAATAAGTTTCTTGCTGATAGCTTGGTTGTTCACATAGAAAAGGAGATTGCTGATACTTTTGACTCAAAATCCATAATTAATGTGTTCAAAAACCTTAAAGGCCGTCGAGCCGAGTTGTAACTTTTTTTTTTTTCGCTTTAACGTTTATTGCATGACTTTCTTTAATATATAACAATATGTTGATTTCTCTTTTAATACAGTTGACTAGTTTTGAACTTTTAGTAGTTTCGGACTTTCGGCCCCCCCACTAAAATTGTTCAAGTTCCGTCTATTTATATAAATATCATGCATGTGTTACTGTTTCTCCAATAGGGAGAAAAACAACTAAAGAGACCCCAATCAATCTTTCCGTATCTAAAACACTACCAAACAAGTATACTTTGTTCTTGTTACCCTTCAAATTTGTGTTTTTTCTCTTGGGAAAACCCCAATTAGACTTTCCTTTTTCTAAAGCCCTACCAAACAAGGATACTTTGTCCTAGTTATCCTTCAAAATTGCTTTCATTCTCTATCCAAAATCCACAAATGTCACAATAAAAATCCATGTCATTCACAATATAATCTTATTTTTGATATAAGCCTTGTGAAATATTACTGTTAATTAAATAGTAATTTTTTGTTCTTTCCTTAAAATATGAGGAAAACGTATGCAAAAAACAAGAGAATGTGTTAAGCGACATTGCAAAAGCAAGAGGTAAAGTAAAATGTATGCAAAAAGCTTGCTTAAATAGGTAAGATTAAAGCTAGACCAGACCATGACGGATTCACGGATCCCTTAAAGGATACGTTCGTCTTGAGGGATCCGTCGATCATATGCATGCTAAAAATCTACCCATTTTTTAGAGGTTATTCATGTTTTGTTTGAAATATTTCCTCTTTTAAAAAGCATGGGAAAAGCTGATATTATAGGGCTAAGATGTTTGTTTAAATTATTAAACACACAATACCGTAAAATGTGGTATTATATTTTTCATATAAAAACACTTTAGATATTTTCCTCATTAATCTTGGATTATTTCCAAAATGACCAATTTATATTTCCATGCAAGATCACATTTGAATTGTTTCCCGAATGAAAAAATTCTACCTAGGTGATCAAATGTGGGATTAAAATATTTTTTTTCAATGAAAGTAATTTGTTTAAATGGAAACTTATAAAAACTTTTGTGAAAGTTTATAATGTAATGTTCTATAAAATGATGCAAAGTGTTTTGTGCATTGTTATGGAAGTTTACTTATTCAACCAAAGTGATTTTGTCTCTTTGCCCAAACAAAATATGTTTTTTCTTAATGAGAGGTTTATGTAAACTAAATGAACTTAAATTTGAATCACTTTCTTAAATGGAAATTTATTTTTGTAAATCATTTAATGAGTTTTTATAAAAATGGTTCAAGTGTTTAAAATGCATGGTGCAAGAGATTTTATAAAATGATAAAAGTATTTTTATGCAATATATATATATATGTGTGTGTGTATATATATATATATATATATATATATATATATATATATATATACATATAATGCAACTTTGATCATTATCCTTGTTTATAAAATCATGTTTATACCTTGTATGAAATATAAAATGAGATTCGTAAAAGAATGTTTGAGATTGTAAATACTTAATGACTCTAAAATATATTTTAGACATTCTCAATGGTTTGTTAAATAGTTTGATCATAATGCAACATAACAAACATATTTGAACATGTGTTGAAGCATGAGAGAACTCGAGACATCGATGAGGTGTTGATGAACGTATACTTGGACGAATTATGGTTATGAGTAACTTGCATTTTACGTTATATATTACAAGTTACATGTTTGTCATTATGTAAACATAAGAGACCGTTTAGTTTATATATCTTCATATTTGCAGTAAGAAAATATTTTAACTAAATAGTCTTTAATGTAACTAATTACACGGAGGTTGATCAACTAGTCTATTATAGTTGTGGTATTGCAATTATCTCTGGAGCAAAAAACAAAAAAGAAAAATGTACTCATAACTAACTTGTTAATTTTTGCTTTTTAGTTGGCATTTTTTTTGTCATTGTATGCAGTATACTTTTAAATTTTGTCTATTATGTGTATCTTATAATCATTTTACCCATCCTGTGATCAGGGAGTGTTGATAAATAGAAGGGTGAAAGAGCCACAAGATACACACGTAAACGGAATTTTAAATTATAATGTATACAAGAGTTAGGATCAAATAAGAAGAAATATTAAAATGAAAATAATAAGAAGAAACCACAACCACACATTTCAGATGCACCTATAAAAATTGGTGCATCTCTCTTTAAAACCATCCCTCCTATTTGAAATGCGTAACTAAAAATCCTTCTTATTGTTCTCATTAAAAATTTTCTTCTCACTAGACCCCTTTTTATGTATACGATAGGAAAAATAAAAATAACTACACGACGAAACAACAAATATAAGGCCAGTTACATTATCATGACCTTTGCCCTTTTATGTCATTAGTCACTCAAATCAAATCAAATCTGTTAATACAAATAAACCGTAAAAACGTTTATTAATATTTTGCGATCTCTTTGTGTTTTGTTGATAACAAATATAATGTTATCTTAAGTACAATTATAAGGATACATGTTACTTTTTGTAAAGCATTTACATATAGCCATTTAATACAAAAATGTTGTAATTAATCATTTGTTGTAATAGTTTATTAGGATGGGTAAAAACAATAACCCATGGACCATAACCCGTGGATCATAACCCATACCCAAGATGGCTAGATACAATGTATACTTTTGATACATTGAATCTAAGGAAAACCCATGGACCAACCCATAACCCATGACCCATAACCAAAATACCCATGGGCAAAGAGGAGCGTCCAACGGATCCCTAGGATTACACTAGACGGATCCCAAGTGGGAGGGATCCGTGGGATTGGAAGAAATTGCCTATAAATAGAGAGCCATTTCTTCATTCTAACTCACCCCTCTTCTTACTAAATCTCTCAAACACTCATTTTCTTTCTAACATATAGATCCCTTGATCTAGAGAGTTGTTCTTCTTTCTTTCTATTGTGATTCTCATATAGGTCCTTCTCTAAGGCGAGATCACGAGCATTCTACAAGTCATCCAAGCAAGGGGTCCTTGATTGATTTGTCACTCCGCAAGATTTCTCTAGCGAAGATCTTGTATTTGATATTTCACATATTTGTTGTGTAATAGTCGTGTTGGTTTGGTCCACCGTGTTACGGACTCGGTATTTAAAGAAAAAGGTGTAAGCAACGCGTGAAGGCTTGCCAAGTGATTTGTTGACATAGTGCTTCAACTCTCGAAGGTGACTCGGGGAGTGGAGTAGGGCAAGGAAGGTGTCCTTGTAGCGAACCACTATAAATCGGTTGTGTCATTTCTATCCCATTGCTTTACTTTATTTACTTTTTATCATTAGATATATACTTTCTCAACATCCATAAGATCTCACATATTAACGAATCTAAAAGTTTTTGAAACTAACTTAAAATCGACAAAACTATTCAACCCCCCTTCTAGTTTTCCACAATTGGCATCAAGAGCTAAGTTTATAAAAGTTTTAAAGTAAAATTGTATTTTAAAAACTTTTCGATCACTATGGGTTCTGAAAATTATAAGGAAGGGCAATCTATGCAACGTACTTGAAACTAATGACTTTATATATTGGAAAAATAGATTCGAAACATATGTGAAATCTAAAGATATTGATCTTTGGTACATTATTGTTGAAGGCGATTTTGAGGCTACCTCAAATGATGATAAAGGAAATTTAGTTAACATGCCTCATGATAAACTAAATGATGAAATGAAGAAAAAGCTTTCTAAAAATAGTGAAGCTAAAATGGTTTTGTATAATGCTTTACCCAAAAAGGAATTCGAAAGAATTTCTATACTTAAAACCTCTAAAGAAATTTGGAATTCTTTAGTCGTAACTCATCAAGGTAATCAACAAGTTAAAAATAATAAAATTGATTTATTTGTTCAACAATATGAACAATTTTCAATATCGGATGAGGAAACTATAGATCATTCATTTGCTAATTTTAATACTATTATTACATCTTTACAAGCACTTGATGAATCTTTTTTTAGCCGTAACCATGTTAGGAGATATCTAAGGGCACTTCCATCGAAGTGGAGATCCAAGGTGACGGCGATCGAAGAGTCAAAAGATTTGACAATCCTCACCCTTGATGAACTCATAGGCAATTTGAAAGTCTACGAGCTTGTCCTTGCTAAAGACTCCGAAGCCTCAAAGGTGAAAGAGAAACACAAATCTCTTGCTCTTAAAGCAAAAAAGGCTTCAAGCGATGAAGAGAACTCCTCTTCGAGTAGTGACGACGAGGAGTACGCTATGGCGGTAAGGGACTTAAAAAGTTCTTTAGAAGGAAGGGAAGATACGTCAAACAACCGTATGACAATAAGAAAGGCTTTCGGAAAAGCAAAGAGGACGAGAAGCCAAAAGATGATCGTACTTGCTTTAAATGTGGGGACCCAAACCACTTTATTAGTAAGTGTCCCAAACGGGATGATCAAAAGGCGTTCGTGGGCGTGGGGAATGAGCGAATAGGAGGACGAAGAAATTTGTCTCATGGCAAATGACGAGGTATGTCACGAATACTATAGTAGCTCATCACTTGATGACGACTCATTGCATAATGAATATGACAAACTATGCAATATTAGATTAAAACTAATTAACAAAAACAAGCTTTTAAAGAGTCAAAACCAACGTTTAGATAAAGAAGTCATAGAATTAAAAGCAAAACTAAAACGTTTAGAAAAGGGTAAAATAGCAAGTGGTGAATGTGAACTTTGTGTTCAACTTCAAACACTAGTTGATCAACTAGATTCTAAGATTGCTAGAATGAGCACGAATACGTTAAATATAATGCTAGATAGTATTAAAACTGAAGACAACCGAGAAGGTTTAGGGATCCAACAACTTGATCCATCAACTAGTGAAAATAAAAAAACAAAATTTGTTAAGGCACTAGAAAAACCAGCCACTGTTGTGGCGGATCCCACGGATCCCATCAAAAGAGAACCGGCTAGTGATAAGTCAGGGATCTGTGGATCTGCTGTAGCAAACAGTAGTAATAACGCAACTTCTTCATCTAGAACTGAGTTTGTTATCGTTAATATGAAGAAACCAACTCATGTCACCACTAGACAACCACTTCCAAAATATAATCCTACTTTTGCAAGAAACAAAGCTCCAATTTTCTCAAAACCTAATCCACCTAGGAGACCTAATAATGTCTACCCGAGAAGTAATCATCAAATGGGATAGAACCCAAATGTGCAAAATGGTTTTCCCTTTCAAAACTTTGCTCCATGGAATGCATACTCATCTTATCCATACATGTCTAACATGAATGGAATGTTTAACACTAATGGACCCATGAACAAATGGGGACCAAACTTTTGAGTTAATTGTTTTCTTAGGTATGCTTAAAGGTCGACCTAGACCCGGATGAATGGGTCAAGGATAGCGGGTGTACGAGGCACATGACCGGCAATAAGGAGCTATTCTCCACATATGAATCCTTCAATGGAGGTAATGTGGTATTTGGAAATAGCAAAAGTAAAATCATCTGTAAAGGTACGATTTCTAACAAATCTCTAACCATTAACGATGCGTGTCACGTAGAAAAACTAAACTTTAACCTCTTAAGTATAGGACAAATATGTGATAAAAAGTGCAATGTACTTTTTACCAAAACTGGTAGTAAGATATTAAAAAATGGCATAACCATAGGAAGAGGTATTAGAAAACATAGAGTGTATGTCATTAAAATCGGTAATGAACCTAAAGACAAATTATGTCTTACCTCTATAGATGATACTTCGACCTTATGGCATCGAAGATTGGGTCATGCCAATATGCGACTTCTTCAATCGCTATCATCCAAAGATCTAGTAAAAGATCTACCTAAGTTAAAATATGAACATCACTTTTGTGATGCTTGTAATGTAGGAAAAGAAGCTCATTCTAGTCATAAAGCTAAAAACATGGTATCTACAACTAAGTGTCTAGAATGACTACATATGGATTTATTTGGTCCATCCGCTATCCAAAGTTATGGAGGCAACTACTATACTTTGGTCATAGTGGATGATTATTCTAGGTATACATGGACAAAATTCTTAAAGAACAAAACGGAAACCTTTACTTATTTTGAAATATTAAGCAAAAAGATCCAAAGACAACTAGGAAGTCCTATAGTGTCTATTAGGATGGATCATGGTAGGGAATTCGATAATGAAGTGCAATTTGGAGCCTTTTGTGACGTTAATGGTATTACTCACAACTTCTCGGCTCCACGCACTCCACAATCGAATGAGGTAGTAGAAAGAAATAATAGAACCCTATAAGAAATGAGTCGAACCATGCTTAATGAACAATCCATACCTCAAAAGTTTTGGTGTAATGCCGTTGATACTTCAACGTACATACTCAATCGAGTCTTAATTAGACCAATCTTAGGTAAAACTCCATATGAGTTACTACGAGGTAAAAAGCCTACATTAAATCACTTTAAAGTCTTTGGAAGCAAATGTTTTATTCTTAACACCAAAGATTACCTTACAAAATTTGATCCTAAATCAACCGAAAGTATCTTTCTAGGTTACTCTCCAAATAGCAAAGCTTACGTCATACTAAACAAAGAAACAATGAAGGTAGAAGAGTCATTAAATATAAAATTTGATGAAAGTCCACCCAAACCCTCTCCACCTCTTGTCGATGACGAGATTGTAGAAAGTGAAGCTATAGTAATAAAGAAAAAGATAAATGAAGAAGAAGAACCTTTAAATGATGAAGTCATAAACATTAAAGATTCCAAAGATCACCCCGTAGATAAGGTCATAGGAAAGCTAAACGAAAGAACATTAAGGTCTCAAGTTCAAAACCAAAGTAGCTTGTTATGTTTCGTTTCAACCATAGAACCTAAGTCAATTGATGAAGGACCTTATCAGATTGAGACTACAAGAGACATAATTGATACTGCTGTAGATGGAACAATGATCTTTGGATTGGACAGACCAAAGACGTATGATGAGCTCAGTGATAAGGAGAAAAAGAGATTCGATGCTGATATCAGGGCTTCAAACATTATACTTCAGGGTCTTCCAAAAGACATTTACAAGCTGATCAATCACAACACTGAAGCTAAGGCAGTTTGGGAGAATGTCAAGATGCTTTTCTCTGGTTCATAACTTACCAAGGAAGACAGAGAATCACAACTGTATGATGAATTTGAGCACTTTAAGATGAAACCAAAAGAAAGTGTTTATGAATATTACGTGAGATTCCACAAGCTTGTAAATGACATGAGGAACATCAAAATGACCATGCCAAATATTCAGCTGAATTCAAAGTTTGTGAACAACATGAATCCCGAATGGCACAAATTTGTCACCTCTGTGAAGTTAACCAAAGGATTGAAGAACACCAACTATGAGCAACTGTATGCCTTCCTTATTCAGAATGAGAGACATGCTATGTTTGAACGAAGGATTCTTGAACAGTTCAAAACTAAACATCGAGAAACAAGTTCTTCAAATGATTCAACAGCCTTTTACACAAATGTTGGAATTACCACCAAAGCTTCTCAAGTCATACCCACGGGTAATGGTAATCACAAACTTATTCCTGATCCGAGGTTCAAGCAAGTTGATGCTGATGCAGTCATGGAACACTTCATCAATCAACTGGCTCTTATGGTTAAACAAAACTTGACCCTCAATCCACATACCAACAGTCTTCACACTAACAATGAGATCAGAACTGCATCCAATCTACACAATCATGCTATTGTCAGAGATGGAAAGGTTATGGTGCAACCAGTTCAAGGAAGGCAGTATGAACAAGGAAGAGGTGGAGTAGGTGGAGGGTATGTGGCTAATCAGAATCGTGGGAGAAATGCCAATCAGGGACAAGTAAAGCCAATCAAGTGCTACAACTGTGGTGGTGATGGACACATTGCAAGGAACTGCACATCTCCAAAATGCTGCTAGTGTAAGCTCAAGACAGTGGAGCGGTTTTGGATGAGGAAGAGTTGTTGTTTCTTGCTGAGGGAAATGCCAAAACATATGATGCTGATGTGGATGAACTGCCAGTGCAGGGCATGGGACAGAATCAGCCAAATGCATTTCAAGTAGCTGATTGTGATGCATATGACTCAGATGTCTATGACGAACCTACTGCCCATACAATCGTCATAGCTAGCATCTCACCTATGGTCTCTTCAAAGATCTCATCCCCACAACAGGCTGATCCATCCAAAGAATCAATCATTTCAGAGGTATTAAAACTATACGATGAAGTTGATGAGCAAATGATTCATAATGAAGTACAATCTCTTGAAACTTATGAATCAGATATTGATAAAGAGGGTAATAGCAATATTGTCTCTTATGATCAATATGTGACGCAAAGTGAAAGTGATATTGTACCAAGTGATGCATCTTCTGCAGTCAATGATGACTATGTTTTTGATGAATACACTGCATGTGCCCATGATGATTCTGTTACCTCTGAACTAAATGCCTATAAAGAACAAGCTGCTATTTATGAACAACGTGCTAAGTTTGAGTTAACTGCCTGTAAGCATGAAATGGATGACCAAATGCGTACAATTATTAGAAAAAGTAATTTTAGAGAAGAAGTGTTAAAATAAGAGTTAAACTCCTTACAAGAAAAGCTTTCTAAAACTGTTAAGCAAAAGTAAGAGCTTCAAGAAAATGTTAAAGTGCTTAAACAAGAATTTAACGCTAAGGAATCAAAACTTTTGAATGACTTTTCTTATCTAAAAACTTTGAAAAACAAGCTTGAAAATAAGTTGTACGTACAAGGGAACACCATTCAGACTGCTCACATGGTCACTAAGCATAGAGTTTTAAGCGATAAGCATAGTATTCCCATTATTAAGGAACCCAACCCTGAGTATGGTAAGAAAGCAAGAGAAGCTCAGAAGGTAATCTATGATGGCTATGAAATCCTTAAGCCTAGGCAGAAACCTAGTTGCGCTGAGTGCACTGAGGAAGATAAGCAATTAGAAGAGGTTACTAGGAAGAAATTGGATGAAAAACTTAAGAGCCCCTCATGCATAGAAAACAACATCAGTTTTAAAACACCCAACTATGCTAAGGATATTTGGATTGCATTTAACAAGTTTAGACCTCAAACATAGCTGACCCCTGAACAAGTGTTCTGGAAAAAGGATATGGACATGAAAAAGCTGATGAGTTTGTTGAACAGAATCCCCCATGTAGGAGAATGCTTCCACCACTGTATATCCCCCAATACACCAATGCATTTAGTTCCTAGATCTATTCCCACTAAGAGCAAGACCTTAATCAGTCAGTATGTGATTTATCAATTATTTGTTGATTTTGAGAAAACATGTAAGAAAAGGATCACACCTACTGGGATAACTGAAGGGGAAAGGGGTTTTGAGCAAACTAAAGAATGTTATTTAACTGAGGTCATGCCTTTCTTTAAACAATTAAAAGATCAATTTGAGAGTCTTAAAAATGGATAGATTCAGATATTAAAGAAATGGAAAAGGAATTTGATGCTATGATAGTTGAAGTCAATGAATATGAGCGTGAATTAAAATACAATGAGATTGAGAGGAAGAACTTGCATACCTTGAATGAGAATCTGATTTCTGAATGTATCACTCAAGATGTGTTTTACACCTAGCCACGAATTGTTCAATTAATGCATCTCAATTTCATGAATTATCTGTTGCTCTGAAAGTCTCCCATGATCGTGTCATTGAGCTTGAGAAAACTAACTCTAAATTGCATGATAAAGTTGAACAGAATGATCATGATAACCTGGTGAAACAGTTTTCTAAATTGGAAGTTGAGCATCTTGCTTTGCAATTAAAATATCAACATCTAAAAGAAAATGTTAAAACCTCAAATATCAAGACATCCTTGGATGCTCCTGAATTTGATGCAGTTTTTGAAATTAGAAAACGTGATGAACAGATTCGAGCTCAGTGTAACACGATCAGAAAAATGAGAACCCAAATTTCACAATTAAAGGGTGAAAAGAACAGTGTGACTGGCTCCCAAATGCCTCCTCCTTTAGATTCTCAGTTTTCTCAAACTTTTCATCTTCAAAACTTGGTTAATGTTTTACAAAAGGAAAATGAGAGTTTTCTAGAAGAAAATGAAAAAGTTAAACTACACTTTAAAGAGTTATATGATTCAATGAAAGTCACTCGTGACAAGAACAACGAAAAAATAACGTCTTTACAAAAGGAAATTGAGAATCTGAAGAGTCAGGTAAAAGGGAAAATGCCACTTGTCTTCAATGAGAATGTTGCATCTAAGTCATCTACAGACTGCAAATATACTATGACTGTCAAATATATTCCTCCTCATCTTAGAAATAATGAACTTATGTTTCACGAATATTTTGCTTACCTTAAGGATAGTCTAGAATGTCTCCGAGAGATTATAGAAGAGGATTTCATAAATAAGCCACTTGATAGAGAGATTAGGTTTGCTTACATTCAGGCCAAACGATCTCAAGAGCTGCTAGAATGTTTAAGAGCAACATGTCCTAAATCCTTAGGTGCAAAAGATAAAGCTGTGATGCCTTGTTCTATGCCCAGTGCCAATTATGCAACCCATTCTATGCCCAGTATTAAGAAAGTGAACTCTAAAGTGCCTACAAGTAGTTCTGATCCATGCACGTCTAGTTCAGGAATGCAAAAAGTAGCCCAACCAACTAATGTTCCCATAATTTCCTCTACAGGAGTAATCAGTGACATAAAAGCAAGCGGGTCAAAGCCTCCAGGCAATACAAAGCAAGATAGGGCCTCGCAAGATAAGAATGTGCATTGGAAGAGAATAGAAGACCACCCTAGGAACACTAAGTTTGAGTTGAATAAAACGAATCGTGTTGATTCTAGTATTAGCTATAAGCGTACTGTAATTAATTCGAATTCTGCTACTATCTGCAAACCTTGTAATGATGACTGTTTGATTTCTGTTACTGATCATGAATGTGGTGTGAATGTTTTGCTTGATGTTGTTAAATGCCCTGTTAAAATTGTTAATGTCAAAAATCATTGAATGTGGCTAGAAAGCAATGGTGAAAGAAGGTTAGAAAACATTGGAAACCCACAGGAAGGAAATTTAGTAACATAGGTTATCAGTGGATACCTACTGGCAGCAAATTCAATCTTAATGTGATGTGCCCTAAATTATCTAGATCAATGCCCATTAGGAAATGGATGCCTACTGGTAGAACTATTCCTTTAAGAAGTGAACATACCTTGAGTAGGTCAATTACAGACACTAGCACTGCATCTATCCCTGATGATTCCATTGTTTCTACTTCTGATGTGGGTGTTCCAATCAATGTTACTAACCAAATGGAACCCATTCTTGCACGGGGATCCCAATTATCCAGTTATCCATTCTTGTTTGTGTTCAACTGCAGATCGTTCAAATCGTTCTGTGGTACCTGGACTCAGGCTGTTCCAAGCATATGAATGGAGACCGGTCGCGTGAGTAAATTCATCGGGACTGTTAGATTCGGGAACGATCATTTCGGTGCAATTATGGGTTATGGAGACTATGTTGTTGGTAAAAGTGTAATCTCCAGGGTATATTATATTGAAGGTCTTGGTCATAACTTGTTCTCTGTTGGTCAATTATGTGATTCCGATCTAGAAGTGGCTTTTAGAAAACATACTTGTTTCGTTAGAGAACTTGATGGTGTGGAATTGTTAAGAGGAACTCGTGGTTCAAATCTATACACCATCTCTATCGAAGACATGATGAAGTCTTCTCCAATCTGCTTGTTGTCAAAGGCTTCGAAAACAAAGTCATGGTTATGGCATCGTCGTCTCAATCACTTGAACTTCGACACCATTAACAATCTTTCTAGAAAGGACCTTGTAAGAGGCTTACCCAGATTAAAGTATGAAAAGGATCATCTTTGTTCAGCATGCCAATTGGGAAAAAGCAAGAAATATACCATTCACATGGATTTATGTGGACCGATGAGAGTGCAAACTATTAATGGCAAGAAATATGTGTTAGTTATGGTTGATGACTACTCCCGATTCACTTGGGTTAAGTTCTTGAGGACAAAGGATGAAACTCCAGATGTCATCATTAAACTTATTAAACAGCTGCAGGTTCGACTTAACAAGACTGTCAGAATCATCCAAACTGACAATGGAACTGAGTTTGTTAATAGAGAACTCAGTGAATTTTATGAAAGTATTGGAATCAGTCCTCAAAGAAGTGTTCCACGAACTCCTCAACAGAACGGTGTAGTTGAAAGACGAAATCGAACTCTTGTGGAAGCCGCAAGAACAATGCTGATTTACTCAAAGGTTCCAACATTTATATGGGCTGAAGCCATTGCCACTGCTTGCTACACTCAAAATTGGTCCCTAATTCACTCAACTCATGGAAAAACTCCGTATGAACTTGTCCACAATCGAAAACCTGATCTATCATACCTTCGTATGTTTGGTGCGCTATGTTACCCAACTAATGAGGGTCAAGATTGATGCAAATTGAAAGCTAAAGCGGACATTGGAATATTTGTAGGATATGCACCAAACAGAAATGGATACCGAATCTACAACAAGAGAACTCGAAATATCATGGAAACAATTCACGTTACGTTTGATGAGCTGACCGGTCAAATGGCTCCAGGACAATCCAGTTCTGCACCCGCATTTCTAAATAGTTCCATTAGTTCTTCTCTTGTACCAAACTCCTCACCAGCAACTCCATATGTACCCCCTTCAGAAGATGAATTGAAGAAACTGTTTGATCTAATGTTTGATGAACACTATGAGCCAATTGCCAATGATCTGTCAAATCCATCAACAGAGGCTGCTCCTATACCTGTCAATGAAGTTAACCCTTCGGTCTCTCTGTCACTAAGTCAAGAAGCGCCTTTTGCTGATCACTCGGTCTCATCATCAATGCCTCAATCATCAAGTGTACACAATGGAAATGTTGCTGCTGTTACAGATGATGAAAATCCTTTTACTCCTCCAGAAGATGAACCCTTTGAAAACATATTTGCTCCTGAATCATCATCTGAACCATCTTCTTCAGGAGAAATCGACTCTGCTACTTCTGTTCCTCAACAACAACCACATGAACACCTTAGAAAATGGACACATGATCACCCATTGGACAACATCATTGGAAACCCTTCTCATCCAGTATCCACTCGTCGACAACTTGAAACCGATGCCTTATGGTGCTTCTTCAACTCTGTACTCTCTAAGATCGAACCAAAAGACGTTAAAAATGCTATGAATGAAGATAGCTGGTTCAATGCCATGCAAGAAGAAATTCATGAGTTTGATCGACTAAATGTATGGGAATTAGTACTGCTCCTGAATGATCATTGCCCTAAAGTGGATCTTCAAAATAAAACTTGATGAGCATGGTGATGTTTTAAAGAACAAGATTGGTTGCAAAAGGATACCGTCAAGAGGAGGGTATTGACTTTGAAGAATCATTTTCTCCAGTTGCAAGCATCGAGGCAATGAATCTTCCTGGCGCAAGTAAGAATATGGTAGTCTATCGATGGATGTGAAGATTTTCTTAACGAGATCTTAAAGAAGTCGTATCGTCAAATTTGTGAATCCTGAGTATCCTACTCATGTCTATCGCTTGAAGAAGGCTCTTTACGGCTTGAAGCAAGCTCCAAGAGCATGGTATGATACGCTATCAAAGTTTCTTCTATCTACTGGATTCAGCAAAGGAGCAGTTGATCCGACATTGTTCACCAGAAAGTCAGGCAAACATTTAATTCACGTTCAAATCTATGTTGACGATATTATTTTTGCCTCGACTGACCCCAATGAATGTGACCGTTTTTTGAAATGAAATGGGTTCCAAATTTCAAATGTCAATGATGGGACAAATGTCATTTTTCTTGGGATTACAAATTTCACAAAGTCCCGGAGGCATTTTTATAAATCAATCTAAATATGCAAATAAGATTTTAAAGAAATTTGGATTTGATTCTTGTGACCCTGTTGACACTCCCATGATAGAGAGTACTAAACTGGATGAGGACCACTCAGGGATCATGGTAGATCAAACGAAATATCGCAGTATGATTGGATCCCTAATGTACCTCACAGCCAGTAGACCAAACATCTTGTTCGCTGTATGCATGTGTGCTAGATATCAGACTAAGCCTACTAAAAAGCACCTTGATGCGGTTAAAAGGGTCTTTCGGTATCTCCAAGGAACCATCAATATGGGACTTTGGTACCCGAAGGACACCGGTATGTCACTAATAGCCTATGCAAATGTTGATCATGCAGGATGTCAAGATACTCATCGAAGCACGTCAGGAGGTGCTCAGTTTTTTGGTGATAAGCTTGTAAGCTGGTCGTCAAAGAAACAAATGAGTACTTCTATATCCTTTACAGAGGCTGAATACATAGCCATGTCATCTTGTTGTGCTCAAATCCTATGGATGAGATCCCAATTATCTGACTATGGCTTTGAATTCAACAAAATCCCTCTGTACTGTGATAATAAAAGTGCTATTGCTCTCTCATGCAACAACGTTCAACACTCAATAGCAAAGCACATCGACATTCGACATCATTTAATCAGGAGCAAGTGGAGAACGGTGTGGTGGAACTCTATTTTGTGAGGACTGAATACCAATTAGCAGACATCTTCACCAAAGCTCTTCCTAGAGAACGTTTTGAGTTTATCCTGCCACGTCTTGGTCTAAAGAGTTTACAACTGGAAACACTCAAACGTCTTCAAGAGGAAGACGAGGAGTAAAGGTCTTTCTTCATCCATCTATTGTAAATATTTATTCGAAAAACAAAATACAAAATTACAAAACCTTCAAAAAGCAAATAGAAAAATATAAAACTTTAAAAAAAATCCATAAATTTTTTTTTGAAAATCTTGAAAATTTTCAAAAAATATTGTCATTTTGTCATATTTTTCTCGATTCGATAATATCTACGGTCTTTGTGCTGTCATTCAAAGAATGACACGGGTCTTTAGATGTTGTTCGAATGTTTTTTTTTTAAAAAAAGAAAAAAAAAAATAAATGAGAGAAAGTAAAACAATGATTTATTGTCATTTTAGGCAGTAACCCGTTTTTTTTTTCAAAGAAAGAAAATAGCCATGCTTTATCTTAAATCCTCAAACCTCATGCTCTGATTCTAAAAAAAAATGTTTGTCGTTAAAAGGACAAATGTTTCCTTTCAAATATTTTTCCTTCAAATGATTCTTCTGAATAATATTTGTCATCTAATGAAAACAAAATTGCTTTGAAAATACTTCGGACTCTACTTTTGAAAATCATCCAGGCTTTTCATTTGTCAAAATCTCTATCCTTCAATCAACAATATATGTCATTGATTTAGGGGGAGAATGATTTCAATAAAAAAGAGTATTTTTCAAACAATTGGCACGTAATCGAGAAAGGTCTACTCTTGAATAATAAAAAAGAACAATGTTTTTCAATATTGTATACATTTGATACAAGACCTTTGGTATAATTATGTTTTCAAAAGATACTCAAGCATGTTTAATCTTTGGAGTCTAAAGTCTCAAACTTGATCCTTATCGGTTAAATGTTTCTCATAATCAAGTCACATCTCCCCTCAAAAGCTTTCAAAATCGATTTAAATCTACAGAGATCACAAATCTCAAATGATTTGAAAATTGTGATCGGGGGAGAATTTTTGATTTAAATTGGATTTAAACTGATGATTCGATAAATGGTATCACAAGTGTTTAGCAAGCTTTCCTCCTCACATGTGCCAAACGATTTCAAATTTTCCATGCACATGTTGAGGGGGACCATCTTTCTTAAACCACAAAGAATTGAAACGTGATTGATTTGTATCTAAGTGCAGGTTCCTTTTAATATGTGCAAAACTCTTTCAAACCTCGAGGCACATATTGAGGGGGAGCAAACTTCTGAAAACCTCATCCTTCCCCAATATGCTTTATCTACTTGATTTGATCAGGGAAGTGATGTTGATATCGTTTAGAAAATGGTAATCAAAGAAGTTAATCCTTCCTCTTGCCTCCGTGTGCCAAAACGATTTCAAATACATGATGCACATGTTGAGGGGGAGCTCTTTTTCTAAAAATATCAAAAACAATTCAGGTACAAAATGCTTTGATAATATATCACAAGTATCTGGATTGATTTTCAAATGGTTTTCAATTGGTTCCAATGGCAGATGAACAATACCAAATAGACCGACCAAATTTACTTTATGTATGGTGATATAAGGATGATAAGGTTAGGTATTAGTTCCCATGATCCGCCAGAACCGGAGGGATCTACCCAGGGACAATCCACTAGATAGTGTAGAAGTCCTTAGGTATGATGAAAAAAGGAGAAAAGTGAGATACGGGAAGAGTGCGGACTGAGACAGAGCTAGTACTGGAATAAACCCAACAAGGTTCTAGTTATGAAGTCTCGGTAAGCACTGAAGGGGTTGAAGAATGAAAAATAAATGAAACGAGAAAAGGGTGAAAAGAAATAGCCCTCCAATAATTCAACCTTAGGGCAGAAACCGGGTTCAATACATATGCTACTGGTGGTTACTAAGGTAACACTGGTATTGAAGACAAGACGTCATGGACCCAGTGACGCACTGCACTAAACTTCCCAAGCTACTCAAGTTCCTCTTAAAAGGTCTTGTTTCATTCTCACGGGGAACCTACACAATCTATCGACTTTCTCTTAGAGATTGTTGATATTGAAGAAGGAGACCCTCTCCCTAGTCTCTGATATAGGAAACCAAATGTGCACTATTGAGTCTAGAGCCACGAGATCATCAAATAAATCTCATTAGGACACTGTCTATGAAGACTCTCTATTTCACACAATGTGGAAAAAGAGATTATATCTTATGAGTCCTACGCATTATCCTTGTGGTATTGCCTGAACATCTGAGTGATATGCAAACATATTCACAATGAAGATGGAAAGCCTTCTGGAGCCAACATCAAACAAGCTCCTGGTGGGTGGCATGTGAGATCTATTCAATAGATCAACCACGTGACAACTGAACAAAAATAATGGGGCGATTCAAATTTTTGAATCAATCTTGGTTTAGGTTATGGATTGACGGATACCTTTGAAAAACCGGTTGTTATGCTTAAAAATAATTTCTCTAGCACATCGACTGTGTATTAAGATTTCAAAAATAAAAGGTGTTTATGATTGATAATTGATTTTTCTAAAAAACCTTCGTTGTATTGCAAAAACACTTTATTGAGCAGTACTCGATTGTTTTTCTCAAATCTCTTTTCATCAATCAGTGAATCTCAAATTCGCTGGTTCACTCACTCCGTGTTGTCTTCTTTGAGACGTTCCGGTTTGAGAACAGCTAGAACAGCTGCGAAACCCTGTCAAGGAGATTCTTCGGAATTATACCTGATCACAGGCAGTACTTGTACTGATAAACGGGGAACCGTGGGCCGTGTACCTCAATTCAACGAAAGTGATCAAAGACACTTTCGTATGCTTTATTGCTAACTGTTGTATGCAGGTACGCCCGACGTTTGCAGCTGATCAGAATGGAGAGGTCAATCCATAGCCGCATGCTCACACAACACATTCATTCTCAAAAATATCATGATAGGTGCATCAATGACTCTGATATTTTCACTCCATGCTTCTGCTATCATGAATCAAATTAAAGCTTCAGCTACTCTGATAAGAAGAAATCATGATCCAGAATGTGAGCATGTCGGTCCAAAATGTCACTACATCACATAATACCAACACTACAAAGGAAGAGTCAGAGATTTATGGTACCTAATGATCTCAATGCTGGCTCAAAACTCATTATCACGTGGATCAGTTAAAGACTTCCACTTAGATTAACCAAACATGCAAAAATGAAGAATCAATGACTACGAGCTACGAGCAAAGAACATTATCAAGAATCCAAGAACAATCTTATTGTAATATCTGTTTGTATTCAATGTAATTTGAGGTGACCTCCCTTAGGGGGAGATTGTTAGGATTTAGTAAATCCAGTTATTAAAGTGTCGGTCACCTAAAGTCTATGTAATAATTAAAAAGCTCGTAGTTGTAGTTATTTAATGTTAAAGTAGTATTTAGTTATGTAACACCATGGAGGACGGACGGGTCTTTACCCACTGTATGCCTGATCCACAGCCCGTAGGTGGCGTTTTATGTAAGACTATAAATACTCTCTACCTCCCAAGGTAGAGAGTTGGAGCTCATAATAAGATTTTCACTTTCTCTCACTAAGTTCCCAAACCTCTAACTTTCTCTCTCTCTAAAACCTAATAGTATACACCTTGTGTGAACATGGTTTGATGTGTTTGTGAAATCCAATGTGTAACAATAATGTAGTACCAGGGGTTTTTGCTGATGTACTAGATGTGTGGGTGAGTAACATAGGTGATTTGCATGTATGTGTGGGTAAGTTACAGAGATGTGTGGGTGAAAAACATAGGTTCTTATCAAGGGTGTTTGCTAATGTAGTCAAAGTGTGGTTGAGTAACATGGGTGATTTACATGTATGTGTGGGTGAGTTACAAAGATGTGTGGGTGAATAACATGGGTGACTTACAGAGATGTGTTGACATGTTTAATGCTATGTTAAGTTCGAAATACTTTGTTTTGGGATGAATAACATAGTTGTTTACATGGTGTTTATATGGTGTGAGTTACAAGTGAAAGAGATGTGTGGGTGAGTTTCATATAAAAAGTAACAATTTAGATATATGGTGTGAGTTACAAGTGAAAGATATGTGAACACAGGTGTTATGATTCTTACATTTATTTTGGAATAGTAGGTCCGAAAAAAAGGGTGAATAGAAAAAGAAGGGAAAAAGGCAAAGAGGCGGTTAATGTTGCAGAGGAGGAGACAAATGTTGAAGAAGAGGAGATCGATGACGACGTTGTTGATGAACAATGGAACAACTCAGGTAATTTGCTGACATTGTTGCTATATATTGATGAAACACACATGTTGTCAGCATTTTTTGTTTGGAATAAGACTGGTTAACAATCTTTGAATGTATATGTTGCAGGTTTAAGAAGACGTGGACGGAATAAAGGAACGACAGACACTGATGCCGGTCAAGATGGGAATGATACTTCGCTTACCAAAGGTACATAAGTGTTCTTTAATACGCGTGGCTGTACAGGGCAATGTACTAATTTATTTGGGTTAAAGGTAACTAATTTTATATGTATTTTATGTGTTTTGTATGACATATGTGAAGATGGACGGAAAAGCGTCAAGCAGGAAAGGCTTCAGAAGCCTAAGAGGAAGAAGGTTGAAAGTTCAAAAGCTGGTGAAATTGAGAATGTTCCTAAACAGAAGAGGACGAAGGGTGAAAGTTCAAAAGGCGATGTCAGTAAAACATATCAGTTCCAGACCCGAACAAGTCCGAAAAAACTTTTCAATGTTATACAAAACCTATCGCCAAAACAGAAGGCATGTCTGGAGAGAATGGGGTTTGGAGCGTTGTTGGAATTTAAGTTAGATGGTATTCCGAATAGGATAGGATTTTATGTTGCTGACAATTTCAATCCAGATAGGATGGAAATTAAGGTGGGTAAATCTTCTATTCCGATAACTAGGGAGTTGATTGGAGAGTTGCTGGGAATTAGGAACGAGGGTTATGATATCATGGCTGCTGAGGTCGAAAGGGATATTGAGATGGTACGTAACTGGAATGATCAATTTGGAGGAAAAAAGGAAATTTCAACAGGGAACGTTAAAGATATGATTAGTATGTCAAAAGATGCGGACATGAACTTTAAGCTAAATTTCATTGTCCTATTTGCCAATGTTATGGGTGGTGTTAGGGGAAAAGGAGTTTGTGATTTAAGTGTCCTGGACCATTTAAGAAGTGATTCGGAGTTGTTCAAAATTAACTGGTGTGAGTATGTTTGGAGAGGTCTCCAAACATGCAAGGAAGGGTGGAAGCGAGACAACTCGAACAGTTATTTTTTGGGACCAATTTCGATTCTAACTGTATGTTCGGTACTGTTTTTTAGTTTAGAAACTGATGGGGAAGGACTGGGCATGTGTGAACTAGCAGGTCCATAAGTTGAAGAAGATGCGGACCCAATGCCTGATGATGAGGAGGTAATATATGATAGTTAATCAAATTATGTACTATTTGTTGTGCGTATGTGTTATTGAAACATATTGTATGAATTTATGTAGGGATTCGTATGGAATCTGTCGAAAGTTATAGAAGCTATAAGGCGTGAGCGTACCTGTTTTGAAAAAACTTTGGATGCGGGTCTTGCAATGTTCCCTGGTAGCTTGTTGATATCAGATTTGAATCAACAATACCGTGAAGCGTTGCTTATTACACAATCTGGCGAGGAGGGTGCAATACCGGATAGCGTTGACAAATCTGCGGACGATGGTTTGAAGTTTAAGGAAGGCATAGTTGAAACGAACAAAGATCCCTTTGATTCGCCTGCATTCATGATGGGTCAGGAAACACAGGTGCAAGTTTTTAGATCATCAGATAAGGTATGCGCATAATTTTATGGCAATGAAGATGCAGGGGACTTTGATGCACCGAGTTTCAGTATTGGCTTGACACAGGATCCGGTTTTCGCAACACAGGAAAGCGTGGAAGGAAGTGGGTCAAGTAAGGAACAAAAAGAAGATGAAGCATCTGTAAAAGCTAGAGAAACTGGAGTAGCTGAAATCGAAAATAAAATGCAAGCGAAAAGGGTAAATAAGCCTGTTGACAGGAGTGAAGCGATGAATGTAGTCCCGATAAGTGTGTTGAAACCGGAGGAGGGTCGCGTGAAGCGTAGGGTAACAAAATCTGAACGTATGGTTTCACCATACTTTCCGAGAGTGCTTGGAATCGATAATGCGCTAACAGCGGAAGAGAAACAAGTTGATATATATCTGATTAAGAAGAGTGGCGGAGATCTAAGGTAATCAAGTTTGTTTTAAATAAATTAGATTTATAATATAAAACTGATATTAACTGAAAATTTTGCTTACAGTGAGGTTATGTTTGAGGCGGAAATGGTAAAAGCAACAATGCAACAAATGTACACTCTAGTGGATGGTGAAAACATTGATGATGAGGTCATCAACGCGTGGTCTACATTTCTGAATTCACTAGAGCAATATAAAGACAGTTGCTCATATTCCCGGTTTTACTTTTCGACTTTTGTTGTTGTAAGTTCTATACTGTGAGACTTTTGTTGTTTTGAATATTAAAATATACAGTGGTAAGCTAATAAACACATGTGCACAGGATAAAAAGAAATTCAATACAAGCGACACTGAGGCATATGCTTGTGTGAAGGAGTTTCTGGTGTATGCGGAGATGTGGGCTGCCCGTGGAGGAAAGAAACTACTATCTGATGTTGACATTGTAAGTTGTAATTATCTTTTCTAGTATTCTGCTTAGTTAGAATAATAATATAACTATTGAGTATGCGTACTAAGTTTAATCCACGAATGTAGGATGTATATAGTATGTATGTTGTGTTTGTAGTATTGTAGAATCTAGGTTGTGTTGGGGGTTATTTAGGAACAAAGGTGTTTGTATGTATTATGGTAAAATGATGGCTGAATTTGAAGAAACTGGAAGTTAATATGTTTGATATTTTATGTATGTGTATGAGTAGAATCTAGGATGTATATACTATATATTGGGTGTTTGTAGTTTTGTAGAATCTAGAATCTGTTGGGATTTATTCAGTAACAATGCTGTTTGTATGATTTCCGAAAAAAAGGATGCTGACCAGTATGTGTATGGGTAGAATCTAGGATGTGTATGGGTAGAATCTAGGATGTAGATAGTATATATTCTGTGTTTATAGTATTGTAGAATCTAGGATGTTTTGGGCTATATTTATGAACAAGGGTGTTTGTATGTATTCCGGTAAAAGGATGGCTGAATTTGAAGAAACCCACAGTTAATGTGTTTGATATTTTATGTATGTATTGGTCTGTATGTGAATGGGTATAATCTAGGATCTATATACTATATATTGGGTGTTTGTAGGTTTGTAGAATTTAGTATGTGTTGGGATTTATTGAGGAACAAGGGTGTTTGAATGTATCCGGGAAAAATGATGGCTGACCAGTTTGTATGGTATATATTAAAAAATTGCAGGCTTTCATACCAATAAGTAATGGTTCCCACAAGTATGTGTTGTGCCTTAATTTGAAGTACCCGGAAGTAAATGTGTTTGACAACAGTCGGATGAGAAATAAAAACGGGACTGCCAAAGTTGTTTATTTGACAAATACATCAGACCTGAGAGTTGCTGAAATCCTGGTACGTACTTATTTTAATGAAATATAATAGTAAGTATAGATTATATGGTATATTTATTGAAAACATCTATGAATGCAGCGCACGAACTGCGCCAAATACTTGCAGTATGTGAAACATGTGAATGCAGGAGCGATTTATAAAGCTGAAGTTCGTAGGCCTGAGTTTGAGTGGGAGACTGATAACAGACCTAACGACTGTGGTATATTTGCTATGCGTCACATGGAACATTATATGGGTGGGCAAATGATTTATTGGAAGTGCGGGATTGTAGAAGATGGAAAAAAGCAGACATCACAATTGTCCAAGCTTCGAAAAAAGTACGCTGCTCGTCTACTCCTAGCAGAATGCAACACGCAGAAGGACAAAATAAAGACAGAGTTGGCGGATATGCAGGCCCCAAGTGTTGGCATGAAAGCTAGGAAAGTACCACGTCCACGTAACTAAATGAAATCGTATCTGAACATTAGTATTTCATCTTTTTTATCTTGTTTAGCATAAAGACAATGTGTTATGGTATGTTTTGGGCTTGGATTTAGGGATTTCTGATCGGAACCTGATCATATGGTTTGTTTTGTGTTTTGTTGATGGGAACTTGAAGCTTTTTATATGAATTAGGAACAAACTTGTTGTCTGAAAATGGTAAAAGCAATCTTGTGTTTGTTTGGATTTTTCTTTAAGTTGCATTCTGTTTGTTGTTTATTACTGTATGCATATACAATTGTTTGTGTGTTGAAAAGTGATTTATTAAGATATACATGTAAAAAGATGTATGTTAAAAAACATGTATGTATGCAAAAAAAACATGTATGTTAACACACTTGACACATGTATGTTAACACACTTGTTTAATTATAAAAAGTTATGTATGCAAAAAAACATGTATGTTAACACACTTGACACAATGTAAACAAGGAACTTGATTTATGATATAAAAGTTGTGTATGTCAAAAACATATATGTGTAACCTAAAAAACATGTATGTTAACATACTTGATAATGCAACATGTGTTATGATATGTTGACTAATGCATGGTTAAACATGTATGTTCCAGTAAAACATAAATGTATGTTGACTGAGGTAATAAACATGCATGCTTAAACATGAATGTTCTAGTAAAAACATACATGTTTAACAATGAATGTTCCAATAAACATACATGTTTAAACATGGATGTTCAATGTATTAAAGTAAACATGCTTGTTCTATAAAATAAATTAAACCTGTTTGTTACATAAAGATACATGTTTAAAGATGAATGTTCAATAAAATAAAATAAACGTGCTTGTTCAATCAAATAAAATACCTTCGAAATCTTCAATAAAATAAATGTGTCAAAAAAATAAAATAACTTAAACATAAATGTTCCAAAAATTAAACCTCAAATACTAAGAACCAACAAAAGACAGTAAACAATTGTGCATAGTAAATTTATTTGATAAAAAACGAATAGTAATCCCCTATAAAACACTAGTCGTCCGCCTCTTCATCAGTTTCTTCGAAATCTTTTGATTCATGTGATTGGTCAAAATCTTCTGATTCTTGAGATTGGTTGTCTTCATCAAGTTCAACCGAATCACCATCTTCATCATGTTGCTCATCGGCAGAAGATACTTCGGCTGCCTGGTACTTCTCGCATTTTTTTGATCCTCGATTATGACCCAATTTACCACAGACACTACATGTACGTTGTTTGAAAGCTCGTTTCCTGTTCGTTCTTGCTCTCTTTTGCGCTATTCCTTTTTCACGCGAAGCTTTAATTCTGCCAGAGCCCTTTACACGACACTTTTTCGGATTCTTGATATTGACTTTGGGAGGAACAGAAACACCCAAAAGATCTTCATATAGTGCATCTTTGTTTTGATGGCCAGCTGGTACGGGTACATTAGCCTCAATATCTAGCTTCAACCCTTGGACCTTTGAAAGCAAATCAGATAGCAAGTCAGGGTCAGATCTAATAAGATTTATAGATTCCTCAACCGTGGAAAGAATTTTAGATGCAATAATCTCAGTTTCTTCAATACACGGTCCATAACGATGTCTCTTTTCACATAAATGAGCGGGTAGGACATTTTGACGCCAACGATTAGCTATGTATTTGGATGGAATTGTGGTTACCCCACTAATGTTAAAAACACAGAAAACATGTCTGCAAAAAATTCCATGTCGATTCAAATGACCACACAAGCATTCTACGGTACCATCCAACTTATTAACCGAAACTTGTAACAAGAAATATGATCAACTAAGATACGTTGCATAAATGATGGAAATGGGATAAATACAAGAATAATGAACCATAAATGGTTAACATGCATGCACATTGGTCGGTTTGGTAGTATGTGCATGCATGTTAAACTGAACCATAAATGTTTTTGTTATGTTTTCGTATATGAACCATAAATTTAAGTTTTTTTATGGATGTACTCGTATGTGCATAAATGTTTA
This sequence comes from Chrysanthemum makinoi, assembly GCA_910596185.1. NCBI lineage: Eukaryota > Viridiplantae > Streptophyta > Magnoliopsida > Asterales > Asteraceae > Chrysanthemum > Chrysanthemum makinoi. Next base: position 176,707,580 of record OU343219.1, on the reverse strand, counting down.
AGTAATGTGTTACCAATGTGCATGCATGTTACACAGAACAATAAAATTTTAAGTTATGTAATCTGAAAAAAAGAAACTTACCGTTGCATCTACGACCGTATTGTTTCTCTTGTCCCTATTGCGTATGACACAATAATCAACATCCCCTTCCGTCTGGGCACCAATTTGTGCACATGCATACAACGCTTTACGTATTCATTTTGCACATCCCTAAAAACAGCGTGCGGGTAAACCTGACATGCATGACGCTCAAAAGCTAATTGCGTCAACATTACAGGAGTCTTTTCAACTGTTGTGTTGTCTAATACACGTTGGTTGTACCGCTGATTTTCCATAGCTGATTCAAAACACAACATAAAATGAACAAGCGAGTTCCCTGGATTAGAATAAACCTGAAAAAAGGCGTTTGAACTTTCAGAACGTGAAGTTGTCTTCATCAAACCACACATTAGAATTTGGTCAAAATAACCTGGAACCCATCTGTCCCTAATTGCATACATGCCAGTTAGCCACTTGTTCTGACCAACATTTTACTTTGCAATCAAATCATTCCATCTTTCTTCAAAAACTTGTGGACCAACGTACATATTCCAGACAAGTTTGTGAAACTCTTTCCTAAATTCAGAGTCGGCTTCAAGGTCACCAAACACCTGTAAATGGTATTTAATTGGTTTAGTAAATTTTCGTTAATGTAAACTATTTAACCAGAATAAATATACCTTGCCGGGAAGCTTCTGAGTGATGTGCCACATGCATAATCTATGATGTGAATCTGGTAACATCTTAACAACAGCCTTGCGCAATGCAGCATCTTGGTCAGTAAGAGCCAAAGGTGGTTGTTTTCTGTGAACCTTCAAAAATGATTCGAGCATCCAACAATAAGATTCATATTTTTCATCGGACAATAGAGCAGTACCAAACGTAACACATTTTTGGTGGTGGTCTACACCGGTAAAGGGAACAAAAATCATGTCATACCTGTATAACGGCGGAAAGAAAAGTTATAGTATAAAACATATATGTTTTTCATATGATTTTTTTTCAAAACAAAAAATATGGTATAGAACTTACTTATTAGTTTCGAACGTAGCATCAAAAGAAACAACGTCACTAAAAGCAACGTAGTTGCACTTCATCGTCTCATTGGCCCAAAACAGACGACACAACTCATCCTTTACAGTGTGATGAACGAATGAAAACTCAGGGACATGCTCCTGTCTTTTTAGCATCTTGTTGACCAACATTTGAGCATCCCTTTCTCCAATGAAAAAATTCATCCCACGTCTAAAATTGTTCCAGTCGACGGGCATCCCACGTACTAGATCAAATCCACCCAACAGTGCTACTCTCAACCTATGGTCCTTCTGTGGACCAATATTAGACAAAGAAGCACGGTGAATGAACATATGATCACCAAATTCCAACTGTCGTCTAGCTTTGTTAAGATCCATATTAGACTGGTCAATTAATTTATGGTTATGATTCTCCACAAAATTTATTAGCTTGTATGAATTTGTTCCTATAATGTGTTTTAAACTTAACTTTGCTTTACAATTAGTTACCTGAGTTGTCGATCTCCGCTTTCTTTTTTTTACCATCTCTATCACCACCCTCTTCAACAACTGGATTAGGGACTTCAATTAGAGTATTAGTTTCAACAGGCTTCCTCGGTTTACCATGCCTATGGCATACCAAGTATCTATGTGTTACAACACCATTCCTTTTTTTGTTCCTGATTTACGAACGCCAAACCTAGCCTTAGCGGCGTACACCATGTACGCTTTCAATTCTTCATCAAAAGTTGCAAATATATGACCCTTTTTAGACTTCTCATTATTATGAATGTTTGGCACATAATATTTGGTCCCATGGGGTGATGGAATACACTCTGGGTCAATGTCATACACATCGATCTCATTAGCATCTACAAAAAAACAAACAAATATATCATTTTACCATGCATGCACATACTATAAAAAAAAACCAAATTTACATATACGAAAACATAACTGTCCAAATTTAAAAACCTTTCAATCTCTATACACGAACAGATGTATGAAATTTGATGTGTAACCTAAACAATAAAAAATGAATACCTAAAACCCAAAACATGCATGTTTAACCAGGAAAGATGAGATCAATAACCTAACAACTAACACTTTAAACGCAATGAATCTGATAACATGTAACAGAAACATGCATGTTTAACCAGGAAATATGGGATGAATAACCTAACACTAACAATTTAAACGAAATGAATCTGATAAAAAATAATATATATATATATATATATATATATATATATATATATATATATATATATATATAAATTACATGTTATTAAATAACATGCCAAAAAATGAATCTGATAAGATGTAAACGTAGAAGTTGCGTATAAAACAATTAAAGATACCAATGTTTGCATCTTGATCCAGGTGTATATCCTCTATATCAATTGGATCCTCAGATAACACAATATCACGTTCGTTCTGGTGTTGATTATCGTTAGAACCCACATGTTCTTGGTGGACAATATTAACCATGATGATTGATGGGAAGTATATAGGTTATTTTTTGTTTAAGGAGGTATTGAAATTGAATTTGGGTTTATGAGAATGAAGAATACAACACGTAAAACTACTTTCATAGGATCTGGAAAAAATAATAATTAAAAGATAATAAAATTATTTCCATGTTTGTAGCATAATTTGAAACTAAAATAAAATCCTGGATAATGTTAAATTACTAGAAGGCCCCAACGATTTATGATAAATAAAAGAAAAGAAAATAAGTTTCCTAAATTATGATTGGGTGGAAGGAGTTCTCCCAGTTTTCGCGGTTAAGTTGGGTTCTGAAAATAAAGTTTCACTATATATATATATATATATATATATATATATATATATATATATATATATATATATATATATATATATATATCATACACACATACACACACACACATTATACATATATAACATTTATTGAAGTGGTTTGGGGAGCCAACACTGTTTTGAAGCCATTGGCTTGGAAGTTGATTTGAGGGAGTGGGGCGGCTTGGGTGCACCGTGAAGCTGCGGCTCGAGCCGACATTGTTCACACACCGAGTCGAGCCGTCGGCTTAGAGGGATTAAAAAATTGGGTTAGTGCTGTTTTTTAGTGGGTTCTCTAGTAATTTTCCATTTAATTTGTTGGCCTAGCTGTGTGTTTTACACCCGTTTTGTGTTGTCAGGAATTTGATGGGTTCGCAACATATTCTACACATGTATTCCATTATCAATTTGAAAACCATTTACATGTGGAATCCGATTTCATTTGATTGTTGTTTTATACAAAAGCTCACACGCACACAATGGCGTGGGGTAAGAAAATTAGAGCTTATTTAGGGTTTTTTTATTTAGGTGTTTGAAGCTGAAATTGTTTTATGAGTTGTGGTGGAATGATGACTGGAATGTCTGATTATGCTTGCTATATTGTTACAGTTTGAACCACAGTTATTAAGTTTGGTTTTCTTGATTTCATGTTTATTTTTCACGTTTATTTCATGTTCTTATGCTGAATGATTTTTTGAAATTCCTTATTTATGCTAAGTTGTTAGCTTGATTGTAGTGTTTTGATCATTATCAAATAACTGGAATTCATTTCTATGAATTATGATTAGATTTTAATCTATTAATGAGTTTTTGTTATTTCAGTTTTGATGTAAAAAGGTTAAATTTGTAATTTGTTAATTTTGGGGAAAAAAGATGATAAAAAGAGTGTTTATTCTCTTAAATTTAATTTATGTCACCTTTGCAAGTCGAATTTAATCCACTCTTTTATGATAATTTGTGCATTTTCAGGTTCTTCTTGATGATGATGAGGTTTTGTGTAAGGATAAAATTAGATTCGAAATTTATTTTATGCTAATTTTGCAATTCGAATTTAATTCATTCATCTATGATAATATGTGATTTTTCATGTTCTTGATAATGGTTAAGTTGATGGTGATCTGAAGGTACATTTTCTTTTTACTGGTTACAAATTTATAGTGATTTGAGCTCGTAGGTTTAAAAGTAAAACCACTAAGCTGTGATTAATATAGAGTAGGACAATAGTGAGCGTGATATACAAATATAAGCACAAACTGAAACCACAATGCATGCAACAACTGAACCTCACAAATGTCACGTGTACACGATTTCCAATTATCCCGATATTACTATCAATGCTTCGGCTCCAAATGGAGTTAAACCGTTGCGCACAAAAGAACACACAACATAAGATCACACAGAAGGCACATATTGCATATCAAATGCACATAATTGTCCAAAAACACGAAAGCAGTAAATCACAGCATAAAAACAGTTTAAAATATCATTTGAGTACCATTTTCCCCAAGAAAAGTATTATGAAAAAGGGGCTACGAGAACTTACCTCAAATAGAGTATTTTGATGCAATTGTTTAAGTTTTCAAAAAGTGTCTAAAGTGAGTTTTGCTCAAATTTCGGAGGTCATAAGTTCTTCGTTTCTTATGGGTTTGGGCCTTTTCGAATTCCAGTGTCAAGTATGCCGCGAGCACTATAGAAAGTTCAACTATCTCTATGGCTGAATCTAAGCCCAAGCCCTTCAAAAATAGGCTCGAAAAGGGTTAGTCGCAATGAAATAAAAAAAACTGGACATGAGCTGATAATAAGGTCTAAGGGTCTTGAAACGGCCATATCTCCTTCGTTACAAGTTCGTTTTTGCTCATTCAACTTTCCAAACGTAGCTAAAAATGTCTACTATCAAAATATCATGGCCAATGGTCATATAAATACATTTACCTATGGGTTTTGGGTCGTTAAAGGGGCTGACCTGTTAGAAACTTGGGACGGAAAACTCAAGTCAACTTATCGGGTTCCTATTCTTCTAAAAAATGGTCCGTTTGATATGTTTCAAGTTGTCACCTTTAATTTTTTGAGTCTATTACATGAAATTAATAAGATCTCATGCTCAATATACATTTAATGTACTAAATTATATGAAAAATGTTAAAAAGGACATATTTGATACTAAAACTTGTTTTACATATGAAAAATAGTTAGAAAATTCCACAAATCACGAAATTTCTCCGAGATCATCCCGAGTCACTATAATCACTGTGGTAAGAAGGGTTGAAATAAAAATGACTTTTGTACTTTTTTTTACTAACTAAATTTTCGGTTATTAAAAGATAGTGTTTTAGGTTTTATTAGCTTGTTCTCCAAAGTATTTACTCATAACAAATCTTATAAAGGTGATGTAAAATGTAAATGAAATGATAACTAGAAGTGTATAAGTTTATGAAAATGGGTTTATGATTCTTACAATGGTTTGGAAGGTAATGATCAAGAAACACACAAAACTCAACCCAAAAACCCCAAATCTAACTTGAAACTCTAGCTTATCAAATACTTAAACCCAAATGCTTCCAATACTTCTAAATACCCAAAAACTTGTGCTTTCTTCCCTTTTTCTTACTGCTGCCGAACCACAAAGAGACCAAGAGAAAGAAATGTGTAGTGTTTTAAGTTTGTAAGTGTCAAATGGATTACTAATGTTACTCCTTTATATAGCACCAAAGAGCATGGCTTTTTCATTTGTTTATTAGTGACTAACGAGCTAGGACATTATAAAAATAAAAAAGGGTGTGCATGCTTGTGGTTTTCAGCCGAGAACAAGGAGAAAGCAAAAGGGAACACAATGTTTGTATGCTAGACTAATTATCCATAGGTCATAATGTTTGCTTTAGTGGTTAAACAAGTCAAGGTTAAATAAATTAAGGCCATGAGATTATAATAAGCAAAAGACTAAGTTTAGATTCACTTTTCAAGGGGGGGGGGGGGACGGCTAATAGGTGAAAAGGAGAAATAACATTGTAGTTTTTTATATATTATGTATTTTGTAAGTGTATTGGGTAGTAAAAATTAGGTATTGGGTATTAGTTTTGTAGTTAAAGTTAAATATGTATAATTAAGTGTTTTTAATAAAAGAATTATGGAAAGTGTTAGAAATATATTTTTGTATATTTGTAGTAGTTTAAGTAGCGTAATAACGTGTAAAAATAATCGTTAGGAGTATCGGGTACATTGTGCGTGCATCCAAATTATGAAAATCGTTTATTAAACTAATTAATCTACGTAAATAAAAATGCAGATGTGATAGTAATTAAATGTGAATTGTAGTAGTGGCAATGTACTAAAAATATATAGACTAAATCTTAATCCAAAGTCATGGTGCGCAAGAGGGTGATTTCTTGTTTACGCGATTCAACTAAATAATTATACGTAATTGTGATTGTGAAGTCTTCCAAAATGGAATAGATTTTTAGTTTAAAGTTGAGTAAGGACTTGAAAATTTGCGGTAGTTATAGTCTTCCCCCGTTAAAGAGAATTTCGTCCCGAAATTCAATTTGTCACGATTAACTCTAACTGGGCATTAGTGAGTAAGATACGCATATGTAAACACTTAGTGTAACACACAATAGCACAAAAAGTTCTCGTCACATATAGATCACTTTGTAAGACCACAGACTTGGAGCAATTGAAACAAATGAAGGCATATACGAATAGCTTGCGCGGATAATATTCACCCTTTTAAGGGTGTGGGTGCCAGCCCAAGTATTTCTACCAATACATCCTAACCTCGTAATTTGCTCAGAGTGTATTCACCTTTAAAAGGGGTGTGGGTGTCAACCCAAATAGTACCGGGTGCTACTTCCCAAATGGTACTATCAATACAATCCTAACCTCTTGCAACCAAACAAAATGATAACCACATAATAATCACACAGTAAGGCAAGCTTCCCGTCCCTGAGTCAAACCATCAAAAACCTTAAGAAAATTTTTAGGTATTTTAGGTAGCTTAAGTTGAGCCTCAACTTGAATTTAAGCTTAAGCCCACAACTCATCAAATAAGAACTGTCATGAGATTAAGCTATGCAACAAGTTGAGCCTGCCCTTAAGCTACTTAACAACTTGAATCCAACTTAATTTCGCGACCCAATCAAACAAGAACAGCCTTAAAATTAAGTTAAGATACTTAACACTTTTGATGAATTGGCTCAATTTTGGGATCACTTTAAAAGAATAAAAAAAATCAATAGGTATCCAAAGCTTAGATCCGCATAGGTTGAGGAGATTCAACTAAGGGGGATGCGTATTCATGTTTCCTCCAAAATATATAGTGCACGCCCTAAGTATATCTCCTAAAGTCGGATATCATGCCTACTCTGATCATCTGCCTAGGAATGGTAATTCGTACTCAAACCTAATTGTGTTCCCAATGCACCCTATAGGGTCTGCCAAAAATTGTGGTGTGAACCATCACGATCTGATATAATAGATATAGGCGCTTCTCAGGTGCGTCATTCTAATTGGATTTCTTGAACACTGCGAAGGCATTGATCAAACCAAAAGACTAAACTCGAAGTGCTCGTATATAGTTCTGAAAGCGGTTAAAGGGTTTTCGATCTCGTACACTCTTAACTGAGGATATTCGGATTAGGAATCTTTCTTCGAGAAGTATCACGCGTTAGGTAATTGGTGCCGCCTAGAGAATTAAATCTACGCGAAGCTCAATTTGTCAAGGAGGGGTAAATCGTGTTAGGTCTTTACGAAGTACTTCAGGCAATCCTACTTGGGGTTTACGCTCGTCATACTAGACGCAATGAAATAGACAATTCAATAGTAATCATAGAATGATTAGGTTTTGTGAAATGTCTTGTTCGATCTTGAGCAAAATCATTAAAAATTTTAATCTAAGTAGCAATTTAAAACTTAATATCACATCTCATCAAACAAGAACTGGCATGAAATTAACTTAAAAATTGTATAAAAAGCTTCTTTTTTTTTGAAAAGCAAAAAAAATTTTAGTTAAAATTTAGGATTGCTCAAAACCAACGAATGGCATTTCAACACAAAAAGTCTTACTGCCAGGTGGTGGAGATTTAACTATCTTTTTGGTTTCTAATCTTTGGTCATGCACTAAATCAACCTCATAACTGAGGTCTATAACACTAGGTTTCACCCATAACAAGGAATAATTTGATAGAAACAAGTCTATAATCGATACCAGCACCTAACAACATGGCAGCTTAATGATCGTTTAAGGGCAACGTACTTGTCACGGTGTTTAGATCCTGGCGGGCTTCTTTCGCTCCCATAACAAATGCTCGACCACGGGCTTGGTTGCTATTGTTACCAGGGTTAGGGTTGTTTCTATGGTTTGAGTTTGTTCCATAAGTCACTAGGGCCTTGATATATGTCGAAACGTCAAACTTAACTCACACAAGCTAGCCACTTGTGAATGACTAACCGTAAGAAACTTAAAACGGTTCGGACACTGATCAATAATAGATGAGATGTGTAGTATACGGGTAACTCAAACGTGTTAGGTATGAGCACCGAGATCGTTCGACGAGGGTTGAATGGAATTTCAACTTCACGTCTCAATTATCGGGATTTGAATAAGAGAAGGGGATAATATGATAGTTTCTAAACTACGGGATAAGGAAAGTAAATGGAACATCTAATCTACGGGAAATCCTAAGAAATAAAGCAAACTATGCAATTCTATACTAAAACGCAAATACGAGATTTAAACGAAACGCGAATAAAAAGCAACAACGACTAATCTAAATCCTAAAAATAACCTAAAACTACTTTTACTCTAAAAATGATATTTGAAAAATAATTATGAATTAAAACTATTTTTTAGGAATTTTCTAGATTTTATTTAAATTAAAAACTAATTTTTAACTTAAAAAAATAAAACTAATTATCTAAAAATTATGAAAGAGAGAGGGAAAAATATGGAATTACTTTTCAAAAATCTAAAATATCATAAAAGACTTTTCAAAACTAATTTTTTTATTTTTCTGATTAATTTCCTATTTTCTATGAATTTAAAACTATTTTAATCTAATTTAAATTGTGAAAAATACCAAATAAAAGGGGAAAAATAGGGAAAAATATTTTTTATGCTTTTTATATTTTTCTTAAACTGAGAAAATTGAAAAATTATTTTTTTGAACTTTTTCTTAATTATTTGCAATTAAAAGTGATTAAAAACTATTTTAAATCAAAAAAATAGCAAACATGACCAAAATTAATGAAAATTCAGGAAAATGCTAAAATGCTATTCGGTCCTAGGAAAATGTCAAATATGATGATTATGTGTATGAAATGAGGCTGGGTGTTAATGGATACCAAATAAGCACTTTTGAATACTGAAAAAGCTCCTAATCTGAATTTAAGCTAAAAAGGCTTAAAAAAGAGCAAAATGACAGTGATGGAACTATGGGAGCATGCAATGGGCTAGTGATTAAGGAAGGTTTAAGCTAAAATGAAAATTACTTAGAGAAATAAGTTAATAAGCTAAAGGATCATACAAATAAGCTGTAGGGGAGGGGAATCCTAATAAGCTATCTATACTAAGGTATCTAGGAGTGCTTAAAGCTAATCCTATAGTCTAATAAGCTCTAGAAGCCAACTTTGAAATCTCAAAACCAACAGTTATAGCGAAAAGGGACAACTTTTGAGCTTATTTTTAAGCTAGCTCTGAGCTTATCATCCCAAAATAAGTTGTATCGGATGTGAACCATGTACGAGAGAGTACCAAAACCAATTTTTTTACAATTTTCAAGCTCAATGAAGGATTTAGACAGTCGTGTAAAGGAATTTGTTTAAAATTTGTTTAAAATCTTTTCTTGATATCTACAGGGGCAATTTGAAAGCTTATAAAGAGCTTGCAAAAGCTAATGGAAATTTGTTGCAACTGATGATAAGCTAACTATAAGCTAGAACTAAGACTACTGAGAACTAATTTTTTTGGGTTTTGGAATTGACTAAGACAGTTAAAACAGTGAACTAAAAAGGGTGCAAGCTCTTTGTTTCTAGCAAAGTAAGTGGCAGCGAAGAACTTTATCCAAAGAGTTTTGACACTAAAGACCTATAACCAATTCTTGACTCAGACTCAAACTTACCCAAGTGACTCAAAATCACACATTAAATGACTCAAATGGAACTTATACTAATTACTAAGCCAAAAGTTGTTTTACAGCTTAAGTGTACCAAGACTTTGAGAATCACAAGTATCTTTACAAAGATGATCAACCTATCAAAAATAACACTAAATTGCTCAAACTAATTAACCAAACCAGTAATAACTCACAAGGGTACCTAAAATGGGTCAAAAACCCTTTGTGCCAAACACTCCCTTTTAAGGACTGTTTGGTACAAAATGTTTGGTTTTACCCTTATTTGAGTCCTAGCGGTGATATAAGCGAGAAAACTTAGCATTTAGATTATGAGAGACGAGATTGAACATAAGCAAAAACAAATAAGCAGTTTGACTTTTTATTTTTGACCCATTTTGACTTAAGTAAATCTTTTTGTAAAATGAAGTGAGAATGGAATAATGAAGCAAAGTTTAAACTTGCAAAAGCTATATGAAGCTTATATAAGCTTATATCACTGAAATAACAACTTAATCCACCATTGAATTTAAATCAAGAGAATAAAGCATAAAACTTGAGATTTTTATTAAAAACAGAAATAGAGTACAATGGCTGAGATTACAAACTACTGAAAACTATTGAAAAAACAGTGAAAGATTAATGAAAACATGAAGCTAATTTAAAAGAAAACAATACTCTACACGAATAACATTGTGAGCTAAGAGGGTCCTTATATAACTGTGAGGAGGTCTTGGATTCTTGATCAGAAGGGCCTAGAAGCTATTTTGAGCCACTCATTCATTCCATTGTCACTTGCACCAATCAGATTGCACCATTTCATCCATAGAGGTGTTTTGACCAATGATATTGTGCCAATTGGCCACGTGGCATTCCATCGACATGTCAGTGAGGATAAGGCTTCTAGAAATATGCTTAGTGCAGGGTTCTATGTTTGGGATTGGGTAAATGGTGGGTAAATGGGTGTGTTTGGTTGGGGAAGAAGGGCAGGGGTGTTTGGGGCGCGATTGGATTTATTTAATGTATTTCAAACTTGTTGACCGGGTCCTTGGGTTTTGACCAGGGTCCAATAGGTGGGAATCGGGTAAAGTGTCTATTCGGGTTGGATAGTATTAATAACGTGGCCGGGTGAAGGATTGGGTCATGAGATGTTGGGCCGTGGGATGATATAGGATTGGTAGCGGATAAGGTGTTGGATAATGGATTGTATTTGGACAAGGATTAATGTTAGATCCATTAGTAACCATAGGGACCAAACATGTAAATTCGGATTTCCAAGGGACCAAACATGTGAATCTGAAAATATCCTCCAAGTCTTGAACATGTCATTCTTCAATAGACCAGGGACTGAAAATGCAACATTTGATCTTCAAGGGTCATTTCGCCATTTCTTGAAAGTTCAGGGGACTATTTGACATTTCTTCAAACTTTGATCAAATCTTCACAAATCATCCTCAGAGATTAGAAATCTTCATAAATGCATGATTCGACTTAAGACTCGGCTTAAGCTCTCTTAATCTCTCGGTTCGGTTTCGTCACGATGGATTGGTTCCTTTTGCGTGTTTTTACATATCCGTACCTGCACAAGCACAAACTCAAGAAAACCACAATTATTAGCAATAAACGGCTCTTTCTTGGTTATTTTAGGTCAGTTTTGATAAAAAAAATGTATGTGTTTTAGCACATACCAGGCCTAATTCAGGTTATTCTGCACTTGTCCATGTGCCCTATTCATCTTAGGACACCTGTCCGAAAATGATTCGGGCTTCCGCACTTATAACATGTCATTGGGTAAATGACATTTGTTATATATTTTACGATCTTCTAATGTTTTGTCGATAAAAAACGTAAAATCATTTTAACGAAACAAATAAAATACATAATTGGTTTGAGCCAATAGTTTACTAACACACTTACGTTTTCACATAAAACACCAAACAAGTAATAGTGCTTTCATGATTTAGTAATACATATGTACAACAACTAGTGTTTACATATTGGGTAGATATATACATAACTAGTATGTATGATAATGGGTAATATAATGGGTAGAAGTTTAAGTATTTGACCCATTGACTAAATATATTGAATGTAGTTGGGTTTAACCCAAAGTCCATGACCCATACCCATGGAGCATAACCCATAACCCATTGCATGACATCATGCATAAGTCATAAATGGGTATTATCCATGACCCATGGATTTAACCCATGACCCATGGACTAGATGCATTGCATCTAGTAGATACATTGTATCTACTTGGATACCCATGGTCCAAAGTCTAGGACCCATGACCCATGACCCAAAACCCATGGGCACTGGATGGATCCCTCAAGTAAGGGATCCGTGGAATAATAGCTTATTCTCCTCTATAAATAGTGAGCCATTTTTTCATTTTGGGTAACCACTTCTACACATACTTTCACCTAGTATTGTAAACTTTCTAACCTCCGATCCAAAGGATCTCTCCATGTAGTTTGTATTTGTTTTTGTGTGATTCTCTAGGTTCCTCTTAAAGGCGTGATCACCACCTCTTGAAGTCAAGCAAGCTCAAGTCCATGAGTTGCCATGCCTCGTCATCATCAAGACTACTGAGGTTCTATTGTTGATAGTTCTTTCCTCCTCCCTAGAAGTGTCATGTCAAAGGCATTAGTGATGGATGCCGAAAGAGTCAAGACGAAGGCATTAGTGAAAGGTGCTTAACGTCCGTGTCAAAGGCATTAGTGAAGGATGCCTAAAAGGGTCAAGTCAATGGCATTAGTGAAGGATGCCAAGGGTGTATAGTCGATAAGGTGTATCGATGTACAAATAGAGATAGGTTGTATCCAAGGATATTAATATCCTTGATGATGTTGTAATAAGGAGTGGGTCTCCTTTGGGATAGTTGTTGTGTAGTGTTGGGAAGTAGTTCCTCCTTATTAATGGAACTCGGTATCTAGCCTTGTACCGGATAAAGTGTAGGCGACGTTGTGATAGGTGTGGTTCTACCTTGTGGAGGAACCCGGTGTCTAGCCTGGTACCGGAAAAAGAGTAGGCGACGTTGTGAAGGCTTCTCCGCCATAATGAGTTGTGTCATGTAGTGATTACGAACTCTAGAGTAGGTGACTCGGGGAGTGGAGTAGGGCAAGGAAGGTGTCCTTGTAGCCGAACCACTATAAACAATCATGTCGTGGTTATGTGTTTCTTACTCTTTATCTTTCCATTACACATTTGCATATCTATCTATCAATGTCCAACATACACATCTAAATAGATTGACATAAGTTGATCTAAATATATTAAAACGAAGTTTAAATCGGTAAAACTATTCAACCCCCCCTTCTAGTTTTCCAAAATTGGTATCAGAGCTTTGTTACCAAGTTTCTTAAGAGTATATTGTACTTTTAAAAACTTAAAATGATCCATGTATGTTTGAAAACTACAAGGAAGGAACTTCCTTAAAAACAAAAGGTCACGTTTTAAAATCATCATATTTTATAATGTTGGACAATGATAGATCGTTCTAATATTTTCCTTGTTACGAATTCTCCATACTTGGATTTGGGCATCCTAAGAAGATCATGAAGAATTTCTCTCTAAATACTTCTTTCCTTCAAAAGAATATTTAGCAAAGGTATGATCTTTAATAAATTACAAATAATTTTTTTTGTTTATATTTTCCTTCTAGATAAATTAATAAGGTAATTTTTTTTAATCATGATTAAGTTTTAGTAGTATCTTTACGCTTTCTTAATAATCACTAAAGTAGATTATCTATATTGAACTCATCATTAAGAATGGTATTCTTCGTTGATCTCTATAGACAAAACTACAAACTAGTGATAATGATATCTCGGCTATTCGAGAGCCTTGATCATCACTCCTTACATAAGGATTATTGACATTTCATCTATGTCAATAAGTATCCATGTGAAATTCCTCACATTATGATAAAATGGGATTTTATCATAATCTTTGAAAACTTCCCAAAGAATTATGATTTATTCATAAAAAGGGAACCTCGTCAAATGGGATTAGTATAACCCATCAAAACCCCAAACCATAAGTTATAGAGCATAAACATCGACCCTAGGCAATTTAGAACTCCCAAACCAAAATTATCAAGGATCACTTATCTTTGTCAAATTGCTGATATGTCGGATCCCTGTGCTTGAACTAGCCAGATCCCTCATACAAGGGGTCCGTGGGATCCGTGCAACAGAAGACAACATAAGTAAGAAATGATCACCGTGGAAGTTCCATTACCCACTTTACCCTATCAAGACTCACGAACATAAACCTAGTTACTGTTCACAGGAGCAAATTGATCATCTTCTTCAAGCAAAATAATCTCTTGTGTAAGTATAATCTTCACTACATTGTTATTTCCATTCCTTGATTCCTAGGATTACAATTTTCATCTTTAGAAGTTGAGCTCAAATGGGTTTGTCACAATTTGTTACCACATTGTTTTCTAAGATAATCTAAATTAAAGAATTAACATTGTTAATACAAATTAAACTCATTCCTTGAATTCAATGAAGATTTTTTGAGCAAAATTGTGATCAATCCCATTAGGTTACTATTCACACAATTAACACCACATTGTGGTTTTTTTGTATAGGAACAATCATGCCTAGAAACCGCTAACAAGATTACCATGATATCGCCCACTACATCCCAATGTACCATCGAAAGGAAGGCCTAAGTCCGAAGGATAGGAAAGCCTTCAAGATGTTAGAAAGAGGCTCTTCCATGAAGGCCGTGTGGTTGAACCATCATTCCTCGCAAACACCGACATTCGAAAAGTCTTTGGTGGAATTAACTTTGATTGTCTTTTGGACATTAATGAGAAAATTTGTCCGGTGTTCGTGCTTGAGTTTTACAAGACAATGAGAATTGTTCGGAATGAAGACGGGACCATTTCAATAGCATTCATCATCAATGAACACGAATACACTCTCACTCTTGTAGAATTTTGAAGGATACTTCGTGTCCCATATCAAGGAGTGTATATGTTTTCAAACGAATGGTCATTGGCAGAGCTACATGACATGGTTGATCATCATGAAGCATACTTCATGGTCATCCCGAAAGCAACCACAGTAAGGGATACCATCTTCATGGAAAGAGCATCTCCATCAAGGGTCACGAGAAACTCCAAGGTGATCTATAGGGATCCATTTCAAATGGAGCTTTCAAAAATGTTCCCGTTGTACAAGAAATGGGAACTCGTGGTAAGGGAGAACGTGCTTTGCTTGGGAGGAAACAAAGATCATCCCAATGCGTGCTTGAGCTTCATGATTTATTGCCTTGTGACCGGCACTCACTTTAACCTCGCTTATTACATGGTAAAAAGAATGGCGAGTGTGAAAAGCATGGACAAGATGGTACTTCCTTATGCAATGCTCCTGACCCGTCTAGCAAACTTCATCTTTGCTCTAGATCCTTCTCCTTATTCATTTGACCATAGTTTTTGCAACAAAGTCATGGTGCCTCTATCCGATGGAAAGACTACAAGGATCATGGTAGATGGAAAGAGACCTCACCCACCAACGGATTCATCGGATGAAAGGGAAAGACAAAGAGAAGGAGAAGGATGTAGCAACCCCCTTGGCAACACCGATCTCGACCCTTTAGATTACATCAATCAACTGCCGGATATTCCAAGCCCATCACAAGAATGTCAACAAACTAAAGGGATATTCAAGTGTTTTGATAACTTCTTTAAGAAGAAGAAGTAGAGATGGTGGGATAAAGAGTGAAGGGGATGAAGATGGAGATGAAGATGGAAGTGAAGTGGAAGGAGGTGTGGATGGAAGGTAAGGTCATAGGACCTTAATTTTTGAAAACAATTTCTAAAACAATGGTATGTAAACATCTTAACAATATTTATGTAGATTAGGATGTAGCTTGTAGGAGTTGCCATGATTTGGCATTAGACACTTTAACTTAGGAGCTAGTAAAATGAGATTTTTACGACGACTTGATCTTATTTAAGTAGTTGTTATCACTCATTTTTAATTACCTTTTAGTTCTCCCCACTTGCTATGCGTTATACTTGTTGTTTGCATGTGTTTACTGATTATAAAAATGATTAGGATAAGTATTTGTTAAGAGTGCAAAAATTGCACAATTGCTGAGAAGCTACTGGTCAGCAGTAGCCGGATCCCTGAGCTATAACTCGCCGGATCCCTCAGATGAGGGAACCGTGGGATCCGAGCAAACAGATATCAGATACAGATAATTTTACATCAAACATGTCCTCTATATCACATCATTCTAGCTAAACATGATTCTTCAAGACTACTTAAGTCTTCCTCAAGCTCAGTAGGTCTCACACTCACCTGTAGCTAACTTAGGATAAAATTCAAAAGTGCTTTTGATTTATCAATTCACCGAAACTCACCATACTTCCGCTCCAATGCTCACACATTGTTCCTCACATCTCAAAACACTTAGCTTAATATTTCTCTCAATTTTAGCAAATTGATTTTAGGCATCCTTACCTTAAAGTAGGCTTAAAACTAGTTTTTCATTTCTTTCTATTTTTTAGGAATTTTTCAAATTTCTCTTGAGTCATCATCTGATCTCTATGATCAATTGCCATCATTTGTCATTCTCAAATCAAAAAGTATCTTCCTCAAACATTTAGTTACACTTTCAAAAGTCCACTTCCTTACCCAAAACCATCATTGAGTATCCTCACTCTTTATGGTTGGGCATTTAAGTCATCTATCACTTAAGAAATCTAAGGAAAGTCAAACCCGCAAGATTTATAGGTACTAGACCTTACAAGAGCATAATCACTTCACCACCTTTCTGTCTGACAGACGGATCCCTAGTTTATAACCAGACGAATCCCTAGTGAGAGGGATCCGTGTCTACAGAGAGCTTCTAATCTTCTTTTCTTTCAAAATTCAAACCATCTTTGGTAATCTAAACACTTTTGCTTACCATTTAATGATTCCCTAGAGCTGAACAACACCATAGTTAACCTTGTTGCATGCCAAATTTTCTTAGTGTACATGAATTTAAATCATTAATTCAAATTCATCCTTTATAAACCAAACACTCTTGAGAGCTTAAGTCACAATTCTTACCATAATCCTAAAAATCAGTAGTTGAAGACTCCTACTACATCCTCAACTTCACTATGACTAAAGCGTCTAGCAAGAACTCTTCAACCAAAGGTTCATCTAAAAGGAATACTCATATGGTCCATGAGATATTATCCACCGAGTCATCACCCGTAAGAAGTCCAAATGTTAGAATCCCACCTCAACAATTTCAATCAACAATAGCCAAAAGAACCGCAAGAATTAGTATTAGACCTTTCGAGTTAGGAAAGGCTTCATCAAGCTCTAAACCAAACACACCTAGTAGCCTTCATTCCTAGAACATAGAATACATTCCTTTACTGGACCTCTTTCTCATCCAAATCTTACTCATTAGAGCACTCACCACCGAGAACTTCCCACTCACCAACCTTCTCGTTAAATAGGGAACCTCCTACATCACCAAATAGTCCACCTTTGGAGACAAGGAACCACCAAGGACCTAATCATATAGAAGACTTTCCATTACCACCACCTTTATTCTGAGTAGAACCTCATCCTACATTGCTCAATGTACCTCCACCATCATTTTTGGAGCCTCCTTAAAACAACCAATCTCCTCTGGTTCCTAATCATGACAATAATTGCTCTAATTGTCACATCACTCAAGGACTTGTTCAGGGAAGTACGAAATGAGTTGCATTTCATGTTTAATCATCTTCTTGAACGATTGGACCAAATCAACAAGTCTACTCATCCTTAGATTTAAGCACATTGATGCTTTTTAAGTTTTTGGTCACTTATTAGAATTAGTAGAAAATGTATTACATGGTTAAATCATTCTCTTAGTTTAAGTCATTTGTAGATCATCTCTCGCATTTTTATTGAATGAAATTACATGTCTTATGCCATATTGTGTTGAATATATGTTTGGTGCAATATTACATATCTCATTTTGATGTTGACATCATTTGTTCACATCACCATTCTGTCTTAAACTTTCAGACATACGGATCCCTCTGTTTTGCCTAGACGGATCCCTCCAAAGAGGGAACCATGGGATCCGTGCAACAGAAGACCTGTTTACTACTAACTTGAGTCTTATTTGCAGAAAAGTATGCATTATATACTTGTTTTCTAACCTGTGTTTTGTAGATTTTCAATATACACATGAAGACTTTGACACCTAAGCTAGGGGGAGTTTCGTGTCAAAGCAATACATTGCAAAATCATTTGCAATATATTTCACATTAGGATTACGTTACATGACGTCCCTTTGCAAAATTGCAATCATCAAGGGGGAGCATATTTGTTACAAAGACGAAACCATTTTCAAACATAGTTGCAATGCACTAGTTTAGTATGTTTTCTTACTTGACGCCCTCACAAAAGGATGGACTCGTCAAGGGGGAGCTAAGTCGAGGATTCTTCTCCTCACTTACTCTCAATTTTTCATATTTTTCTTTCACATGTTTTTCTTAAAACAAGGTGTAAGTTTCTTTTCGACGCTCTTTTTGTTTCGACAAAAAGGGGGAGAAGAGAGTAAAAAACTCCAATTCAAACTTTTACGAATTTTAGTTTTTCCTTAAAATAATTTTATGTTTTGTCATCAACAAAAAGGGGGATATTGTTAATACAAATAAGCCATAAAAACGTTTATTTATATTTTACGATCTTCTAATGTTTTGTTGATAAGAAACGTAAAATTATTTTAAAAAAACAAATAAAATATGTAATTGGTTTGAGCCAATAGTTTAGTAACACACTTACGTTTTCACATAAAATACCAAACAAGTAATAGTGTTTTCATGATTTAATAATACATATGTACAACAACTAGTGTTTACATATTGGGTAGATATATACATAACTAGTATGTATGATAATGGGTAATATAATGGGTAGAAGTTTAAGTATTTGACCCATTGACTAAATACATTAAATGTAGTTGGGTTTAACCCAAAGTCCATGACCTATACCCATGGAGCATAACCCATAACCCGTTGCATGACATCATGCATAAGTCATAAATGGATATTATCCATGACCCATGGATATAACCCATGACCCATGGACTAGAAGCATTGCATCTAGTAGATACATTGTATCTACTTGGATACCCATGGTCCAAAGTCTAGGACCCATGACCCATAACCCATGACCCATGACCCAAAACCCATGGGCCTTTGGATGGATCCCTCAAGTAAGGGATCCGTGGAACAGTAGCTTAATCTCCTCTATAAATAGTGAGTCAATTCTTCATTTTGGGTAACCACTTCTACACATACTTTCACCTAGTATTGTAAACTTTCTAACCTCAGATCCAAAGGATCTCTCCATGTAGTTTGTATTTGTTTTTGTGTGATTCTCTAGCTAGGTTCTTCTTAAAGGCGATATCACCACCTCTTGAAGTCGAGCAAGCTCAAGTCCATGAGTTGCCATGCTTCGTCATCATCAAGACTACTGAGTTTCTCTTGTTGATAGTTCTTTCTTCCTCCCTAAAAGTGTCGTGTCAAAGGCATTAGTGAAGGATGCCTAAAAGGGTCAAGTCAATGGCATTAGTGAAGGATGCCAAGGGTATACAATCGATAAGGTGTATCGATGTACAAATAGAGATAGGTTGTATCCAAGTATATTGATATCCTTTATGATGTTGTAATAAGGAGTGGGTCTCCTTTGGTATAGTTGTTGTGTAGTGTTGGGTAGAAGTTCCTCCTTTGTAATGGAACTCGGTATCTAGCTTTGTATCGGATAAAGTGTAAGCGACGTTTTGATAGGTGTGGTTCTACCTTGTGGAGGAACCTGGTGTCTAGCCTAGTACCAAAAAAACAGTAGGCAACATTCTGAAGGCTTCTCCGCCATAAGGAGTTGTGTGGAGTGTAGATCTGAACTCGAGTAGGTGACTTCGGTGGAGTGGGCAAGGAAGGGTGTCCTTGTATCCGAACCACCTATAAGCAATAAATTAATAAGTGGTATGTGTTTCTTACTCTTTATCTTTCCATTACACATTTACATATCTATCTATCAATCCAACATACATCAAATAGATTGACATAAGTCGATCTAAATATATTAAAACGAAGTTTAAATTGGTAAAACTATTCAACCCCCTTCTAGTTTTCCACAACATTAATCGGAGTCACATGCATGGCTACTATTCGATAATCCATTGCAATATGACCAGGCTGATTGTAGTTGAAACACACTAGGCATGGTTTAGTCTCCAGGTGATGGTAGTTACATTTTGCACACTTAGGGTGATGAACTTTATATCCCTTATGGCCCGAGCTCGTTGCCACAGATCCTTTACCCCATTTCATCTTCTTATTGTCACAATTTGCACCTCCTTGCTTAATTCACTCACGATCTTCCTCTTATCACCACTCTTGGATAATAACTCATTCCTAATCATCTCATCCATTAAGGTTGCAGATTTTAGTATCGCATTCTGGTGTGTAGGAGGTTCAGTTGCTCTCACCATCCCGCGAAGCTCAGGGACCAAACCGTAGATGTACCTCTCAATTATATTGGATTCAAGAGTGACCATATGAGGTACTAGTTTAGCAAGCTCACGGAATCGATTTGTATACACCGCGTGACCAGCTCCTACTATATCATGGTTGTAGAACTCGTGCTCTAGCTCCTGCATCTCGTTACTTGGGCAATACTCCTCCCTTATCAACACTTTAAAGTCATCCCAACTCATCCCTATAGCAGCTTCTCTTCCTCTAGCCTGGATTTGCGTGTTCCACCATGTCTAGGCCTTTTCTACCAATGACTTGCGGCATACTTCACCCTTTGGTGAGTTGCACACTTGCTTATGTCGATCACTGCTTCCAGATTCTCGATCCACCTGGTATACACCAACGCTCCTCCTTTGCCGTCGAAATCCACCGACTTGCATGCCGTAAACTCCTTGTACGAACACCCTTTCCCATCGTTGTTACTTCCATTTTACGCCATCGTTGTTGGTGTTGTCGTTCTCCACATTGTCGTTCCTACCATGTTGTTTCCCGGGGTTCTTGATCACGATCTCCTACCCGGCGTCAATAGTGGGAAGCAAGTTACCATTTGTTGAAGTATGGTCATGGAAAAGTCAAGGTTTTCTTCGTTATCGTTGTCGTTTCCATTGTCGCGGTTACCACTTCTTCCCCCATGTCTCCTAGTTATTCCACCCCTATGGCTGTATCACCTCGGGTAACTCGAGTCGATCTTCTAGGAGGCATGATTTCTTCAAGATAGGGCATTGGTGAACGCTACATAGGAGGGGTTTATGTAGAGACGAGCGGTAGTGGTGTCCTAATTCTATGTTGTAGTCGCGTCCTAGTTCTATGTCGCAGTCCAAGCTGACGATTCCATGAATTTGATAAGTCTATGTCGCATCATGTTATTGTAAAAACGTTGGCCAGGCATTTTTAGAATAACATCATGCCACATTTACTTACCATCATCACTTCACGTCATCCAGCCTATATTCCATCCTTGAGTCAATTCCTCAAATCCATTAAATTAATTAACAACTTACACCCATATAAATTTCGCAACCCAATCAAACAAGAACTGTCTTGAAATTATGGTGCAAGTTGTTTAAGAAACTTAAGGGGTTTGAAAATAAATTGACTCAATTCAGGAAGGGTTCCTAAGGTCTAATACTAGGCACTAATACATAAAAGGCAAAGCACATAACCGCACACGTAGGTCCTATTATTCAAACTATATGAAGGTTCCTAGGTTATAGTCTAGGTTAAACCACCTAATTCTCTATAACCTGGGCTCTGAATACCAATCTGTCACACCACCAAAAATGGCGCAGCGGAATAGCATTTACAGAGTATGACTTCATGATCAAGAACACGAGGTGTCTAAATAGAGAAATACTAAAAGTGCATAACATACGATAGTTCATAGATGCAAAACTCCCACAACCGGGATACGTACATAATCTATAATCCAACATAAGTCTCAAAGCCGAACTACATCATAAGGAAAACTCTAATAACAATTCCATGGAATACACTCCGGGAATGTCTTGTCTTAAGTCTTGCTAAGCTAGGCTAATACTCAACCTTCTAAGAAACCTCAATAACACCTGAAAATGGATACTCGAAAACGTCAACATAAAGTTGGTGAGCTCGTAGGTTTAAAAGTAAAACCACTAAGCTGTGATTAATATAGAGTAGGACAATAGTGAACATGATATACAAATATAAGCACAAACTAAAACCATGATGCATGCAACAACTAAACCTCACAAATGTCACGTGTACATGATTTCCAATTATCCCGATAGTACTATCAATGCTTCGGCTCCAAGCAGAGTTAAACCATTGCGCACAAAAGAACACACAACATAAGATCACACAGAAGGCACATATTGCATATCAAACACACATAATTGTCCAAACACACGAAAGCAGTAAATCACAGCATAAAAACAATTTAAAATAACATTTGAGTACCATTTTCCCCCATGGAAAGTCTTATGAAAAAGGGGCTACGAGAACTCACCTCAAAAAGAGTATTATGCTGCAATCAAATGTGTGCACGAAATACGAGGCACGCTACTTTAATCGCAACCTAAATTAATTAAACCGTTTTAGGAAAATATGATATGTACTATACGCATATGAGTTTTATGATGTATTATCACCTTTATGCGCTTGTAATGAGGTTTTATGACTCAAAACATGATAAAACGCAAGTTTCACTTTTAATTGTTTAAGTTTTTAAAAAGTGTAAAAAGTGAGTTTTGCTAAACTTTCGGAGGTCATAAGTTCTTCATTTCTTATGGGTTTGGGCCTTTTTGAATTCCAGTGTCAAGTATGCCGCGAGCACTATAGAAAGTTCAACTACCTCTATGGCTAAATCTAAGCCCAAGGCATAAAAACAGGCTCGAAACGGGTCAGTCGCAATGAAATAAAAAAAACTGGACAGGAGCTGATAATAAGGTTTAAGGGTCTTAAAACGGCCATATCTCCTTCGTTACAAGTTCGTTTTTTCTCATTTAACTCTCCAAACGTAGCTAAAAATTTCTACTAAAAATGTCTACTATCAAAATATCATGGCCAATGGTCCTATAAATACATTTAGCTATGGGTTTTGGGTCGTTAAAGGGGCTGACCTGTTAGAAACTTGGGACAGAAAACTCAAGTCAACTTATCGAGTTCCTATTCTGCTAAAAAATGGTCCGTTCGATATGTTTCAAGTTGTCACCTTTAAGTTTTTGAGTCTATTACATGAAATTAATAAGATCTCATGCTCAATCTACATTTAATGTACTAAATTATATGAAATTTTTTCAAAAGGACAGATTTGATACTAAATCTTGTTTTACATATGAAAAATAGTTAGAAAATTCCACAAATCACGAAATTTCTGCAAGATCATCCCGAGTCATTATAATCACTGTGGTAAGAAGGGTTTATAATAAAAATGACGTTTGTACTTTTTTTTACTAACTAAATTTTCGGTTATTAAAAGATAGTGTTTTAGGTTTTATAAGCTTGTTTTCCAAAGTATTTCCACATAACAAATCTTATAAAGGTGATGTAAAATGTAAATGAAATGATAACTAGCTAGAAGTGTATAAGTTTATGAAAATGAGTTTATGATGCTTACAATGGTTTGGAAGGTAATGATCAAGAAACACACAAAACTCAACCCAAAAACCCCAAATCTAACTTGAAACTCTAGCTTATCAAATACTTAAACCCAAATGCTTCCAATACTTCTAAATACCCAAAAACTTGTACTTTCTTCCCTTTTTCTTACTGCTGCCGAACCACAAAGAGACCAAGAGAAAGATATGTGTAGTGTTTTAAGTTTGTAAGTGTCAAATGGATTACTAATGTTACTCCTTTATATAGCACCAAAGAGCATGGCTTTTTTATTTGTTTATTAGTGACTAACAAGCTAGGACATTATAAAAATAAAAAAGGGTGTGCATGCTTGTGGTTTTCAACCGAGAACAAGGAGAAAGCAAAAGGGTACACAATGTTTGTATGCTAGACTAATTATCCATAGGTCCTAATGTTTGCTTTGGTGGTTAAACAAGTCAAGGTCAAATACAATAAGGCCATGAGATTATAATAAGCAAAAGACTAAGTTTAGCTTCACTTTTCAAGGGGGGAGGGGGGGCGGCTAATAGGTGAAGAGGAGAAATAACATTGTAGTTTTTTATATATTATGTATTTGTAAGTGTATTGGGTAGTAAAAATTAGGTATTGGGTATTAATTTTGTAGTTAAAGTTAAATATGTATAATTAAGTGTTTTTAATAAAAGAATTATAGAAAGTGTTAGAAATATATTTTTGTATATTTGTAGTAGTTTAAGTAGTGTAAGAATGTGTAAAAATAATCGTTAGGAGTATCAGGTACATTGTGCGTGCATCTGAATTATGAAAATCGTTTATTAAACTAATTAATCTACGTAGATAAAAATTCAAATGTGATAGTAATTAAATTTGAATTGTAGTAGTGGCAATGTACTAAAAATATGTAGACTAAATCTTAATCCAAAGTCATAGTGCGCAAGAGGGTGATTTCTTGTTTACGCGATTCAACTAAATAATTATACGTAATTGTAATTGTGAAGTCTTCCAAAATAGAATAGATTTTTAGTTTAAAGTTGAGTAAGGACTTGAAAATTTGCGCTTATTATATCGGTCACTCGGTGATTCAGAATTTTGGCCATGCAAAAATCTGAAATCGTAAAATGAAACTTTATTTTGTGTCCTGATTTGATTTTGCAATAGCAAAAACCTTATGCCATGTAATGGAATCGTATGAAGTAGTCGATTTGATATCTGAGCCAGGGTAGTCGTTGTAGGATTTCAATGACTCTTATATGTTTTGTATGCCTAATATGGATAGTGCTTGCTTGCTTATGATTATTTACTTGCTTTATGAGTCGTAAATTTGTTGTCATGAAAAACGTCGGCTATAAACTATAAACGTCGTCCGCAGTCGATTCGATACCTGATCCCAAACTTATATTGTTTTATAACTTGGCTTAATGCTGGTGTTATGTGTTGTGTTTAAGTTATGGACATAAATGATGATTTCATGAGTGTCGTTAGTTAAAAAAGGAAAATGATATTTTGTTTTAGAAAATGACGTGTCGTTGTATGTCATTCTAGATAGTCTTTTGTGCTTAATGTTATTCCATTTAGTTTTTAGATGTTCTGTAGAAGGGAGAGTAGAGGTCTTCTTCATATATACAACTTAGATGAATGTTCACGGTCTTTTTAGATACTGTGATATTTTCGGCTTCTTCGATATATAACAACTTCAGCCTTAAACATCAACAAGTAGTTATACAACAATAATCACAACCACAAAACAACCAAAGTAAATAAAGCTTGTAAAAAACACCACTATATATACTGGTTCGGGATGGGGGGTTTATACCATTTGTACGTCATTTGTGATTCCACGACTCGATACAATTCACTAAGTATAATCCTTTCGATGGACTACAAACTATTACAACTTCACTCCACCAATATGCACAAAGATATATGCTCACTAAGAAGAGCTACTCCTAACGGTATTCTGTCCTCTGAAATCACCCAAAAGAATCTCGCGATTCGACTTAACCACAAAGACCACAAAGAACTTCCCCCGGAAGTATCAACCCCAACTAGATCAGCACCGATATAGGCTTGGTCACAAAGACACAAGACTTCACTTACAACCAAATCGAATGAATGAATGTTTGATTGTTTAATCAAGCCCTAACCTAACCTAGAGACTCGATTATAATAGAAAGGGTATAGAGAAGAAGACCATCTACATAATTAACAAGAGTGGATTAGGTCCTTGTGAATCTTCCTTTACGGAGAATGTGTTCTTTGAAAGATGATAAGAGAGAAAGATTAAGAACAAAAGATAGACTTGCAAGGGGTAGAGAGAAAAGAAAATAGAGAGAAAGAATGAATGGCAAGGGGTGAGGAATACAAGAGCTAAGTTTGGGTATTTATAGGCCAAAATCCCAAATGGATCAAAAATATCTACGAGCCTGGCGCGCTGGCCTCGTGCTGAAGCGCGACCAACGCGCCAGAATCCCAACATACTTTTTTAGAATTTTGGTCTTTTAAATACCTGGCCTTGCTAAACCCACAATTGTACTTCACACTTTGACATTTCCACTATTCTCATACTCAAGGTCAAACAAATCAAATAGCCATTTGATAAAAACATTTATGAAGTGTTTAAAAGAATGTTTTCGGGTGTTTATCCAATAACAAAGAGAGAAAAAGAGAAAGAATAATTTGACGAGGGTATAATAGGTATTCCTCACATGACATAAATAAAGAGAAATAATATGGCAAGATAGTATTTCTTTCTTGGAAAGGAAGTATGAATGTTGAAAGTTAGAGAGAGAGGAATATTTGAATATCAAATTCAAATTGTGGAGGTTGGTTAAAATCTAACCATAGTTGGGTTGAGTGAGTTGGCATGGTTAGATAGAATGGAATATACCAAGAATACTGTATTGTTAGGAGAGGAAGGATAAGAGGTGAGTTGGGATGAGTTGGCTTGATGTGATGGGGAGCCTTTGGCTTGATTTCAAATTCAAATTCAGATATCCCATTTGATGAATTAGAGAGGTGAGTTGTATAGATGAAAGAGTGATATGATGAGAAGCCTTTGACTTGGATTCAAATTTAAAATTTGAATGTTGGGAGAGAGTGTGAGATGGTAAAGTGTGTAAGGAAAGAAATGAGAGAGAGAGAAAGAGAGAGAGAGAGAGAGAGAGAGAGAGAGAGAGAGAGAGAGAGAGTGTGTGTGTATGTGTCTGTGTGTGTAAGATTTGAATTTGAATTGTAGAGAAAGAGAGAAAGTGTGTAAGGTGTATGTGGTAAGCTTTTAGTGTGTGTTTAAATTCAAATTCAAATGGAGAAAAATAAAATAATGTGGTAAAGTATTTGAATTATGTTGGTTAGAAGAGAATGTGGTGAAAAAGATATTGATAAGGTTTAGGGTGCGTTTGGTATGTGGATTTTGGTGGGAAGGTTTGGACTCAAAGTTAAAAAACTATGTTTGTTATGTTTTTTCAGTTTCCAAGCAGTAACCCACACCCTTAAAAGTGGGGTTGTGGAAATCCAGACATGTTACCCTACTTTTACTATTCTTCACCTGACAATCATTTTTAGCCATAATTTTTTTTGTCTTTTGTATTTTTCTTTTATTTAAGTTTGTCATCTTATAAAAAAATAGGGCCCACTATTTAAAAATTATATTTAATTTAAATCCTAATCCAAATCTAAATTCAAATCCAAATCCAAATCCTAATCTTAATCTTAAACCCATCCACAAACCAAACGGGCCCTTAGTAAGAGAATGTAGGAATGAGGGACACAAGAAGTACAATTAAGTACATAATGTGTTAGGGAATATTAAGGGGGTGTTGTGGATAAGATTTAGGAAGGT
Organism: Chrysanthemum makinoi; assembly: GCA_910596185.1. Lineage (NCBI taxonomy): Eukaryota > Viridiplantae > Streptophyta > Magnoliopsida > Asterales > Asteraceae > Chrysanthemum > Chrysanthemum makinoi. The sequence goes on along the minus strand of OU343219.1, from coordinate 176,680,133 downwards.
TTGAAATGGTTTAAGGTTTATTTGGTGAAAGTGTTTAATCAAAGGATTGATTTAAGGATTAATCATATTGTCATTAAGGAAGAAAAGAGTTAGACAATAATGATTATGGAATGTGTTTGAAAATGTAAATCAAAGGATAATCATAAATCCAATTAACTCAACGTCAAGTACTCATAATTTCATAATTCATGATTAACCAACACCTGAGGTAATCAACAATCATCTTGATGCAAACAAGCTAATTGTTTTACATCACAAGTAAATTATATCCCATAACGGAAAATGATTTGTTTACGCAAAGAGACCTTTGACTTTGTTTGACCAATAAGGCAGTAAACCCCGTTACGTGAATAGATAAGATGTAAACACGGATTATGGTCTTATGAATACTTTCAATCGATGTTATATGAAAAGTATGAGTGTCCTAGGTTTAGAAAAGCCTTGGCTAGAGGCATTTGATAAAATACTTGAGTTGGCGTTATGTCAAAAATAAGAGGTCGTGATTTTGAATCTCTCTAAGTCTAAAACCCATTTCGAGTGTTCCTAATAACTCTATTATCCAGTAAATACCTGAAATGAAAGATCCACATTTGTCGGGTAAAGGGAAAGCTGATTTTCAAAAACCGACACGCCAAAAACCCCGAGGCTGGCGGGCTGGCCATGCTGGAGCGCCGACAGCGCACCAAACCCAGTTTTGGTTTTTGGATAACGTTTGTGATTTTATGTGTTGCGAAAGTTTATTTGTCATAATTAAAACATTAGGGAGACCTCAGTGTTGCCCCAACAATCTTCCCCTTTTTTATGATGACAAATAAATTCTAAAAGCAAATAAAATTACAAAACGTAGCAAAGATGAAGAACGCCATTGATGTAGCTTGAGTCTTGACCTTGCCTTGAAATTTAGTGAAGCTTGACTTTATCTTCACCCGAGCTCATGCTCTTTGCTTTCTTTTTCCCCTTTTATTGAATAAAAAAGGCAAGACCTTAACTTGATCTTTTACTAGAAAGATTTCTTTCTCCCCAATATTGTGCTCCCCCAAAATCATTGCTCCCCCTTATTCCAAGGTGGGGATCCATGGTTCAAGAGCATCACCTTTGCAGTGTTCTTAGCTACACAGGAAACATACAACATGCAACAAACAAACAATCCTCACATGCAGAAGTCTAAGATGAGTTAGGTAACCATTTGGAGACTTGCAACATGGGTTAATCCATATCATGTTGTATCTTTAGTCCATTATGACTAAAATTACCTTTTGTTGAGTATGGTGATAACAATCTTATTTCTTATTTTATAATAAGATACAAACATATATAAGCACAAAGCATTTTATTTCATAACTTAGAAGCATACATGATTGATTTAGCCTAAGCCAATAGAATTTGAACAACTCATAGGCACTCTATATTTCTAGAAAGTTCATGTTAAAAGGAGGGCACATGGGAGACACATCCTCCACTTCCATCATTCTAAAGTCATTTGGGTGTTTCTTTTTAAGGTATTCGAAAAGTGTTGTCATGACCCTGGCATAAGGAATTGCTTCATTGTTGTATATCAACCCATCCATCCTTCTTGCTATGAGGTAACCAAAGTTAAAAGGAACATTGGTATTAATGCAATAGAGTATGTAGCCAAAAATGATAGGCATTTTTTTTAGCTTCAATCTCTACAAACACATTTGATACCAAGACATCCGCTCATGCTTTCAAATGATGGTGAAGTTGAGACTTGATCCATGACATGAACAGAACACCCTCACAATGGAACTCGGGTTTCAGTATGGTGTTTTGAATTTATTAGGGGGTCACATGCAAATGAGGTAGGGTCATAGTTCTTAAGTTTTAGAAAGGCTTTAGTTTTGGTTGATTTGGTGTAGAACAAGGTTCCCTTAGAAGATACATTCAACACCGTTCCAAACTTCCTTAGATTCCAAGCATAGCCATGTTTGTACATACAAAAATGGAGATTCAATGAAGGATTATCAAAGTAGTACCTTGCATATAATTCTTGAAGGTAACAAGGATAAATGGAGGAAGGAAGATCATTGACAAGTGAATAGTATTTAGAACGAATGAAGGGTTGTTTCAAGCTTGTTGCATAAATAAAGTTTTTATCACAATGACGACCCTCAAGGTATTCACGATTCTCAAAAGGTTCATAGACATTGGTTGAGTTACCGTTATTGACATGTTTCATGAAAAATCTAGTAGACATTTTCTTTAAGGAAGAAATTTATGAATTATTAAGGATGATGATAATCATGCTTAGATCTAATCCCCTTTTATAATGGTACATTATGCTTTAGGTATGAGATGTATCTTGGTTAATGACTTTTGGATAATAAGATTTGATACTATTGATTCCTTGTTAATTTAAGTATTTAGGATTTTGTAAGAAAATCTTTTGCATTGGGAGATAACTATTCCTAGATAATATGAGTGTATTAGTTGGTATTTAGTTGAGAATGGATGATCAAGTTACTTGTGTTAGTTCCTATAAGTTACAACCACCAAGATTTGTCAAGTCATGCATGATACTCCCAATTATAGTTAAATAAATAGAGATCATTGATCATCATTTAGGAGTTTAAATGATTCTAGTTATACAATTTAGATCCTACATCTTATCATGCATGAACCAAGTGCAAGTGTTCTATGCAAGACATCCCAAGAGTATGGTTGATTGTGTATAGAGAATCAAGCATATGTTTTATTATTAGATAAACAAACTAGATCCTATAATCCATCAAGCGTGTATAGAAAGTTAATATACAATGAATGATATGTTCGGTTTATAGTTCATTATGTAGTATGTCGAATTTGATAATCATTATTTACCACTTGCATTTGCAAAATAAGTTTCTAAGATTTTGGACGAAATGCTTAGTTTATCAAGTCTATTCTTTGGATATTTTAGTTTGCTATGCAATACCATACCAAATTCAAATCCACATGAATTCTCTTCAACAATGTAAATAGTTTATATGTTTGCATAAATGTTTTTCTTTTTTTATACCCTAAAATACATATCATGCAATTTTCACATAAATTGAACATGTATAGATAGATATGAAATCTTCAACACAAGTGTGAGTTGTGATCTAAAATTTTATCTAGTCTTGTTATTTGACACAAAATACTTTCAACACTAACAAGTGTAGTAGGTTTTTTGTGTCAAACTTTCTTATTTATATCACATAGTATAGACATGTAGATTTATTGATAATATCAACTATAGCTTGAATAATGCATTGATAATTATCTTTCATGTTGGAAAACTACTATTTGTATTTCCTTCCATGCCTTAACATAAGTCTTAGTCACATAAGCACATAAGCTCTAAGAGTACTTAAAAATACCTTGCAAATGACCGTCTCTAGACATATAGCTAATCCTAGAAGATTTTTCTCCTGAGGTGCATGTCAACCATGAACACCTAAAACTAATCCATAAGCAATTTGTATTTTTGAAAAATATCATGCCAAAACCTAATCTTGCTTACTTTATGACCTAAGTGTTCTCTTATTCAAGTCACCAATGACTTGTTCTATAGGATGACCCCTCACTTCTCTCAATTTCTTAGGATTGCCTTCTTCCAAAACATTAACTTGTAATGACGGCAACCTTTCTTGATCTTGAACTACTTCTTCATTGATTAAACCATCTTCTACCGAAGGAGATGATTTAGGCTCGGGCACGCTCTCATCAAAGGTTATGTTGAGAGATTCCTCAATCCTCATTGTTTCCTTGTTAAGCACTATGTATGCTTTACTAGTTTGAGAGTATCCTAAGAACACACCTTCATACGAATTTGGGTCAGACTTGGTGAGATATTCTTTGGTGTTAAGTATGAATACTTTACAGCCAAATATTCTAAAGTACTCTTGTGAAGGCTTCCTATTTCTAAGTATTTCGTAGGGTGTTTTATTAATGACCTTTCTAATGTAGACCCTATTAAAAATATAACATGCGGTATCTAAAGCATGACACCAAAACTTTAGTGGAATGGATTGCTCGTCAAGCATTGCACGACTCATCTTTATTAACTTACAATGTGTTCTTTAAACAATCTCAAGCGATTGAGAAGTGAACAAGCCCGATAAGTTATAAGATATTCCATGTTGTTCACAAAAGCTTCCAAATTGCAATTTATAAAAGTCACTATTATGATTGGTTTTATTTGAAACAATAGAACAATCAAGTAGGTTTTCAAGCGTTTTACTTAATATTTCATATCTTCCTAAAACTCTATCCTTATACTCTAAAAATAATACCCAAGTATAATTTGAGTTGTCATCAACAATCATCAAAGTGTAGAAGTTTCCTTCATAACTTTGAATAGAGGATGGACCAAACAAATTTAATTCATAACTTTGAATAGAGGATGGACCAAACAAATTTAACTGTAACAACTCTAAAACCTTATTAGATGACACTTCATTTCTAGTCATACTGTTTGCATGTCCTTGACTCTCTAGACCACAAGTATCACAATAATGTCTTACAAAACTCAACTTTGGTAAATTCCTTACTAGTTTGTCAGAAGCTAGGTTTTGGACTAACCTCATATTGGCGTGACCTAACCTCCTATGCCAAAGCGTTGAGTTATCCACCATGGATACAATACATATGTGTTTTTTGTAGTTATCTCCCAATTGCAAGTGTACAAGTTATTTCTCCTATGACCTCTATCTAATAACTTAACATTTTTACTAATAGAACAATCTACCTTAGTAAACATAACCTCACAATCATAATCACTTAATTGACTAACACTAATCAAGTTAAAATTTAGACCGTTAACATGCTCAACATTAGTAATTTCTATGGAGTCATGATGGACATTAACTCGACCGATGATTTTCCCGCTTAGGTTGTTTCCAAATATGACTTGATTGCCATCATACGCCTTGTATGAAGTAAGCAATCTCCTATTCCCGGTCATGTGTTTTGTGCAACCACTATCCACAATCCACTCGTCTGGTTGTAAATCAAATTTGAGGCACACCTACAACCAGAGACACAATTAATGTTTTTGGTACCCATTGCTTCTTGGGTCCATTTTGAAGTAAGACATTCTTGGGTCTTGAAGCAAGACACATAATTTCTCAATACCATATCTAGAAAACGTATACCAAAGGTTGTTTTGAAAATCACTATGGTTTTGATATCTTTGTCCATAGTTATGATGTGTTTGTGGTCTAAAAAATCTTTTGTTTGGGTAGGAGTTGTTTCTCCTTTGATATGAGTTATATTGACGGTGTGAAGACCTTTGGTTATTATGAAAGTTTCTTCTTGAAGATGATTGGTTATGTTGAAAAGAAGATCTTTGGTTGTATGAAGTGGTAGGTCTTATATTAGGTGTAGATAATAAAGGTCTTTGGTTAACTCGAGTTTGCTTGTATCCAAGCCCATTACGTGAAATCGGTCGATATTCTTGTCTTGTAGTTTCAACTCTAGTAATGAGTGATTGGGTACCTCGAGTGTTTTCAAAATGATTTGAGGAACAATTGGTTTTACAAAATCATTTGACGAAACACCCCAATTTGGTCAGACTCTTGCGTTTTGGCGCGTCACCCAGCGCGTCAGGTTCTGTTCCATTTGGTTTCTCATTTTGACTCTCTTTTACAAACAATATAGTTTTGTTTAGACTCTTGGAAGTTGTTTTCTCATTTTTAGAAAATCCAATACCTTCCTTATCTTGGGACACTTTTTGACGACTTAACATATCGTCTAAAACATTGCTACTTTTCTTAAATTTGGAAAACTTAATGACTTCTTTTGAAGTCTAGATACCTCTTCATTCAAAGAGTCAACCTTAAGTGTGAGATCTTTACAACTTTTACATGGTTCAACCACTTCTTTGCAATGAGTGAGTCTCTTTAATTCACGTTCGAGTTCATAAACTTTTTCATTAAGTTTAGTTTGTTTTTGTTCAAGAGAATGTTTTTATTTTAAAATTTTCTCATCAATTTTCAAAAATTCTTAACTGAATTTTGTTAATTCCTCATTCTATTTTTGCAACTTATTTAAATCTAAGCTATTATTAGAAGTAGAAGGGTTTTGTGATACCTTTTGCATTTCAAACACCATTAAGCAAGTAGCTTCCATATCCGGTTAGTCACCATCTTCACTATCACTCCAAGCTCCATCAACGAAGTGATTCTTGTCACCGTAATTATAGCATCCCCGTTCACGCCTTGAGCTTTCACCAACCTTGCTTTCAAAACCTCTACCTCTTCCAACCTTATTTCTACCATCACCATTACCACGGTTACCAAACCGATTATCACGTCTAAAATTGCCACCTCGTCAAAAGAACTTCCTAAAGTTCATTGCCATAAGTTTGAACTCTCCATCGTCCACTTCATCTCTTCATCACTTCCTCCTTAACTATCGCTATCATCACTAGTTTGTTCCCTAGTAACTTTACCTATAAGAGCTAGTGACTTAACCTTTTCCTTCTTGTCTTTAGAAACGAACTTGTCGTTCTCTAAAATCAGTTCGTACACTTTAAGGTTATCGATTAGCTCATCAAGAGAAAGCTCCGCCAAATTCTTCGCTTCTTCAATTGCTATCACCTTTGGCCGCCATTTCATCGAAAGAGCTCGAAGAACCTTTTTTACGTGGTTCTTGTTGCTATAACTTAGATATAACGATGTTACGCTTGTGACAATAGCATTGAACCATGTATAAGCAGTATTAATGGTTTCTTCGTCGGAGATAGTAAACTTCTCATATTGTTGAATGAGTAAGTCGATCTTGCAATCATTGACTTGTGAGTTACCTTGATTAGTAACAATAAGTGTATGCCAAACCTCTTTTGCGGTTTTGCACATAAATACTCTCTCGAAGTCTTTTCGAGTCAAGGCATTGTAAGTCATCATCTTGGCTTCATTATTTTTGTCAAGCTTCTTCTTCTCATCCACTTCCAAATCCATGTATGGTTTCTCCACCATCAAATTTGTTTTCCGGTCTTCCACCATAAACATAAAGTCACCATTTTGGATAACTTCCCACAAGTTGATATCTTTTGACTTAACATAAGTCTCAAACTGGGTTTTCCAAAAACAAAAACCCTCGGTTTCTAGAAAAGGTGTCCTTTGCATAGAACACCCGTCTACATAGTTCAAATGGATCTATACTCAACTTTTCCAAGAATTACCGTAGGATTTTGAAATTTTTGAAAAATAAGTTTTTTCTTTAAAACGCCTTCACGGGAAGGTTTTAACGCTTAGAAAATTGAGTATCCCGCTCTGATACCAATTGTAGAACTGTAGAGGGAGGTCAATAGGGTTTGTTAATACAAATAAACCCTAAAAAAGTTTATTTATATCTTACGATCTTCTTATGTTTTATTGATAACAGCAGTAAAATCATTTTAACGAAATAAATAAAATAAGTAAGTTTTCGAGCCAATAGTTTTCTAACTCATTTCACTAAACAAATAAACCATCAAACATGTCTAGTTAAATAGTTTATACAATGCCAAAACCATTTTTATAAAACACTTTGTGAAAACGTAGAGGGGGGGGGGGTGAATATGTTACCGTTTAAAATCGTTAGATCTTTTGTATCAAATCACTTATGAAGGTTGTTATTATATGAAAGTATCAATTATTGTTTATGACTAATATAAAGCATAGTAAACCAAGTTGTCACACAAGTATCAACATCAAACCACATCATAAGCAATTATAAAAGTAAAGAGATAAAGAAATGAAAGTGCAAACCGAACACGAGGATTTATAGTGGTTCGGTCACAAATCTCCTCTCCGCCCTACTCCACTCCCCGAGTACCCAACTCGAGAGTTACTTTACTAAATCAACAAGCTCCCTTCTCGGCGGAGAAAACCCTACAATCATCGCTTACACTTTTTCTGGTACAAAGCTAAATACCGGGTTCTAGTTTGAGGTAGAACCAACCTAACGTCGCCTATACAATATTTCCGACACTAAGCTAGATGTTGAGTTCTTTCCGGGTACAACCACTCCCGTTATGTTTTATGGCCCAACATAACAAACCTTGTGTTTTATGGTAAAAACACATAACCCATCTAATCTAGTTTGGTGAAAGTGTTGTGATGATGCAATAATGTTTACAATGATGATCCATGACATTAAATGTCTAATGGATATGAATGACTAATCTAAATGATCTTCTAAAATAAGAAGTCTTCAATCAATGATGATATCAAGAGATCTTGAATCTTCATATGTTGATATGCTTTAGTGCATGAGGATGGCTAGATCTCCAAGCTTTCCTTGGTTGATCAAAATGTAAAATATGCTTACAACAAAGATGAATGTTAGAAGCATTATGATCATGTGATGGTGAGGGTGATTGGTGTATGTTACTACATGATTATCTATAGATCTAAATGATGCAAGAATGTTAGAGAGAATGTGTGTTGGAAGGGATGAAGATATGAGAAAACCATGGGTTGGTATTTATAACCAAAAGTGGTAATAAAAAATATAATAATTTATTAGATTTGATATCTTAAAATATCTTCCAAAATCTTTTAAAGATTTAGATGACACTATGCATGAGGTAATAAAAGAGTGTTTTCCTTTTTTTGAAAAATACATTTAAACAAATGTATATACTTATTAAAAAGGTAAGTTACTTGTAAATAAAATGTAAGTAACATTTTGCAAAATAAAATATCTAGTTGAGTGCTTGTAAAAATAATATATATTTTGTCAAGTGTAAGCAAACTTTAGTACTTGTATGAATATTATAGTTAGTTTACTTGTACAAATAAAAGTATATATTTGTTAGACATTTTACAAAAGATGTATTTGTATAAAATACTTGTGAATGCAGAATGTAAAATGAGGTTCGAAATAGAATGGTTAACCTATTTGTAGGATCCGTACATCTTTGAGATGTTACGATTTTAAAAGATCTTTGCAAAGTAAGCGATCCGGATCCTACATAGGATCTTGTAAAAGCAATCTTATAATCCCGATCTTGATATCTGATCTTACGATCTAATCCAGATCGATCTTACTTTTCTCACGATTACATAACTTAAAAACTACAAATTTATGAGTTGTTTGTTTGTAGAATTCAAAAAACAACATGTTAATATTTTAAAGATTTTATAATCATAATTTAGGAGAACATTTATATGCAACATTCATAGTATTTTATGGTTATAATGTATTAGAATTTGTAGATTTCTATAAAATTACATAAAGTGTTAAAATAACATTAAGTAGGATCAAGATCCGAACGATCTTACGATCCGATTTTGCAAGACGAAAGCGATCTGGGTTGGATGATCTTGACAAGAATGTTAACCTATTAAAATACTTGAGTGACTCTAGCGATTTTAAACATTCTAAATTGTTTGTTAATGGGTTTGATCATAATGCCACATAACAAACATGTACGAACATGTGTTGTAACATATGAGGACTTGAGACATCGAGAGGTGTTGAATGTATGTTGAGACAATGTGTGATTACAAGTAACTTGTACATTTTACGTTATGTATTACAAGTTACATGTTTGTCATCAATCAAAACAAACGAGACTGTATAGATTAAATATCGTAATATTTGCACTAACAATCTCCCCTTTTTGATGATGACAAAGATATGTAAACGTAATAGAAAGTAAAATGTAAAAGTTTACTTGTATCCTTACTACCTTTACATTACCTTCTCCGTTTACACTCTTCTCCCCTTTTGTCGAAACAAAAAGGGCGTGTCCTTGGAGTTTAACTTTATTTCTCCCCAAAAAGGCGAGCTTGCATCATCCTTAGTGAAGTTAAATCGTCCACTCCAATCCGTCCCTTGTTTGGTAGCGGATCCATGGATCAAATAAAGAGGCTTAACCTACATCAGGGTTAGTTTTATGCAACAAAAATTATGAGAAATATATGAAAAACCTACAAAACAAATATTAGTGCAAAACTATATTCGTCGTTGGACGAGTAAGTGATATACAACAAAGTGTGTATAAGATGCATTCAGTAAATTCTTGACGGAAGCTCCCCTTGCTCTAGGGCGTCAAGATGAACCTTCAAAATAAATATTAGTATAATAGAAGCTTTTTCTTTAGACAAATACGTCATATACAACCAAGTGTATAGACCATGCAATATGAGTGCTTAAAGGATATTTCTCCTTGTTCGAGGGTGTCAAGAAGCACCTAAAATAAGAAAAATATTTGATGCAAACTTCATCCTTAGATGAGTAAGTTATATACAATCGAGTGTATATGATGATGAACCTACAATGAAAAGCATTAGTGCAATATATTTCATCTTTTTGACAAAGAAAAATAAGATGTATATATGTGATATATACATGATATAATCAAAGATCTCATGAAGTGTAGTCTCCTAATTACAATCATAAGAAAAGTGAGAATATAATATGATAAAAGCCTAGAAAATAGTTCCTAGAAAGAAGATATAAAGTGAAGTTGGAATATAAAGAGTTAAAGCTAGTGGTGATGGTAGATGACTCAAGATTTACAAAAGTAAGTTTTCGCTAATCCATGGTGGTGATGATTAGTGAAAGTGGTGATGGAAGGTGGTGGTGATAACGTAGAAAACTATTAAGGAGTTAGAAACTCGTATGGATAGCAAATAATATAAAAATATAGACTCATGCAATCCTTTCGTAATGTCAAGTGACCAAGACAAAGAGGAAAAAAAATATGAATAGACATGAAGATAACTTCGTTCATTGATTGATACGAAAAAATGATCTATTCTATGTGACAATGGGAGAGATAGTATTAACATGGTTTTGACCGACATGGATGATTATGACATTGAAAAGAAGTGAAGACAATATGTAAAACAAATAATAATAATGAGTACCTGTATGAGGATGAGAATGACATCATATGAGTGAGAGTTGGATAGACCAACGTATTGAAAAGGTGTTGGGAATGGCGGTTTTGATTAATATATCATTTGCACTGACAATGACATGCATGACATGTGTCAAGCGAGAAAAGGATAAGACCCTATGATGGTGTTCTAGATAGTGAAGTTGTAAGGTGCTAGTTTAAGGAAATTCCTAGATTTGTTGATTGTGGAGATGAAGAAGTTTGTAAAACACATTATGCGTTTTTCACTTGATGAGGTATTGGTGCAAACTTGTGATATAAGGTTAAAGAGGTTGAACTAGTTGTGGTTTCGTGAACCGGTTTTAGCTAAGTGGTGTTTACCTATGTGTTGGTATTTTAGAGTCTAAGAGACATAAAATTTGACAAAAGACAATTATGTGAATGGATTTCTCTCCTCCTTAATTGGTGGACATCCAACATAATATGTAATGTATCAAATAAGGAATGACAACAAAGTGTTTAGGAGGTTATTCGGGTTAAAAAAGAGATGAGCTTAGTAACGTTTTTCTGGATGATGGTTAGCATACAATGAACTTCATCCTTAAAGTCACGTACCTCTTCTCGATTAATACGAGATGATTGTATGATGAGGCATCTGGTTTCCTAATAGGAAGTGAAGAGGATTAGAGTATTGTTATAACTAAATAGTGATGACGTGATTTTTTGGAAAGCGGAAGAAAAAATGAGATTTGGAAAGAGGTTGGTGGAATGATATGAAGATGTAATCCCAAATCACTAAATGTTATGTGTTCTAAAACTATATGCAAGTTTAAAGGGTCCTATAAAGCATATTACTAATGTAGGATCGATATATTATTGTGTTTGATGATTCGGGTGGTCTTGGATGATCAAAATACATGTTAAACATTTTAGAGAGAGAAAGTAGAGAGATGGTGTTCTTGGTAGAGAGTTGCTTCAATAAAAGTTGTAAGGTTAGATTGCCAAGCCACACCCCTTTCATGGATGGAAGGGGTATTTATACTTACAAACTACACGACCTCCTATCGGCCTGTGGATCAGGCATACAGTGGGTAAAGACCCGTCCTTCCTCCACGGTGTTACACTAAACTAAACTACGCTACAAACTAACTAATAAGCTACTAAATAACGTAACTAACGACAAGTCTACGAGCTAACTTATGCTAGATAATATTTGGGGTGACCGACTCTTCACTATGGAATTTTCTAATTCCTAACAATCTCCCCCTAAGGGAGGTCACCCCATGTTTTACATTTCGAATCCTAGCATTCTATTCTTGACTTTGTTCTTGAGCTCGTAGACTTGAATTCTTCACTTTCTGCAGTCTTTGTGCTTTTGTAGCGATTCTTCAAAGTCCGCACTGATTTGTACTTTTAAGTGGAGGCCTTTAACTGATCCACATCTTTGATGATCTTTGAGCTTTCATTGAGATTATGAGCCACATTAAATCTCTGGATCACCCTTTATTGTGTTGCCATCATGTGAAGTTGTGACTTTTGGACCGACATGCTCACACTTTTGAATCATGACATCTTTCCATCAGAGTAGCGGAAGCCTAACTGGTTCATGATATTTGCAGCGATGCGAGAAGCATAGTATGAAATATCAGAGCCAGGTTATGTAGATATGCACCAGTCATGATTTCTTCAAATTAAGTGTGGATGCTGTGAGCATGCGGCTTTGGATTGACTCCTCAATTCTGATCAGCAACCATCCAGAGTACTGCAAAACAACAGTTAGCAATAAAACACACAAAGTGTCTTTGATCACTTTCGTTGAATTGAGGTACACGGCCCACGGTTCCGTGTTGATTAGTACAAGTACACTTTTGTGATCAGGTAGGATTCTGAGGAATCTCCTTGACAGGGTTTCGCAGTTGCTCTAGCTGTTCTCAAACCGGAACGTCTCAAAGAAGACAACACGGAGTGAGTGAACCAGCGAATTGAGATTCATTGATTGATGAAAAATTGATTTGAAAACAATCGCGTATTGCTTAGAAGAAAGAGTTTTGCAATACGACGAAGGTTTTATGAGAAAGATCAATTTTCAATCAAAATACTTTTTGTATATAAGAGAGTACACATTCGACGTGCTAGAGAAAAGAAGGTTTGCACATCAAACGGTTTTCCAAAGTATTTTCAATCGAGATACTTTTGTGTTTGAAAATGAATACACATTCAGCGTGCTAGAAAAAGAAGGTTTGCACATCGAATGGTTTTTCCAAAAGTATTCATAAATTCTAATCCTGGACCAAGGTTGATTCAAGAGTGAATCGCCCCATCGTTTCTGTCCAGTTGTCACAAGCTTGATCTTTAGAAAAGATCTCACATGTCACCCACCGAGAGCTTGTTTGATGTTGGCTCCAGAAGGCTTTCCATCTTCACTGTGAATATGTATGCATATCACTCAGATGTTCTGGCAATACCACAAGGATAATGTGTAGGACTCTAAATATATACTTACTTTCCACATTGTGTGAAACAGCAAGTCTTCATTAATTTTGTGTCCTAATGAGATATTGTGGATGATCTCTTGGCTCTAGACTCAATCGTGCACATTTGGTTCCTATGCCGAAGACTAGGGATAGGGTCTCCTTCTTCAATATCAACAATCTCTAAGAGAGAGTCGATAGATAATGTTGGTTCCCTGTGAGAATGAAACAAGCCCTTTTAAGAGGAACTTGAGTAGCTTGGGAAGTTTAGTGCAGTGCGTCACTGGGTCCATGACGTCTTGTCTTCAATACGGTGTTACCTTGGTAACAACCAGTAGCATATGTATTGAACCGGTTTACCCTAAGGTTGAATTATTAGAGGGCTATTTCTTTTCACCCTTTTCATATTCATTTCTTTTTCATTCTTCAACCCCCGATTGCTTACGAGACTTCATAACTAGAACCTTGTTGGGTTTATTCGATTACTAGCTCCAGTCTGGGCACTCTTCCCATTTTCTCATTTTTCTCCTTTTTTCATCATACCTAAGGACTCTACACTATCTAGTGGATTGTCCCTGGGTAGATCCCTCCGGCTCTGGCGGGATCATGGGAACGAATACCTAACCTAACCATCCTTATAACTACATGCATAAAGTAAATTGGTCGGTCTTTTGGTATTGTTCTTTCCTTCATGAAACCAATCGAAAAATCATTTGGAAAAACAATCAAGGTACTTGTGATACGAGATCAAAGCATGTTGGAATCACTCCTAAACCTTATTCAAGTGTTAGTTACTCATATGTAATAGTTAGCTTATTATGGCCTTTATGTTTGTTATTAGCCTTAAGCTTATGTAGAAGGCCCAGGAGCTTAGGCCCAAGCCCATAGGAGAAAGGAAGGGACTAGGAGTGTTGCCCTAGCTTCCCTCCTATAAATACTATGTAATAACCCTCACTTGAGGGTTGGTTGTTCAAGTTTTTCTTTCACTCATGCCCTCGCATACCGGTCATAAGCATATCATGTGTGTGTGTTTGGATACTTGGTCAATCGCCTCTCTATCTTTCTTGTAAGCTTGTGTTGTAAAACTAGTGACCTAACAGTGGTATCAATCGCCAAATAGTTGGGTTAACACTTTCGTTTTTGAAGTATTTGTTTTAGGTCTTACGCGTAAAAGTAGTTACCACTTTGGATCGCTTAAAAACTTGTTTTTTACACTTTTTAATTCAAGATTCTTGTACTTTCAACGTTTAAGGTGTTAAAATACTTGTTTTTGGCAAAAAGTTTCAATCTTTAAGCGTGGATCTAAGTTTTTAAGCTTGTTTTTGTTCGGTAGGTGAAGTTTTCTACGCGTAACCCGTTTAGCTATTTTGGTTCATCAAGGTTCACACTTTTGTGTTATTTTGGTACTATTAAAGCTATTCCATAACAAAAATCTGGTTTAGAAACACATTTGGGCAAAATCTTCATTTTTACGAGTAAGTCTAGCGTAAAACCCTAATCTTACACGTAACTTTTCCTTGGTTTGATCTTCAGTTTTCGTGGTTTACTCCGTGTTTTCTTGCTTGGATAAGCATGAAAACACGTCGACTTTGGATATCTTTTGCCTTTGTGAAGTGTAAAAGATCACTTGAGATAAAACCCTAAAATTACGCATAAGCATAAAGCTTACGCGTAGAAATCCTACGCATAAGATTCATCTTACGCCTAAGCCTAGTCTTACGCCTAAGATAATCCTACGCCTAACTTTCTACGCTTAACTTTGTGTCTACGCATAACTTTAGCGTCTTTTCCCTACTTACGCGTAAGCTAAATCTACAGTAACTCTTCATTTATTCGCGTAACTTTGGTGTTTTTACGCATAAGTGCTACTTAACTATTGTGATTTCTACGCCTAAGGATACTTCATCAACAAAGGTTCATTCGACTACAAAGATCCATTTTACCAACACAAGTTTATCAACATGTCACAACCACCATACTCTAACTATTTCCCTTACACTTATTCTCAGCGTCAACAACAACTAACTCCACAACATCAACAATGGAATCAACAACAAGCAATTTATCAACAACAATTTAATCAACAACATACTCCACAACTTCCGCAATTCCACAACCTCAAATGGTTCAACCACCACCAAGTCTTCAAGTTCAACCCTACACAAATGAATTCAATCAACATCCATCAAGGAACACTATGAAGGAACCCACTTGGTTTGCAAAGATGTGTGAAGCTTTAAGCGGCCAACAATCAATTCATGAGGCTGGATCACTTGATAGACCTCCAATGCTCACTCCAGGAAACTACGATCAATGGGTGATAAGGTTCTTTAGGTTTTGTGATCTAAGAAGCCACATGGAAAGTTCTTAAAGAAGGTTATCTTGGAAGGTCCATTTGAGATGCCTCTTGTATTGTACCCGAGATCCAAATGCTATTCCACCAAGAGATGAACAAACGAACATTGCCTACTCGTTTGCGACTTGAATCCTCAAGAACTTCTACACTATGAAGCGATGAACTTGCAATGCAATACATCCTCTTAGGATTACCTAACCCAATTCTTCGAAGTGTTGATGCTCAAAAGGCTGCAAAGGAAATGTGGGATCATATTCATCTTCTTATGGAAGGATCTGTACTCAATCGGGAGGATTTGGAATCCAAAATTTACTTGGCTTATGAACACTTCATGATTGAACACGGAGAGACACTAGAGTCTTATCATCATCGTTTTCAGACATCATCAATGATTTGGATAAACACAACATCATCATGCCAAAATTGCGGTGAATACTAAGTTCTGAGTAGTCTTGGTCTGAATGGGAGAAGTATGTCATTTTTCCTCCGTCAAGCGAACATTTGCATCAGTCTACATACGAATTGTTGTACGATTACTTGAAGCCTCATGAAAAGGAAGTTGATAGGGAAAGGATTCTCCGTGCTCAAATTGCTCCACCACCCGGACACACCGAAAATCAACAACTTGCCTTATATGCTCAAAATAGTTATTCTCCTCAACCAACAACTCAACCAATTGCTACAATCACACCATATGATCCTTCATAGCCTCAATCTCAACAAACTCAATTGGTTCCATACAACAACAACAATGCTCAAGCACTTGTCGATGAAGCTAATGAGGAATCTGATCCGTTCGAAGAACTGCAACAAGGATTTTCTATGATTGCTAATGCTTTTAGCCGTTATACCAACAAATCCAACAACCGTATTCGTTCCTCATCTAATACAAGGAATCAAGCTGTTGTGAACAATGGACGAGTTGAAGTTCAGAATCGTGGTTATGGTTGTCAGATGGGCGGTGGTCAAGGGTTTAATGCTGGGGGTAGGAATAACAATCGAGCTCCAGTGGTGGAACAGTGCTCGAATGGGTTGAATGGTCTTCGATGCTACAACTGCAATGAGAAGGGACACTTGGCTAATTCATGCCCAAAGCTAAGGACTAGGGGCAGTGCTTATTTCAAAGAGGCTCTTCTTTTGGCTCTTAAGGATGAAGGTGGTGGAACTCTCACAGACAAAGAACAGAGCTTTATGGCAAATGCTGACTCAGATGATGATATGGAGGACTTGCAGGCCAATGCAATTGTTATGTTGATGGCTAATATGCATGAATTACACATGAGTGACACAGGGCCCAGTGTATGACACGATGGCTTGTCTCGGTACCGAACAAACCATATTTATCTCGATCTCATATCTCCGCCAACATCCGAATCAGGCAAGGCTCAGAATGTTCAAAATGAGTCGTCCACATCTCATTCCGACGATTTTCAACTAGACCCCGAAGTTATATTTGACGATCAAGATGACCAAATGGTTTCCCTTGATAATCAAATTGACTCCGTGGTTATACTTGAGGATCTCAGTAATGATCATGTTGAGACTCACGTTGAACACGCCGAAGTTTTCCTCATCCATATTTTGCTCGATTAATACAAGACCAACAGACCATAGTGGAAAAATGTCATGCCATTAATCAGGACTTGAAAAGCAAAAATGCACTGCTAACCAAGGATTTTGAATGTTTACAAAAGCAACTCAATTTTTCAAAACTCAAGAAAAACGTGAAAACGGTTTTGAAGCAGCCTTTGCCAAATCTCATCAAAACGAAAAATATTTAGAGAGACAGATGCGTGATCTAGCCGCTTCGAAGAATGCTTTGTTGTCTGAAATAGAACAACTGAAACATGAACATAAAAAGCAAATTAAAGCTCTCACCTTGGAAAATCAAAAAGCTAAGGCTGAGTTGTTAACTTGTCAAAAACAGTTCTCTGCATACAAAAAGCATTCAACGAAACGAATAGATGATCATCTTGAAGAAATCATCGGCTTGCAAAACAAACTTAAAGAGTTTAAAACTGTTGTTTACAAACATGGCGAGTCGGTCACAACCATTGAAAAGTTTACTTTAAAACCCAATCCAAATGGATATGGACCGAATCTTGCTGATTACAAACCTAAGCTTTCAACCAAAGCATTCAAACCAAATCCACGAAGTTTCCATGCGAGAATATAAAATTGATAATTACATTTATGAGTGTTGTTGAATATCATCGTCAAGAGGAATTAGATCACGAGGCGGAGTCGATCAAAATTAAATAATGTTGTTTACAACAAACCTTTTAACTATTCAAAAGCGGTCACTTTTGTCACACCAGGATTCTTCTAACACACCAAGGATTATCATAAAACACACGAGTCTTCTAATGATAATATCAAACCAGATTATGCACAAACTTATGGTCCTTTACCTTCCATCAGTGAAGTAAACTCAAAACATGAAAATCGCAAAATTCTTAGATATTTTGACATTTTCATGGCTGACCTCAAAACTTTACAACATGAGATAGAATATCATTCGAAAATCAAAGTTCAACATTTTCAATCGCCTCTGGCGCGAGAACAAAGAGACATTTTTCAGAAAAATCTTTTACCAAATGTTAAAATTTGAAAAGTTGTGCATTGTCTTGGGAAAGGGACTTTCATAAGGAACTTGGATTGATGAAGGTCGTTTTAGAAAAAGAAACATCTATTTCTAATACTAAGCGTAAAAAGAAACTGTTGAGAAAAGATGTTGATCGACTCTTGGAAGATGTCATCTGTGCCGATGTCCATAATGTTGTGTTATTGAATTCTTTGTCATATGCATTTGATTATATCTCTGCCGATCTTTGTTGTTTTACGTGGTAAATGTTGAGAACGATAATGTGCTTGGTCGAGTCCTTAAAAGATGAAAACAAACGATTGTCAAACGAACTTTCAAATGCAATACGTCGTCTTAATTGGTGTCAAAAAGATATTCACGATCAACAACTTGCTTTTCAACACAAAATCGCCAGATTGCGTGCAAAATCTTACGATCCTAAAATTGAGCAAGCCGGATGATCAAAACGTGTATTTTAAGTGTCAAATCTCAAAATATGAACAAGAACTTGTAAAAGTTAAAAGGAATATGGTGTCATATTTGATTTACTCAAAAAGACTCGTGATGAAGCATCAAATGAACTTGATCATTATCTTGCACACACTAAAGAAGTTATGCATTTTCTTTGGAAATGTTCGGTCACGAAAATCAAGATCGATTCACACTATCCTCAAGTTAAGAGAAATGTTAGGAAAGTATGAACAACTTCCGCCTACCATCATTAAGAGAATAGCACCAGTAACACTTAGTAATCATGAACCTAGAATCCCTACTGCCAAATCACAAGTTGCTAGCGTGCCTCCTTCTACTGAAACAGGAATAGTTGCATCTTTTCCAAACGTCCGCACTTCACGGCCTAGGAGCACTACATCGAAGAATAGGAAGTTGCGACCTAAGAAAAGATCAATAAGGAATGCTAAAGTAGAAGAACACCCTAGGACTATGAATAAGACCCACGTTGCTTCCACTATAGATATTGCGTCTAGCAAATGTAATAGAAATAGTGATGTAACGAATGCTAAACCATTAAGTACTTTTGATATTGATCGATGCACCTTGTGTTATTTGTAGTAAAAGTATGAATTCTGATTGTCATGATAAATGTGTTGCTAAAGCTATCATCTCGTTTAAGGAATCCTAAGAACCGGAATACCTCTAGGCCCACTAATCTTTCTAATTATGTGCTTGGTAGACCGCCCTCTTTAGATTCTAAGAAACGCTTTGTTGTCCCTGTAGCTCTAGTTTCACCTCCTAGGAATGTAGTACCACCTAGTGCATTCACTAAGACTAAAGCAAATACTAGTTGGAGATGGCAAAAATGGATATATATCACACTAGGATTTAAGTGGATACCTAAAGCTATTGATTTGTGTATATCTACTATAACTGGTATGGAACCCTCTAATATTTCGGGTTCCACATCTACTTCTATTCCATCCGTGTCGTCTGTGTGTAATGCAGGTGATACAGATCATCCTCTGGATTGTTGATAGCGGATGTTCCCGACACATGACGGGCAACCTTAAACTGTTATCAAACTTTATTGCAAAGTTCATTGGCACTGTCAGATTCGGGAATGATCCTTAGCGGCTATCATGGGCTACGGAGACTACATCAATGGGAACATCGAAATTAGCAGGGGTTTATTATGTGGAAGGCCTCGGTCACAATTGTCTGTTTTCAGTAGGCCCGATTCTGTGATGGAGACTTGGAAGTAGCTTTCAGGGAGAAAACTTGTTTCATTCGTGATCTACAAAGGAAATGACCTTATTTCTTGCTCGCGCAATTCCAGTCTTTACACTATCTCTATGCAAGACATGGTTGCTTCTTCTCCCATTTTCTTACTTTCAAAGGCAACATCAACAAAATCTGGCTATGGCACCGTCGTCTCTCACATCTAAACTTTCAAACCATCACCAACCTTGCTCGACACAAACTAGTTGAAGGACTCCCACGGTTTCGGTATTCTAAAGATCACCTTTGCTCAGCTTGTGAACAAGGCAAAAGCACTCGTGCTCATTTTCCTTCAAAGGTGGAACACAGCTCTCAGCATGTGCTTCATCTTCTTCACATGGATTTGTGTGGCCCGATCGTGCAAGCGATCAATGGCAAACGCTACATCTTAGTAATTGTTGATGACTATTCACGATGGACTTGGGTCTACTTTCTTGAAGCAAATATCAAGCTCCACAGATGATCATCACCTTTCTCACGAAAATACAAGTTCAACTACGAAACACCGTTCGACTAATCGAGATGATAGAGGCAATCGAATTTGTTAATCAAACTCTTCGTGAATTTTATGAGAAAGTGGGAATTGACATCAGATCGGACATCTATTGCACGTACACGAACAAAGCGAGTTGTTGAAAGACGAAATCGTAAGTTAGTGGAAGCTGCAAGAACAATGTTAATCAATGCTAAACTTCCAGATTACTTATGGGCAGAAGGCTGTATCTATGCATATACTCAAAACCGTACTATGATTACAAAACGCCACAACAAAACACCTTTTGAGCTTGTCCACAATAGAAAACCGAATCTCAAACACTTTCATATCTTTGGATCTCTTTGCTATCCGAATAATGATCGTGATGACTTTGGAAAGCTCAAAGCAAAAGCTGACATTGGAGTCTTTATTGGATATTGTGATAATTCTAAAGGTTTCGAATCTGGAACCATCGAACAAAGGAGGTTATGGAAACGATTCATGCTCATTTTGATGAACTTACGGAAATGGCTTACGAGTATAACAGACTTGGAACCGGACACAACCGCTTAAACTTCCCCAAACCCCATCATCAGTGAACAAAGCCCCATTACTCGTCAACAAATGGAAGGTTATTTGCTCCGTTCGGTGACGATATTGATGAGCGTGCTCGGTGTATCCGCTTTTCCGTGCTCAACCTGATAATACTCTTATACGATACACACTGCTACAACAACTACGGTTGAAGAAGCACCACTAGTTGACTCCAACACAGCGGTTGAACAAACCGCTTCCAACAATGATGAACCGGCGGTGATGATGTTGAATGAAGTACCCCCACTGCAGATTTTGATCCAAATCGTTCTTTAACCCGTTTTCTAATGAGAACTGTTGCACGGATGTCGCAGAATCTTCAACAAACCATTTGAATCCTCGAAATCTGCACAATGTATACCAACATCAACCCTCCACACATAGATGGACGAAAGACCATCCTCTGGAAAACATTATTGGCAACCGAATCAACCCGAGTCGTTACGAGACAGCGTCTTCACACAGGCGGTGAACATTGCATTTATGCACTCACGTCGCCAATCTGAACCTAAAAATATCAAAGACGCAATGACAAAAGACAGCTGGATTGAATCCATGCAAGAAGAACTCAACCAATTCAAACGTCTTGAAGTATGGGAAGTGGTTGAAAGACCAACAGGGGTCTACGTCATTGGTCTCAAATGGATTTGGAAAAACAAATTGGATCTTTGAAGGAAACGTTATCGAAATAAGTCACGTCACGGTGGCTAAGGGTTATCGTCAGGAAGAGGGAATAGACTTTGAAGAATCTTTTGCTCCGGTTGCTCGTCTTGAGGCTACGTGCGGATATTTCTCGCGTTCGTGGCTCATATGAATATGACGGTCTATCGGATGGATGTCAAAACTGCGTTTCTCAATGGACAACTTAAAGAAACGGTTTATGTGAGCCAACCAGATGGATTCGTTGATCGTGAGTTTCCGAATCACGTCTACAAACTGAACAAAGCTCTGTATGGTCTCAAACAAGCTCCTCGGGCATGGTACGATAAGCTATCATCCTTCCTCATTGCTAATAATTTCACCAAAGGTTCGGTTGACCCAACTCTTTTTATACAATATCACGGGGCACATATCTTAATTGTTCAAATTCACGTGGATGACATCATTTTTGGGTCTACACATAAAAAGTTTTCAATAACTTTTGCAAAACTAATGAAGAAAAATTTTGAAATGTCCATGATGGGTGAACTCACGTTCTTTCTCGGACTGCAAGTTCATCAATCACCCGTGGTATTTTCTTGAGTCAGTCCAAATATGCCCTTGAATTGTTAAACAAATTTGGAATGAAAACATGTGACACCTATGCCACACCAATGGCTCATACCAAGAAGCTAGACGCTGATTTACATGGGAAATTGGTGGACCCTAAAAATACCGTAGTATTATTGGGTCTCTCATGTATCTAACAGCTAGCAGACCTGATATTGTCTTTGCGTATATCTTTGCTCTCGTTATCGGTCGCGACCAACTGAAACCCACCTCTCTGAGGCTAAAAGAATCCTCCGATACATAAAGGGAACCATTAACTTGGGGATCCGGTATCCGAAGGATTCTGGTTTTGAACTAATCGCTTTTTTCACGACCGACCACGCGGGATGCTTAGACTCACGGAAAAGTACTTCAGGATCTTTACAATTTCTTGGTGATAAACTGGTGTCATGGCAATCGAAGAAGCAGGATTGTACATCGCTGTCCTCAACCGGAGCAGAATATGTAGCCATGTCGGCGTGTTGTGCTCAAGTCATTTGGATGAGAACACAACTCAAAGACTATGGTTACGTTATTTGACAAATCGATGTATCGATGCGACAATCGGAGTACCATAGCGATCTCGTGCAACTCAGTTCAGCACTCGAAATCAAAGCACATCGATCTTCGATATCATTTCATCAAGGATCACGTGGAGCAGAGTAATCTGTTGAATTATATTTTGTGGGTACAGAATACCAATTGGCGGATCTTCTCACCAAAGCCTTGCCTCCCGCTAGGTTTAATGAGTTGGTCCACCGGATTGGTATGAGGTGTTTGACTCAAGAGGAATTGGATGACCTCCTAAACAGTCTTAAAAACCTGTCAAACACCAAAATCTCTTTTGTAAATATTTTCAAAAACAAAATACAAAAATATAAAATCAAAAAATCTCAAAAACATTCTTCTATCTAAATTCTTTCAAACATCGCAAGTACAAATCTTCAGTCAACACTTTGTTCTATCAAATCTTTCACTATTTTTCCCGAACTAGTGTTGAGGGGGAGAAAGTAAATATTTTTCGGTTTCATAAAACCTTGTACTTCCATGTTTTCAAAATTATGTTGTTTCTTCTAAAATGGTGGATACGTTTCTTGTCATATACTCTCCTCGGACTCAAATGTTTTAACCATTTCATTATTTCAAAATTTGAGGGGGAGTATCGTGAAGTTTCTTGGTTGGAACCTCTTTAAGGTTGAGGGACTGAATGTGTCAACTTGGCAAATTAATTCATTTACTCCTAAACCACCAAGATCAAACGGCCCAAATCAAATCTTCTAAATCCGTTCTAGTTTTTCATAATCTATAAGTTCTAAGCTGTTTTTAATCAAGATGATAAACAAGGATTTCTAAAATTCTTTCAAATCCAACGGTTAAAACTCTTTAAACTGATTTTGGGAAATTGTTCACTCGAACGAATTGGGTGTTTATGCATAAAAGTGTTGGGATTGAAATGAGTTGTGTTAAAACCTTTCTTAGTGTCTATTAAACTTGTTTCAATCGTCCAAAACCATTCTGAATCTTAAATTTCATTAATTTGAATTCTAGGGTTCTTGCGCTCATCTAGGGTTTTTCTTTTCTGTGATATGTTATTAGGTAGTCAAGAAAGTGTTAGAATAAGTTTATATGCATGTTGTTGAACCTTTAAATTAGCCCAGAAACATCTAAACTGTATGAACTTAAGTTTTAGGTTTTTTAGGGTTCATCTCCCATAAATCTTTTGATTCTGTGGTGGAAATGTGTTAAATATTGTTCCATTGCACTCATATGACATCTAGGACACTCCAGAAACATTCTTGTTTGATTTGTGTAGCTATATCCCTTACACGTAGATTAAGGGTTTAGGGTTTAAGTAATTTTACTCCTAAGTCTTTCTGTGTATCTGATATGTTCTTATGCTTGTTTTGTGATCTAAAAGATGTTTGGAGTTAACTGCAATCAAGTTTTCATGTTTATATTTAACAGGTTAATTATTCGTAATGTCAGAATCTTTAGGTGTTCAAACCGTTACACTTAAGGAATACTTTATGCGTAAAGGTCACGCCTAAGAGTAATCTCACGCGTAGCTCTTACGCATAAGGGGTCTACAGTGGATTACGTGTATCTTGGAAAGATATTCGTAAGCAAGGCTTGTTACGCATAAGCTTTGCTCTTACGAGTAAACTGTACGCGTAACATCTAGCTTTTCCTTACGCGTAAGCTTAAAGCCTTTGAACTTGTCTTACGCGTAAGAAACTCTTACGCCTAAGCTTGATCTTACGCTTTAGCTTACTCCTACGCATAAGCTCCTTTCTTACGCATAAGGATCCTTGTTACTCATAACCCATTGTTCACTACTTTTTGGCCCGTTACGCATATGTTACTTGTTAAATGTTACGCATAGATCACAAATATCTGATGTTTCATATAAGCTTACAAAAGTTAATATGTTGTGTGTTAAGTGAATTATTGCTCTTTGAAATTTCAAAATTAACATGTTCACGTAACTTATCACATCAACTTCATACATTTCGACTAATGTGACTTAGGACTTGTAACTAACATAAACATGTTACCATCATACAAGTAATTTGATAATAAATCAGACTAATACAAACACATTGTGTTTCCATATGTCTGTCTCTTTGTCTAATGACTTTCAGATCATGAAATGGTTGCAAATCAAGAAAACATCAATGCCCCAGCTGAGCTCTCGATGGCAAACACATTCCAAGCTGGATACGACAAAACAATTGGCAAGAACTATCTCCGTGTCATCTTCAACTACTTCATATGCTCATAATCATCTTGCAGATTTGTTGTGGACATCCTTCTGCTACATCCATTCAAATTCATGTTCACAAAGTCATCATGATGATGAGTATGATTCAATAGATGAGGTAATACAATTTCGTAAGACATTAAGCAGAAATGGATGGAATTCCATGCTTCAACCTTTCCGGTTAATCAACCCTAAAGGTGGGGCAGGGGAGGGTCAAGCAGTAGTCCTCCACTTATGGAAGATCCTTTGTAAACATTTCTTACCCCATCCGATCCGGTTAATCAACCCGGTAAGGATCAGGGTGTCACTGTCTCTACAACTGTTGAAATGAAGCAACCACAACAACAACTTATACAACCGCAAGAAGAAAAGCATGGTGAAGATGTGGAAATATATGACGAAGGAGATTACGATCATGATAAGGATGAAAGATTCACCGATGATAATTTGGTGGCTGAAGAGGAAATGATTCGAAAAGAGGCAAAAGAAGCTGCTAGAGCTGAAGAGGAAAAGTTAAAGAAGGAATCAGACAACTACATAGTTGACAATCCAATACACAAACCTCAACAGTCTTTTGTAACACCTCTTGACACTTCCAACCAACCCAAATCATCATCTCAATCATCACCTCCATCAACAAAAGAAACAACTATGTCAACAACAAAATCTGTTAAGAAGGCAACTCCATCCAATGATTCGATAAATGGTTAAGCAGGTTATCACCACTACACAACAAGCTACACGGCCACCACCATCTGATCAACCAAGGGATTCAGAAACCACACCACCATGGAAAAACCGTTGATCACTTTACATACACTGGTGGTAAGGATCACGACATACCTGAGCCCTAACCAGAACCTCAACCGAAATTTAAATCAAGTACATTACTGCCCTCCTTGTTTTCATACGCTTCAAATCAAAGAGCGTATTGAAGTTCTTTACCTCGGGGTCTTACCTAAATTCTATACTTCATCGGAATCAATCAAGAACCTCAGTACAAAATCGTTCATAAACACAAGTTTGGGTTTGTCTACCAAAATGAAAATCATCATACTTGCTTCATGGCTTTCGATGAAATTCACTAAGTTCTAAGACGCCACCATGGAGATGGTTCGATATGGATTGTCATATCGATTGAAGGACATTGAGTTGGGTACAATTCAGACGAAGAGATGGAATTCAAAGGATCGCAAGGATGTTCGTTGATTAATCACTAGGATTGATGAATGTTTGATTCATCGGGATCAGATGCAACGGTTGGAGAGCTATGTGGGAGGATGACCAAACTTTTCGATTCTGACTTTCCAACGTCCTCAGAAAGTAGCTGATCGTCTGTAATCATTGGGTATTCTCTTGATTGTGATTTTGCTTGTTTGATTATCTGTCAATGGCTTGTGCACACATTACAGTGTACAACCCGTACTTGTAAATAAAGGACCCTATGGTACGCTTCAGTGCCACAATCCTTATAAAAGGAGCGAAAGCTTCTTACTTTTGAGTAAAACCTATCAAACCTTTCATTTTTCAAGGTTTTACTCAAAAGAACAAGTACTTTCCCTTTTTTTTTTCAAAAACCTCAACCGTTTTAATCACTTATTGAGGGGGAGTACTTGAATTAAAACTTTGTTCAAAAATTGTTCACAGTGGTCATTCTTCCCGCAACACTCGAAATGGTCATATTTATTCTCAACTTTTCAAAAATAACATCATATATGCCATTTTTGAGGGGGAGAAAATAAATGATAAGAAATATGTTGCGTCAATGCAAATGAATCATTGTGCTATAGACTTAACCCATGAATTGACAAGATCTTAACTGTTAGTAACTCGAAAAGACTTGTCCGGGACGGGTAATAATTTCAAGCTAGTTCGCTAGTGATGTAAACGTGTCTCGCAAAGGACTTGTCTGAGTAGAATGTACCATTCAAGAAACTCTTGGTAGACATGAACTCTGACGGGTTTGACAACCTTTCGAGGATTTTCTACACCTTCAAGGTAGTTATTAGAGCTAGTTGTCACCTAAAAGCTGACAATGCAACTCTTTAACTATGCCACGTAACCGTGTCTCGCGGGAGAATGTCTATCTTGAGTTGATCAATTCAAAGTGTGCGCGCTCTTTCCTCACTGTGCATTTTAATCGTTAAAAATCTTAAGCACATGTGGAGGGGGAGTATTTATGCAAAATCTTATCTCAATAGTGGTACTAAAATGTTTTTTCATTCACAAACACTTTGAGAGATTTTTCACAACAATGGTTTTTTATGGCAACGTAGGTTAGTCATGGAGTTATAAGGTGACTAAGGTTAGGAATAACCGTCCTATGATCCGCCAGATCCGGAGGGATCTACCCCAGGACACCACAAATAGTTAGTATTTAGAAGTCCTTAGGTATGATTGTAAAAAGGAGAAAATGAGAATCGGAGAAAGAAGGAGTTGAAGAATTAAAAAGAAATGCAAAGAAAATTGTGAAAAGAAATAGCCCTCCAAATTATTCAACTTAGGGCAGACACCGGGTTCAATTCATATGCTATTGGTTGTCACTAGATGACACCGGTATTGAAGATTAAAAGTCGTCATGGACCCAGTGACGCATGCACTAAACCTTCTTAACCACTCAAGTTTCTCTCAACAGAAGCTTGTTTCATTCTCACAGGGAACCCTACGTAAACTATCGGCTTTCTCTTAGAGATTGCTGGTATTGAAGAAGGAGACCCTCCCCTAGTCTCCGCTCAGGAAAACCAAAATGCACTATTGAGTCTAGAGCCACGAGATTCATCAAAACATCTCTTAGGTACACTTGACATTTCATCACTTGATATTCAACAATAAGAATTTCAGTGGTACATTATCGAGTCCTTCACAGATCTTAGCAATCTGTCTAGAACATTTATGAGAGATTCACATTTGTGATCCTCAGTGATTGAATGGAAACTCCTGCCAGGGTCAACATCAAACAGCCCTGACAGCAGATCGCTTCGGCAACTCCCCGTGGATTGCGCTTAGTGGTCTCAAACGGTCTACAGTCGTGAGTGATACTTCGGTTGTACCACAACGACTCATCATCTGAATCGTAGGTGTACTCGGTACATCGTGTTATCTCACTTGTGGGACTCTGATTTAGGAACGGCCTTTGTGAGGATTAGAGGGCGTTTTCACACTATGTTGTTAACAATATCGAAGTCCAAGCTTGTAAGTGCCGGAATCCGCTTATTATTAACGTTTTAATGTTTACTTCTTATGGAAGCTCTGGAGCGGAATCATCGTGCAGACTCTTCTCATGCTCACGCCAACATCATCACTAATGGAAGTTCTATCCAAAAGCAACACAACAGTCAGAATGATTCTTCGTCAAATCAAAGAATCTACAAAGTTAAAGACTTAAAGAACTTCATCAGTACTAATTCCAACGTCAAAAGCGTGTGAGCATGTTGGAGAAAGACGTGGAGACACGAAGCAACGAAGCAGACCTGAGGCAGAATTGATGCAGATAACAACATACTATCACTTTCATCACAAAGAACAATGATCAAAGAACAAAGTTAAAGATGACGTCAAAGCATAACTGTTCAAAGAAAACTATCTCGCTACACTGGGGAGATGGTTCGAATCAAGGCAATTCTTCTCACAAGAAAGAAGAATGTCAGAAGACGTCAAAGCTACTATTACATCAACGCCTTCACCGTTTTTCATCACCAACGCTTGAGTGTTTGTTACTCATATGTAATAACACTTGAGGGGGAGATTGTTGGAATCACTCCTAAACCTTATTCAAGTGTTAGTTACTCATATGTAATAGTTAGCTTATTATGGCCTTTATGTTTGTTATTAGCCTTAAGCTTATGTAGAAGGCCCATGAGCTTAGGCCCAAGCCCATAGGAGAAAGGAAGGGACTAGGAGTGTTGCCCTAGCTTCCCTCCTATAAATACTATGTAATAACCCTCACTTGAGGGTTGGTTGTTCAAGTTTTTCTTTCACTCATGCCCTACGCATAACCGGTCATAAGCATATCGTGTGTGTGTGTTTGGATACTTGGTCAATCGCCTCTCTATCTTTCTTGTAAGCTTGTGTTGTAAAACTAGTGACCTAACAAAGCATTTTGTACCTTAATAGTTTTGATCATTTTAGAAATGCTCCCCCTCAACATGTGCATATGATTTAAAATTGTTTGGCACATGGAGGCAAGAGTTTTTGAAATAATTTCTTTGAAATAATTTCTTTGAAATAATTTCTTGATCACAATTTCCTTAGAAAAATCCAGTTGAATTTCTTTGGTAAAATTCTCCCCCTCAATATGTGCATAGGATTTTTGAAATCATTTTATCACATAGAGGCAAGAGTTCTTTTGAAGCACATCCACGATCACAAAAGCCATTAAGAAAACCATTTGCTCCCCCTCAATATGTGCTTCGAGATTTGAAAGCGTTTAACACATATGAGAGAGCAGCCTGCACATTTTCATCAAATCGATCATCATTTATCAAATTTCATTATTAAATCACAAATTCTCCCCCGATCAAAAATATCAAACCCTTTGAGATTTTGGATCCCAAGTGATTTAATACGGTTTAGAAAACATGGGAGAATATGTGGCCAGGTTTAAATACTCATCTTGTTTTCGGATAAATCCTCCTCCTCAACATGTGCATTGTGTATTTCAAATCGTGTGGCACATGGAGGCAGGAGTGCCTTCTAAAACCAATTCCATTAAAACAGATTTGAGATTTAAATCACGATCTCTCCCCCGATCAACAATTTCAAACCAATTGAGATTTGTGATCCCAACTGATTTAAATCATTTAGTAAAGTTTGGGGAAAGACGTGGCAAGATTTAATTTTGAAAGATGACAGATAGGAACAGATTAAGACATTAAAGATTGTTAGTGTCAGGTATGATTGTTTTTAAGAGACCTTTAAGTAAAATAAAACAATTTCACAATCAAACAAGAACAGAAAAAATTTCATTTTGTAAGATCTTTGAGTTTTAAAGAAAATCATACCATGGCATAACATTAAATCTTTAGATCACCACTTATTTTGTACAAACGGACTTTTTGATGAAATATCGTTTGAAAATATTTAATTTGAAATCACTTAAGATTTGACAGAATAAAGTCCGGTTGATTTCAAAACTTTGAATCAGATTTATTTTCAAAACAATATTATTCCATTTTCAAAACAATATTTATCAAAGTTTTAGAAAAAATGGTATCATCACTACTTATCCTGCACAGAGATACGTTATGTGGTTAAGCTGCTGTTGTTGCTGTAGGGCATGGAAGAAAAACCGTCTGCAAAAGCAGTGAGACTTCTTCTTACGTTGCATTTGGAATGCCAACTGAGGTCAAATTAAGCTCCGTTTCTTCAATCATTTAGAAGAAAAACCATCTGCTGATGCAGTGAAACCTCTTACGTTGCATTTATGCCAACTCTCCATGGAAGTCCAATTAAGCTCCGTTTCTTCATTTATCAACCAAAGATATAGTTACCCTTTCCTTTCGGCATCCAATCATCTTCAATTGTGGGATCCGGATCGGGAACATTCTTTTAAACCAATATACTTGCATACGTTAGTGAACACACATACAGATATATGGTGGTCGACAACACCCAAACAGCAATCGACTAATGAAAGTCAATACAACATATCAATCAGATCATAAAAGGCATGGGAATAATGTGTTTCTCAAACTCTAATAATCTAATCCTAGCAATCATATCCTAAATTCCTAGTCCTTCGACATAGGCAAATATCAATTTTAATTAAGCGCGTAGGATAATTAAGAAAGTCCGTTTAGATGATATAAATTTGAAAACATTCTCCCCCTCAATCAATGACTCATTTTCTGAAGAGTTTAAAAGCGCTGAAGTCATTGATTGAGTTTGCAAATTTTATAACAACTCTGATTATGATAGATTTTTTCAAGCAACTCATATACTACCACTTTTTGAATACACCAAATATTTTTCTAAAGAATTTTAGACGGAAAAACATTTGTGTAGGAACAGCAGTCCTTCGACATACTTTACTCATTTTGATTTTAGGATAAGTGCACGAAGTTTGTGAAAAAAATTTAAGCGTAGCACTTTCCTTTCTTGAAGAACGGTTTGCTCTCGGAAATAATAGCAAGCCATAGTTTTAAGCACGGGTTACAGTCTGAAGTAACTGCAAGCCATAGTTTTTTTTTACATGTTTTGAAAAAGAATATTCACTCCTACTGCTCGAACTTCATCTATGGTCCCGTGCCATTATTGAATGACATTTCTAAGACCGTAGATTTTATCGATACCAGAAGACATGTCTTGAGAAAACATATTTTTGGTCTTTTTCAAATTTTCTGATTTTTATGGATTTTTGAAGGTTTTATATTTTTGTATTTGGTTTTTAATAAATATATACAAGGATAGAGAAGATGATATAGTTAAAGAAGATGATGATACGAGTACCGAGATAAGGATATCGAGCAGCACGTCGTAAAAGATAGAATTCGTCATCTCTTAAACTTCCACCACCAAAGCTTCCGAGGCTCCAGAAAAGAAGATAGAACATGAGCCTTTGAGAAAGAGAGACTTTGGCAGCTTCCCCCCAAACCGAAAATCCTTATGTTGAGCAGATTCGAAGGTCTATTTCAAGCTTGCTTTAGCCAGGTGCACAAAGAAGAACACCATTATCATTGATCCAGCTGCCCCATTTAAGAATAATCACCGTGATTCTTCGTTCGAGGCTATATCATCCAATAGAACAACAGCAACGTATCATCCCACATTTAAATAATCTTCTCAATTTTCCATTCCACTGAAGTCAGAAGCAATCCATTCCAAAAGGTGTCAAGAGACCACTTCCCCCACGTAGTTGAATTGATGCAGTCAGTCTCTTAGACTAGAGCTCACGAACCCGAATACACATATACCCGAAGACAGAGAAACTTATACCATCGAAGTACCAGATTAAGTCCAATAGCCAAAGAATAACCCCGATGTATAATTTTCTCTCCCTCTGAAGAAAGTGTATGAAGCTCAAGAACCCGAAGTACCCGAATGCCCAAAGAGAGAATAACCGATAACATTGAAGAAGCAGGCCGAATCACATATTATCTCTGCGGAGGACTATCTTTGAGGATTTCAACTCCGGAATAAGTGATTATATCTCTGAATCACTGATTAAGCACTCAAGTGAAACAGCTGAGCGCCCCCAATGTACACAATTCTCTCTCCCCTAATGATTGCGATAACATCGAGATCATCACACACTTGTGTACCTCTTTCATCATCAGAAACTAACTCTAACATCACTTCCCCCACATAGTTGGAATAAGAGCACTAAACGCCTTGATGAGTAAAACCTTGAGTTTCTCTGCGGTCATGACATTTGTTTTCCCGTGATATCTTCAATCACTTAGAAGAGTTAAGTTCATCAAGTTTACTCATACATGAGTCAAACCTTGAGCTTCTCTACGGTAATAACATTTGTCTTCCCGGGATATCTTCAATTACTTAGAAGTATTAAGCTCATCAAGTTTACTCGCGCTTTATGTTTAGATGTGTGTCTCCTTCCCCCTTGCTGGTTTTGACACTTCAGAATCAGCAACTCTTTGTAAGCCCAAATACTATAAATCTGTTGAGAAGAACACTTGAACACTTTGTGGGAATCAACTTGCTGAAGAATATGAGCAAGTCTAATTGGGGATTAAATTCAACATTTCACTCTTCCCCAATTAGTGCTCTCCCCTAAACCGACAATCTGTTTGATAAATGCCCATATTAAGAAGAAGTCTTTAGATCATTAAATGCAACTCGTCTTTAGTCTTCTAGCATGTAGCAGAGAATGTAGAACAGACTGTAGACTCGACCTTCTTCAAGATTGTCCGAATGGAGAATAAAGTGTTAACATCTTTAACTCACACCAAAAAGCCTCTCACCAAAAAGCATCCCAATTAACTTACTTCTTGCAAATCCCCTTAACTAAAATCCCTCCCAATCAAACAAGAACCGAAAGATGTTCATCAAGGAAATCAGCAATCAGGCAGAAACGAACACACAAGATGGTAACACCAAACTACCAATCACATCAAAAAAGAACAGATAGATTGTTCGGAATCATCATGTTGATGTATACGTGAAGCATTAACCGGAAGCACTTTGTCGATAAGCTCATCAATCCGAGTGAAGATGTCAACCAACGGATCTTAAAAGAACAACTCCATGTGAAGATGACCCGATAAGAAGAAGCTCGGTTCTTACATGAGTTTGGAGCCGTTTGACCATTTATTCTCAGAAGTCAATCAACCATGCAGTAAATTCACACTTCATCTCCCCCTCAAGAATTGCATACAGAGTTGCCATTCTTGATTAAACAAGTGAATATCTTCAACAAATGTAGTCTATTCACACTTCTCCCCCGCAAAATTAGCACATGATGTCGCCATCGTCATATTAGTTGAGCAAGTGGAATAAGAAAACAATCAACAGTAGCCCGGTTCACTTGATAACTGAAGCGCATGGAAAAAGTATGAAGCATGTTGATGAGAATGGTCATAATAAGAAGATTTCTCTTCTTCAGAAGATAAAGCGCACTGAAGCGTACACTTTTCTTTTCTTTAGAGTACGAGGAATGAACTGTTGTGTTCATACGTCATAATGATGAAGTACGAGGCCTGAACTGATGTGAACAGACGTCATAATCTCTCTCTTTTCAGCTCTCTTAGCAAAACATGTAATCAACCACCATTATCATTCAGTAGACTCTTTGTAGTGACAGCTGATGGAGAAAACCCAATATGATGAATTTGACCCTGAAGTAAACTAACCCGAACTCGTGACTTAAACTTGCACATATGTAACAAAGAGCGGTGCCGATTTCCATTAGCATCTCTAAGTACTCTCTATGTACTCTATACTCTTCAACCAACCAACCATCAAGTATAAGACGTACATTACCTCTTGAAAATCCACAATTGAATGTGACACTGAGCACTACAACGTAACTCCTTAAAGTGATAGTTATTTTGTAGTGGTATGAGCCCAATTCCCCCAAGTGGTAAAAGGAAAGGTAAAAGACACCCAACAATAACTAGATTTCCAAGTCTTCGTTTTTGATAATAAGCTCGAACAAGGATCTTGAAGAATCTTCATCCAACCATCCCAGATACCTTCAGATACTAAGTACACTCTTTAGTGATAATTCACTTCAACCTCAAATTAATAATACTGAATTAACGCCGTTGTCACATCTTCTGAACTGCTCAAATCTAGCCTTCTTTGACATTTAAGTGAACTATGATAATGATTTTCATCCCGACCATGGTTAAAAGCACAAAACCCCGTAAAACCATGTAGTAACTAAACTGCCATGACGAATATCCAAACATACATCCAATTCATGAAATCACACTATCCGCGAAGCAGAAACCGTAGCACGGTATCAAGTAAGATCCAGAATCACACTTTCCTTCTCCAGATGGTTCCATCATTACGGGATTTTACAACTCTATGGTTTAAGCAGAAATAGATTTTGTCGTTGGATTTTACAAAACCAAGAATCAGAAGTAAGATAGATCGGAAATGCACTTTACTATTACCAGGATGTTTCCATTGTCACGGGATTTTACAAGTCTCATATTTAAACCGAGAAATAGGTTCTTTCGCGGGATTTTACAAAATCAAGACAAAACCTTAAACAATGTCAGCTTGAATGTATTATGACAATTTTGGTTTTGGTGAATATCTGTTTTAGGGGACCATGCAGCGGTTCTTCAACGGTTCATTATCCAACATCAACAACATCATCAACCATCCAATCAACATTTTGGTAAACACATCATTCACGCATTCCGTCATTATTGTAGTGACCACATGGGAAGATAAACCCGATATATCAGACTCGAATATGACGTAAAATTCCCCGATTTGTTACTTAAAACTTGTACTAATCCTCATGAACAAGAAACGGTGTACCCATGTACAAAACCTCTCTGACATTCTCAAGAGTGAGACAGAAGTGATAGCTACGTTGTGGATTAAGTGAGAAAGAATCACAAACGCAACTAAATAGCCAAGTCTTTATCACCCTCTATAAACTCCCAAACAAGTCATCTTCGCGGAAGGGTAGAAAGAAAGAAGACGAAATAAGTAAATGTGCCCGGAAAACCTCACTTCAAATTCAAATAAGAAATACCGTCCAAAACTCCCCGTAGTCAACGATGTTTAAATCCAATTCAAGCCGTGAAATAGTGACCTTTGTGAAAATGTATAAACCAAGGTGCAATCACAACGAATCTCATCATTTACTCTCATCATCAAGTATCAATACTCAAATCTCTCATAGTCAAAACTCATGATCAAGTCACATAACCAACAAAGCTTATCCTGAAATCTCATTATCAACTC
This sequence comes from Chrysanthemum makinoi, assembly GCA_910596185.1. Classification (NCBI taxonomy): domain Eukaryota; kingdom Viridiplantae; phylum Streptophyta; class Magnoliopsida; order Asterales; family Asteraceae; genus Chrysanthemum; species Chrysanthemum makinoi. The sequence goes on along the minus strand of OU343219.1, from coordinate 176,644,708 downwards.
GCATTATATCCAAGTTACAACTCGTAGCCCATTATCATAACAATAAATCCAAATTCACGAGCATGTAGTAATATCCAACGAAGGCCCTCGTCCATAGATATACTCAATATCACATGTCACCCGAAACAATTAAGCACAAATGACCCGGTCAATCAATAATACCTATGAATTCTCAAGACCAAATTCTACATTCACGAGGCCCATGAAGATTTTATATTGCCAATTGATAATTAGGCTCATGAAGTAAAATCCACCAGCTCAAATTCGTTACATATATTCTCATGCTTTAACACCAGAATACCAATAATATTGATTCAAATATGGCCCCACTTCATAATATTAAACACCAAAAATACGGCCCAAATCAAAAATATCCAAGAAAAACTCATAACAAAGTAAATGGCCCAATCATCAAAACAGATCCAAACCCAATCTTACCCTAAACCTTCGGGTATTTAAGTATCATAACACACCTCTCATTACCCTAATTTCTCACACATAAACGCCCCTCTTCCAACAAACCCTAATCATTAAAAAATCCGCCTCTCTCCTGATCAACGCAGCAACAAAAACTTTAATCTCAAATCAAAAACCATTCGCCTCATATCCTGATGATATCACTTCAATAACACCTCCGCCCCCCTTTCATCTTCACGCATTATTACAAGAACACATAATCTTATCAAGCCACAGGGATGGCAAGAGGGTATTGAATCGGTTAAGCCACAGGGATGGCATCAAGTTCATTAGGATATGAATTCTTGGTAAGTATCAACTGCTTTTAAACGTTCCATTTAAGATTGAGACTTGTTTTGTACCTTAATTTAACGAGCCATGAGAAAAGAGATAACATTCTTGTTATTTTCTTTATCATTAGATTCGGATATATGATGAAACTTGTGAATCATTTGATCGATGAAGAGTGAAAATCGTGTTAGATGATCTTATCTTGGTCGGATAGTTCTTGACCAACATACGAAAAACTCGAGATCTTAAAATATGGTGCCATATGTTTTAAAAAACGGATCAGTAATGATTGGGTTCCGTGGCATATACCTTTTGATGGTCTTGATTATTCAATGAATATGCACGAACCGACTGAGATCTACTTTAAGATTTCCATGCTTTTATTATTCAGTATGATCGATGATGGGTTAACTCTTGTGTAAGATCTTTCATGTTCTTCGAAAAACAAAAGATAATCTGAGATCTATTACATTTTGTCATTTTTTTTCGTTTCTTGATTTATGCAATAAGATCTGTGATGATGATAATCGTGTGTTGGACCTTGATAAGTCTTGATGTTAACATGAGTAGCCACGAAATCTGAGATCATTTTACTTTTTCATTGTTTCGAGTCATGGATATGAATGAGAGTTGGATATGTTTCGAGTCTTAGTACTGGAATAATGTTTTGATGTTTTGATATGGACTTTTTCTGCTCGTTATCATTTTTATTATGAGTTGAGAGGTGGACTGATGAGGTTTGTAACAACAAACTGAGGTTGAGATAATGTTGGAATATAGTGTAAGGTCAATCGTTATACTCTTCTTCTTCATTTCTGTCACCAAGTCGCTACTGAGTCATGAGCCAAGTCGCTAGATCTTGTTCTTTTTCAAAGCAAGTCGCTAGCGTTTTTTGAGTCAAATCGCTAGCATAAGTCGCTACTTGTATGTGACAAGTCGCTAGGTATAGTGTCTAAGTCGCCATTGACTTTAAAAAAATAAACAAATCTCCAAGTCGCTATAGGAATATGTAAACAACTCGCTAGCACGACTGCTACTCATATACAATGAATCTAGACGACTTGTCAATACAAGTCGCCACCAGTGTTTGTACCAAGTCGCTAGGTAGATTTTTGAAATTTTCCGATGTATTTTCCGACTAAGTTCCGACCATATGCATAATAAACCCAGAAACACATCATAACAACTGCTTCTTATGATTGTTATGACCAGTTTTGACCATCAAAATGTGACTTTGACAACAATATATCACGATATGGTAACAAGAAAAACCGTATAAGGACTGTTAGGACACGTTTAACACAACCAGATAACACTTAATATCCAAAAACCAGTTAACAACATTTCCAACCATGTATAAACTGTAAAAACTGTTAACAACATTTTTTTTGACCAAAAACCATAAGAAAACATATATAGACTGTTTAACATATTTTCCAACCAAAAGAAATGCAAAACAGTTTTAACAAAGTAGAACAAACCACCATAAATCAACACAACACAAAAAAAACCTTGGCTCTGGTACCATTTGTAGGATCGATATATTATTGTGTTTGATGATTCGGGTGGTCTTGGATGATCAAAATACATGTTAAACATATTTAGAGAGAGAAAGTAGAGAGATGGTGTTCTTGGTAGAGAGTTGCTTCAATAAAAGTTGTAAGGTTAGATTGCCAAGCCACACCCTCTTCCATGGATTTATACTTACAAACAAACATGACCTCCTATCGGCCTGTGGATCAGGCATACAGTGGGTAAAGACCCGTCCTTCCTCCACGGTGTTACACTAAACTAAACTATGCTACAAACTAACTAATAAGCTACTAAATAACGTAACTAACGACAAGTCTACGAGCTAACTTATGCTAGATAATATTTGGGGTGACCGACTCTTCACTATGGAATTTTCTAATTCCTAACAACTAATCTATGTAGCAATAAGGGGATTATGAACATATAAAAGTTAGAACGAAGTGAGATAACAAATAATTTGTTATCAACCTACAAAACAAATTTGTTAGTGACAAAAGATATTAACATGATAGAAATCAAATGATAACATCTTATATAAGCAAAAACAACACATTGCATTAGTAGACAAGGAGTCACCACACAAGATTGCATCAAAACAATCATATTATGCAAGAATACAACTTTATCCAAGACATTTCATTTTGAGATTGTTTTGTCGTTAGACTTAGACGCTTAAGCATACTTGGCTATAAATAAACTCAGCAATATATGTGATTTGTAAAAAGACTTCTAAAAGTTTGTCATACCAAAATCACTTTGACATATTATAAGTGCACATGTAGCAAGCAAATAGTGTGACAAAGACGTAAAAGAAGCAAGACGGGAGATTCATGCAAGCCATGTTTAAATTATAACATTTAGGAGCATGTATCATTTGGATCGTACTACACATAGATATAATGAATGCCAACTAATAGCTTTCAAACACAAATATATCATATCAAAATTATCACGTATCAAAATGGCATATTATGAGTTCATAAGTAACATGTTAATCATGCTAAAAATAATTCAAAAGTAAAAGTTACGCGTATGTTTACGCGTAAGCTTGGTACGTTTACGCATAAGGAAAATGAAAGAAATGCTACGCGTAAACAAGACCATGACCACTTATACCATATACCACAAACATCATTCAACCTCAGTTTGTTTTTACAAACATCATCAGTCCATAACAAATCATTTTAACTGATCCGAAAAACCAACTCCGACATATCCCAAATCTATCCTATCATATCATCATTTAACAAACCTCACCATCTCAACTCCATTCAAACAAACATCTCGTTATCAAAAAATAAATAAATAAATCTATCTCAATCTTTCCGGTTTGTTTTTTTTTGTAATCTTTGCAAGATTATTTCAAATGAATCAATTTCTTCATCGATCTTATTGTGATGTTATTCGAAGACAAAGAAAGAATATAACAATATTGTTATTTCCTTTTCTTTAATTCGTTCATGAATGGAAAAACAAATCGAAAATACATCAATTATAACCTACCCGAGACCATATTTAAAATGATCTTGATGTCCTTTTTTCTGATTTCTTGATTGAACATCGGCAGATGATGTCAACGTTGGGTTCGATTGTATAAGTGTTTGATAATTCGAATAGCTGGGCGTATTGAGATTATATGAGGAGATGAGTTTTGTGGAGATGTAGATGGGTGACTATCACAGAGTATTTTAGAAAATGTGATTTAGGTTTTAGGTTAAGGGTGTGTGAGATTGTTTTATTAGGTGTGTTATATTTAATTGCAGGTGGATCGTGCATAGTTTGTGATGGTGAGGATATATTGGACTTTGGGCTTAAATGTGTAATCTCGTGATGGGCTGAGGTGCAAAAGTTTCGTTGGCTGGTATAATGGCTACGAGAGCTGCCACAAAATGTGTCATCCGAGTTTTATAAAAATTTGGATAACATTTTTGTACTTGCTTAAAAGTTGATATTATTGGTATGGTATATATTTTCACGGAAGGGATACATAATTCCGCTTGCTCGAATTTGGTGAAAAATGACTTACGGAGTTTTTATGCGGTATTATTGATCTTGCGGAATTGAAGTGACGTTCCACGGGTGGACTTCTTTATCTTTGAGACGTTGGTTGGTTGGATGCATGTCTCAGAGATAACTTGTTGAGACACATTATGAAATTTGAAAATCTGGTTATAACTGGTAAGGGATACGTTGTAGTGCTCACGGTGTGTAACCATCACTTTAAGTACGTTGTTGTGCTCGGTGTCACACGAAGTTGTGGATTGTTCAAAAATTTAGAACAAGCAGAAGTCACAGTTGGGATGTTGTTTCCTTTTCAGTCAGTCGTATCGGGCTTATCTCCATATGTGGTCATTACTATTAGCCGGTGAATTCAAAGGAGGTTCGATTAAAGGTTGGTTAGAGAAATTATAGAGTATTTTTTGCGACATATTCACCACAATTTATCAAGCTATGATGTTATCTGCATCGAAGGTAACCACGGCATGTACGCAACATTATGATGATTCCGATAGCTCGCAACCATTAGGAGGAGATTTGCTATTTCATCTTTCGTGATTGGATTGTGAAGGTTGTGCTTAAGGCGGAAGAAGGAGAAGTAGTGTGGTGTACATGGAGCTTTTACCAAGCTTGGATGCAATACTAAGTGAGTTATGTTGTTATGATGTTCAAAAGCGACAACCATTGAACTTAAGTTTACTTTTAAACTAGCGTGTGTCTGAAGATTTAAAGCGTGTTGGAATATGTTGTAAGGTTTATGAAAAGCAAAGAAAGAAAAACTCCTTAGTTAACAAATAAGTTATAACTAACAAAACCAATTTGTTTGAAAAAGATGTTACAAAGAAGATCAAATGATAACATCATCGGAAGCAGAACAACAATTGCCTCATTAGTAGACTACGAGAGACTAGCATTTTAGAAAGTCAACATTATTCAATACTTTTTTAATTTACTTTGTTTTTGTATTTATAGGTCTTTGTACAACCATTCGTGTGACATATCTTGGATATAGATTGTTAGCCTGTGATTTTTCTAAAGATAAGTCAAGGCTTACGTGAATTTGGACTAAACAGTAGTATACTTTGCCGCAGGGACAAATAGTGTAAGAAGCAAAGATAGGCAATATAAACCTCATGACTCTGTGAGGGGGTGAGGTGAATCATTTGGAGTGTATGTTTGTGATTTATCCAATAGAAGTTTCCATTGTTTTCAAACCCATATATCACAGTTTCTCTACAAAATATGAAGATCGTCATCTTAATCATGCACCAACCGACCTAACACATAAATCTTTATGTTAATAATTCTAGCGCAAAATCATCCAAATAAAGTTTAGGTTTAAACGTTTAGTAGCATGAAACAAGAATACAAGCATTATAAAGATAAAAGCGTACTAAGGTTTACACATTTGACTAGTTATCAAACACTAAGATAATGTCAAATCAACTTATCGTATCAAACAAGAACATGTAATCAACACATGTAAGTGCAATGCAAGTGGTTTTAAAAAAAAAAGTCATATATACTACTTGTTTGATTAGTATTCCTAAGGCGAGGCAAACTATCAATGTTTTAACACTTACTTTAGGCAAGTATAGGAAAACAGATTTTTCAAGTTGGAGAATGAATATGAGACTATTACTAGCGGTGCTCAATTAAGGCTAAACCACGACCATTTTTCGGGTGATTCCACATACCCAACTTCTCTCCGGGAAGCAATTCAACCGTTAGGTCAAATTGAGTTTCTAGTGCAATAGGTTCTCCGGTAGTCATTCTCATGTTAGAAAGATGGGAACTCCTACTTTTGCCTATTAAAGTGCATAAAAGATGATAGTTTACCAATACTTGGCTTAATGTGACACAACTAATATGCAATATAACTAAGGTGATGAAGATGTCATGTTATACACATGAATTTTAACAATGGTGTGTTGATAAACAATATGTTTTAATCTTGTGTTTAGAATCTAAGGTTGTTCAAATTACATAGCTAATTGTATGATCTAATGGATGACATCTTTTACGTTGAAGTGTATACTTTAAAAGTGATTTGATTATCTAAGACTAGGGAATGGAATATGTTAAATTAAGAAAGCTCTTTGGAACTTTATTTAAAAAGAATCTAAATAAGGTTACCAGCTTCAATAGATCATGTGTATGATCTAGATATGTGTAGTTTTAACCTTGGATGTGCACAAGGTTTGAGCAATGTTAGGTTATGATGTATGCGCTTGAAGGAAATGGATACAACTAGTATCTTTCAACAAATGAGATTATCGCATGGGATAAAGTTATCATGCTTATGAAAATAAGTATGACAAGATGAATTGGATATGCTAGTTCATAGAACTTGTTTGTTTCAAGATCATTTAGCCAATGAGGTGTAATGAAATCTCTTGTAACACAACCATTTATGTAGCAAGGAGAGAATAATGCATAGGATATACAATATCCTTTTAACAAGATGAATACTTAGCATATGATTTCTTAGGCATAATATTTTCAAAACATCATGTTTTCCTAAATGAAGATATGAAGCCAAAGTGTTTGAATCGGATAGTCCCATCTAAATAAACTTGGTCTCAAGATTATATTCACTAGATGATGACAAGAGGGATTCACTCGAGTTTCTTATGTATACTCCTCAAGAGTCATTGTTGCTTGGGGTGTATGATGTTGGCTTTGAGATTGCATTTTAACATATGTTGTTAAAATGTTGATTTGAGGTTTTGAAATTTATCAGAGTTTAACGACAAAGTTTTACTAATACTTTGATAATTTGTGAAGGTAGTACTACTTATACCTAGTGGAAATTGACAACAATTACCAAGAGCACCATGCTTATTTGATAGTTGAGGTTCTAGCCATAATGAATTATCTAAGTCCTTATATGTGGGAAAGGATGGTTGAGTTTGTTCAAGCGTGCATTTGATTCAGTACAAGTGTTGGACACAAGGGCTTTTTGAGCAATACACTCAGCGAATTCAAATGATGGTAAGGATGGTGGATTGGTTGATCTAGGTGGTAGGTCTTCTAGTGTGTCTAAATAAGGATGTGGTGATGTAGGGGTTTGTTGTGCTATGGGAGTACTTAGGTTGATTATTTGTCCATAGATGTTGAACACAAAAAGTAAGGATACTAATTCTTATGGTTCATTGGTTGCTACAACTAGTGGGTGAAGTGCTTGAAGTTTTGGTCATGTCTATGAAGCTTAGGGGCTGAGGTATAGGTTCACCTTGAAAGGGCACGGTTGATTTAAAGGGCTCTGGGAAGTTCATGAGAGCTTAATGGTGCCAAAAGATGGAAGAGGGATAGTAGGTGTCAAAGAGGGATAAGTGGCCAGTGGGTTGTTGTTTTGGATAAGTGTTTAAGTGTTTCAACATGTGTTGTTAAAATACTTGGGTGTTGATTTTTTAGGATATTTTTTTAATGACTACAATCATATGTCGCATATACTTGAATATTCGGATGAAAATACTTAAGTTGTCAATCCTAATTTGTTGAGATTATAAAGCTTAGATGAATCAGGATACAAGACTTGATAGTATGTTTTAACATACGTTGTGAGTTATGACTCGACTGTAAATCTTATAGTCTTGAAGGATGACGTTAGGTCATTAGTTTTACAACCTGAGCATCAATAGAAGAGAGATAGAAGAGCGGAAATGAACAATAAACCAAACCTGTACACAAGAAGTAATATACGGTTATGCGTAGAGTATATGTGAAAGAAATAAATTGAACAACCAACCCTCAAGTGAGGGTTATTACTAAAATTTATAAGAGGGAAGCTAGGGCAAAACTCCTAGTTCCCATCCTTTTCCTTATTGGACTAGGCCTAGGCTTATGGGCCTTCTACATAAGCCTAAGGATAATAACTAACATAAAGGCCATATTAAGCTAACTATTACATATGAATCACTAACACTTGATTTAGGTTTAGGAGTGACTCCAACAATCTCCCGCTAAGTGTTGGTGATGAATGAATATGAACGGTTAAGGTGCTGATGTAATAGTAGCTTTGACGTTTTCTGACATTCTACTTTCTTGTGAGAAAAATTGCCTTGATTTTGAACAATCTCCCCAGTGTAGAGAAATTGTTTTCTTTAAACAGTTACTTTGGCGTCATCTTAATCTTTGTTCTTTGTTCTTTGTGATGGTAGTGATAGTATGTTGTTGTTGTGCGCATCAAGTCTGCCTTAGATGCTTCGCTATTTGCTCCAGTGTCTCCACGTCTTTCTTCAACATGCTCACACGTACTTTAACGTTGGATTTCAGTACTGATGAAGTTCTTTAAGTCTTTAACTTTGTAGATTCTTTGGTTTTGACGAAGAATCATTCTGACTTTTGTGTTTCTTTTAGATAGAACTTCCATTAGTGATGATGTTGGCATGAGCATGTGAAGAATTTGCACGATCATTCCGCTCCAAAGCTTCCATAAGAAGAAAACATGAAAACGGTTAGTAATAAGCGGATACCGGCACTTACAAGTTCGAATTTGAGAGTGTTAAGACATAGTGTGAAAACACGACTCTAATTCTCACAAAGGCTGTTCCTGAACCGGAGTCCCACAAGTGAGATAACACGATGTACCGAAGTATATCTACGGTTCAGATGAGTCGATGAGGTACACCGAAGCATCACCTCACGACTGTAGATCGTTTGAGACACACTAAGCGTAATCCACGGGGAGTTCCATTCAATCACGGAGGATCACATATGTAAACCTCTCATAAATGTTCTCGACAGATTGCTAAGATCTGTGAAGGACACGATAACATTACCACTGATGTTCTTATTGTTGAATAGCAAGTGATGAAATGTCAAATGTACCTAAGAGATTTTTTTGATGAATCTCGTGGCTCTAGACTCAATAGTGCATTTTGGTTTTTCCTAAGCGGAGACTAGGGAGAGGGTCTCCTTCTTCAATACCAGCAATCTCTAAGAAAGAAAGCCGATAGTTTACGTAGGGTTCCCTGTGAGAATGAAACAAGCTTCGTTTGAGAGAAACTTGAGTGGCTAAGAAGGTTTAGTGCATGCGTCACTGGGTCCATGACGACTTTTAATCTTCAATCCCGGTGTCATCAAGTGACAACCAGTAGCATATGAATTGAACCGATTATGCTGCCTAAGTTGAATAATCTTTAGGGCTATTTCTTTTCACCCTTTTCTTTGCTTTTCTTTTTAATTCTTCAACTTCTTCTTTCTCCGATTCTCATTTTCTCCTTTTTATAATCATACCTAAGGACTTCTAATTCTAACTATTGGTAGTGTCCTTGGGTAGATCCCTCCGGCTCTGGAGGATAATAGGACGGTTATTCCTAACCTTAATCACGTTATAACTCCATTGCCATAAAACCATTTACATGAAAATCTCTTAAAGTGTTTATGAATTAAAAACATTTTGTACCACTGTAAGAGTTTGATCTTATGCAAAAATACTCCCCCTCAACATGTGCTTAAGAGTTTTGACATAAATCTGCGCAGTGAGGAAAGAGCGCGCACTTTTGAATTGATCGACTCAAGATAGACAATTCCTTGCGAGACACCGATTACGTTGTATAGTTAAAGAGATACATTGTCAGCTTTTAGATGACAACTAGCTCTAATAACTACCTTGAAGATGTGGACAACTACGAAAGGTTGTCAAACCCGTCAAAGTTCATGTCTATCAAGAGCTTCTCGAATAGGTACAATTTACTTGGATAAGTCTTTCTTGGAAGTTTACATCAAAACTCTTGAAATTATTACCCGTCGGAATCTTTTTGTATGATTGTTCAATTCCGTCATTCATGGGTTAAGTCTATAGTACAAAGATTCATTTCGAGCAAAACACAACATATTTCTTATCACGTATTTTCTCCCCCTCAAAAATGGCATATAAATGTTATTTTTGAAGAAATGTTGAGAATAAATATGACCATTTTGAGTTTTGTGGGAAGATAACCCCTGAGAACAATTTGTGAACAAAGATTTTGAGTCAAATACTCCCCCTCAACAAGTGATATAAGCGGTTGAGGTTTTGAAAATCATAAGGGAAAGTACTTGTTCTTTTGAGCAAAACCTTGAAAAGAAAAAGGTTTGATAGGTTTTACTCAAAATTAAGAAGCTTTCGCTCCTTTTATAAGGATTGTGGCACTGAAGCGTACCACAGGGTCCTTTCTTGACAAGTACGGGTTGTACACTGTTATGTGTGCACAAGCCATAGACATAAATAATCACACATCCAAAATATTATGAAATAGAAGCAGTTCAAGGGGTACCAGGAAGTCCATCAATGTTTCCAGGAATGCGAGGACGTTGATAGCCGGCGAGAGCAATCACTGAGACGACCACCTACAAGGATCTCCGATGTTCTACGGGCTGATCCCTTCGATAAAACCTTTCATCAATCATGGTGATGATTCTCTTCACATCCCGTCTTTCCTTAGAATTCCATCGCTTTTTAGACCCAATTCCTTCATGAATATCCTTCAACCTATAAGCTAATCCGTCCATAACCTTCTTCAATGTGTGATCCCCAAACTTGTGAAGATCTCTACACCGCCATCAAGCGATTGCGTAGTGTTTCACTAAGGTAAACCACTCGAATGGTTGGGTATGAGTGTATATTGTGAAAATTTGGTTGATGTCGGGAAGATCTAGAGGTGGGTAAGTTGACCTGCGATTGATATGATTCAAGCTGCAACGGAAGTCTTCTACGTTCTTTGATGACTATGCGTCGATGAAGATAGCAAGGACTTGATGAATTCACGTTGTACTTGATTGAAAATTGTCTCATGCGACCACCTTTTGGCAAGGTACATGTCTTCAATATGCGTTGAGAGAAATTCTCAAAGTCGCGAGGGAGAATGCATAATCCTTTTAGTCTTGCCTTTTTGACCACAATATTCTTGAGAAAGTGTAGTCCCATTTAGGCGAAGGTCAACATGTTTGATGGCAGATATTCTTAGTCTTGGAACACTTCATGTTGAGACTTACGAACAGCTGCTACGTAGTAGATTAGGTATTAGGTGAAATGGTGAATCCCATAAAGTGCATCACGGTCATACTCTTCCACATTGTTGGAGAACATGTGGTTAGCTCTTTCTCGATGGCTATCAGTTAGAGTATATGGCTAGGAATGGAAGTGTCGATGATGTAGCGTATTTCCTTGAACCATGCTTGTAGTAGAAGAAATTCAAGTCTTTGTTGAAGAAATATCTGAATGGAATCCTAGGTTGATCACAGTTGGCAATTGTTGGTAGAGGTTTGGACGGTCGGTGTAATATGGAGGATTGTCGTTGGTGAAGTGATGTTTATTACAGGTTGAGCCATCCATATTGTTGGAGCATGGCTCGTGCTTTATATTATGGTGATTTTCGAAACTTCATAGCACTTTCAGCTGTCTTTGAGAAGTTGAAATGCTTCATTCTTGATTAAGCTTCAACAGGATTTTGTCATCTTCTTCCACTGCGGAATTTTTCTTGAGAAGTTTACATGCTCGATGTACGATACGCAACCTCTTGACCTTGGTGGGTAGGGTGCGAATCAACAAGCCGAGAACCATTCAAATTAGGTGTTATCTTCGTCCAGCCATGATAAGGCGTCAGTCATAAGCGCCTTCTTCTTCTTTTCTTTGGCCTGAAGGATTACTAGTTTCTTGGTAGTGTCGGAGAGATGGGTTGTTGTTGGGGCTGATTTCATCGTCACCCCGGTATACTCAAAGTGATCACGGTTTTTCTGTGCAGGGGTGGTGTCTCAGAATCTGAGGTTTTAGTTGGCGGAGGAGGATCGTTTGTGGAGATGGCCTTCGGTGGAGGTGGCATTGAGGAAGATTCACGGAGACTTCTGAACGTTTGGGTGTAGAATCCTCACGATCATCGTCATCTGCTTGAGTCGTTTTGGTTGACTTGATTCTTTGCGAAGACTTGAGTTGATAGTCTAAAGAGTCTAAACTGCTTCACGAAGTGGTTCCAACTCTTTTTGACATTTGCATCACTAATTTAGTAATCAAATTCGACTTGGTATTAGGTCTTTGGCCATTGTATGATTGACCAATGGCTAGTGATGTTTGGCGTGAGTAGTTTGAATATAACTCCTTGTCACTTTAGGAATGGTCGAGAAGGAACTTGTGAGTATCTTGCCATCTTTCTCCGATTCCCTTTTGAAATCTCTTCATAAACTTATGGGCATGTTCCCTTCAGCTCATCTTGTTCTGCGTCATGAAGATCGTTATCGTCAGTGAGTGAGAAAATTACTTCTGTAGAGTATGTTTTTCTTTACGACCCTTGGCGGCTGCGATTACTGGACTTTGCATGAGATCCAAGATGGGTTGGCTTCTTCAGCGATTTGGATGATGATTTGGTTGATCTTTTGATGGTGGTGGTGAAGAATGAGAAGATGAATCGATGAAGAGGAGATGTGAGGAGACTGGTCTTTGGGCTTAGCGAGTTTCTTCCTTAGGCGGGTTGGATACTGAGAAAAAGATATATATCTCAAATCTTATGTCATTCAGGTTTCATTTGCGGCTTTTCATGACTTTCTTTAGCTCACTTAACTTGGTTTTCTCAAAACTACCGGTTCTTCAATGTTATATCAATAGAATCTTCCTCGCTTTGTGTTGTTGCCCAAAGTGGTGGCACGGATCCTTATCCGAGTTGATTAACGCATCGGATTTGGTGAAGGGTTGAACTCCACCACTTGATCCTCAGGGCCCCATTTGATCCTTAGCAAATTCTTTTGCAGCGTGTTGGAGTCTAAGAATTTGAACTTCTACGTACTTGGTGTCAGGCTCTTCATCCGATATTCCTTCTTGTTGCTCAATTCTTGGAGTCTTCCCTTTGCGCAGTGTTGGTGAGGTGGTTGGAGGTTTAGGTACCGTTGTAGTGTCATCTTTAGCGGTTTGAGTAGAAAATCTCTTCATCGATCACGGTACCCTCAGAGTCCTCGTCATTAGCTTTCTTTCTTGGTTCGGACTTGGGAATGGGAATAGGAATAGCTTCCTTGGCAGGAACTTTCCTCTTAAGTGGAGGATTCCTCTTGGGGAACTTCGACACTCGGAGTCTTGCAGCACTTCCCTCTTTGGTTTTCGGTAGGTGTACGGAAGATTTATCATCTAGAAAACCCAACTTTGTTCTCTTCAAACCGGCAGATACCTTTTGTAAGAGTTGAGCTTTTGAGTTCATCTGAGAAGAAGGTTACATGACCCTTGTTTCTTGGTAGTTGACTCCTTAAATCATTTGTTAGAGTGGGTTGGACAACATGTCAAGATTGTCGGGGTCATTGATTCTTTGGGGATATCTGGGTTATATCCAAGTGCTCTCTGGATCAACAGTTTTGTATATCTGATATAAGGAATCTTTGAGCCAAGCTTTTTGAGAAATGTCATCATGTCATCCCATATTAGAGCTTCAATTTCGATGTGCTTCATGTTGATGAGAGCCCAAAGATTTCTGATTCCATGAGCTTGGGATGCTCATGCCATTTATCACGACCAAGCAAGATTTTGTGATGATGATATAAAGGGTTCTCCAAGGTTGAGGGATGTTCTTGAGATCCGCGTGAGAATGCTTAATGATAGCCCACGAAGCTTCGTCACCCAATATCAATCAAGAATTGCGAGCAGTCTCTTGATGGAGTGCATGAGAGAATTGATTGTGGTATGATAGGAATGAGGAGAACGCCCGTAAGTCTGCAGGAGTGATGGTGATTTGCTTGTGATTGGCGTCCCGTCCGACATTTGACCTTTGATCATCTGCATTGTATTCGAATTCTTGTATGTAGATCTCGGAGCGTGGCGAGTTGGTGAGCATGTTACGATAGGGATGATTCTTCAGAATATCTGCAATGAGACAAGAAGATTCCGGCGGTGAGAGTTTCAAAATCAACTCTGAGATTGTTCTTTCCAATCTTCATTGGATAGCCATGCGGGAAGATATCGGCAATGGTGAGAACATTTGGTGCATCCACATTCATTTGAGCTTCCATGTCGAGATCGAAACATTTAGCCAAAAGAACCAACATATCGAAAGACATAATGTTAGTCAACATAAGGTTTTATTGTCTACTTATTGAATGATATATGTCAATGATTGTTACGAGTCCAAAGTCACTTGTTTGTTCAATAGTCCAATGATGTCGGAAAAGTTTAGTGAGTTAGTTAACTTTAAGTTTTAAAGTTTATGTTATCACTTATTTCTTACAACATATTAAACGTTTAAGCTTATTAGTGACATTATTGGTTTCGTGGCGTTATGATTTATTTATTTACAAGTTTGCAGGCGTAACAATTCATAATGAAGGTTTGATCAAGGCTTAGAAATGGTAGCTTATCGTAAGCAGAGTTATATGCGTGAACACAAGCTTATCGCGTAGGATCCTTACTTACGCGTAAGAAATATTACGCGTAGGAAAAAGAGGACCTTATGCGTAGAAGCTTACGGCGTGGCGCATATAAAACCTTACAGCGTAAGGCTTACACGTAGAGTAGACCTTGCGTAGTAGTCCTTGTTTACGCATATCCTTCACGAGGATACGCGTAGTCCCTTTGTAGAACCTTACGCGTAGATTTCTCTTACGCATAACCTTCTGGCGTAAGGTGATCCTTATGCGTAGATGCTTGACCTTGATTACGATTTTACGTTAGCAAACCTGAAATAAAGTCATCATAACATCAATATTAACACATACATTCATTCTAAAACAGATCATGGCATGAAAACATATCAAACGGTTTACGGCGTAAAGATAGCATATCGTAGACTTAAACCCTAGAGCTTAAAGATTACGCATATGAAATCTAACCATAGGAATTGCACCAAAGTTTTTACGGTAGTTCTAGATGTCATATGAGTGTAATGACCAAGTTTTAACATCAATTCTCATGAATAAAAATACCCAAATGTGAAGAACATTAAACCTAAATTCAATTCTTAATCATTAGTGTTTCGGGTAATTTCTTGGTTAAAATATGATCAATTCATATTGAAAACAACCTATTATAACAATCTTTATCACCAAACACGTTCACATTTGAAACGCCCAAACCAGCATAAACTAATTTAAAATCCATCAATTCGTGTTTCTGGGTGCATTTTGAGGATAAAAATGATATCATTGATGTTATAGAAACGTTTTGACACTATCTTTTTAACCATAAACACACAAACATGATCATGTGTTCTTACATCGTAGAACACATAATCAACCATATCTAAATTTACCGTTGGATTTGTTTGAAAATCAAAACCAATGTTTAAAATCTTGTTAAGAAATACAATACACTTACAGTTGATGATCAAAACGGTTGAAAGCGATTTTATGCATAGGATTAGTTTGGTTTGTGTAATAAATGTGAAGTGATAATGTTAGGTGGAGGTGTTTTATTAAAATAACTTTAGGTTTTGGCGTTTGGTCCTCCACCTTTTCCATTTTCATCCAAAGCCTTTTAACTTCCATTTTGGTTACCAAGCGAAGAATATTTGGAAAGAAACTTGTGACACTCCCTCTGACTTAAGAAATAATGAAAGGTTATAAATTTTAGTCCGAGGAGTGTCAGTGAACCGAAATGTGACCACCATTTAAAAGAAACAGTTGGTAACATGCAAGTACTGATGTTATTTTGAAGCAGTTAAGTATTAATTTTCTCCCCTCAACACTTGATCGGAAAAATACTGAATTTTGAAAGATTAGAGTGTTGACGGAAAAAATGTACTTGCCATGTTAAGAGAAAAAGAGATAGAAGAATATTTTTGTTGTTTTATCCGATTTTATATTTTTGTATTTTGTTTTTGAAAATATTTACAAAAGAGATTTTGGTGTTTGACTGGTTTTAAGAATGTTTTAAGAGTTCATCCAGTTCCTCTTGAGTCAAACACCGCATACCAATCCGGTGGACCAACTCATTAAACCTAGCGGGAGGCAAGGCTTTGGTGAGTAGATCGCCAATTGGTATTATACCAAGTATAATTCAAGCGTACCATTCCCACGTGGTCCTTGATGAAATGATATCGAAGATCGATGTGCTTTAGCACTCCGTTGTCGCCCGATTACATCGGGATTACATCAAATCACGTAACCATAGTCTTTGAGTTGTGTTCTCATCCAAATGACTTGAGCACAACGCGACATGGCTACATACGCCCGGTTGAGGACACGTGATGTACAATCCTGCTTCTTGATTGCCATGACACAGTTTATCACCAAGAAATTGTAGAGCTCTGAAGTACTTTTCGTGAATCTAAGCATCTGCGTGGTGTCGAAAAGCTATTAGTTCAAAACCGAGATCCCGGATACGGATTCCCAAATTAATGGTTCCCTTGATGTATCGGAGGATTCTTTTAGCCTCGAGAGGTGGGTTTGATTGGTCTCGGTGATACGGGAGCAAAGATATCGGCAAAAACAATGTGGTCTGGCTTTTGTTAGATACATGAATGACCCAATAATACTACGGTATTTTGTAGGGTCCACCAATTTCCCATGTAAATCACCGTCTAGCTTCTTGGTATGAGCCATTGGTGTGGCATAGGTGTCACAGGTTTGCATTCCAAATTTGTGTAACAATTCAAGGGCATATTTGGGCTGACTCAAGAAAATACCACGGGGTGATTGATGAACTTGTAATCCTAGAAAGAGCGTAAGTTCACCCATCATGGACATTTCAAAATGTTTCTTCATTAGTTTTGCAAAAGCGATTGAGTACTTTTTATGTGTAGACCCAAAATGATGTCATCCACGTAAATTTGAACAATTAAGATATGTGCCCCGTGATATTGTATGAAAGAGTAGGTTCGACCGAACCTTTGGTGAAATTATTGGCAATGAGGAAAGATGATAGCTTATCGTACCATGCAGAAGCTTGTTTGAGACCATCTGAGCTTTGTTAGGTTTGTAGACATGGTTGGGCTCGGGATCAACGAATCCTTACGGTTGGTGACATAAAGCTGTTTCTTTCAGTTGACCATTGAGCGGTTTTGACATCCATCTGAAAGACCGTCATATTCATGTGAGCTTGAGCATAAGAAATATCGAACGACCTCAAGGCGAGCAACGGAGCAAATGATTCTTCAAAGTCAATACCCTCCTCTGTCGATAACCCTTAGCCACGGGCGTGACTTGTTTACGATTACGTTCCCTTGACATCAATTTGTTCTTCCAAATCCATTTGAGACCAATGGCGTAGACCCCTGTTGGTCTTTCAACCAATTCCCATACTTCAAGGCGTTTGAATTGGTTGAGTTCTTCTTGCATGGATTCAATCCATTTGTCTTTTGTCATTGCGTCTTTAATGTTTTAGGCTTCGATTGGCGAGCGGTGAGTGCATAAATGCAATGTTCACCATCGAGTGAAGGCGTTGTCTCGTAACGACTGATTGATTCGGGTTGCCAATAATATTTTCCAGAGGATGGTCTTTTGTCCATCGATGTGTAGAGGGTTGATGTTGGTATACGTTGTGCAGATTTTGAGGATTCAAATGGCTTGTTGAAGATTAGCGACATCGGTGTGATCTCATATAGCGGGTTAAAGAGCATTTGGATCAAAATCTGCGGTGGGGTACTTCATTCAGAACATCATCAGCTGGTTCATCATTGTTGGAAGCGGTTTGTTCAATTGTTGTGTTGTAGTCAATTGGTGGTGCTTCTTCCATGGTTGTTGTAGCAGTGTATCGGTATAAGAGTAGTATCAGGGTTGAGCGTGAGCAATGGATACACCTAGAGCACGTTCATCAATATCGTCCTGAGCAGAGGAGCAAATAGTCTTTCCATTTGTTGGCGAGTAGTGAGGGCTTTGTCGGTGATGATGGGGTTTGGGGAAGTTTAGCGGTTGTGACGGGTTCCAAGTTGTTATACTCGAAAGCCATTCCGTAAGTTCATCAAAATGAGCATGAATCGTTTCCATAACCTCCTTTGTTCGGCGATTCAGTTCGGAAACCTTTAGAATTATCACAATATCCAATAAAGACTCCAATGTCGGCTTTGGCTTTGAGCTTTCCAAAGTCATCACGATCATTATTCGGATAGCAAAGAGATCCAAATACATGAAAGTGTTTGAGATTGGTTTTCGGTTGTGGATAAGCTCGAAAGGTGTTTTGTTGTGGCGTTTTGTAATCATAGAGCGGTTTTGAGTATAGCATCATTAGATCAGACTTCGCCCCAAAGTAATCTGGAGTTTAGCATTAATTAACATTGTTCTTGCAGCTTCCACTAACGTTCGGTTTAGTCTTTCAACAACTCCGTTTTGTTCGGTGTTCGTGCAATAGATGTCGATGCGAATTCCCACTTTCTCATAAAATTCACGAAGAGTTTGTTAACAAATTGATTCCTTTATGCTGTTCTTATTTGTTTGGCGGTGTTTGGTTTGAACTTGTATTTTCGTAAGAAAGGTGATGATCATCTGTGGAGCTTGGTCTTTGCTTCGAAGAAAATAGACCCAAGTCCAGTGTGAATAGTCATCAACAATTACTAAGATGTAGCGTTTGCCATTAATCGTTTGCACGCGCATCGGGCCACACAAATCCATGTGAAGAAGATGAAGCACATCTTTGAGAGCGTGTTCCACCTTTGAAGGAAAATGAGCACGAGTGCTTTCCCTTGTTCACAAGGCGAGCAAAGGTGATCTTTAGAATACCGGAATCGTGGGAGTCCTTCAACTAGTTTGTGTCGAGCAAGATTGGTTATGGTTTGAAAGTTTAAATGTGAGAGCGGCGATTGCCATAGCCGGGATTTTGTTGATGTTGCCTTTGAAAGTAAGCAGATGGGAGATGAAGCAACCATGTCTTGCATAGAGATAGTGTAAGACTAGAATTACGAGCGGACATAAGGTCGTTTCCTTGTAGATCACGAATGAAACAAGATTTCTCCTTGAAAGCAACCTCCAAATCTCCATCACAGGCCCGACCTCTGAAAATAGATTGTGGCCGAGGCCTTCCACATAATAAACCCTGCTAATTTCGATGTTCCCATTGATATAGTCTCCGTAGCCCATGATAGGCTGCGAGTGATCATTCCAATCGGCGGTGCCAATGAACTTTGCAATAAAGTTTGATACGAGTTTAAGGTTGCTGTCATGTGTCGGGAACATCCGCTATCAACAATCGAGAATGATCGTATCACACGCATTACACACAGACGACACAAATGGAATAGAAGTAGATGTGAAACCCAAAATGTTAGAGGGTTCGGAGGCGATTATATGACATACACACATCAGTAATTTTAGGCATCCATTTAAATCCTAGTGTGTTATATATCCATTTCTGCCATCTCCAACTAGTATTTGCTTTAGTCTTAGTGAATGCACTAGGTGGTACTACATTCCTAGGAGGTGGCGGAGCTACGAGGGACACGAATCGTTTCTTAGAATCTAAAGGAGGCGGTCTACCAAGCACAGACTTAGAAAGATTAGTGGGCCTAGAGGTATTCCGATTCTTAGGATTCCTTAAGCGAGAGATGATAGCTTTAGCAACACATTTGTCATGACAATCGAATTCATACTTTTCGACAAATAACACAAGGTGCATCGGTGAATATCAAAAGTACTTAAAGGTTTAGCATTAGTTACATCACTATTTCTATTACATTTGCAGGACGCAATATTTATAGTGGAGGCAACATGAGTCATATTCATAGACCTAGGGTGTTCTTCTACTTCAGCATTCTTTATTGTTCTTTTCTTAGGTCGCAACTTCCTATTCTTCCTTGTATTGCTCTAGGAACGTGAAGCGGGGCGTTTGGAAAAGGCAACTATTCTGTTTCGATAGAAGGAAGCACGTTAGCAACTTGTGATTTGTGATTGGTTCACGATTACTAAGTGTTACTGGTGCTATTCTCTTAATCACGGTAGGAGGAAGTTGTTCATACTTTCCTAACATTTCTCTTAACTTAAAGATAGTGTGAATCGATCTTGATTTTCGGACCGAAGATTTCCGGCAAAATGCATAACTTCTTTAGTGTGTGCAAGATAATGATCAAGTTAGTTAGATGCTTCATGACGAGTCTGTTTGAGTAAATCAAATATGACACCGTATTCCTTTTTAACTTTTGCATGTTCTTGTCCATATTTTGAGATTTGACACTTGAAAGACACGTTTTGATCATCCAGTTGCTCAATTTTTGGATCGAGAAGATTTTCACACAACTAGGCGATTTTGTTTTGATAAGCAAGTTGTTGAATATCTTTTTGACACCAATTAAGGCGGCGTTTGCATTAAAGCTTCGTTTGACAATCGTTCATTTCAACTTTAAAGACTCGATCTGAAGCACATTATCGGTGTTCTCAACATTACCACAGAATCAACGATATCGGCGAGATATAATCAAATGCATATGACAAAGAATTCAATAACAGCATTATGGACATCGCACATATGACATCTTCCAAAAGTCGATCAACATCTTTTCTCAACATTTTCTTTTTACGTTTAGTATTAGAAATAGATGTTTGTTTTTCTCAAAACGACCTTCATCAATCCAAGTTCCTTATGAAAGTTCCGTTCCCAAGACAATGCACAATTTTTCAAATTTTTAACATTTGGTAAAAGATTTTTTTGAAAAATGTCTCTTTGTTCTCGTGCCAGAGGCGATTGAAAATGTTGAACTTTGATTTGAGAATGATATTCTATCTCATGTTGTAAAGTTTTGAGGTCAGCCATGAAAATGTCAAAATATTGAAGAATTTTGCGATTTTCGGGTTTTGAGTTTACTTCAGCGATGGAAGGTAAAGGACCATAAGTTTGTGCATAATCTGGTTTGGGATTAACATTAGAAGACTCAGGCGTTTTTATGATAATCCTTGGTGTGTTAGAAGAATCCGTTGGTGTGGCAAAGTGACGCTTTTGAATAGTTAAAAGGTTTGTTGTAAACAACATTTTCTAATTTTGATCGACTCTCGTCTTATGCATCTAATTCCTCTTGACGATGATATTCAACAACACTCATAACAGAATTATCAATTTTATATTACGCCTTTGGAAACCGGGATTTGGTTTGAATGCTTTGGTTGAAAGCTTAGGTTTATGTCAAGATTCGGTCCATATCCATTTGGATTGGGTTTTAAAGTAAACTTTTCAATATTTTGTGACCGACTCACCATGTTTGTAAACAACATTTTAAACTCTTTAAGTTTGTTTTGCAAGCGATAATTTCTTCAAGATGATCATCTATTAGTTTCGTTGAATGCTTTTGTATGCGAGAAGCATTTTGACAAGTTAACAACTTCGGCCTTAGCTTTTGATTTTCCAAGGTGAGCGTTAATTTGCTTTTTATGTTCATGTTTGATTGTTCTATTTAGGACAACAAAGCATTCTTGAGCGGCTAGATCATACGTCTCTCTAAATATTTTTCGTTTTGATGAGATTTAGCGAAGGCGGCTTCAAAACCTTTTTCACGATTTTCTTGAGTTTTGAAAAAGTTGAGTTGCTTTTGTAAACATTCAAAATCCTTGGTTAACATTGCATTTTACTTTTCAAGTCCGATTCTTGCCGACATTCTTCCACTATGGATTGTTGGTTTTTAAACAACATATCAACATCTGGACGAGGCAAAAGTTCGGTGTGTTCAACGTGAGTCACAACATGATCATTATTTAGATCCTCAAGTATAACCATGGAGTCAATTTGATTATCAAGGGAAACCATAAGGTCATCTTGATCGTCAAATATAACTACGGGTTCTAGTTGAAAATCGTCGAATGAGATGTGGGCGACTCATTTTGAACATTCGAGCCTGCGGATTGGATGTTGGCGAGATATTCGAGGATAAATATGGTTTGTTGGTGCACGAGACAAGCCATGATTCATCCACTTGGGCACTGTGTCACTCATATGTAACTCATGCATATTAGCCATCAACATACTTGTTGCATTGGCCTGCAAGTCCTCCATATCATCATCTAAGTCTGCATTTGCCATAAAATCTTGTTCCTTGTCTGTGAGAGTTCCACCAGCTTCATCCTTAAGAGCCAAAAAGAGCCTCCTTTTGATAAGCACGCCCCTGTCCCGGCTTTGGGCATGCATTGGCCAGGTGTCCCTTCTCATTGCAGTTGTAGCATCGAAGACCATTCAACCCATTACAGCATTTCCTTGTTCCACCACTTGAGCTCTGTTGTTATTCCTACCCACATCATTAAACCCTTGACCACCGCCCATCTGACGACCATAACCACGATTCGGAACTTCAACTCGTCCATTGTTACAACAGACTTGATTCGTGTGTTAGATGAGGAGCGAATCGATTGTTGGATTTGTTGGTATATCGGCCAAAAGCATTAGCAATCATAACAAATCCTTGTTGCAATGCTTGAGCGGATCGGATTCCTCATTAGCTTAACTGACAAATGCTTGAGCATTGTTGTTGTTGTATGGAACCAATTGAGTTTGTTGAGATTGTTTCTGTGAAGGATCATTTGGTGTGATTGTGCAGATTGGTTGAGTTCTTGGTTGAGGAGAATAAGCGTTTTGAGCATACAAAGCAAGTTGTTGATTTTTCGGATGTGACGGTGAAGCAATTTGAGCACGGAGAATCCTTTCCCTATCAACTTCCTTTTCATGAGGCTTCAAGTAATGGTACAACAATCCGTAGGTAGAATGATGCATGTTCTTCGCTTGAAGGAGAAAAATGACATACTTCTCCCATTCAGAACCAAGACTACTCAGGAACTTAGTATTAGCTGCAATTCTTGGCATGATGATGTTGTGTTTATCCAAATCATTTATGATGTCGAGAATCGATGATAAGACTCTAGTGTCTCTCGAGGTTCAATCATGAAGTGTTCATAAGCCAAGTAAATTTTGGATTCCATATCCTCTGATTGAGTCAGATCCTTCCATAAGAAGATGAATATGTTCCCATTGCCTTGCGGTCTTTTGAGCATCAACACTTCAAAGAATTGGGTTTGGTAATCCTAAAAGGATATATTGCATTGCAAGTTCATCAACTTCATAGTGTAGAAGTTCTTCGCATTCAGTGCACTGCAGTAGCAATGTTTAATTGTTCATCTCTTGGTGGATTAGCATTTGGATCTCCGGGTACAATGACGGTAGGCATCTGAAATGGACCTTCCAAGATAACCTTCTTTAAGAACTTTCCATGTGGCTTCTGTAGATCACAAAACCTAAAGAACCTAATCACCCATTGATCGTAGTTTCCTGGAGTGAGCATTGGAGGTCTATCAAGTGATCGAGCCTCATGAATTGATTGTTGGTACGCTTAAAGCTTCACATATATTTGCAAACCAAGTGGGTTCCTTCATAGTGTTCCTTGATGGATGTTGATTGAAATCATTTGTGTAGGGTTGAACTTGAAGACTTGGTGGTGGTTGAACCATTTGAGGTTGTGGAATTCCTGCAAGTTGTGGAGTATGTTGTTGATTAAATTGTTGTTGATAAATTGCTTGTTGTTGATTCCATTGTTGATGTTGTGGACTTAGTTGTTGTTGTCGTTGAGTGTAAGTGTAAGGGAAATAGTTAGAGTATGGTGGTTGTGACATGTCGAAAAACTTGTGTTATAAAATGGATCTTTGTAGTCGAATGAACCTTTGTTGATGAAGTATCCTTAAGTAGAAATCACAATAAACCAAGTAGCACTTATGCGTAAAATCACCAAAGTTACGCGTAACAGCAAGAGTTACGCGTAGGTTTAGCTACGGCGTGCGAGGGAAAAACACTAAAGTTATCGTGCAAGAAGGTTAGTAGAAAACTTAGGCGTAGGATTACCTTATCGCGTAAGACTAGCTTAGAGTAAGATGAATCTTATGCGTAGGATGTTCTGGCGTAAGCTTAACTTATGCGTAAGTTTAGGGTTTTAGCCCAAGTGATCTTTTACACTATCGGTGCAAAAGATATCCAAAGTCGGCGTATTTTCAGGGCTTATCCAAGCAAGAAAACACGAGTAAACACTGAAAGAAGATCAAACCAAGGGTAAGTTGCGCGTAGTTTTAGGGTTTTACTATGCGTAGAACTACTCGTAAAAATGATTGTTGCCCAAAGATGTTTCTAAACCAGGTTTTGTGATGAAATAGCTTCAATATCACCAGAACCAACATAAAAGAGAAAAGTGTGAAACTTGATGATCCAAGCTCAAAACGTTTATCATGCGTAAAGTTTAAACTTTTGCCAAAAACAGTTATTTTAACACCTTAAAACGTTGAAAGGACAAGAATCTTGGATTAAAAGTGTAAGCGTGTTTTTAAGCGAACCAAAGTATCTCGTATTCTTTATGCGTAGGACCAAAACCCACTTCAAAAGTAATACGATTCACCCAACTAGTAGGCGATTGATACCTTGTTAGGTCAAATATGCAACACAAGTAACAATAGAAAAATAGAGAAGAGATAGAGATCGGTTGAACAATAAACAAACACACACACATGATATACTTGGACGGTTATGCGTAGAGGGTGAATGAATGAAATAAATTGAACAACCAACCCTCAAGTGAGGGTTATTACAAGGTATTTATAGGTGGGAAGCTAGGGCAACACTCCTAGTTCCCATCCTTTTCCTTATTGGACTAGGCCTAGGCTTATGAGCCTTCTACATAAGCCTAAGGCTAATAACTAACATAAAGGCCATATTAAGCTAACTATTACATATGAATCACTAACACTTGATTTAGGTTTAGGAGTGATTCCAACATTGTATCACCATCATCCAAGGCCACCCGAATCATCAAACACAATAATATTTCGATCCTACAAATGGTATCAGAGCCAGTTTTTTTGTGTTTTGATGATTTTGTTATGGTTTCTACATGTTTATCTTGTTTTGTTGTACTATTTCTTTGGTGAAACATTTTTCTCTCAAATATTGAAACAAAGCGTTTTTAACATGTATTGTGTATCCTCCATTTGGTCAAAAAGTCATCTTGTCTAGTTGTTACCATCGTATTAGGTGTCCTTTGTTGGTCCAAGCAGTTGTGTATAACATCTTTTATGTTACCAAATATGGTAATTTACATCAAGTGGTGAATGGTTTCTTTTTTTTCTTGGTCAATTTGGGTCTAAATTTGAATAAATGGGCGGTTTTATGCAAGTATTTACACAGGTAAATATGAAGGTGGTGGGAAAATGGTGGGAAGTATTCTTAGGGCAAAAGTCCAGCGGTGTGAGGTTGGTCTAAATCTACCTAGCGACTTGTTATTTAACAAGTTACTTGATTCAATTAAGCGACTTGATGTGAAATTTGTTATAGCGACTGGTTAAAATCATGGCGACTTGCTATGGTTTTTATGCATTGACAGTCAATAGCGACAGTAGTAAAAATATTAGCGACTTGGTATTTACGTATTTTGAATGAAAAAAATGAAATATGCAAAAGCGAAGATGTTGACCTATGACCACAAAGCACATTTATACCACCTGATCATCACACGACCTCGATTATCAAACCTTCATCAGTCCAAAAATATATTCGAATATCATATGAAAAGGAATCATCAAGAATCACTTTCTTCACTATCAAAAACATATATCTAATAGGATCTGATTTATTTCACAAAATACAATTACCAGGTCTATAATAGAACACGTGTGGTGTATTACTTTCGTCTAGATCTCTTTAGAAGCTTTAAGCTTCGGTGCATATTAGAACCAAGCGAGAAAGAAACATGCCATTGTGGTATTAGTTTTACATCTCGGCCTAAACAGAGGATGACAAAATAAACAAAAACATTTATAAATACCTACCTAAGATCTCGGTTTATTCTTTACTTTAAGCGGAACTGCTAACATCCTTCATCCATGGCCAGATGTCCAAAGAATCTAAGAAGCACCTTGGTTAATTTGAGAATTGTTCGATTGATAATTGATGGAGGTTATATTTTTTTTTGCGATTTTGTGGAAGCAGTGGAGATGATAGGCGATTCTTTATTTGAGAAAGTTTTTAGGGTTAAGGATAGAAGTGGGGATGGATCAAATATATAGTTCAGTTAGTGGTGAATAATAAGGGTGGGTTAAATACTCCTTTATTTTAGGGTTAGACAAGTGAGCAATCCGGATGGAATATTAGATTATGGATTGGATCAACCCTCCAGCACATTGGGCCCACGATGTACTTATATTTTTGGAAATTTTGTGTGGTATATCATGATTTTGGATAATGTTTGCCATATGAAACCATGATGATAGCATGCGATTTGATTAGATCCGACTTGTTGTGACAATGAAAGTGAGGCGAAGTGGTTTTGGTTATTTCATGGGTTCTATATGGTTTTGGAATTTCATGAGATTTGTGAAATAATGGATTTGGATGTGTGATTTGACTATAAGTTGGGCTTTAATGTTATTAAAATCAATTATGAGCCCTATTTATGTGGTGTTAAAAACCGAGGTAAATTAATTTGATTATGGGCCATAGCTGTGACCGGGAGTTGGAATGGACTGGGATTAATGGATCTAAATTAGAATTTGGATCGAATGACTATTTACATTTAATGAGATTTGTTAAATTAATTTGAGACGTGAAAATTGCGAGATGATGATGAGGTTTGATGACGAGATTTGTTGAATTATGAGATTTGATGATGAGACTTGATGATGAGATTTGATATGATTATGAGATTCGTTATGATATCAGGTTTGGAAATTTGGTGTATGCATTTTCACGGAGGATATTATTTCACGGCTTGAATTGATGAGTGTACAAAGTTGACTCGGGGGGGTTGTTTGAATGGCATTTCTTATTTGGATTTGAAGTGAGGGTTTTGGTAGCGTTTACTTATTTCTTCTTCTTTCTTTCTACCCTTCATGAAGATGACTTGTTTGGGCATTTCTAGGTGTATAAAGACTTGGCTATTTAGTTACGTTTGTGATTCTTTCTTGCTTAACCCTTGCAGTAGCTATCACCGATTAATACCACTCAGTTGAGAATGTCAAAGTTTTGTACATTGGGTACACGTTTATTATTTTTCACGAGGATTAGTACAAGCTTAAGTAACAAATCTGGGATTTTACTTCATGATCAGTTTGACATATCGGGTTTACTTCCCATGTTGTCCGCGGCAATAGCCGACAAAATCGTGAATGACATGTTTACCAAAGTGTTTAATGGTTGATGATGTTGGATAATGAACGGATTGACGAACATTTGCATGTTCCCCTAAAACGGATATTCACTTTGAAACCAAAGTTGTCTGCTTACATTCAAGTGACATTGTTTACGGTTTAGTCTTGATTTTGTAAAATCCCGTGAAATAATCTATTTCTCGGTTTAAATCATAGACTTGTAAAATCCTGTGACAATGGAAACATCCGGGTAATAGTAAAGTGCATTTCCGGATCTATCTTACAGTTTTATTCTTGGTTTGTAAAAATCCTGCGAAAGAAACTATTTTTCGGTTTAAACCATAGAATTGTAAAATCCATTATTGATGGAACCATCACGGAGAAAAGGAAGGTATTTCGGGATCTTTTCTCACTGCTTGGTGCTATGGTTTATGCTTGAAGAAGGGGATAAAAGAAGTGTACTTCATAAATTGGATGTGTGTTTTGGATATTCGTCATGAGTATGGATTTATTACTTGGTTTTACAGGTTACGTGCTTAACCATGGTCGAGGATGAAACCATTATCATAGTTCACATTAAGGGCAAAGGAGGCTAGATGAGCATTTAACAAGATGTGACAAAGCGTTAATTCATATTGTTTATTTGAGGTTGAAGTGAAATATCACGGGCGAGTGTACTTAGTATCTGAAGGTATAGGGGATGGATGGATGAAGATTCTTCATGATCCTTGTTCGAGCTTATTATAAAAAATGAAGACTTGGAAATCTAGTTATTGTTGAGTGACTTTTACCTTTTCTTTTTACCACTTGGGGGAATTAGGCTCTTATCACCTCAAAATAACTATCACTTTAAGGAGTTATGTTGCAGTGTTCAGTGTCACATTCAATTGTGGATTTTGTCACACCCACAAATCACCATTTTTCTGTGGGTAATTCACGGGGATTGATATCATTAGCATCCGCGATTCTGAGATATATTGAGCGACCTAAGGGTATGCGTTTGAAAGAACATCGTTTGATATAATAAAACATTCAGAATTTACAAAAGTTAGGTCCCAAATGAAATTAGAACAGTTTGTTACAATCCAAATGATGTTTTAAAGTGCATAAAAACCCAAGTGAGGCGCGTGCGTCACACGCGACTCTATGATATATCCACATGCATGTCATGAAGTGGATGCCTTAGATACCTGAAAATACATTGCTAAAAGTGTCAACACAATGGTTGGTAGAGTTCATAGAGTTTATGAAATGTTTTGCTCTGACCAGCATAGGAAATATAAGTTATGTATGACAAATATGTCACAAAATGGTACAAGCTGTAGCACATGACACCGGCTAAATTGTTCGATGTTCGCTAACGAGTGTTTTTGCCAAACAACTCAATGATGATAAAAATGAAATGCATCGTGACCGTTGGGACCACCAACGGATGGAGAATCACCCTCAACTATCACTCACCCTCGCTTCTTCCGGAATTAACAGTTCATGATTATGAAATGGGGACATTCAATTGGCAATGAAGTAACTTAAGCAATGTAAATGAATTTGAATATATACTTGAGCTTGATATAAAAATGATGTGCAATGTATTCTCCCAGTTTGAAATAATGTATAAGCTTGAATATCGGGGCTATGAAAACTCACCGGTGCAATGTTTATGATGATATAATGCTTAATCACTGAAATGGCGCAACCTCTAATGCATGACCTAATATAGATGATATGTGTTCTAATGTAATCATGAAATAATGTACGTGCATGCAAAACTCATATGATATCCATACCACTTGTACATTTTGAAAATAATGTTTATCGTCGAAATATATGTTTATGACATCTCGTCATATTATAAAATACTTACAAGTATTTACGTTGAAACAACCTCCTACGATAGTCGTTTAGTGATTTATCAAAAATTTATAGCTTTTCGTCGCAAAATAATATACTTTGATAATTTGTGAAAGTGACTAAATGACCTCGAAAATTTTGGTCGTGGAAATAGTGAATATATCGGTGTTAGGAAACAAACTCAATGGTTTGGAAAGCTTGTAGCATTATCTAAAAGTCTTAGCTTCTAAATTTTCATCATAGGGTCTCAGATCATGGAAAAACTTTATGGGTAAAGGGGCCTTTGTACCAAAAATATAGTTAAGGGTAATTTTGACAAAGTTTGAGTGACCGTATTTTATTCATACAACTCCGTTTGTGAGAACGGTTGGACATTTTGGAAAATAGGCTAGGTGAAATTACTTTTACTAGAAGACTTAAACTTTCTAAAAAGTACTCTCGATGGTAAAAGCGACTTTCAACATGGTCCTTAGCGGCAACTAGTTTTTGTCTAATTGGAAAAATATATGTTTTATACTTGTACCAAAAGGTTACGACAACGTTGTTTAAAATGTGAATAACTTGAGTCGATTTATAAGTCCGTTTTCTCGTTTTATATGTCCTTAGCCGTGTTAAAAGTATAATAATATATTTTGACAAATAAACTCATTTAGACAATGTACAAAACTCGTTTTTGCCCTTAAATTAACTCTTGACAGCATGCAGTTTTTGAGAAATATAGTTTTTTAAATTCGTTAAACTTGAAAATAGCATAACTTCCGTTATAACTCCATTTTAACCCGTTCAGCGACCCGCGTTTTGGTTTTAAAGTATATTTTAATTCTAGCCAAGTATTTTATCTCTGTCGGAAATTTCAGTTCACAAATATGTCAGACCCTTATTTAATGTTGTCGAAAATGGTTTTTCTCGCGTAATAATTAATCTAACCACTTCAAATCAACGCCAAAGCTATTCTAAACCTACCATACACCTTCTTAGGGTGTCATGGGTTTTTAGAAATCATCAAAAATGATATATTTCAAGGGATAAATTATAGGATAGTATATACTAATTATAAGTACTAGAAACATTAAAAGTGGTATAGATACTCATATAACTTGCATGTTTTCTTGCAAAAATGATGAAATAACATAAATATGTGTTGGTGTGTAGGTCCCAGAACAGGGTAAGATAATCAATGTCAGCAGAAACAAGTAACAATTCAGCAGAAACAAATACCACTAGGTGGTTACCGGATATCACTTGGAATCGTGTGATCACTTTCCAAGTAAACTATTAGACCCTAATGCAGGTTACACGAATATCTTCTTGGGATAAGACCAAATGCAGTTATAGAATTAGGCACAATTCAATAACCCTTGGGCTTATAAGTGTTAATAGTTTTCTGTGTCTTCTTATGTATAGTAGTCTCCTATTTATAGGAGGTTACTCTTAGCTAGTCAAATGGAATTATGAGTATTAATAGGCCCATTAATAGCCTCATAATTATCCCCATTATAGCCGTTAGTGGTTACATGACCAATTAAACGTGGTCATTAAGCGTTTATGCTGCCATTTAGCATTACTTAACAGCGATTACTTTAACACTAGCAGTACTTTCATACCATTAGTAGTACTTTCACACTAGCAGTACTTTCATAGTGCTATCGGTGGATACTTGCTTGATTGAATCCACAAGCGGTGGAAAACTCAAGAAACTTCAGTGGAAACCACAAGCGTTACTTTCCACAAGCAGATTTCTACTAGCACTACAATACAAACCACTACAAGAGTCGAGGTGTTCATGGAACTTATCGGTGTACACTCCGTACCTCCTAACCCATTACAAGGTGTGAACTAATCCCACAAGTGCACTAAATTTTCCAACAATCCTCCCCAAATTTAGTTCACTTCGCATGAAAAAATAAACATCAATCAAAACATGTGCATAAATGAAAATGTCCCGAGGATTGAATTTCCATCTTAGTAAATTACACGTTCAAATATTCGAGAATCAGGGTGTTCTAAGAATTGAACCCTTCAACCCATTTGAATACCGGAAGATAAAATACACACAAGTTTTCAAACACTTAAAAGCTCGACACTACTACAAGCCATGTGTCCATCCAAATTCATAAATGTTGTAAAAGCTAAAGTCAAAGCTTCTGAAGGCAAAACTTCAACATTTACATAGGTGGTTCCTCTTTATTCATGCTCCGCCAAGCACTTTTTAAAGAAAATTAACCATTAAGAGTAGGACTTCATCCTCCTTTCGTGAGGAGTTAGAAACAACCTTGGGATTTATATAAAACATGTGCTCCAGTCCACTGAATGTTCAGCTTTCCACATTGAACTCAGCTCCCAAGTTTCCTTAGGAGGAGTTGGGTGTCCTAGCATTCAGTGACTAAGTTGGACTTAAACCCATCCCTTTAGCAGACTTTATAACCAAGTCTCTAGCTAGGACCACTTCGTCAAGTGATCAGCTAAGTTCTTTTGAGATCTCACAAACTCTATAGATACCACCCCATTCATGATAAGCTCACGAATCATGCTATGTGTGACACCTAAGTGTCTAGACTTACCATTGTACATCTGGCTATAAGCCTTAACCAATGTACTGCACTATCATCCGGATAGAAATAGGTGCTATAGGTTTAGGCCACAATGGAATCTCAAGAACCAGTTTTCAACCATTCACTTCTTTACAGCACTGCTAAAGCCACAATTTCAGATTCCATTGTTGAACTGGTGATGCAAGTTTGCTTCTTGGATGCCCAAGAAATTGCACCTCCACAAGTAGGAATACCACGACTGGTAGGCAGATTATCTTGATGTTCTTGATCCAACTTGCATCGATGTAACAACCTTCCAACCTGATGGGTAACATA
This sequence comes from Chrysanthemum makinoi, assembly GCA_910596185.1. Taxonomy (NCBI): domain Eukaryota; kingdom Viridiplantae; phylum Streptophyta; class Magnoliopsida; order Asterales; family Asteraceae; genus Chrysanthemum; species Chrysanthemum makinoi. Next base: position 176,612,735 of record OU343219.1, on the reverse strand, counting down.
TATGAGAGAATATAATCCATAGTTCTCTTCAATACTTCATACCCTTTGACTTTTGATGAGCACTAGGATTACTAGTATACCTGCTCAATTTTCCCACTGCAAAACCAATATCAGGGCTTGTACAAGTCATGGCATACATCAGGCGACCAATTACCTAAATACTCAAGTTGAGATCTGACCTTGTCATGATTAGGTATCAGCTTCTCACAAGTATCCATAGGTGTACTCACTGGAGTACAATCAAAGTAATTCCTCGGCACCTTCTCAATATAATGAGATTGAGAGATATAAATTCTTTTACTTTCATGTTTAATCCTTATACCAAGGATAACATCACCTCCCCATGTTCTTCATGGAGAACCTTGATGACAAAAATTCCTTTGGTCAGCCGATTTTTTGGTTGCCAAAATCAACATGTCATCAACATATAGACAAATGATGACTCCTTTACCGGATTCATCAAATTTGCTATATACACATTTGTCGACTTGGTTAGAACATAGCCACTAGACAAAACCACTTCATCAAATTTTTGATGCCATTGCTTAGGTGCCCGCTTAAGTCCATAAAGAGACTTAATCGGTTTACACACCTTGTTTTCATTGCCAGGCATGATGAAGCCCTGAGGTTGGTTCATATAAACCTCCTCATCCAATTCACCATTCAAGAAAACTTGTCTTTACATCCATCGATGAATAATCAGTTGTGAATAGATGCCATAGCAATCAACATCTTATGGATCTTGGATATCACGACAGGGGCATAAGTATCAAAATAGTCTATCCACGACTTTTGTTTAAAAGCCACGAATAACTAGTCTAGCTTTGAACTTTTCAATAGTTCCATCTACCTTCATTTTCTTCTTGAAAATCCATTTGCAACCCAAGGTTTGCAACCGGTGTAGATCAACCAACACCCAAGTGTTGTTGCCTATGATGGAGTCCATCTCATCATTGATTGCTTCTTTCCAGAAAGCAATATCCTGGGACTTCATTGCTTCTTCAAATGTCTTGGGATCATCCTCAACAATGAAGCAATAGGAGTATTGGTGCGAGACCTCATCCTTGTTCCTTCAACTAAGTATAGTTGAAACTCGAGTCCAAATGACTTTGAGTCCGACCCTTTTTCTTCGAGCACAGGTTAGGTTGTTGAACCACAACCTCATCGGGGACCAGCGATGGTTCATCATCGTGGACCTCTCGACACCAGATGTCATGAGTTCCATTAGGAATCTTCGGACTTAGTCTAGGACTGATGAGAATCTATTCTCATCAAAGTTTGCATCACTTGATTCAATTATTGAGTTAACTGAAACATATTTATTAGGTTCAATAACATAAAACCTAAAAGCCTTGGAATTTCAGCATATCCAACAAAGATCACGTCAATGCCTCTTTCACCCAAAGTTTTCAACTTTGGATCAGGAGTCTTACCAGCCCTTACAACCCCAAACCACTGAGATAGTTCAGGATGGGTTTCCTTTTAGTCCAGAGTTCATAAGGGGTAACCTTGTTCCTTTTGTTGGGAACCCTATTTAATAAATAGCAAGCATAAACATAGCTTCACCCCGAACCCTTTTCGATCTGAATAGGACAACATGGAATTAACCATCTCCTTGGCACACCACATTTTTTCCTTTCAAATACCATTTTTTGAGGAGTATAAGGGGCGATTGTTTCATGGATTATACCAACAGACTGAAAATCAAGTATCCATGTACTCACATCCCCTATCAGTCCTTAATCTTTTGATCAAAGACCCAAGTTGTAATTCAACTTCAGTTTTAAACACTTTGAATTTATCTAATGCTTCATCCTTGGTATGTAACAAATAGACATAAAAAAATCTAGAAGCATCATCAATAAACGTCACAAAGTACTTCTTATTCCCCAAAGAGGGAGTGGCATGCAAATCACACAGGTCCGTATTAACTCAAAAGCTACTCACGACTAACTTACCCACGAAAAGGGTTTCTTGGTTATCTTGGTCAACATGCAAGTTTTACACTTTTCGGTGTCCATGTCAAAAGCTGGGATCAACCCGTCCTTAGACATATTATGCATTCTTTTATAGTGTACATGGCCAAGTCTTGCATGCCATAGGGTAGAAGTCGTCGGTCAGTGGTGGTCCACAGTTTGAAATACACACTATCGGTGGATTGATGGGTGATATTAAGCTGAACATTTGATTACATAAATAGCCAAAACCAATAAAAACACCACTTTTAGATAAGACAAATTTATCAGACTCAATAACTTGTTTATATCCATGATTATTCAAAACACTACTTGAAACCAAGTTTTTCCTTATATCGGGAACATGAATAACATTAAACAAAGTTACAATCTTTCCAGAACTAAACCTAAGATCTACACAACCACGACCAGTGCACCAAGGCATTGACTCATTTCCCATGTGAAGAATAGAACCATCATTCGATGACTCATAAGTCTTGAACCGAGCTTCTATCTTTACACACATGAACTGTTTGCACGAGTCAACCCACCACGTAACATCATCATCTGCTCATAAGATTAGATACATATGTAACATAATAAATCTGAAAAGACTTATTAAACATATTTGACCTTTAGTGAGTTGGTGAACCACCTCTCCTGAACCATTAGTGCATGATCCATTGGCTTTACCACCTTTAACACCCTTGAAATCCCTTTTAATGTGACAAGTTTAGCCACATTTCCAACAAGTAGGTGTTGCCTTCTTGTTGGGATCTGCCTTTGTGTTGTCATGATATTTGCGTTTGCCTTTATTGTCATTGTACTGGTGGGTTGTTATGATCCACCATATTGACAACGATGGGCGAGCATTGCTACTCTTTGGCTTGTCATTATCCTGCACCTTGAGAGATTCCTCAATCTACTTATGACTCAACAGTTAACTCCTCTTTATTATGTTTCAAGGTATGCTTGAAATCTTTCCAAGAAGGAGGGAGTTTGTCAATGACACAAGAGACTTTAATGGCCTCATCCATGTTCATATTATGTTGTGTAAACCTTCCAAGTATTCTAAGAAGTTCATTGTATTGTTCCATAGCGGTCTTGAATCAATCATTTTGTAATTTGTGAAATTACTAACAAGGAACTTCTTATTTGATGCATCCTCAGCCATATATTTGGCATCCAAGGAATTCCACAGTTCTTTGGAAGATTCAAAGTTCTGATAAATGTCAAACAGAATCAGGACATACCATTGAGAATTAAGCCTCTCTGCATATGTAGTCATCATTCTCCCATTTGATCCTCCTTCGATATGCTCCTTGCATCATCCCCATCATCGGGAATAGGTGTAGTCAGCACACCACACTCATGCTTGGCAAAGTGCATCTTCTTCGCCACCTCTAAAGTCCACCCCTTTAAACTTATCAAAGCTTGGCAAAGTTTGAAGCCATGTGTTCATTCAGGAGAAACCATTGATAATCACAAATAGTTTACTTTGTTTGTTGGTGTGTAGGTCCCGAGCAGGGTAAGATAATCAATAGCGAGTAGCCAAATACCACTAGGTGGTTACCGGATATCACTTGGAATCGTGTGATCACTTTCCAAAGTAAACTATTCGAACCATATGCCTGGTTACACGAATATCTACTTGGAATAAGACCAAAAGCAGTTATGGAATTAGGCACAATTCAATAACCCTTAAACTTATAAGTGTTCGTTTTTCTGTGTCTTCTTCATGCATAATCAGATCTCCTATTTAGGAGGTTGCTCTTAACTAGTCAAATGGAATTATAATTATGTCGGCCCATTAATAGCCTCATAATTATCCCCATTATAGCTGTTAGTGGTTACATGACCAATTTAAGCGTGGTCATTAAGCGTTGAAGCGCCATTTAGCGATTACTTTAACAAGCGGTACTTTCATGGTACTTTCACATTAGTGCTATTAGTGGATCTGGCGATTGTGAATCCACAAGCTTCATGGAAAACACCACAAGCGATTGGAAACACTGCTTATCGGTGGAAACTTATCGATTGAAAACACTGCTTATCAAACCAGGAGTACTTTCACAGCGATCTTTCTGGCAGTCGCTTTCTAGGCACTACTACAATACAAACCACTTACAAGAATCGGGTGTTCATGGACCTTATGAGTTGTACCTCGTACCTCTAACCCATTTACAAGGGTTGAACTAATCCCACAAGTGCTAAATTTTTCAACATTATGCACCACAATTTGTGTATTACAATATTGTACGATACAAACTGTAATGCACAAATTATGATGCATGTCAAAAATATGGTGTATCAATCCCCTTATACAAATGGTATCTAGATGTGCACAACTTTTCTTTTTTACAAGTTCGAGATTAAGCCAAAAGAGGTTATAAAGGTTTATAATTATTAGACTAAATTACACATTTGATCTTTTAGAGTCGAAATCCCTATGAGAATCCTTGATTTTTTTATTTTTTTATCATTATTTTTTTTGCATGAATGATCATTATCTTGAAACCTTTGCACAATGTTCGACCTTATTGCCAACGGCTACTAACTTCAACAGTTATTTGCAAAGGCTTCAAAATAAGGATTATTTATGCAAAAGAAAAAAATCGAGGACTATGAAAGGATCTGGGCTAAACCACAGCAACGAAAATTGTAATTTACTCTAATTATTAAATATTGTAAGATTTAGAGAAAGAAGGATGTAGGGTCACACATCACCATCCAACATCCCATGCATGCATTTTACATTTCCATACATGAAAATGATGGATTCGGAATTGGAGACTTGTCAAGTTTATCTAATTCTGGAATAATCATGATCTACCTTGCTTAATATATTTGATTAATGGCCTTAGTTAAACAATGGCTAATCATTTCTATAGCAAAACAACTATAAATTAAAGTTGGTGTTATGCAAGTGTGTAATCTCTCACTTCTTCAACAAGTTTAAGGAAAAAGAAATTTCAACAAATTACGAAGATTTTTGTTTTTGTCCATCAGGAAAGTAAGATAATATGCATATATATATATATATATATATATATATATATATATATATATATATATATATATCAAATAAAAGACAAAATATCCAGAAATATATACAATTTTTTTCAAAAATGTTCTCGATCTTCCATAAAAATTTCACAAGATCATGATGTTGCAAGATGAAAAGTTGTGAACGAAGTTTTTCTAAAAGTGAATACTTTTTCCTAAAAATTTCAGAAAAGCGTTAAATCGCTCTTTATGATCAAAATTCATTTTTGCACCAAACTTCTTTGAATTTTTCATCAAATAACATTGCGATCAAATAAAACAAGTTGAAAATTTTGTGCATCAAAAATTTTTTGCATCAAAATTGCTTGTGCATTAAAAACGATAAAAACTCAAAATTAGAAAAACTTTTCCAAAGTTTTATGCACAACATATCCGATCTTGTGATTTTTGAAAATTTTAAGAACTTTAAAAAAAAAATTTTTTATTCTCTTTATATATTTGTCTTTTTTTTAATCTTTATAATATATATATATATATATATATATATATATATATATATATATATATATATATATATAATACATTTCCCACATAATACACCACTATTTACATATTCCCCAAACCTTCTTTAATAGGCTTGTACATGCATTAAAACTTGTATTTGGGAAATATGTAAAATATTGGTGTGTATGTGGGGATGTATGTAAATCTCCCATATATATATATATAGAGAGAGAGGTTCTAGAGAAAAGTGTAGTAAAAGTTGAAAAAAAGCAGGGCTAGATTTTTAAAACATGTCAAACTTCAAGGGTATAAATTGAAAATAACAAAAAAAGAAGGGAAGAACTAGCATACACTCATTCTCACTCTTGACATATCACATAAACACATCATTCCCATAGCAGCATATACTCATTCCCACACCAACCACCACCACCACACCACGTGCACATCCGACCACCACCGCCACACGTTCAAGTCACCACACCAAGAGTATCACAAGCCACCGCGATAGAAACTTGTTTCATGAAGATAAGTTCATCTTCGGGTAATACAAACCCTAACTAACTAATTGTATAATTAATAATGTATTTTGAAGCGTTAATCATACAACAATGAAGAGAAAGTTAGTTTTAAATTAAAAGTAAACTAATTTTGCTGATTAATCAAATTTAATCTATGATTTGATTACTTTCTGAATTTTTGTTGAAAGTTTATCATCATATAAACATGTTTTCTATCTAATATGGAACAAATTTGGCAGAAAAGATGTATAAGCGTGTTTTGAAAGTGCACACCATATGTTTGATGAAATGTCTCAATGAGATTTTGTAAGTGTGATGCATTAATTTGTAGCATGTATGTTTATCAGTGCATCAAAGTTTGATGAAAATAACATTTGTTTTTGTTAGATAATAGCATACGTAAATTATTTAAAGTGCATAAGGTATCATGAAAAAGCATTTGTTTTAGACAATATTAGAGCATCGTTTGTTTGTTTATAACATCTATTTTTAATATTGTATTAGGGCATCGGTTGTTTGTTTATTTAATGCATCCGTTCTAATACATTAGGGCAACAATTTGTATGTTTAGTGTGTATGTATTAAGAATGTATTAGGGCATCAATTTTAAGATTCTATTAGGGCATCGATGTAGCATAAAAGGCTCTATAAAAATAATATGTTTGTTAGATAAAATCATATTGAAATCATTTAAGCTATGTGTTTGTTTGTTTATTTGTATGTTATAAATGTTATGATGTGTGATATATTAGTGCATCATTTATTGTTATTAACGCATCGTGTGATACATTAAGGCATCCTATTGAGTATGATTAGGCAATATGATAAATTCGTCGAACGCTAAAATCTGTTTGATCATTTGTGAGAGAGTACAAACTTAACTTACTTGTAGTGTTTTGCCCACGAAAAGTACAAAATCTCTTCAAGTGTCGGAGGGTCAATACTCTCGATGGTGGTAAGTAAAAAATCAAGCCATAATATATTTATGAAATTTATATTCTTATTAGTTTTTTTTTGTTCCATATTAACTAAATTGAATATGTATTAGTGTTAGTAAAATTATGTATATCTTAGTGCATTTGCATTAAAAAGCAGCAGCATTTGTATGGATTATAAGGATTATTAAACTCATTTGAAATTTTTATATGTTTGGCAATATACTAACATTGCATAAGGATTATTCAAACTCATCTGATATTTTGTATGTTCAGCAATATTGAATTCATTTAATTTACATTGGGGTGTTGTGTATATTTAGTGCATTTGTATTTAAAAAAACAAGGCATGTTTATGTAATACTGCAAAGGATTATTAAGGATGTAGTAAATACCGGGGGTGTTTGGCTATATATAGTTTGTACACTTTAGTGCATACTTAGATAGAAAATAATGCATCAGTATGGAATATTGGGTGTTTGGCAATATAATATTTTTTTACATTTTAGGGCATATGTATTAAAAAATAAGGCATATGTATGGAATATTACATAATGATTTGTTTAACTCATAATCATTGTTCAACTAATTGTGTTCTATTTAGCAATACACATTTGACATGTCCCATCCAAACTTTCTAGAATGGAATACTTTAGTGATCGAAGATGATTTTGTCGACAGAAGATGCCATTGGTTTTTGGTTGAACGTTGATGATGATTTGTTACAAGATGATGACTTTATAGGCATCGAAAGGTAGAAGATTTGAGAGGCTTCTCTAATGTTTCAACTTTTGTAAGAATTTGAAGATAGTCATTGCTTAGCTTGTAAAAATCTTATTTGTCAGTTTTTGTTTAGCTTACTATATCTTAGGAGACGTTGTATTCTGATTGTAGCATCACTCATAAATGTAAAATGCATCTCTTGTATACGCAATTCAAGTTTATAATAAGATCAATTCGTTCATAACGTGACTAATTCTTTGTATGTTTATTGCTACCTTTTTGTTTAACTATATCTGTAGGTTTATATTTTTTACTCCCAAACGCACAACAAATTTTTTTTTATTTTTTTATTTATTTTTTTTTTATTTTTTTTAATATACAGATTTAGCCCTTCATCACCATTACATTCAGTAAATGAATTTGCTTATCATTTACATTAATGAATGCGTTCATTCTCATCTATAACTTTAGTGCACCTATTTGATTTAATGCATCTGTTTGAGGAACTTTAGTGCATCCGTTTGATGTATTTAGTGCATCTGTTTCTATCATAAAAGCAAAACAAGTTCAATACTTTTAGGTTCATGAAATTGACGAATAGAAGGCTCCAAACAAGGATAAGACAAACACGGTTAACGACCAACAAATATTCAAGTTGATGAGCCTTCAAAGAAAGATTCTCTTGAGATACCACCGTTACATCATCCATCGATAACAACATTCCAAAGAAATGAATGTTATAAAGAGACAGATTTATACTAAAACCACAAATATAGAATATGAAACTTTATTATAATGAAATCTTGAAGCTGAAGTCAATTATATACAAGATCTATACAAATTGTATATCGTATTTACTACATGGGAGTTTACAAAGAAGATGTAAATGATATTATCTACTTTTCATGTTACACTTATTCAAAACCAATTCCTGCGTATGCGGTTTCATAAGTAGGATAACTTTTATGTATGAATGTTCCATGTTGTTCTGTATTAGGTTATTCACTTTAGCATCCACTCCTGTCAAACACAAGTACAAGATCAATAAACCATATGCATGTGTAGAAAACATCCGTAAAATACGGAAATTACACACATAAGGGAAATGATAAAATATGATGCAACTTTCTGTATACTGTTTGATGAACTTTAGTGCGTCTATTTGAGTCATTTAATGCATCCGTTTGGTCAATTTAATGAATTTCAAGCGTAAAGCAAAAGAATTACTACCTGATTATCAAGGATTACAACAAGTATCACTATTAATTAAGATTTACCTTGATAGGAAATTTTTTCAACCGTGTAGCAAGTAATTGTTGTAACGTACCTATTGCATGTTTTCATCCACCTCGAAAGTGGGTTTTCAAGAACTCGTGTTCTCTAACCACCGCTAGTCTATGCTCACCCGATGATCGATCCGGCGCATGTATGATCCTCGTTACCTGCATGGGCCCATAGTGTAAGTACTCTTCTTTCATCTTCATATACTACAAGTAAAGGTGGCATATAGAGGTTCAGACATATTTGGTTAACGATTGAATATAGATGTGAAATACTTTCACACATTAAATATACACTTTGGCGACTTTTGACCCATTTGACCCATTTATTTTTAACTATGTTTTTTTAGATCAATTCAAATTGAATATATCATATAGAATCTTTCATTTATTAAGATATAAGTATAAAATAACCTTAATTAACCAGATACCTTCAACACTATTTGATTGTGGGCGGCACTAATCATAGTGAATAAAGTTCGCATGCCTTCGAACAAGAGCAGTCTCAAACAAGTCCACATCCGGATGTACATCTTGATACCCATACAAGTACAAGATCAGTAAACTATATGCATGCGTAGAAAACATACGTAAAATATGGAAATTACACGCAAAAGGGAAACATGATAAAATATGATGCAACTTTACTACATTTGTTTGATGAACTTTAGTGCACCTGTTTGAGTCACTTTAGTGCATCTGTTTGGTCAATTTAATGAATTCCAGACATAAAGCAAAAGAAGCGCTACCTGATTATCACGGATTACAAACCGATGAAAATCACTGGAATATCCGAGGTTAGATCATTGAACACAAGCCCAATCCCTAGCACTCTACAATTAGATTTTTCGTTATCAGATTATAATTCATGCCTGAAAGGTTCCAAAAGCCTTGTTAGACAACCTTGCAAACGACTTCAATACCAAGCTTCGTATAAGCTACAAACTGTACATGTATGTTGACAGAATAACAATCATTGTCTATAAAATTCAAAATATATATCATGTGACTTTCTAATAGATTATTATCTCTTGTAATCCATTTTGACTTTTGGTAGTCAATAAACAAGCATTGTACTTTAATGTTTAAAAGCTATTACACTTTACTCTTCTGGATGCAAAAAACCATTGCAAAGGCATTGAATATAAAAGCATCCCAATAGGCCAATATAGTAATATTAACATCAGCTTATCAATTGATTTAACACCTTATCCATAAGAAATAAACAATGGCCAAAAGTACTCTTTTTCTAGAGGGTGTTTCACAAAGTGCTTATCATAGATATTTTTATAATCGAATATTTAGCATTAACAAAACAAGTACAATCATTTGAAATATGTTTCTACTATCGAAAGATGTATAACCACAGTGAAAAATTAGTGCATCGCAGTTTTAAAATTTCGTTCAGATATTTTATCAAACACTTGGTGTGCAGTTTCTTATAAACATGTATTCCATGTATTTATTTCTCAATTTCGATCCAAAATAACTATTCTATACAATGAATCATGTCAATGGACTCTGAAAATCGTTACATCTATAAACAAACATGATGATTAACGAATCAAATTTCATAAAAAGCAAAACCTTAACTCACTATGAACAAAAATCCTTACAGATAAAACAACAACAAACACATATATAAGCTTTATGATTGATTTTAAGTAGCAAAAATAACAAATTTATAACCGAATTCAGTTACATACATGAATTTGATCTTCGAATTGATAAATTATGATGAGATGATATTGTGAATCTAATAAAACGATATGATTTTGTATGTTAATTTGATCTTCAATTTGATATGTGTTAAAAAAAATCTTATAACACAATTGAGAGAAAAAAGTCGTGTCATGGAATGAGAGAAAGAAGAAAAAGAAAAAATGAAAAAAATAGGCATTATATATGAAATAGACGAATTTATGAAACCCTCCCTTAAAGAATGAAAGAAAATACATTAAGGTCCCTGTAGTTAGCAAGAAAAAAAAGGAGGGGAAGAGGGGGTGATCTAATGGTTGAGATCACTTCTCTCACTTTTCCACCGAGATCAACTTTTTAAAAGAACCAATTTATATATATATATATATATATATATATATATATATATATATATATATATATATATATATATATATATATATATATATATATATATATATATATATATATATATATAGAGTTAGGATCAAATAAGAATATTACTTAAAATAAGAAAGAATAAGTAGAACTATAATAGCAAATCCGAGATGCAATCGACCAAATTAGATGCATCTCTATAATCTTAGATGCATTATAACGCCTACAGTGTGTTTTCTAGCTTTTTAATCGGATGCATATAATGTTATATTATATGCATTTCATGATTTCTCTTGTTTTTTGTTCCTCCTCATGCGGCGCTAAAATCATGAAAATCCATTTGCACCATCTATACATCAAATTAACTTTCGAAACTCAAGATGTTGCATCTATATGAATAGAAATGCATCTAATGCAAGTCGTTGCATCTCAAATCGCGGTTTTGGTCACTTCTCACCACTTCTTATTTTAATTTACTTATCAATTGATCCCTACTATATATATATATATATATATATATATATATATATATATATATATATATATATGGAGATAGCTTGGCTACAATTTTTGTAGCCAATTGGCTACAATCCTTCATAAAAAATACACAAGCAATGAATCTGGAACCCACAGAAAAGAATCAAGACCCACAAAAAGAATCAATGACCCACATTATATAGCATAAAATTGTAGCTAATATATTCCCTATATATATATATATATATATATATATATATATATATAGAGTGTGACTTTCTTTTCAGAACTCATATAAATGTGAGAACTTTCAGAACTCCCCTAAACCAATCAAATTTTAGTAAATTATTTTATGTTTAATTTAATATATGTAATTTTCATAAAATAATATCTTGTACAAACATAAATCTACAACGAATTCATTGAAAGTCTTTATATTTCGATCCATAAAATAAGACCATGAACAATACTTGAGAGAATTTTACTATGTTTATAAAATCCCTTGTACAAAAATCTACAATGAATTTAATGAAAATCTTTGTATTTCGATCTGTTAGAATAGACCACGAACAATATTTTGAGAAAATTTTACTTTTATTAAATGGTGTATAAGAGTTATGTTCTGTCAAGATTGCTTATATAAGCTCTGAAAAGAAAGTTCATATATATATATATATATATATATATATATATATATATAGTGAAACTTTATTTTCAGAACCCACTTTAAATGCGAGAATGAAGCGAGAACTACTTTTTAGCCATTAGATTAATTGATCATGGGCTAAAAGGACTTGTGCCATAAATGTATTAAAGTGAAACACTAGGTAAACCTTTGAAAATGGCCGGAGGGTATTCTAGGGATTTTATTTCTTATTAATTAGATATTGAATCATATTCGGTTGATAGTATTAAAGTCACAGTTTCTACCTTTTTCAAAAGAACCGACTTCTCCCCTACAACCCTAATTCATGGCACGTAGCGCGATACGGTGTTATCCCCATAGTTTCTCCGGCGGCGTCATCTTATCACCCTTAAACCACGGTCTCATTTCTTTGATCATACCATAAACCACTCGATGCACCTTATTTTCTGTCATCTTAAACCACCTTCTCGTTTCATTAATCGTGGAAATATTACACCATTTTTCACTGATTTAAGGTTTGTTCTTTTTGCTCATATTGAATCCGCTTCATTTTTTTTTATTAAAGTTGATTTTGATTTCGGTTTGTCGCTGGTGGTGAATCGAAAGTTGTATTTGTTTTTTTTATACCTGTAAAAATTAGTAACTCTAGATACTACAAAAAGATGTTTAAGTTTTATATGATCTATACTGGTTTAATTATTTGGTCACATGTTCAGTATTGGTTTAATCTTGTTGTTATTTTTTATGTTTTTTATTTGCACAATAGATGCTTGTTCATAACATTTTTTTTCTGCCGTCGATAAACATTCATCTATTTTTAATTGTTTAATTGATTTGGTTGGTTGGTTGGCAATTTGAAGTTATGTTTTTTAAATGTAGTTATTTATTTTATAATTATTTAATAGATTTGGTTGGCAGTTTGATATTGTTGCAGTATGTGAAAAAGGAAGACATGTTTGGTTTTTTGAATTACGTTTGTTTGAGGACCATGTTTTGAATTATGATTTGGTTGTTGCCGATACACATGTATTTTTTTTTAGTGGGATCTAACTTATGAAAATCATATATGTTTGAGGAAGATGATGTTTTTAAACATCATGTTTTTAAACATCATGTTTTTAAACATGTATGTTTTAAAAATGATTGCTTATAAACGGAATGCTTAAAACATGTATGTTTTAAAAACAAATATGTTTTTTTATTTTGCAAGTGATATTATTATTCGTTTCAACGACTTTGTGTTTGCCAAACAAGTATGTTTTCTAAACATATATGTACTCATGAACATGTATGTCTATTTAGTAAATGTAATTATTGTTTTTTTCCCCAAAAACTTCATGTATGTTTAATAGTTTCAACACAATTTTAAAAATAATATATAAATAATGTTTTGAAGATGTTTTAGTAGTTGCATATGTATATTTCACAGCAATTCTATTTTAATGATATAATTGTTGCTAATTTTTGTGATTTTTCTTTGTATCAGGTGTAATTACAAGAATGTTCACGGCTATGAGTGTGCATATATGTTCGACTTTTTGAAAAAATGTTGACGGCTACGCGTGTGCATATATGTCCGACTTCTAAAAATGATGATAACAATGAGTGTGCACATTTGTCCATTTGTGTTGAATATTATTAGTGCTCACGTGTATAGATCGATTAGATAATTTATGCTTTTTAGAAATTTGTATTTTAATTGTATTTCAATCAACATCGGTATAACATTTATGTTCTTGGTTTGTTATAAATTTCATTATATTAAAAAACCAATATGTACTAAATCTAGAAATATTCTAAACATATATGCACTAAACATGCTACCTTAAAAACTAAACATATCTTTGCCTTAAAAACATACATGCACTAAACGTGAAAAATACTATATTAAAATAAAAAAATAAAAAAAAAAAAAAAAGAAAGAAAAAAAAACGGGATTGAGTATAAAAAATTAAAAAAAAAAGAAATTAAAAATTGTTTTTTACTATTATACCCTTTTGAATTAAATCAAATAGTTTAATATTAAAAAAATATATATATATTTTCAAAAATGCCATTTTGCATTGATATTTTGCACCTTATGCATTATTAGGAGTACATAAGTGGTTCTCGCAGCCATCAGATAAGATGGGTTATAAAATAAAGGACTCTATATATATATATATAAATATTTAATGGAAGAGATCAGAGTAGAAGAAAAAATAAAGTGACATTTCAAATAAGAATGAGATTTATATATATATATATTTATATATATATATATATATATATATATATATATATATATATATATATATATATATATATATATATATATATATATATATATATATATATATATATATATATATATATATATATATATATATATATTTGAGATCAAATGAGAAGAAAAACTAAAATAATAAGAATAAAAAGAAATTACAATAACACATTTCAGATGCATTTACAAAAATTGATGCATCTGCTCTTAAAAATCTCATTCTTATTTGAAATGTCACTTTAATTTTTTCTTCTCAATGGATCTCTTCCATTATATATATATATATTTATATATATATATATATATATATATATATATATATATATATATATATATATATATATATATATATATATATATATATATATATATATATATATATATATATATATATATATCAAACTGGTAAGTTAATCTTTAAAAATAAGAATAATGACGGAAACAAATATAGAAAAAGACACATAGATTTATTTTAAAAAGATTTCTTCAAAAAATTCCACAACAATTGGATATGTTGGTGCATAAAAAAGTAATGAAGAAAGTTTTTCTAATTTTGAGTCTTTATACGTTTTTTTAATGCACAAAAAACAAATTTTTGATGCACAAAATTTTTAACTTGTTATAATTTGAAGCGCAATTTAATTTTGATGCAAAAAGTCGAAAAAAAGTTGGGTCAAAAAACGAATTTTTGATGCACAAAATGATGATTTAATGCACAAAAGTTTTTTTTCATAAATTTTTCCGACAAAAGTGTTCGTTTTTAGAAAAACGCCATTTACAACTTTTTTATGCATCAATATACCTGATCTTATAGAATTTTCACGGAATCTTTTGAGAACCTTTAAAAATTAAAATTATTTGCATGTTTTTCACGAATATTTTGTTTTTTTTTTATCTCTTTCTTTTATATATGATTAGCGACTTGAAAATAAAAGAAGAAACTTTTGACTTGTATATTTCTAGTAATTAATCTGATTAGTGACATCAAAAGGCAAATTATTCTAAAAGAGTCGCACGCAGTTGATCAAACTTGGTGACATACGAACTTAACTTTTTGCGAGCTAATGTTAGCTTGCTCGCTTGTTCTTTCTTTTTTTAATTGGTAAAACTATATAAATGCCAACTCTAAGCTAGAACAAAGATTATCGGATCAAGGATTCAATCTCTTTTAATTTAGGTATTTTCTTATCTAAGACAACTAATAATCTAACGACATTTACATGCATCTTATATAGTTGTCTTGATACAACCCGTTACGGTTGTATCGATAGTAACACCCTTCAAGCGTGATGCGAGCTTTTAAGAAGAGAAGACCATATATATTTGACAAAGCTTGATTGATTCATTCCTAACATTATGACACCTTAAATACTAATTTATGAGATAACTCTCACAAACATAATACTTATCCTAACATGACTCAAGACATATCCTAAACAATAACTCCAACACTTATCATAATAAATAAACTAAAATAGTTATCCAACACGCCATGTCGGGATAGCCGTCCCTCATCAACCACGGGCGTATCACTTCCCACTCCTTCAAAATCACCTTGCCCTCAAGGTGTTGTCTAAAATAAATCTTAATTCCAGGATCTCATGTTCTTCTTTTGAATTTTAGCCTCCATTCCCATGGCAACATCCATTTTTTCAAAAGTTACAAATAATAGCAATGTCTGTGATGTGCTGGTCTGTACCTACTTTAGAATAACAACCAAACTCTCACCAATATCAAAAACACTGTCTATCGCGCTTCTAACCTCATCAACACCAATATCTTCATCAACATCTAAGTAATGTTCATCGCGATTAATAAATAAATAAAAAGGTTCTTTGTTCATCAGAGTACTGTTCATCGCGGGTACTGTTCATCGATTTTTTTTTGAGTTATTAATTGCTTGAGTATTAATTATGGCATCAGGAGACAGCGATCAGGACGCGAAATATGCACTCTCTAAGCTCTTGCAAATGGGTACGATGGCCGAATATGAGAGTGAGTTTGTGGTACTTGCAAATCGAGTAACATGTATCTCTGAATCTTTACTTACATCGTGTTATATCTCTGGAGTTAAACTTGATCTACAATGTTTACTCTTACGGTTAAATCCCAAAAACTCTAGACGAAGCTTTTTCATTGACCCGTGCAGCGGAAGCACACTTCGTTAACTTAGATATTTAGGAATTTTTGAGGTCCAATCCTTTAACTTAGAGAGAATATTTCTTCAAAGCTCGTATCACCGAGGTTCGTTTTGAGGTAATTGCAAAGGAAGGGGAAGATCAAATCGTTGAAAAGAATATGTATGTTATTCAACAATTAAAAAGTGAATTTGCTTCACCTATGATTAAAGGGTCCTTAGGTGTTGATGAAGATATTGGTGTTGATGAGGTTAGAAGCGTGATGGACGGTGTTTTTGATATTGGTGAGAGTTTGTTGTTATTCTAAAATGGGTACAGACCAGCATATTACGGACATTGCTATTATTGGTAACTTTTGAAAACATGGATGTTGCCATGGCAATGAAGGCTAAAATTCAAAGAAGAACATAGGATCCTGGAATTAAGATTTATTTTAGACAACACCTTGAGGGCAAGGTGATTTGGAAGGAGTGGGGAATGATACGCCCGTGGTTGATGAGGGACGGCTATCCCGGCATGACGTGTTGGATAACTATCGTAGTTTATTTATTATGTTCTATTATGATAAGTGTTGCAGTCATTGTTTAGGATATGTCTTGAGTCATGTTAGGGTAAATCTTATGTTTGTGAGAGTTATATCATAAATTAGTATTTAAGGTGTCATAATGTTATGAATGAATCAATCAAGCTTTGTCAAATATATATGATCTTCTTTTCTTCTCTTCTTAGGAGAAAATATAAAAAACTCGTGATGGATTTGATATAAGATCACACCTTGGGAGACCCAAGATGCTACCATCGACAAATCACATGCGAACTCCGAGTCGTGATCATGTATTAAAGAAGCGAGATACGATATTTAAATCCACAAAAGCTTAGCTCTCCAAGAAGTTTATTTTGATAGGAATGGACATCGCATACCTCTAGCATATAGGGAATTTCTCACATCACAAACCACGAAAATTGTGAGGAGAGAGTATCTCTCTGCATTTGCGACTTGTTCAAAAGTGAAATCAAATGTGATTGAAAAAAAAAAAAAAAAAAACTTACTATCAAATAGTTGTTATTTAAGAGGTGTCATTGACAATCAATGTTGCAAAAATCGCGAATCGGTAGTCGGGCGGTCGACTTCCCGTTAATAATAGAACATTGTAATGTCGGTCTAAGGCGCGGGATTAATCGGTGATTAATGGATTGGCATTTCGACAAGTTTTTAGTATTTTCGGCAAATTTTAGGTATTTTCGACAAGTTTTAGGCATTTTCGACAAGTTTAGGTATTGTGACGCAATATTTTCTTGAAATACATCTTGTAATAGATATAAGGTGTCAGAATGAACATAAGTTATTCAAACAATTTTATGGGTAGGTTTAAGTATTTTCTTAGCGAAGATATGAAGGTTTTCGGTAGTTTGACCACCATCGATAACCGTCATCGACCATTGACCACCATTGATCACGGTTGACCGATTTGTTTGACCGATTTACATAAATCGGAAAGCGTTAATAGAAGCGCTGCAGCCTAATCGACGATTAATATGGTCTTGTTCAAAAGTGAAATCAAATGGACTTGTTTTGCAAACCTGTTTTATTTAAGAGGTGTCATTGACAATAGTATGAGATTTCACCTTTTGAGAATCTGTGTGTATTAAAAAACTGTTAAGAATAAGATATACCTAAAATAAGAACGAAGGGTTCCACATATCTTGTTATGGTGACAATAGTAGGACACAGTTTATTAAAGTTAATAGCTACAAGTCAAGATGTCTCTATCTCCACACATGACTTTATTGATTAGGAATACATTAGACCATTGGAATGGGGTGGATCCATGTTCTATCCTCCCTCTTGCGTCTTTCTATAAGCTTTAAGCCTTTATTCAATTTGATCATATATGATGTTAAAAAAAATAAAAAATAAAAAAAAATTGATCATATATGCTTTCAACAGAAGAAATTAAGGGTGATATAATTAAAACACATTATACTTGTTTAAAATATAGAGAATTAAAAAATAATAATAATAAAAAAAATAATGTTTGACATTTTTGTCTTTACATGAGTAGTATAACAATTTTACCCTTTCAAATTATATAAATGATCTATGTGGGTTTGCAAAAATTGCATTCAACGTCCATAGTATAAATTACATAAATTGTCCATGTCGTTAGGAATAATTGCATCTACCGTCCCTAACTTTTTTTCGATTTTTTTTCTAAAATTTTTATTTCGTTCGTTATTTATCGAATTTTTTTTAGAAATTTTTTTGTTGAAAACTTATTTTCCGAAATATTTAAAAAAAAAAATTGGTGACAAAAAAAACAAAGTTTCCCGATAAAAATTTCACTTTTGACAAAAAAAAGTTTTCGAAAAAAATTTCACATGTGACGAAAAAAGCGCCAAAAAAAATTCTCAAAAAAAAAGTTAGAAAAAAAGTTTCCGAAAAAAAAAAGATGAAAAGGTATAAAATAAAACGAAAAAAAGTTTTTCAACAAAAAAATTTCGAAAAAAAAAGTTGAAAAAAAAATATTGAAAAACAAATTTTGGAAAAAAAATCGAAAAAGAGTTTAAGAACGGTGGATGCAATTTTCTCAAAACGACATAGACCATTTATGTAATTTACCATAATGACGGTGGATGCAATTTTCAAAGATCCAAAGGATAAAATGGTTATCATAGGTTTGTACTACTCACTTAAAGACAAAAATGTCAACAGTAGTACTTACAAAAACATTTTTTTAAGTTCGCTAATTTAAAAAATATTTTTAACAAGTATTATGCTTTTTAATGATATTACCTCAAAAATTATTATGGTTAGTTGGTAAAAAAACATATACATGAACACATGATCACTAGCTAGATACAAATCTATCTCATTTAGGATGGTATGTAGTTGATTGCAAATAATGAGCATGGTATTCGAACCTACAGCTCCATCTACATCCATTTATTGGTTTTGATCAAAGGTTTTAAGATCGGGATCTTATCTATGATTGTTTTCGTCTTTGCAAGATCGTGTTCGTAAGATCGGATTGAAATTTTAAAATCCTACTATAATGTCATTTTTTTAATTGCCGTGTAAAATTATGAAAATCTACATATTATTATATATCATATATCATATATCAATAAAATGTATGTTAATTTATAATTATGAAGTATTTAATACAACTAGCCTCTAGTTTTTCATATTCTACAAACTTAATACATATATTTGTAGTTTTTTAGTTAGTTAATCGAGAAAAGTAAGATCAGATCGATCGAGATGTTAAGATCGTATGACAAGATCGGGGTCCTATTAGGATCTTATCACGCAAAGATCTACGTAGGATCAGGATCGTTTTTGCTTTGTAGAATCATAAAATCGTAAAATCCTAAAATCATGATCGAAATCTTAACAACCATGATTTTGATCCTCTAAAGTAGCCGAGTTGAATTGCACTGAATGGTTGTATGCAAAACTTTTTTTTTTCTTTTTTAATTTTTTTTTATATCTTAGACCGGGCGTAATGGGAGGTGAAGGACCACTACCCCCAGCCTCCACCACGCATTATCCCTACTACACAGCCTCTCTCACCGCATGTTTGACAAATTTTTTTTATTTTATTATTTTTTATTTTTTTTTCGTATGGTTGTATAAGGTGATATATTTTTATGTGTTTGATTTGATGACCATTATACTTGTTTAGTGGTAGCTTTGTGGTATCTTTGAATGATGATGCCACAGTAACACGAAGATGTTGAATTTGATGACCTTTACCCGGCCTTAATATATCGAAACTTGTAGCAATTATTGATGCAACGTTTGATTACTTCAAAAGCAAGGCGCCTCAATCTCATGCATGCATTTATATACTACAAGTAAACTTGATTGTTTCATAAAAGAAACTTGTATATTTAATCTTCAAATGATTAAAACTATAAAAAGTTCACAACCTTGGAATATACTACGTAATAAAATGAGTACAGAATAAAAGAGAAATGAAGAGCGAGGTGGATCTTGTGCACCACATGCTCCCATGGCCATACTTCTGTTGTATTGGTAATGACCAATTGACCATTGCAATAAAATAAGCAAGATACGATACATATATATTGTAATAATATTCATGTTTGTTGTTAAATAATCTAACCTTCTTTAAAAAAATATATACACTATAATAAGCGATGTGTACATTATAAATAAGCTATATGTATTATTGGACTATGTGCATTACAAATGTGATTTTGTGATGTTTATGCATCAAAGATTGATGTGTATATCACTTCCCTCTAAGAATATTTCAAGATTGCATTATCAAAAACTAAATGTTGGTGCCATCTTAAAATCTTCTACTAGTATACTTTTTAAATTTTGATTTAACCTTCTTTAAGAAACTCCCATATCTTTATAAAAGTTTTCTTAATAACTTGATCCTGCTAAGTCAATGTCACAATTCTTTGGACAAATGACGACTGAAAATCTTTTATGCCTTTTCTTGTTGTTTCTTATCCCGTGGCTTGTTTGGGGTTGTATCAAAAACTTTTCGGAGTGAAATCGGTGGCTCGGCCTCCGTGGGTGGAGATTATTCTCTTATTTTGGTTCTCCGTAATTTTGAGAGTTTTTTTTATCCTTTTTATATTCCTCACAGTTAAAGTATATAGAATGTGTGTTGTTTGATTTTTTTTTCTAGATTTGTATATACTCTTTGACTTCTAGCGTCTTGCTAGTAGCTTTTATATTTTAAAATTATCTAACGGTTCAAAAAAAAAAAAAAAAAAAAATAATAATAATAATAATAATAATAATAATAAAAGTGATGTTTTATAAAAAATAATAATTCGTTCAAAAAAAAAAAAAAAAATAATAATACGTCTTTGCTGATAATTTTTATTGGTGTGGTTAAAGGGTAGGATTGTTTCAGGCGCCCCACTAATTTCTTGTAAAATGTGGTTTGTTTCTAAATGAAGTGATGTTTATAATAAAAAAAAAATAATAATAATAATAATAATAATCGCATCTTGTATACTCTTAACTTTGGCGTGCTTAAATGTTATTTTTAGTTTCTAGTTACACGACACAAATTTAACGTGTCTTAAGAGTTTTTGTATCTTCTCTTATCCCTCGCTATTTTTCATAAAAACCGACACAACATGTCACTCACCATCACGTCAAGATATTTAAACTAGCTTTTCATAAACGTAATACCTGCTGGTAGAAGTCTTTTCCCTTTGTTCTTTTATCATCTTTCTCACATCATCTTCATTATCAATTCGACAACTATCATCTTGTAATCTATTTTATAACTTCAATCAAGTACGTTTTGCTCAAAGTCCAAATAAAAATACATCTTATAATCTCATATAAGTAACATCATGTTGTATTATATGCAGCTTAAAAGAAAAACAAAGAAAATTTTAATAATATATTTTATTATCTTGTTGTTCCGTTACACAAATGTTGAAATAAG
Source organism: Chrysanthemum makinoi (assembly GCA_910596185.1). Taxonomy (NCBI): domain Eukaryota; kingdom Viridiplantae; phylum Streptophyta; class Magnoliopsida; order Asterales; family Asteraceae; genus Chrysanthemum; species Chrysanthemum makinoi. Next base: position 176,590,764 of record OU343219.1, on the reverse strand, counting down.
TAGTAGTAGTATTAATTAAATTATAAATGAGTGGGAAACTGATTTATTGATTTTAAGTGGAAATAGTCATTAGGTGGAGGTGTTGGAGGATCCGGTGGTGTGGATCTTGGTGGTGGTGATGTGGGTATTAAGTGGAGGTGTTGGAGGATGTTGGGCCGTTGGTTGACGTGTAGAGTGGTGGGATCAGTGTTTTCTTGTATTGTGGTTGTGGTATCTGATAATGTTTTGTGGGTGGGACTTATGAACCATTTGATATGCAAAACCACCATCTTCTTCATCACGCAACGTGTAATGTTTTGTGGGTGGGAAAAAGACAAAAGTTGGTGGTTTTGAAAAAGGGAGGAGGATAAAAGAAAAGTTGGTGGAATGGCTTTTAACTTTTGTTTTGTAATTAAATGTAGGTGAAAGAGATGTTGAGATGTTTTGAAGATGAAGATGATGATAGAGGGAGTGTGTGGTGGGGAGAGGTGTGAAAAGACCCATCACTAACTCTGTCCATTTTGGAAGCTTTCTGCAAAGGACGAAACAATACTTGCGAATGGTGTAGTTTACTCTTAATTAAATTATAAATGAGTGGGAAACATATCTCTCAGTGTTTTCTTGTATCACTTCTTTAGATGTAAAATAAAATACTTTTAACTTTTGTTTTGTAATTAAATGTAGGCACATTTCTATTTTTGATTTCTCAATCACTTCTTTAGATGCTTTTCACATTTCTATTTTTGATTTCGATTTGGGTACATTGAATTCAGTTTTCTTTCCTTTATTTACACAACACTTTGATTTGAAACTTAACAAATCCGTTATCTTACATACTTTATTCTTGATAATAATTTAGTATAACAATATGAAAAGATTTCGTTATCCTCGTATCCACATCTGCAATCTTATTATCTATAATAGGACAACAGAATTTCACATGACCAGGTAAAAGAAGCTAATGTTCATTGGAGGGTGTTTAAGTTAGCTTATTTATGCAAATTATTAGCTTATTGATTTACCAAAAGGCAATAAGCGTATCTACACAGTAGACATGTTGTGAGAGATAACTTTTTAAAACTCAGAAAGTGTTTTTTACAACTTTTTGAAAGGGCTTTTTTAGAACACACGAGTTGTTTTCCCAAACACCCGGGTAATATCATTACAAGAGGACACATTTTACAAGATTAGACATTCCTGATTGATGACCGTTACATGAAAACTGAAAACCACCGTCTCTGTATTTTGTAAGACTATAATCCAATGTTGCTAAAACCTGCCACTATAGTCTGACCGTATGTCACAGATCAATTCTATCTCAATCTTGGTCTTTTTCTTTTTGTAAAATGGTTCATAAGAGACGGTTTTGGAGACGAAACAAGTCACAGAAAAGTTGCTATGAAACAGGTTTGAGTATAGATTGACGGTTTTATAGTATAGTGGCATAGGCAGCTTTGTTATTATGTTTATGCTTTGTGTTTACTAAACCATGTTTTGGGTAGACAGATTTTTGTTATTCAAGGATATTCCCTTTTGGATATGTAACTAGTCTCATATAATAACTTTTATCCCCAAAAAAAGAACCCCTGCAACCATGAGCTTTAGCCAAATTACGGTGATCACTCCCAGTTCTGAAAATTTATATTTAGCAATCAAAAATATCCATTCTAAGCACATCAGCAAGATTAACACAAAAAAGTCCGGTTGAAAAAAAGATGGCTGAAGCAAATAATTTATTTATAATTAATACTACTTTTGCCGGATGGGCAAATATGGGAAGCGTACGTATTAGCCTAGGTAGAAACATCACTTTCTAACAAATGGCCAAGTCACCTCAAGTCGACATATAAAAAAAACAATATAGCTGACAGCAATTCATTATTGCATTATTGCTCTGGATTTGTCGGTTACTGCTACGGATAAGCAAACTTGAAAAAAATCACTAACTATACCAGCGATTTATGAGGATACAGGCATGGGTTTATTTTAGATGTAACAGACGGTCAAAAGAACAAAATAATCATTGAAGAGACATTATCGGCTATTCTAAAGTTGTAACTATACTCTTTCCAATATAAGTGATATCGTGTCTGCATTAAGGTACATATTGAACATGTCTACATCTATGTGTGGGAGTTGCATGGGGGGATGTTTTTCATCCAAAATGCATACCTATTGGCCTGTAGGAATTGCTTGGTGTTGGAAGCTTTAAAATTGCAATAATGCAAGCTGCAAGGGCACTTACAGATGCAAGAACAAATGCTGGTACATTGCCTCCACCAAATAACGCATCCCATGGGCCCGCTCCAAGTGACACAATCATCTGTTGATAATAAATACCAAAGATTAAACTCGGTATCAGGAGAAAAATGATTATATGGTGCAAGGACAATGAATACGTGATTGTGGGATCAGTAAATTTAAAATTGCGATGAAACATGTAACATAGAATATAGATTGAAGAAAAAATAGTGTTAAACAAATGAAATCGTAATTCACTTGGGTGCTTTAAATTTCTAATACGCCTTCTAGATTTCCCAAAAACAATTAGTAATTAATATTGATGCTCGTAACTATAGATCCATCGATCCTCCTAAACTGAACAATAGCTTAATCCAATCAAAGGACACAATGATGTAATTAATATAGCCACCAAAAAGAGTCAAGTCAAGTGGGCTACCTTTGGCTGTATGTAAAATGGACGCATTATGATCCATGATCATTAGTAGGTTCTCCGTTTAAAAATCATAAAGTTCATGCTTTCTATTTTCGACTAGACAAAGAAAAAATTGTGCATCTTTTATTTAATCCAATATGTATGGAGCATTGTAGACCAGACATCTTTATGAGTTTCAAGTGTAAGTTATGAGGTAATTGAATAGTTTGGTATGTTGACTGGTTAAAGCAAGTTTGAATTAAATGCATCTCAATTATCCAGAAAGCTACTCTTAGTTTAATATCTATAGTTGAGCAGTAAGTTACCTGTGGTATTACTATTGCGAGGTTCAAAACTCCAATTGCCAATCCTACATGGGAAAACAGCCCAAATGGAAAAAACTGTAAGCGTAAATTAAGCTTTATTTCATCACCATGAGATAATAGAATCTACAGAGTAAATACATACCTTGACCGCCTCCTGTATCAGCAGTCAAATCTGCTGTGACGGAGAATGGCACACTGTAAGTTATCTGCAACAAACAGACACAAGTCAATTCACATTCAGCAAAGATCAGTGTAACAGCAAATCAAACGGTTCTTGAGATATACATGATATATCAGTATACTTACAGCAAGAGGAAGGCCCAAAATGGCGAAGACAACCAATGAAGCAGTCTTGATTGACTCATTTCCTCCTACAGCATTATCACTCCCTCGAGACTCTTCTAGAGAGATTACAGTTATGATGGCAGTGCCTGCCATGCAGGCAAACACAATAAAATTGCTTACAGCCCACACAGATTTTGAACCTATCCACCGACACATTGGTTCAATGAGGAAAGAACTGATACCAAGAACCACCTGTCTCAACAGAAATGGATACTAAGGTCAGAAACTGTTAAAAAAAACATAAGTCAATAGACACAATTTCAAAACACATTTCAAGCACAATCCTATCTTACCATCATTTTACATCTTATACTTCGTGCCTACAAATAGTTAACTAATGACCTATAAATCCCAAGGAGAATATTATAAATAAATGATTCAAACTATTGGAAAGAACACAAAACTTCATTACTGATTATCTAGAAGGTGTAATTTTAGGTGCTCAATTTTGAGTTCTTACTGAATTCAATAGCAAACCAAATGCACCTTCTCTGACACCTTCATCATAACCTTTTACTTGAGCATCATTTCCCTTTGGGTCACCGTGATAAACCTCTCTACCCATCCAATCTGTATCAAAAAGGAAAAAGGGAAACCAGGAGAGCTGCACATGTGAAAGGTACACATAAATACATTTCAAAAGGTCATATTATTTATAATTTTAGAGGAAGAACCTAACTTAGAACATTGAACTCACCCATGTGAGAGCCATTACAATAAGCACTGAATGCATCCCTGTAGGTAAATGCCTTAAGCTGGTCAGCAAGTTGACCAGGACTGCTCCTGGACTGTCACTAAAACTCTCGACTTGATCTTCCTTAATAGATGAGTCTGCATTCTTCTCAGTTGTATCCTTTTCAAAAACATTCTCAGGCATATTACCTACTTTGTGGTCAACTGCATTTTTTCGAGGTTTTGATTCTGCGTGGTCCAGACCATGCAGCTGAGTATCTTCCAGAAGAGGATCAACATCTGATAACCTGAGATGCTGCTTTGGTGCTAATGGAACCTCTTTCGCAAAGTAGAGTGTCACTAGTGTGCAGAAAGTTAAAAAAATCTGTAAAAACATCAACAAAAGTTCTCATTTATATATATGTACTATTTTAAACAACGGTAGATACTAACGTTTTGACTAATTCCATCACAGAATTTCCCACTCAGCGGCTCAGCCAAAGCATACACCAAATATGCAAATGCCACAAAAAAGTAGAAAATAGGAGTAGAAAGGAAGATACTTAAGAGCTATGTAGTTATCTCGGTCGAAAATCACATATCGTTCAAGGACCGATATTTGAAATATCGGTTATCGCGGTGAGATATCGGTGAGATATCGGTTTTTTATATTATCTAGAATATTAACTATATATATATGTATATATATTAAAATCATAACAAATTAAACAAAAAAACATAGCATAAAAGTTATTAGATACTATTTGTATATATAACTACGTAGTCATATTCTTTTTACTAACAAAAAATATTAATTAAAACTATAATAATAGTATTAAATTTGTAACTTTGTACAACTGTGGAGCACTTGAATGGTTATCCACAATTTTAATACTCTTTTTAATGCACAAAGATGCTTTCTTTTTCCCAAAAGATAAAACACATTGAAAGAATAACAGAGTCTTGCCTCCATCATGATACAACCATGAAAATCCTCTTGTGTCACCAATTTATTTACTGGAATAAACTAAATTCTAAGCTAATCAGATCCCATAGTAATTCATCTGCATATGCTACAGCAGAAAGAATGAATGTGTCGCTCTTTATTATTAGGTATTTAATTGGTTTTTACAGATCTTGGTGTTAAAAAAAGTCACACGAAAATATCGACAAAATATCAAAATATCGGAAAATATCCCGATATTATCGGATCCGATATTTAAATGATATTTGAACCGCTAGGTCCGAATGACCTTGCTACAAAAGCACTCGTACAACAGACTTAACTTTCTGTAATTATTAACATAGCAGCAAGCACACACACACAAAACCGAGATGCTAAATAACCTTGCTACAAAAACCGTATTAACTTTCAAAAGCTATTTGGCAAGTGATTTCAAATGTAACCTTAAAGATCATTGAAAAAGTGAAAAGGGAGGTGGTTTCTGACTTAAAGCGTGTATATTATGTACGACATTATTGAAACTCACCACTGCAATTAAAAAGGCTGCCTTCAAATTTCCACATGCCTCGCAACAAGCTCTACTTGTCAAGAAAGGGAACCAACTGCACATGGAAAGTGTTCAAATGTTGGTAAGTTAAATAAATTTGAAATAATTTGAAACAAAGGATATTTGAGTTGACATACAAATCTCTGCGCATAAAAATGTTTGATCCCATGGCTAGAAACATATACTACAAAGAAGTACCACACAGTCACATTATGGAATGGACGCTATGGTAGATAATTCACCACAGATGTTTTACCTGTGCCACTTTCCACTAGAACCAGAAGAAAACCCTAAAATGTTTCCAATTGCCATCCATGTGCAAAATATAGCATTGGCCGAATTTCTCTGACTAGGGCCTACACAATAAGATCAAACATTAGCATTTGTGAAGACATAAACATCATGTTCAAAGTACTTGAAAGGAGGTGGTAACAGAACCACCAAACCATTAAATCTCATAGAGTATACACCTGCTAAATCAGCCAGAAGAGCTCGGGCAGGGCCCTGCAAATGTAAAACAAATTACTTGGATGTGCATGTGATAGTTATAAACAGGTAAATGCACAGAAGAAAAATCCAAAAGTACTTACCTGAACAGTGTTATTAGCAAGGTCCAACATCCAAAATCCTAAAATGAAAACAAATGCTGCCCTTGTACGTGTACCTTTAAAAGTGCTGCCATAAATAACTGGATTATACAAAGCTTATTTATCCTAAAACTAAAGGAGGATAGATAGAAGCAAGCAGATACCTGCAATGTTCTTCCGTATCTCCAATCAAATATCCAATGTCTGCAGAAAACCCGATAATTACCACCTAAAGTGCAATATCTAATTTAGTAAAGGATTAAAAGAGTAAGTAACAGCTAGAAACATGTATTTCTGTAATGTAATACTCACAGAAATTGATATCATGATAGATCCAAGCAAAATAAATGGTCGCCTTCTGCCATATTTCGAAGTGCATTTGTCACTCCAAATGCCAACACAAGGTTGAACCTGCGAGACAGAAAATCGTATAAGGTTAGTTATGAAACTTCTATAACCACCAGACCTCAACATGAGAAATATCTGAAAGTTGAAGACTTTCGCCAATTATAAAAGTATAAAAAACCTAAAAAGTACACCATAGAACCTTTTCTTTCAAATGCTGAAATGAACCAGATTGTTTCATCATGTTACTAACATTATGCACATTTTGGGAGAAATGCATTCTCAGGACTTTCTATTGCATAAAGAAAATGCCTACATGCATGCTCTCTGGTTTGGTCTGTAGGGGTTTAGTGTTCAGGAGCTAGAATAACAACGATATATAAAAGTCAGTTGTAGTTGCTGTGAATGTCAGGCTGGGCCACCTTGAATCGCTTGAGCCTCAGGCGAAGAGACCTGAGGGATCCCGACTAAAGACTAGCCGGTGTCCACCTGCCTGCTTCTGATGGGATAGAAGTAGGCTACCAGTGTGTCTTCTTCAGTCAGCTTACGTGCTTGTCAGCACTGAAATGCTTTTGGATTCTGAGTTTTCCTGCTGTTGTTTTGACTTTTCAAGGTGAGGCTCCATCAAAGAGTAGGACGACAGGAGAGGTAGGGGTAAACCATAATTGACATGGGGAAAGCAGTGAAAACAGATTTTAAACGAGTGAAATTTACTAAAGTAGTCGGCCATAGATAAGGTACCTTTAAAGGATGCTAGTTATGTCCAAATCCATAGTAATTGACCTCTTCTTTATTTTGTATTAACTTTCAGGTTTAGCGATTTAGTCTACCCTAACCAGTTTTGGAGAAAGTTATGTGGTTGTTGACGTAAGATTTTCAAAGATCACTCATAGTTCAGGTTCCTGTCAGGTCAATACCTCTCTTACTACTATCATAAACTCATATCCATTCAGCCATCTAACTGCCTGCTATAGTAAAGTGGCAGCTGGAGGTACTAATATCCAGTGCCATGAAGCCTGGCAAGATCCAAAACACATAACTTTCCATACTAAGCAGAAAAAAAAAGTGGTTGTTTACATGGTTCAGAGCTTCAGTATCTGGGGCCAAAAGAAGTAATACTATTTACTAAAGAGGCAGCTGGGCACAGGGTTGTAACTACTGTGACATTCGGGAAGGATCATAAACCTTCCTGATTAAAGCAAGCAAAGAAAGTGGTTGTTCCATGGTTCAGAGGCGCGCTTTCCAGAGCAATAAGAACCATTCTAGATGCAGCTGTTCATGGCTGAATTTTTATTATCTCTTTAATGTAAGGCATCTGAACGTTCGTGGCTATTTAAAAATGTTCATAGTTATACACTTTTGTGCTCCCTTATTTCTGCATCCCACATTTAAACTACATCAAGAAGCAACCCTTCCTTTTCAGGTATTTAGTGACTCGACAATTGTATAGCCAAAAGCCCAACATGATGTTAAAAAGGAAGGAGTAATCACATGTTTAGTGCTTAGCTGTCCCAACAATTCTTTATGAGTGCACAAGTTGCATTACCTCACTCCCTCTCTTCTCTTTTCGTAACTTCTCAAGCAAGCCTCCATCTTACACTACACAGCCTCTTCAAATATGTTCATGTCGTTAAAGGAGTTCATGTCTTAGGTTACTATCTGCGTAAAAGCTATACCTAAGTTTGATGAGAGTTCAGAACTACTTATATACACAGCATAACCAAAGTAAGCATTTGCCACCATTTACACATAAACCACGGCAATAAAACAAACTTTCATATTCTACAAAGCAGTGGCATACTTCTGAACTTCAAATTGACATTCAGATAGTTAAAAAAAACATTATTATAAGTTTATAACTTACCACAAGACCTGTAATAGGACCACAAAGCCAGATAAATGAGGAGAACGCATGCCCTATTCCAAGTGTCTGTAACAACAACAAAAAAGAGAGAGTGAGAAATCAATAACTAAATTACCACACCAAAATACAACATGCTAACATAACTAGATTACTAAAAACCGACATAGGGACAAAGCCATTCCCACAATTAACAGTTCTAAAAAGCTAGAGGCTTTCATTAGCATAAGATCTATGTAATCATCATTTCATAATATTTCCTAATCATCTAGTTCTCCGCAAAAACATATATAGCGTGAGAGGTAACTAAATCGATAATTTCCTTTAACAAACGGATTATTTTTAGAGAAATGATTGGGAGACTTAAACGCTGCCACACGGATTTAGGCATACATTTCACTCTACAAATATCCGAATCCTCAATTCTAACCGAGATTCCACTTTCAAAAAAAAATCATCACATCTCGTACACACAAACACTAACTTAAAAAAGACAATAAAACTCTGCATTTATTTAATACTATCATACACTTTTGGCATCCGCTTCAATAACTAATTAGGTAAAAACTACCATAAATATCTACACTATCAACTCTAACTAATTCATTTAACTAAACGCATTATCTATATCTATATCTATACTAAACACATTTGCTAAAAATTTAAAAACTTAAAAAATGAGAAATGTTGCTGGAGTACTTATAAAAAGTAACGGAATCTATTAAATATTTAAATGCTTAATTACAATTTATATACAAAAAAAAATTGCTCACACAAATTAACGTTACTATACACCGTCACTCCTATGCGCGTGTAAATCGTCTAGTTAAACAAAATAAACAACAAGCTACTACCTGAATATAAGGAGTTAATAGCGAGAGCTGTAAGGCCCAACCAAATTGAACACCAGCAGCAACAGTACAACTCAAAACCAACGTCATCATACTACAATTCGCCGTCGGTGATTCACCTACCGACGGTGACGGTGACGAATCCGATACATTTCCGTTGGAATGATCAGATTCGATGCGTAAATTAGCGTCTTCTTCGTATTTAATCATTTCTACTTCATCGTGTTTTAGGTTTTTGTATGGTAAACGGATTGACACTGTATCCATTTTTTGTTATATTTATTGTTTATTTATACATGTATATAATGCATTGATGATTTGAGGAAGACGGTTATTGACCTAATTTGATCGGATCTGTGATGGATTGATTACAGGAGGAAGAAAATTGACGCAGGGTCAAAGTTATTTTGTTAAAGGAAGGAAGGTTGAAATGATGCGGTTAAGTTTACACCGTTTGATTATGTGACTTGTGTTTGACTTTTCTTTGCTTTCATTCTTACCGTTTAAGATCGGAAACGATTTTGTACACTCAATTTTTTTTTTTTATCGAACAGTTGTACCGTTTATAAATTATGCTTTATAGAGTTGTACATTCGAGTGTGCAAATCAAATCTAAATATGTACGAATCATCTCTCATTTAGAATGCCTTTTTTATATTTTCCATTTATTTTTTTTTCTTTTGCTTTTCTGTGAAGGAAGTGACTTTTCTTGTTAATGTGTTCACTTTAATTCAAAGTGTTGTGATCAATTCAAGGCTGTGAGATCTGTTATTTTTATTTTTAATGTTTTTAAAACCCTAATTAATTCGGTTGAGCTATCGGTTTACATTATATTCAACCGTAACAATAATTACATATATATCCTTTTTAGACTAACAATACATTAAATATATCCAAATAATTAAATTACACATTATTAGAACCCCAATTGCATAATATTTATTATTTAATTATACTTGGACCATTATACCCTTATCTCCTACATCTCATTTACACATAACCAAATCACAGTATCACACATAAATCATAACTTATCAAGCGCCATTTCAATTAATTCACCCAAATTGTGATAAACCCATTCAATTCTACGAAAACCAAAATACAAATTCTTACTATAAACAGCACCCACCAAAATCATATTTTTTTATTTGCAAGATTTAGAAAGATCTTACATATGTGTTATGAATAAGTATGAGATACTTATAAATGCAAAGTTTCACATAAAACAGGTTTAAAAGCGTTGAAGGTCCGTATCTCTAACTCATAAGTGTCGCTAAAGATTACTGAGCGTGGTTTCGCCTTCATATGTGTTTGATTGTCGGGCAAAATTAACCCTTTTAAGAGTAAGCAAGTTTTCATTTTAAGTGTAAGACTAGTACGATATGCAATTCATACATAATGTGATAATAGATTGCATTGCCTTTTTAGAGGTTCACACAATCGTTAGTACTTACAACATTACTTTTTTTCTTTTCATTCTTCTTTTTTTAAGACGTTTCATTAGTTTTAAGCACTGTGTTTTCGTGCATTTGATTATATGATTACCATGAATCGAACATTTGAACAAGACCAATAAAAGGACAATTTTGAATCATGCACTTGACAACGATAAATAAGTAGAGTTTTTTAATAAACCATGGCACTTTCAAAACTTAATTAACAAAATGAGTACTTTCGCTTTCTATTTTTATATTTTCGTTATTAAAAAACAAAGAAAAAGGAACAAGAGCATCAATGCTTATAAATGCCTCAATATTCTTAACTCCTTTCGATTGTCATTTTATGGTGACTATATAACGAAGGAAGGTGGAGAGCCCTTGCTATTTGTCTTCTCAAAGATAGGAAAAGCGTATGCCGCTTATACCATTGTACCACATGGAGCTTCCCGTTAGCATAGTCCCTATGGACACAAAAAGGAAATCAATGAAAAGCTAGCCTATTAGCAAAATGCTTGTTGATTTCGATTCATTGTTATTTTCAAAAAGATAGTTAAAAAGGTAATTTTTCTTAGTTCAAGAAGCCATCTCGGTTAAACTATTTCTTTCTTATATTTACTAGATCGCGATACCAATGAAAAAAGCAACGGTGATATCGATCAACTAATTATACTTATGCGAAATCTAGATGATTATGGTTCGAATAACTTTTGAATGAAATTGTGTGTTCTTGAAATACAAAGCATACCATATTTTAAAAATTATAACAATATCTACGGATCATGTAGTGTCACGTGAAACCACAACCTAATTTTATTGGACTAGTAGCAAAGATCCAAACTTTGTGCTCGGATCTGAAGAAAATGAAGACATGAATCATCAAAAAATATAACAAAAAAAGTCAACATGTATGGTATTCCATCAGTCTGTAATGGAAAACATATCATGAAACGTGGGTCAAATTTATTGTCCATTCAAATATACTACGTAACATATTATTATAAATATTTTTAAAAGTACTCATTTTGTTAATTAAGTTTTAAAAGTGCAATGGTCAATTAAAAAACTCTAAATAAATGTATTAATTTTAGTTTTAAATACTTTTTTTTTAAAGTTTCGATTACTTTGGATATATTAATGACATATGTCATAGTTTAAAAGGATATATATGCAAGTGTTATTAGTAATTATCGAGTTAGGAGGATATATATGCAATTTGAAAATTATATTCATATTAGTTAAGGTTTCATAAAATGTCTTATAGAACAAAATGAATTAAATGTGTTGAATTTATAAAAAGGTTCAAGAATTAGGATCTTTTCATGCCACATAAACATGAAATAAGTGTCCATTATGATTGAAATGAAACATAAACTTTTTCATCTTTTTTAGACCTTTTCATAAACCCATCATAGTGGATGCCCTTATTATCAATCAAGATCTTGTGCCCACATACATCATATAGACCGACCGTCACAGTTTCATTGAGCAAGTGAGACCTTGTTAACAACCATGCATATTAGTGTAGTGAGGGAGCGCCAAGCATGCATATATATCAAGATATAACTTTTCTACAAGAGATGAGTTTTAATGATGTTTTTTTTGCTTATTTCACTTTACTTATTTTCAACTAATTTAAACATAACCACTTACTTCCACCCACCTAAAATAAACCCATTACATCACTTACTAACCCCATTAGTACCCAAATCTGCAGCAGCTTTTGCAGCTCGACTCAATGCATCAGACATCCAAACAGCACCTTTTGAGAAGTAACTACTGTTCACCACAGTAGTAGCAGCGGCGGCGGCGGATCTCCCAGTAGCAGATAGTATTGATTTAGTAGTATCAGAAATATGGTAATTATTGTCTACAGATCTAACAGCTTCGACTCCAGCACAAAGCTTATCAGTGATCCCATACCTTTCACTAAGTTCAGCAACTTTGGCAGCTGCACTTGCTGATACTTGATGAGATTCATCAAATGCTTTGGCTTTTCCCAATGCGTCTTTACCCAGAATGTACCCTCTGGCTAACATTGTCTTGACCACGTCTTGAGCCACAGTCACTGCTTCTCCAGCTGAATAAGCATATGGGTTTTCTTGGTGTGACGCCTGCGCAAGTCAAGGAAGAGTCTTAAGCAGCGTGTCATACATGTAAAACACCAAAGATGGGAAAACCATAAATATGAAAAATTGCTAAAAGTGAAAAACAAATTTGCGTAAAGTGTATTGAAATGCTTATAATGAACTAAATCGTTCTGTACAAACGAAAAATGAAATTTAGTTCATAAATTTCTTACAAACACCAAAGAGCTCATAAAAGGGGGTATGGGACACTAGCTTTAGAATACTGTAACACCTTCCAAGATATTTTTACTAACAATCGAAGAGTCCAATAGTTAAAGACGTATAGTGCATAAGTTATGTAATTGTTACAACTTATTGACTATGTAAAGCTAATTTGGATGGGCAATGATAGATTGATACGGTTTTAAGGATTTACATATGTGATTGATGTTTTTTCTTGTTGACTCAATTGCTAGATGGGAAAGTTGTGATTTCTCACTGGTGCAATCTATTTTTAGTAAAAAATGGCAGGAAAGAAAGATCCATTACATATGAACTATTTCCCTCGTCGTGGTTATATGAGGCTCTGTTCCAATACTCAGACCCATCATCTATTTGCCCCCATCGAGTTATGCATATGGTCTGGTCCAAAAGAGTTGCTCCCTGTAAAAGTTAGAATAAAGTAATCAGACAAGGGGACAAATGGAATCCAAGACACATACACAAACACACACGCATTCAGTTTAAGATCCAAAAACTAAGAAATGTAGACGTTCTTGAACAACTGAGATGAGCAGCTTATTTATACTCCTACAATAATTTCAACTAATAACGACTATTGAAACAGTTTGAGAGTGACTTACACTAAGCAATACTGCTGTTTCTAGAGAATAAGGATCCTTAAAAGTAACATAAGCTGTACAAGCATCTTCACCAGCTCTGTATAGCAACCAAAAGAATACCTTTAGTCAGTATTGTGCACTAAACCAAACCAATACAAGCATACAATCCTCAAAAGAGAAAAATAAAAATAAATGCACTTATACAAGTTCCGAGAACTGTATGAGGTGAGAACAAGTACATTCTAGCTCTGAAGAATCACAGTTCTATCAGTAGTGAAGTAGGTTTGACCATCGTCAGTTTCTAATCTCGTACATGTCAATAAAGTGCATCATGAAAACTCCATATAGCCTCTTTGTTGCATTTCAGTAGTTTGTTTTAATCAACATATCACACAGGTAAGCAATCTACTATATTTTCTTTTTTAAGCTCCCGCTTTCCATATGTATTGTGCCTGTATCATCCTGACCCAACTTTCTTATAAATGTAGTTTTTTTATATTAATACGGCATCAATGATGAGACCATTAGCTGAGCCTCTCAATAATTATCCGTTCTATGCCTTGTATCTCCTATTCTTATAAAACTATGATTGAAGATCGGCTTAATTCCTTATCATATCGTATTCTAAAATAGTAGGTAACTTATTTGGTAGGTGAAATTACGCAGTTGCAGACTAGATTTGGTGTTCTGATGGGCTTCCGGAAGTGAAATTTCCGATAACTAACACTCTTAAAAACAGAATCCTTGAGAAGCAATTGCCAAAATACTTTCTAGGAGAGTGAATTTAAGTAACTTGGACGAAAGTAGCAAATATCAAAACAGATTAGTACCGTTAACTTTTCATTTAAATATATAGCTTATCGATGATAAACATCATATAAATACATCAGAATTCAAAACCACCTGATAATATCAATATGTTCAATCGTTCCACAAAATGCAAAGAAATCACGAACATCACTCTCTGTCGCCCTAGGCGACAAACTCGTAACCTCAACTATATGTTCCAAAGCCATCTCCAAATCTGCCACAACCAAAGTAAACATCAGCCACAATCTCCATAACTGAATAAGCATTTACTACTCCAAAATCACGCACACAAACATTTATTAATATCAACACACTTAATTCTTAAACATGTTAAACCGAAATTCACCAAATTTCACTGTATTCAAATTCAATATGAAACAAGAGATATTAGATCTTATTATAGTCAGTTAAGTTATAAACCCTAAATAAACATGTTAAGCCTAAATTAACCAAATTCTAAACTATATAAATAAATAAATCTACAAATAAATAATCAAACTATTCTGCAAAAACTATGTTACATCAAATTAAACACTAATATAAAGATCAATAAATATAATATATTAATATTTATCAGGATGTAATCGATTAATTGAAAATAGGAGACAGGAAGAATTAATGAATTGTGATGATTGAATTGCTATTACCTGTTGTGAAATAGAAGGATCGAGGATGAGTGAGTGATTGGAGAGTGATGAATAGAAGGATCTTGTACAAAAACTAAGCAACTTTACACGTTACCGTTATCGACATTTATTTCTCACCTAGATTTACATCCATGGCCCCTTCTAGTTTCTACTACGGTCAAAACGTTACCACTTGCCAGTTGCCACGGTACCTGTTTTCTAGTTATAATTGTTTAGTGAAACAATTACACGTTTGGTCCTATGGTATACCCCATATAACAACTTTAGTCCCTAAGTCGTTTATATTACACTAGCAGTATCTAATTTTGAAATTTTGCAGACGCTTTTCCCTATTTTTGGATGGGCTGCTAGTTAAGTCCATTAAGATTTTCATTACCGTTAGTCATTCTCGTTAATTTTACAATCGCTAGTCCTTATTTTTAAAATATAGTTTTCCCCAGCAGTTCCTCATTAGATCAATGATTAAAGATCCGAGTCGATTCATTTTTCCGAGTCGATCCAGCCATCCGGTTATTCATGGTTGGCGTTTTTTGATCGTGATGTCCGGCGGATCCGTTCGAGCGGATGCCGATCTTTTGTTTTCGATTGCGTTTTCCGAAAAGAATTTGTTCAACGCGATCCATTATCCGCGGACGCTTTCTTCCGTTATGCTTCGTTCATCCGACATTGTTATCGCTTTATCCGCTGATTGGTTTTCATCCATTTTTCACATTTTTCGTCCGTTTCGTTTTCGCTTTACTAATTATATTGATATTTTTTCCAAAAAGAACAAAAATTTGGAAAATAAAAATTTCCAAAAAAATTGAAAAAATATTTCGAAAAAATTTTGAAAAAAAATTCAAATTTCAAAAAAATTGAATAAAATTTCAAAAAAATTTTGAATTAAAATTTCAAATATATATATTTTTAAATCTTTAAAAATATATGTCCGTTTTTCAATATTTTTCAAATTTTTACAATATGTCCAAATTTGAAAAATATTAAAAATATTTCGACATATTTGAAAAATATTTTTTTTATTCAAAAATTTTTTTTTAAATTTTTTATTCAAATTTTATTTTTCGATTTTCCTATTTATTTTTCAAAATTTTTGATTTTTTTTCAAATTTGTGAGAAAAATTCCATTTTTTGAAATTTTTGTGAAAACGGCGAAAAAACTGATAAAAACGAAAAAAATGTTCAGAGATAAAACGCGAATGAAATGAAAAAGCGATTAAAATGAAGCAACAACGGTAAAAACGTAAAGGCAGGAATGGAACGGAAAAAATGGAATGGAATGGAACGGAATGGAATAAAAAAAATGGAATAATGAAATGGAATAAAATGGAAAAAACGAAAAAAACGGATGGAAAAAACGTATTAAAAACGAATGGCGAAAACGTATAAAACTGACGAAATGGATAAAACAAAAAACAAAGCCGGATAAAATGGAATAAAAATAAAATAAAATCGACAAAACGGATAAAAACGTAAAAATCCAAGGCTTATAACTATTATTAACCTGGAAAGGGACTAACCTGGGAAAACTATATTTTATAAAATAAGGACTAACGGTGCAAAAATTATTAACGAAGGACTAACAGCGCAAAATACTTAACGGACTTAACTAACACCCATCCATTTTAGGGACCAAAAGCGTGCAAAGTTTCAAAATTAGATCACCGGTGTAATAAAACGACTTTCAGTGACTAAAGTTGTTATTCGCAGATACCATGGACCAAACGTGTAATTTTTTCTTGTTTAGTCGACCTTAGAGCATGTACAATGGTAACTTGAGTTATAAAATAACACCGTTTACGTCAGCGCCACATCAACTTTAACATTTCACCTTAACATTACAAAAAAACACCCACATCAATAACATCCCAATAACATCAATAACATTTCATATTTTTAACTTCAACCCCTAAATTAAAACAAACACTTCATTTATTAAACTAAACATATCATTAAAATTGAAAACATATTACAATACGAAATTAAAAAAAAAAGTTACAACGAAATAAAAAAAACACACTGCAAATTAAACGTTACAACAAATTAAAGGAAATGATGATAATACAATCTCTGATCGAGGTTTCAGTTATATTTTTCGATTTATCTGGTCTTTTTCGTCATTGATCCAAGCCACGACATTTGGATCTTTTCCTTCAAGATCCGCCATCAAAACTTCAACTCCTCCAACCTTTTGTTATTGTTTCATCTTTTTCCCCGCCTGATACGCCGCGGGCGGTTTCATCGTTGATACTATACTTCTTTGCCATAGTTTCGCGGAAATAAGTTGACGAGCTCGTCTCCATTGCTTTGCTCCCCATTACTTGTCGTGTTTCTCGGATCTTGCTTTCTTGGTAGCACCTTTCTTTCCCATGGGGCGTGGTTGTTCATCATTACCAAACAAAGCCTCGTTTGTTGGCTTGGCACATCGCCTCGTTAAATCAACCGGCTTCCAAGTGTCCCATTTCTATAATGACATAAAACCTCCCAAGCGCCATCGAGACCAAACGGTCGCTTTGGTTTCCTACGATACCATTGCTTTGCCTGCTTGCCACATCCAACTCACTTTCCCCGCTTCGTTGTTCCCCTGCGCACGCTCTCGAATAAGAGTTG
The DNA here is from genome assembly GCA_910596185.1 of Chrysanthemum makinoi. Classification (NCBI taxonomy): domain Eukaryota; kingdom Viridiplantae; phylum Streptophyta; class Magnoliopsida; order Asterales; family Asteraceae; genus Chrysanthemum; species Chrysanthemum makinoi. The sequence continues at coordinate 176,573,220 of OU343219.1, read as the reverse complement.
AACTTTGTGCATATGTCGCTCAACGCTTTCCACTTGTTTGACATCATATCCTTGTTATACCGTTGCTGAAAGTTGAGTCTATTGAACTCATTTCAATTCCGATACCAAAACGTATATCCGGTTGGCATCTTTCCAACTTTCGGATCCTCCGAAACAGCTTTGTAACACCTTGCAAGTAATGCTTCCTCTGCTGGAGTCCAACGCCCATCAACGACAACTTAAATCCTCTTCATCGTAATCAATTGGTTCGCCTCGGGTCTTTGGATTTTTTGATTTTCGCTTAACACCACATTTTCCTTTTTTGGAGGAGACGCTGGGTGTCTCAAAGAACATCATGTGTTTCAGTTTGTGATTGTTGTGTGAATTGTAGGTTTTGAAAGTTGGAGTTTAAGGTGATTTGTTTTGTTGTTGTTGCCAAAGAGATATGTTTGATGTTGTTGCCACATTTCTTGGCTCGATAAGCCTAGTGGGTTGGGAAGAGACATGTTGGAGTTTGAAGATGAACCCGCTCTCGTTAGATGATGAACCCGGTTTTGAGGTGTTCCACCCACCAATCCGAGAAGATCAAGAAAGTATCATCGCTACCGCCATTTTTTTCAAGATGAATAAAAGATTGAAGATTGAGAGTATTGAGAGGATTGAGTAGTGGAAGTGTGAAAAAATGGTGTTTTAGTTGGGTATTTATAGTGGCAAATTTTATTTTTTTTATTTTTATTTATTTATTTATTTATTTTTAATTTTAAAATAAAAACTAGCCGTTTAGGGGGGTTTTTGTAATTTTTTTTTAAAACCTAACGGCTAGTATCCGTTGAGGGGGTGTTTTTGAAAATTTTTTGATTTTTTTTTTAATTCTCCTTTAACGGGCATTAAGCCCATAACGCGCAGGGACTTAACGTGCAATAACGCGCAGCCTCCAATGGCTTAACGCCACTAACGGCGTTATTAGGGTAAAAAACGGCCGTTATGGATGGGATTGCTCTTATTGGTATTGGCCTATTGTATTGTTTGTATTAGGGTCAAGCCATCATACCTTGTAGAATATTGTATTGTTTTGGCATATATCGAATACACTGTTAGGGGTGTCAGTAGGGTTGGGTTAACTCGACCCGAATTTGAATCTGATAAGATTTATCGGGTCGGGTTAAAACGAATTAAAAAATATTTTTGGGTTGTTTTGATCTGAACCCGATAATAGAGGTGAACATAAAAACCGGTTAACCGAACCGTAACCGAAAAAAACCTTCTCGTCCGGCTTTTACCCAAACCGTACTTGGAACCGGTTTGATATTTTGAAAAAACCACCGATTTGGAGACCGGTTATAGGAACCGGTCCGATTAACCGGTTCCAAACCGGTTTTGCGCATTTTAACATTTTTTTTGAATTTCAAAATTTTGAATTTGAAAATTTTGAATGTAGAGCGGGAAGGAGCAGGGGGTGAATATTATTTAATTAGGTTAAAAAATTACCATTTTGCCATTATATGGTTAGAATAAATAGAAGGGTTATGTATTTGGTCAATTACAACTTTCAAACAATCAAAATACACTTTAAAAAATCAAAACCAAAAGTATTTTACTAATGGCAAGTTCAAACACCACCAATAACACCACCAACACCGGTCTAGTTCAACAAGTGCAGCGATGATTGTCCGACAATTACCATGCGATCGTGTAAAAGATCCATGGGAAAACTTCAACCTCGTCCTAATGTCGGATGGCAAGAAAAAGGCTCAATGTAAACATTGCTTGAGTATAATGTCTGCCGGTTCCAACTCGACGTTGAAGGCTCATATCAAAAAAGTATTGCAAGGCACTCAAAACGGTTCCGGAAGTCGGTCAATCGTCCATGGGTCGAGACGGGAGTATTTTTGTATACGATGATGATGTAGTCCATCAACAATTTGCCGGTTTGGTGATTCAACGTGGTTTGCCGTTCAACCACTTTGACAACTCTTTGATGACGACGGTGTTTCAGAATTATATCCCACCAATGTATAATCATGTAAGTCGTATGACTCTAAAATGGGATGCTATGAAAATGTGGAAAACGGCTAAACAAGATTTAAAAAATGAATTTTTAAATTTAGATGCTTCTGTTAATTTAACAACCGATTTTTGGTCCGCTCCTCATAGTTTGCCATTTTCGTACCTTTGTGTTACCGCACATTGGGTTGATCTCGAAAGTTGGTAAATGATGAAGCGAGTCATAGCATTTGAAGACTTTCTGGTTCCTCATTCCGGAGATGCTTTTTTCAATAACGTTGGATAATGCTAGTAACAACACAAATGCAATGCGTAGACTAAAAATGGAATACGAGCCACCTTTAAATGGCGAATTTTTCCATAGTCGATGTGTTGCACACATCATTAACTTGGCTGTGCAAGCGGGATTAAAAGATGAAAATTTGAGTCAAATGAAAGAAAGTTTTAAAAGAATGTTTCATGACATTTTTAAAAGGGGTAATAAAAGATATAATGCCTACATTCGGTTGTATGAAAATGAGGGGAAACCTTGGTTATCACCTAATTGGGATATTGAAACAAGATGGAACTCCACTTATCTTATGTACATAAGTGGTTTAAAACAAAAGGTGACGTTACAATATTTTCACGAAAAATTGTTGGAAAAGGGCAAGTGTGCTCCATTTAATGCCGATCATTGGGATACTATTGAAAAACTAACCCGATTACTTGAAGTTTTTTACAACGCAACAAAAAAATTGTCGGGAGTTTATTATCCAACGACTCATTTGGTACTCGAGCAACTATACTTGATGTCTTCAAGTATTTCCGCATTTGAAGTTAATGGTGGTGTTTATACAAGCATGGTTTCCGACATGAAAGATAAGCTTTTGAAATATTTTGAAACTTTGCCACCGTTAATTACTTGTGTGGCCGCATTAAATCGATGTTATAATTTAAGCGGGGTAGATTTGCTTATCGACTCGATTGTAACAGATTTGGGTTGTTTCGCGTCAAACCCGAACTTTGCTGACTATGCAAAAGAGTCCTTTGCCAATTCTTTTAGAGGTTTGTTATTATTTTAAAAAATATGGTAACCCACCTCCTAATGTGAATGAGTCTTCTTCATCATCATCAAGGTTATTTAGAGGGAATCCGATACATGCTTTGCAAAAAAAGTTAATAGAGAATCCCAACAAACGGTCAAAGAGTGATCGTTTCGCGAACAATGAATATGAAAGATATACCACAACCGATTTTATCTCACATATTCCGCCCGAACAAGTTGAAAACTTTGATGTTTTGGCATTTTGGAAAGAAAAGGAAACAATGTTTCCCGTTCTATCCCGAATGACTCGTGATGTACTAAGTGTATAAGCTACTTTGGTAGCTTATGAATCCGCATTTTCAACAAGTTGAAGGGTTTTATCAAATCTGAGAACAAGACTCACACCGGCTTCTTTGGAGATGTGTATGTGTTTGAAAGATCACTTGGACGCAATGAAGCGAGTGCAAGATAAAGCTAATCTTGAAAATGCCGAGACTTCAAGAGGAGATCTACGAGGAAGAGGTGCAATCGGGTGAAATCGAAGTTACTTTCCTCGATGAAGAAATAAGACAAGATGCGCTGCTCAAGCTAAGTTAGGTCCAATGGATCCGATGAAGACTATTAAGACCTTTATGTTTACGTATTATGTTTTAAGTTTATGTATTTCCTTTCATGATGTATTTCCTTTAAGTTTATGTATTTTCGACATATTAAATAAAAGTTGAAGTTTATTCAGTATAAGTTTGTATAAACGACGAAAAACGAAAAGAAAAAAAAATCGGCTTTATACCGGTTAACCGGTTAAAAACCTGTCCCAAACCGGTTAAACCGGTTTAGTTTTTTTTGAAAATTCAAAGTTTTGGTGGGCGGCAAAGTAATTTTTAAAAGTTCAAACCGGTTAACCGGTGTTATATTTTTGAAAATTTAAAATTTTTGGTGGGCGGCAAAGTTTTTTTCAAAATTTTCAACCGCTTAACCGGTTTAAAACCGGTCCCAAACCGGTTTAAATTTTCAAATTTTGAATTTTCTTGAGCCGGAAGGCGGGTAAATTTTCAAAATTTGATTTTTTTTTATATTTACAAGTTTGCCATTGTAAGACTAGTATAAATAGATGGATTGAGTTTTTGTATATTTGTAATTTTTATATATACAATAAAAAATACACTCTAAAAAATAAAAACCGAAAGCATTTCACTAATGGTCGATCCTCGCATCAGCCTCCACCCCCGGCACCGGTGATTGTTCGTATTTTACCGATAAACCATGCACCAGATGTTTGGGCTAACTACAACTACGTCCAAATTTTGGATGACAAGAAAATGGCTCAATGCAAGCATTGCTTATGTTTATTGAAACCCGTTTCTAACTCGGCGTTGAAGGTTCACACACAGAAGTATTGCCATGCACTTGCAGTCCAGGGCCCAAGCTCGAGTCGACGTTGAGTAGCTTATCGAGTTATAGATGTTTTATGTTTATGTTATTATGTGCTATGTTTTAAGTTTATGTTTAATGTGTGATGTATTTCCTTTTAGTCGTATTTCCATTCTATTAAATAAACGTTGAAGTTTATTGATACACAAAACAAAAAAAACGATGACAAACGACGACGGAAAACGAAAAAAAATAAAAATACACGAACCGGTCAAAACTGGTAAACCGGTCAAGACTGGTCCCAAACCGTACCCAAACCGGTTTGGACCGGTTGGGTTTTTTCCTTCTCGCAGCCGGTTTGTAACGAACCGTGTTAATACAAATAAACCGTAAAAAACGTTTATTAATATTTTGCGATCTCTTTGTGTTTTGTTGATAACAAATATAATGTTATCTTAAGTATAATTATAAGGATACATGTTATTTTTGTAAAGCATTCACATATAGCCATTTAAATACAAAAATGTAGTAATTAAGCATTTGTTGTAATAGTTTATTAGGATGGGTAAAAACCATAACCCATGGACCATAACCCATGGATCTTAACCCATACCCAAGTAGACTAGATACAATGTATACTTAGATACATTGAATCTAAAGAAAACCCATGGACCAACCCATAACCCATGACCCATAACCAAAAACCAATGGGTAAGAGGAGCGTTCCATGAATCCCTAGGATTACACTAGACGGATCCCAAGTGGAAGGGATCCGTGGGATCCGGAGAACAGTGAAGATTTTTGCCTATAAATAGAGAGCCATTTCTTCATTCTAACTCACCCCTCTTCTTACTAAATCTCTCATACACTCTCATTCTCTTCTAACATATAGATCACTTGATCTAGAGAGTTGTTCTTCTTTCTTTCTATTTGTGATCCTCATATAGGTCCTTCTCTAAGGCGAGATCACGAGCATTCTACAAGTCATCCAAGCAAGGGGTCCTTGATTGATTTGTCACTCCGCAAGATTTCTGTAGCGAAGATCTTGTATTTGATATTTCACATATTTGTTGTGTAATAGTCGTGTTGGTTTGGTCCACCGTGCTACGGACTCGGTATTTAGCTTTGTACCGGAAAAGTGTAAGCAACGTTGTGAAGGCTTCTCCGCCAAGTGAAGGAGTTTGTTGACATAGTGCTTGAACTCTCGAGTAGGTGACTCGGGGAGTGGAGTAGGGCAAGGAAGGTGTCCTTGTAGCCGAACCACTATACATCGGTTGTGTCTTTTCTTTCCCTTCGCTTTACTTTATTTACTTGCTTTATCATTAGATCTATACTTTCTCTACATCCATAAGATCTCACATATTAACGAATCTAAAAGTTTTTGAAACTAACGTAAAATCGGCAAAACTATTCAACCCCCCTTCTAGTTTTCCACAATTGGCATCAAGATCTAAGTTTATAAAAGTTTTAAAGTGAAATTGTATTTTAAAAACTTTTCGATCACTATGGGTTCTGAAAATTATAAGGAAGGGCAATCTATGCAACGACCACCACTACTTGAAACTAATGGATTTATATATTGGAAAAATAGATTCGAAACATATGTGAAGTCTAAAGATATTGATCTTTGGTACATTATTGTTGAAGGTGATTTTGAGGCTACCTCAAATGATGATAAAAGAAATTTAGTTAACATACCTCATGATAAACTAAACGATGAAATGAAGAAAAAGCTTTCTAAAAATAGTGAAGCAAAAATGGTTTTATATAATTCTTTACCGAAAAAAGAATTCGAAAGAATTTCTATGCTTAAAACCTCTAAAGAAGTTTGGAATTCTTTAGTTGTAACTCATCAAGGCAACCAACAAGTTAAAAATAATAAAATTGATTTATTTGTTCAACAATATGAACAATTTTCAATATCGGATGAGGAAACTATAGATCATTCATTTGCTAACTTTAATACTATTATTACATCTTTACAAGCACTTGATGAATCTTTTTCTAGCCGTAACCATGTTAGGAGATATCTAAGGGCACTTCCATCGAAATGGAGATCCAAGGTGACGGCGATCGAAGAGTCAAAAGATTTGACAATCCTCACCCTCGATGAACTCATAGGCAACCTAAAAGTCTACGAGCTTGTCCTTGCTAAAGACTCGGAAGCCTCAAAGGTGAAAGAGAAACACAAATCTCTTGCCCTTAAAGCCAAAAAGGCTTCGAAGCGATGAACGAACTCCTCTTCGAAAGTAGTGACGACGCGGAGGAGTACGCTATGGTGGTAAGGGACTTTAAAAAGTTCTTTAGAAGAAAGGGAAGATACGTCAAACAACCGTATGACGATAAGAAAGGCTTTCGAAAAGCAAAGAGGACGAGAAGCCAAAAGATGATCGTACTTGCTTTAAATGCGGGGACCCAAACCACTTTATTAGTAAGTGTCCCAAACGGGATGATCAAAAGGCGTTCGTGAGCGGCACGTGGGGAATGAGCGACGAGGAGGACGAAGAAATTTGTCTCATGGCAAATGACGAGGTATGTCACGAATACTATAGTAGTTCATCACTTGATGACGACTCATTGCAAAATGAATATGACAAACTATGCAATATTAGCTTAAAACTAGTTAACAAAAACAAGCTTTTAAAGAGTCAAAACCAACGTTTAGATAAAGAAGTCATAGAATTAAAAGCAAAACTAAAACGTTTAGAAAAGGGTAAAATTGTGACAACTCGTAATTTCAGGTCATTTTACAAACTTTGAAAATTTCACTATTCATCTCGGGAATTTACTATTCACTGGTTACTATTCATCATTTTACTATTCATCGTTTTCGAAGTCGATTTGATATTTTGAAAGGGTATTTCAAAATTTTACTATTCACGAAACACTATTCATTCCCGGAGGAAATCACTATTCATGAGTCACTATTCATCATTTTTCGTAAACTTGGTTTACGAGTATCAAATACGCCAGAACCCGGAGGGTTAAGTGCGTATTCATGGAATATCATCAAGGACATTTCATATATACTAGATTTAGTCTACATATAATCAATAAACATCATTTCATATCGGTTCATGCATGGATTTGCATTATTCATTAAACGTTTATTTTCCTATTAAATAAACGCTATCGCGTAATCATTTCTTTTGAACATTTGATCCGACACTTCCAAAAATAATCATAATATATTTTTATACTCATTTTAAGACTATAAAAATTATATTATTAGTTTACCCGATGATTTCAATTTATTTTGTATATAAATTGTTATGTATAAATATTTACGACGGTTTTCGTAAATTCAACTTGATAATTATTTATTCACTCAATTCTTGTGAGAAATGTATTTTTATAATTTTTATGAATTCAATACATTTTATTTTGTCCCGTTAAAATCTATTTTTAGTTAACGCTACAATTAATACCTAATTATAATTACTTATTACACAATATACTTAACAAATAATACTTTAACTCATCAAAAACACATAAACCCCCCCCCCCCCCCATTAAGCACCAAGGCCGGCCAACCCTCCCCATGACTCACTATATTTTGTAAAATATCTTGATTTATTATATACTTATTCTATTTCATGACTAGGCTCATTACATTGCAAGATATTTACAAATAAACACATACAACACACTTTTAAAAGGTGTAAAATAAATCACTCTCCCATTTCCATCTCTTGAAGGCCGGCCATGCTCAAGACACCAAGAGAAATCCATAATTTTTCAAGCTACAAGTGTTTACAAGATCCATTTTGTGTTCTAGTTAAGGTTTAGGATTAAACCTTGAAGATTAACTAAGTTTTCTATCACCTAAAACTCTTCAATCATTCAAGTAAGCATTTCATGATTTTTATTACACTTTCATATTCATAGTTATGTTATTTCATTATTTTTGCAAGAAAAACATGCATGAATTCCATGATCCATACCACTTCTATTGGTTTTTAGTACATATAATGGGTTTTAATTATCCAAATAATATTCCTATGAAACATATCACTTTTGATGATGTCTAGGAACCCATGACACCCTAAGAAGGTGTATGGTAGGTTTAGAATAGCTTTGGCGTTGATTTGAAGTGGTTAGAAGAAGTATTACGCGAGAAAAACCCATTTCGACAACTATAAAATAGGGTCTGTTGGTTTTTGTGAAATCTGGAAATTTCGACAGTTGGTAAAAATTTTTGGGCTAGATATTCAGAAAATATACTTTAAAACGAAAACGTGGCCGCTTGAATGGGTTAAAACGGGGTTATAACGAAGAAGTTATGCTATTTTCAAGTTTAACGACGAAAACTATATTTTCAGAAAATTCAGCATGCTGTCTCGACTTTTTACGAGTCAAAAATGAGTCTTAAGCGTTGTTAAATGTGTCGACTTATCAAAAATATATTAGTATACTTTAACACGAAGCTAAGGACATATAAAACGTAGAAAATGGACTTGTAACGATTAAATTACACGCGTTTAAACAAGGTTGCCGTAACTATTTTATATAAGTATAACTATATATTTTCTAATAGACAAACATTACGGCCGCGAATGACCATGTTGAGGGTCGGTTTTAACATCGAAAGAATACTTTTCAGAAAACGATGTCTTCTAGTAAAAGTAAGTTCATCTAGCCTATTTTCCAAAATGTCCAACCGTTCATCAAACGGAGTTGTAACGAGTAAAATATGGTCACTCAAACTTTGCCGAAAACTACCCTTAAACAATATTTTCGGTACCCCTACTTCACCTATATTTTTCTCCATGATCGAGACCTCTATGATGAAAATTTAAAAGCTAAGACTTTTAGATAATGCTACAAGCTTTCCAAAACCATTGAGTTTGTTTCCTAACACTTTCGATATTCACTATTTTAACTAGCTTTTAGGGTCATTTAGTCACTTTCACAAATTATCAAAGTATATTGTTTTGCTGAATTTGAAGCTATAAATTCTTGATAAATCACTAAACGACTATCGTAGGCGGTTGTTTCAACGTAAATACTTGTAAAGTATTTTATAATACGACGAGATGTCATAAACATATATTTTGCATGCACGACATTGTTTCATGATTTACATTAGAACATATCATTCATAATAGGTCACAGTGAGGTTTTAAGCCTCATTTAAATTATTGCCATTATATCATCATTATCATTGAAACAGGTGAGTTTTCATAGCCCGATTTATTCAAGTTTATACATTATTTCAAACCTCACGGGGAGATACATTGCACATCATTTTTTTATACGAGGCAGTATGTTCAAATTCATTTACATTGCTTAAGTTTCCTCATTGCCAATTGAATGTCCCCATTTCATCATGAGCGTTAATTTGGCTTTGAGGTGAGTGGATAGATCTATTGAGGGTGACTCCTCCATCCGTGTTGGTGGTCCCAAGTGGTCAACGGATGCATTTCATTTTTATCATCATTGAGTTGTTTGGCAAAACACTGTCTTTGCGGCGAACATCGAGAACAGTCTAGCTTCGGTGTCATGTGCTTAAGCAATTGTACCATTTTGTGACATATTTGTCATACATAACTTATACTTGCGTTGGTCGTATAAAACATTTACATAAACTCTATGAACTCACTCAACCTTTGTGTTGACACTTTAGCAATGTATTTTCAGGTAACTAAGGCATTCACTTCATGGCATTCATGAGGATTTATCATAGAGTCGCGGTGACGACGCGTCTCACATGGATTTATACATTTTTAAAACATCGTTTGACTTGTACCAAACTTATTTCCGCACATGTCCATTTTCATTTGGGACCTATTTTTGTAACTCTGAATGTTTTTAATATATCAAACGATGTTTTTTCAAACTAACTAGTAGGTCGCTCAATATAACTGTTTATTGGTGCTTATGACAGCCATCCCCGAGAATTCCATTCAAAATGCAAAACAGGTAATTTGGGGGTGTGACAAAAATAGCAAGTGGTGAATGTGAACTTTGCATTCAACTTCAAACACTCGTTGATCATCTAGATTCTAAAATTGCTAGAATGAGTACAAACACTTTAGATACGATATTAGATGGTGTTAAAACCGGTAACAACCAAAAGGTTTAGGTATTCAACAACTTGATCCATCAACTAGTGAAAGTAAAGAAACAAAATTTGTTAAGGCACTAGAAAAACCAGCCATTGTTGTGGCGGATCCCACGGATCCCTTGATAAAGAACCGGCTAGTGTACGCCGAGGGATCCGTGGATCTGCTGTAGCAAACATTAACAATAATGTAGCTTCTTCATCTAGAACTGAGTTTGTTATAGTTAATAGGAAGAAACCAACTCATGTCACCACTAGACAACCACCTCCAAAATATAATCCTACTTTTGCAAGAAACAAAGTTCCATCTTTTTCAAAACCTAATTCATTTAGGAGACCTAATAACGTTTACCAGAAAAGTAATCATCAAATGGGATGGAACCCAAATATGCAAAATGGTTTCCCTTTTCAAAACTTTGCTCCATGGAATGCATACTCACCTTATCCATACATGTCTAACATGAATGGAATGTTTAACACTAATGGACCCATGAACAAATGGGGACCAAAATTTTGAGTTTATTATTGTTTTAGGTGTGCTTAAAGGTCGACCTAGACCCGATGAATGGGTCAAGGATAGCGGGTGCGAGCAATATGACCGGCAATAAGGAGATATTCTCCACATATGAATCCTTCAATGGAGGTAATGTGGTGTTTGGAAATAGCAAAGGTAGAATCATCGGTAAAGGTACGATTTCTAACAAATCTCTAACCATTAACGATGTGTGTCACGTAAGAAAACCTAAACTTTAATCTCTTAAGTATAGGAAAAATCTGTGATAAAAAGTGCAATGTACTTTTTAAAACCGTAGTAAGATATTAAAAAATGGCATAACCATAGAAAAGGAATTAGGAAACATGGAGTCTATGTCATTAAAATCGGTAATGAACCTAAAGACAAACTATGTCTTACCTCTATGGATGATACTTGGACCTTATGGCATCGAAGATTGGGTCACGCCAACATGCGACTTCTTCAATCGCTATTATCCAAAGATCTAGTCAGAGATCTACCTAAGTTGAAATATGAACATCACTTTTGTGATGCTTGTAATGTAGGAAAACAAGCTCATTCTAGTCATAAAGCTAAAAACATGGTGTCTACAACTAGGTGTCTAGAATTACTACATATGGATTTATTTGGTCCATCCGCTATCCAAAGTTATGGAGGCAACCACTATATTTTGGTCATAGTGGATGACTACTCTAGGTATACATGGACAAAATTCTTAAAGAACAAAACGGAAACCTTTAATTATTTTGAAATATTAAGCAAAAAGATCCAAAGACAACTAGGAAGTCCCATAGTGTCTATTAGGACGGATCATGGTAGGGAATTCGATAATGAAGTGCAATTCGGAGCATTTTGTGACGCTAATGGTATTACTTACAACTTCTCGGCTCCACGCACTCCACAATCGAATGGGGTAGTAGAAAGAAAGAATAGAACCCTACAAGAAATGAGTCGGACCATGGTTAATGAGCAATCCATACCTCAAAAGTTTTGGTGCAATGCCGTTGATACTTCAACGTACATACTCAATCGAGTTTTAATTAGACCAATCTTAGGAAAAACTCCATATGAGTTACTTCGAGGCAAAAAGCCTACGTTAAATCACTTTAGAGTCTTTGGTAGTAAATGTTTTATTCTTAACACTAAAGATTACCTTACAAAATTTGATCCTAAATCAACCGAAGGTATCTTTTTAGGTTACTCGCCAAATAACAAAGCTTACGTCATATTAAACAAAGAAACAATGAAGGTAGAAGAGTCATTAAATATAAAATTTGATGAATGTCCACCCAAACCCTCTCCACCTCTTGTCGATGACGAGATTATAGAAAGTGAAGCTATAGTAATAAAGAAAAAGATAAGTGAAGAAGAAGAACCTCTAAGTGATGAAATAATAAACATTAAAGAGTCCAAAGATCACCCCGTAGATAAAGTCATAGGAAAGCTAAACGAACGAACATTAAGGTCTCAAGTTCTAAACCAAAGTAGCTTGTTTTGTTTCGTTTCAACCTTAGAACCTAAGAATACACAAGAAACCATAAAAGATGAGAGTTGGGTAATGGCTATGCAAGAAGAACTAAATCAATTTGTTTCTAATGATGTTTGGACACTTGCCCCTCTACGTAGTAATCAAACCATAATAGGAACCAAATAGGTTTATAAAAACAAATTAGATGCAAACGGAGTAGTGTCTAGGAACAAGGCTAGACTCGTTGCTCAAGGGTATAACCAACAAGAGGGAATAGACTTTGATGAGACCTACGCCCTGGTGGCTAGATTAGAGTCTATAAGAATACCTTCTGCGTATGCTTGTGCTCATGATCTAAAGCTTTATCAAATGGATGTCAAAAGCGCTTTTCTAAATGGTTTCATTAATGAAGAAGTATATGTAGCTCAACCTCCGGCTTCATCGATTTTGAAAAACCCAAACATGTGTATAAATTAAAGAAAGCCCTTTACGGTCTTAAACAAGCTCCAAAAGCTTGGTATGATAGACTCAAGTTATTTCTAATTAAACACAACTATACCATGGGGTTAGTTGACAACACACTTTTTACTAAGAAAAGAGAGTCACATATAATCATAGTACAAATATATGTAGATGATATTATATTCGGATCCACTTGTCAAGACATGTGTGATTATTTCTCTAAAATCATGCATGACGAGTTCGAGATGAGTATGATGGGAGAACTTAGTTTCTTTCTTGGTCTACAAATAAAACAAGTAGAAGATGGTATCTTCTTCAATCAATCTAAATACATCAAGGAGATGTTAAAGAAATTCGGTCTAGAAGAGTCAAAACCAATTAGGACTCCAATGTCATCCGACACCAAACTCACAAAAGATGAAGACGGTGAATCCGTAGATAATACTAAATATCGTGGCATGATAGGTAGTCTTCTCTACCTCACGGCAAAGTAGGCCTGGATATCATGTTTAGTGTTTGCTTATATGCTAGGTTTCAAGAAGACCCTAAAACATCACACCTAGAAGCCGTAAAAAGGATATTTAGATATATTAAGGGGACAACATAATTAGGATTATGATATCCTAAGGGCACTGGAGTAGAAATGTAGGATCTTACATATGTTGTGTTATGATGATTCGGGTGGCCTTGGATGGTGATGATACAAGTATGCCATGGTTTTAGAGAGATGAAGAGAGGAGAGGGTGGTTCTAGAGAGATAAACAAAAAGAAAGGTTAGATTAAGAATGAAGCACCACCCCTTCCAAGGATGGAAGGGGTATTTATAGTTACAACAAATACGTCCTCCTGACGGACTGTGGATCAGGCATACAGTGGGTAAAGACCCGTCCTTCCTCCACGGTGTTACTCTAAACTAAACTACACTAATAAACACGTAAATAACGATATGTCTACGAGCTAACTTATGCTAGATAATAGTTGGGGTGACCGACTCTTCACTATGGATTTTCTAAATCCTAACAATCTCCCACTAAGGGAGGTCACCCCATGATTTACATTTCGAATCCTAGCATTCTTTCTTTGTCTTCTGTTCCGAGCTCGTAGACTTCAATTCTTCAATTTCCGCAATCTTTGTGCTTTAGCAGTGATTCTTCAAAGTCCGACTGCTTTGTACTTTTAGTGGAGGTCTTTGAACTGATCAACGCGTCTTGATGATCTTTGAGCTTTCTGAGATCATCACCACAAGAAATCTCTGGATCACTCTTTGTTGTGTTGCCATCATGTGAAGTTGTGACTTTCGGACCGACATGCTCACGCTTTCTGGATCATGACATCTTTTCATCAGAGTAGCGGAAGCTTTTACTGGTTCATGATATTTGCACCTATCAGAGCCAGGTTATGTAGATTAGCACTTGTCATGATTTCTTTAATTAAGTGTGGATGCTGTGAGCATGCGGCTATGAATTAACTTCTCAATATCGATCAGCTGCAACCGTCCAAATGTACCTGCAAACAACAGTTAGCAATAAAACACACGAAAGTGTCTTTGACCACTTTCGTTGAATTGAGGTACACGGCCCACGGTTCCCCGCTTGATCAGGTACATAAGTACTTGCCTGTGATCGGTATAATTCGAAGAATCTCCTTGACAGGGTTTCAGAACTCGCTCTAGCCGTTCTCAAACCGGAACGTCTCAAAGAAGACAACACGCGAGTGAAGTGAACCCGGAAATTGAGATTCACTGATTTAATGAAAATGATTTGAAAACAATCGTGTATTGCTTAATAGAAAGTGTTTTGCAATACAACGAAGGTTTTATGGAAAATCAATTATCAATCATAAATACCCTTTAATTTTGAAACATTAATACACAGTCGATGTGCTATGGAAAAGAATTTTTAAGCACAACGACCGATTTTTCAAAGGTATCCCATAATTCATTTCTGACCAAGGTTGATTCAAGAATGAATCGCCCATCGCTTTATATCAAGTTGTCACAAGCTTGATCTTTTGTAAGATCTCACATGTCACCCACCAAGAGCTTGTTTGATGTTGGCTCTAGAAGGATTTCCATCTTCATCGTGAATATTTAAAATATCACTCTGGATGTTCCCGGCAATACCACAAGGATAATGCGTAGGATTCTTAATATATATTCTCACTTTCCACATTGTGTGAAACAACAAGTCTTCATTAATTATGTGTCCTAATGAGATATTGTGAATGATCTCTTGGCTCTAGACTCAATTGTGCACATTTGGTTCCTATGCCGGAGACTAGGGAGAGGGTCTCCTTCTTCAATATCAACAATCTCTAAGAGAAAGTCGATAGATAATGTCGGTTCCCCGAGAGAATGAAACAAGCCCTTTTAAGAGGAACTTGAGTAGCTTGGGAAGTTTAGTGCAGTGCGTCACTGGGTCCATGACGTCTTGTCTTCAATACCGATGTTACCTTAGTAAACACCAGTAGCATATGTATTGAACCGGTTTCGCCCTAAGGTTGAATTGATTGAGGGCTATTTCTTTTCACCCTTTTTTCACATTTAGTTCTTTTTCATTCTTCAACCCCTTCAGTGCTTACCGAGACTTCATTACTAGAACCTTGTTGGGTTTATTCCAGTACTAGCTCTGTCTCATTCCGCACTCTTCCCATATCTCACTTTTCTCCTTTTTTCATCATACCTAAGGACTCTACACTATCTAGTGGATTGTCCCTGGGTAGATCCCTCCGGTTCTGGCGGATCGTGGGAACTAATACCTAACCTCACCATCCTTATAACTCCATACATAAAGTAAAATGGTCGGTCTTTTGGTACAGTTTATTCTTCCTTGAAACCAATTGAAAAATCATTTGGAAAAACAATCAAGGTACTTGTGATACGAGATCAATGCATTTTGTACCTTAATAGTTTTGATCATTTAGAAAACCTCTCCCTCAACATGTGCATATGATTTTATAAATTGTTTAGCACATGGAGGCAAGAGTTCTTTTGAAATAAATTCTTGATCACAATTTCCATGGAAAAAGCCATTTGATTTTCTTTGGTAAATTCTCCCCCTCAATATGTGCATAGGATATTTGAAATCATTTTATCACATAGGGGCAAGAGTTAATTTGAAGCACATCCACAATCACAAGAGCCATTAAGAAACCATTTGCTCCCCCTCAATACGTGCTTCGAGATTCGAAAGCGTTTAGCACATCCGAGAGCAACCTGCACATTTTCATCAAATCGATCATCATTTATCAAATTTCATTATTAAATCACAAATTCTCCCCCGATCAAAAATATCAAACCCTTGAGATTTTGGATCCCAAGTGATTTAATAAGGTTTAACATTGGAGAATGTGTGGCCTGGTTTAAATACTCATCATGTTTTTGGATAAATGCTCCTCCTCAACATGTGCATTATGTGTATTGAAATCGTTTGGCACATGGAGGCAGCCAATTCCATTTAAACAGATAAGAGATTTAAATCACTATCTCTCCCTCGATCAAAAATTTCAAACCAATTGAGATTTGTGATCCCAAAAGATTTAAATCATTTAGAAAATTTTAGGGGAAAGACGTGGCAAGATTTAATTTTGAAATTGACTGAGATGGAGCAACTCTAGACATTAAAGATTGTTAGCGCCGTATGATAGTTTTTAGGATATCTTTAAGTAAAATAAAACAATTTCACAATCAAACAAGAACAGAAAAATTTCATTTTGTAAGATCTTTGAGTTTTAAAGAAAGTCATACCATGACATAACATTAAATCTTTAGATCACCACATTTTAACGTACAAACGAACTCTTTTGAAGATATATTGTTTGAAAATACTTTAAATAAAATCACTCTCCCCCTCAATCGATGACCAAAGTCGTTGATTGAGTGACTTAAGTTTTGATAAAATAAAGTCCGGTGATTTCCAAAATTAAGTCCAATTAATTTTCAAAACAATATTTTCCATTTTCAAAACAATTTTATTCAAATTTTTCAAAATTGTTTAAAAATGATATCTTGCACAAAGATAGCTTGGTGGTTCAGCCAGCTTGTCGTTGTTGCCGTAAGGCTTGGAAGAAAACCGTTCTTGATCGATGCAGTGAGACTTCTTCTACGTTGCATTTGAATGCCAACCGAGGTCAAATTAAGCTCCATTCTTCAATCACTTAGAAGAAAACCATCTCTGATGCATGTTGACACCTCTTACGTTGCATTTATGCCAACTCTCCATTGAAGTCCAATTAAGCTCCATTTCTTCATTTGTCAACCCAAGAAATAGTTACCCTTTCCTTTCGGCATCCAATCATCTTTATTTGTGGGATCCGGATCGGGAACATTCGTATATCCATGATATCTACATACGTTAGTGAACATACATACAGATATATGGTGGTCGACATCACCCAACAACAATCGACTAATAAAAGTCAATCCAACATATCAATCATATCATAAAAGCATGGGAATAATGTGTTTATCAAACTCTAATCATCTAATCCTAACAATCTTATCCTAGGCACCTAGTCCTTCAACATAGGTTAACATCATTTATAATTAAGCATATTAGGATAGTTAGATAAGTCCGATAGATGATATAAATTTGAAAACATTCTCCCCCTCAATCAATGACTTATTTTCTGAAAAATTTAAAAGCGCTGAAGTCATTGATTGAGTTTTCAATTTTAGCGAAAACTCTGAAACTGATTGTATTTCAAGCAACTCATTTTCCACCATTTTGACAAACAACAAATATTTTTCTGAAGAATTTTAGACAGAAAAACATTTGTGTAGGAATAGCAGTCCTTCGACATACTTTCCTCATTTTGATTTTAGGATAAGTGCACCGAAATATTTAAAAATTGGTTTAGCGTAACACTTTCCTTTCTTTAAAAAGCGGGTTGCTAACTGAAATAATAGCAAGCCATAGTTTTAAGCACGGGTCACAGTCAGAAGTAACTGCAAGCCATATTTTTTAGACATGTTTAGAAAAGAATATTTACACCTCCTGCTCGAACTTCATCTATGGTCCCGTGCCATTATTGAATGACATTTCTAAGACCGCAGATGTTATCGATACCAGAAGACATGTCTTGAGAAAACATATTTTTGTTATTTTTCAAATTTTCTGATTTTTATGGATTTTTTTTGAAGGATTTATAATTTTCTATTTTCTTTTGCTGGTTTTATATTTTTGTATTTGGTTTTTCTGATAAATATATACAAAGATAGAGAAGATGATATAGTAAAAGAAGATGATGATACGAGTACCAAGATAAGGATATCGAGCAGCACGTCGTAGAAGATAGAAGTCATCAACTCTTAAACATTCACCACCAAAGCTTCCAGGGCTCTTGAATCGAAGAAAGAAATTGAACCATCTGAAAGTGAGACTTTGGCAGCTTCCCCAAACCAAAAATCCTTTAGCTGGCGAGATTCGAAGCTCTATATCAAGCTTGCCTTAGCCAGGTGCACAGAGAAGCACACCATTATCATAAATCCTGCTACTCCTTTTAAGAACGATAATCGAGATTCTCCGTTCTGGGTTATATCATCAACAAGAACAACAACATATCATCCCACTCTTGAAATTTCTTCTCATATTTCATTACCTTTGATGTCTGAAGCGATCCAAACCAAAAAGTTGTTAAGAGACCACTTCCTCCAAGTAGATGAATTGATGCAGTCAGTCTCTTAGACTAGAGCTCACGAACCCGAATACACGTATACCCAAGGACAGAGAAACTTATAACATCGAAGTAACATTAAGTCCGATAGCCAAAGAATAACCCCGATGCATACTTTTCTCTCCCCTGAAGAAAGTGTATGAAGCTCAAGAACCCGAAGTACCCAAATGCCCAAAGAGAGAATAACTGATAACACTGAAGAAGCATGTTGAATCAGCGATTATCTCGGGATGACAATCTCTGGGATGTCAACTCCGAATAAGTGATTATATCTCTCAATCACGATTAAGCCCTCAAGTGAAAAAATAAGCATTCCCAATGTACACAATCTCTCTCCCCTGATGGTTGCGATAACATCGAAATCATCACACACTTGTGTACCTCTTTTATCTTCGAAACTTTCTCATACATCTCTTCCCCACGTAGTTGGAATAAGAACACTAGAAGCCACTAGATACCTTGAGTTTCTCTCAAGGTCATGACATTTGTCTTCTCGGGATAACTTCAATCACTTAGAAGTATTAAGTTCATCATGTGTACTCGTTATGCTTTTATATGTAAGTCTCCTTCCCCTTGCCGGTTTTGACACTTCGTAATCAGCAACATATTATAAGCCCAAATACTTGAAATCTTTTGAGAAGATCGCTTGAAGTCTTTGTGAGAATCAACTTGCTGAATAATGTGAGCAAGTCAAATTAGGGATTAAATCTGACTTATCACTCTCCCCCAATTAGTGCTCTCCCCTAAACCGACAATCTGTTTGATAAATGCCTTCTTCAAGATTGTCCAGTTGGGGAATGGAAAGTTAACATCTTCTTCTCATCTAATGCATTCCCGTTAACTTGTATATAGCAAATCCCCTTAACTCAAATCCCTCCCAATCAAACAAGAACAGAAAGATGTTCATCAAGAAAATATGCCTCGCAACTGGAAGCACTTTGTCATAAATCTCATTAGTCCGTGAGAAGATGTCAACCAACGGCTCTTAGAAGAAACTCCATGTAAAGATGACCCGATAAGAAGAAGCTCGGTTCTTACATGAGTTTGGAGCCAAATGACCATATATTCTCAGATAAAACTCAACATTGCAAATTTCACACTTTCTCCCCTTCAAAATTGCAATACGCCGAGTTGCCATTCTTGATTAATCAAGTGAAATCATCACGATGTAGTTTACTCACCCTTTCCCCCAAGAAAACTAGCCAATGAAGTCGTCATTGCCAATTCTGATTGAGCAAGTGAAATAGGAATACTATCAATGGTAAATAGATCCACTTGAGCAAGTGAAATCATCACGACGTAGTTTATTCACACTTTTCCCCCGCAAAATTTGCATTTGATGTCGTCATTGCTGATTTTGTTTGAGCAGATGAAATAAGAATACAATCCATGGTAAGTAGATTCACTTGGTGACTGAACGCGCATGGAGAAAGCATGAAAGTTGTTGATGAGAATGGTCATAATAAGAAGATTTATCTTCTTCAGAAGATAAAGCGCACTGAAACGTACACTTTTCTTTTCTTTAGAGAACGAGGCTTGAACTGAAGTATTCAAACGTCATAATCTCTCTCTATTCATCATCTCTTGGCAAAAATTGTCATCAATCCCATTATCATTCAGTAGGCTCTTTGTCGTGACAGCTGATGGAGAAAACCCAATATGATGAATTTGACCTTGAAGTAAACTAACCCGAACTCGTAACTTAAACTTGCATATGTAACTAAGAGCGGTGCCGAGAATTCATGCCCATTTGAATCTCTAAGTACTCTATACTCTTCAACCAACCAACCATCAAGTAATAGACGTACATCACCTCTTGAAACTCCACAATTCAATGTGACACTGAGCACTACAACGTAACTCCTTAAAGTGATAGTTATTTTGTGGTGGTATGAGCCCAATTCCCCCAAGTGGTAAAGAAAAGGTAAAAGACACCCAACAATAACTAGAATTCCAAGTCTTCGTTTTGATTAAGCTCGAACAAGGATCTCGAAGAATCTTCATCCAACCATCCTCGATACCTTCAGATACTAAGTACACTCGCCCGTGATATTTCACTTCAACCTCAAATAAATAATAGTGAATTAGCCCCGTTGTCACATCTTCTGATTAAAAGCTCAAATCTAGCCTCCTTTGACGTTTTAAGTGAACTATGATAATGGTTTCATCCCGACCATGGTAAGAAGCACATAACCCCGTAAAACCATGTAGTAACCAAACTGCCATGACGAATATCCAAACACACATCCAATTCATGAAGTACACCCTTTTATCCCTTCTTCGAAGTAGAAGCCGTAGCACCAACATCAGATAAGATCCAGAAATACACCTTCCTTTCTCCAGGATGGTCCATCAATACGGGATTTTACAGTTCTATGGTTTAAACCGAGAAATAGTTTCTTTCGCAGGATTTTATAAAACCAAGAATAAACCGCAAGATAGATCCGGAAATGCTCATTACTTTTACCAGGATGTTTCCATTGTTACGGGATTTTACAAGTCTATGATTTAAACCGAGAAATAATTTCTTTCACGGGATTTTACAAAATCAAGACAAAACCGTAAACAATGTCAGCTTGAATGTGTTAAGACAACTTTGGTTTTGGTGAATATTTGTTTTAGGGGAACATGCATTGGTTCTTCAACGATTCTTTCTCCATCATCAACAATTCTTTACCCATATGTAGATAACTTCACAAACCATACTAAGTCAAGTAGTATAAACTCCTTTTCCCTGGAGGTTAACCGTAACACATCAAAGTACACGTTTCTCCCCCATGATTGTTTCGAACTTTCGAAAGCATCATAACGTGTACGACCATTTGCACGAGAAGTTCTTGTCATAAGCAAACATCTTGAAAAATATGACTGACTCTGAATATTCTTGAAAATTTTGCTTAGACTGTGAAGTATCATTGATATTCTGTGGCGTTGAATATCTCATGGGAATTGCTGAAATAAGTCGATCATTAAAAACCCCGTGATCATTTTTCAAGTCTTCGATCAAGCCGTGAATTATGTATCCCTCCGTGAAAATTATAATACCAAAAATACCATTCTTTCTTTATATTATAAACTTGTTTCCAATCTTTTTATAAAAATCGGATATACTTTACTTTGTAATACCACAGGACATTCATGCGTAATACACGTTTTCAATGATACAACCTTGTATCCAGCCCATCAAACGTTATAACTCAGCTAAACAATCCAAATGTTCAATCGATCAGCCCAAAAGAAAGGAATTACCTGATCCAATATCAGTAAAGCCCAGTACCAACAATTATCACTCCATATCCAGAAAAAAAATTACATTCGGATATAAAGCAACCTCCATCACAATTTGACCTAAACCTAAAACATACTCACAAAAATACCGCCTCCCACATAACAGTTATCATCCCAGTTCAGATCAATGAAACTCCTCACAATCTCCTCTCATCTGATAATCAAATCTCATCATCAATCGAGCCATTCTCAATACATTCGGGCTCCACAAATCTAACAAATTAATCCGAATTACACAACACAAGCCGTACCTAATTACTACGTTTGCTTCTCCATTGGCTTCAAGAAATGATCTTCAAGATCCATTGAGGTCTCGGGTAGGTTTAATTGCATGTGTTTTCTCGTCTTAAACAAACCAAGGATAAGAATCTAACCTAATAGTTATGATTCGTTCCTTATGTTTCGGATAATTAATGAAGGGAAGCTTCAAAAATAGATCGATGATGATTAATTTTTCGTGTTTATGGACCTTTGAGTCCTGACTTATTATTGAGAATCACGAAAAAAAAATTAAACTGAGATCAATTAGTTATTTTGTTTTGAGTCTTGGTAGATTGTTGAGAGTTGATGGAGTGTTGTGAGGGTATGGGTTGAGTCTAGATTAGGTTAGGTTAGTTTCGGATTAGTTGAAGTTTCTCATGGAGTGATGATGTTGTCGAGACAGAAGTTCATGGTATTTGGTATATTGTGGTCGTGGTTGTTTAGTCTACGCATAAGGTTTTGGTACAAGTCTACGCATAACTTTTTCATTTTGTTCAGTTCTTACGCATAAGAAACGTACGCGTAACATCGTTTTAGCTTGAAACCTTATGCGTAAAACTGGTCATTTAGCTTATGCGTAAAGTCATGGTCTCTTACGCGTAACCATTCATATGCGTAAGCCATGGTCATACGCGTAAAGCATACGCGAAAAGCTTATGCGTAAGACCATAGGCGTAAGACCTTATGCAAGAGCCTTACGCGTAGGTACTTACTCGTAAGCAAGGTTCCTTACGAGTAACTTCACAGTTACTCGTATTCATAGTGTAGATGAGTCTTAAGTGAAAGTTTTAGTCGTAAGACCTTCTTAGGCGTAAAACAGATGCATATGCGTAACCATATGCCTAACTTTCCAAGTTACGCGTAGAAATAGGGTTTTGACCACGTTGACTTTTTCCGATGATGTTTCCGACCACTTTTCCGTCAATCTTCATAAAAACCCAGAAAAACTGGCATAAAAAATGCTTCATTTGACCCATTTTTGACCATGAGAAACTCACCAGATTGACCACAAATATTCACGGATATGTACCAAACAGTCATAAATGTAAAAAGTTATCCTAAAACTGAAACTGATGATTAAATGACCACAAGAAGCAGTTAGGTGAAACAGGAAATCAAATATTTAGACTGTTTTGACCAAATAGATACATGTTGTTTTGACCAAAAATAAAAGGATGTATAAGAAACTGTTACCACAAACAATAATGAACACAAAATTTCAGATCCGAAAAACATGGTAAAACAGCTTCAAAATAAGATACGAAAACCACATAAATCAACACAACACAATAACCTTGGCTCTGGTACCATTTGTAGGATCTTACATATGTTGTGTTATGATGATTCGGGTGGCCTTGGATGGTGATGATACAAGTATGCCATGGTTTTAGAGAGATGAAGAGAGGAGAGGGTGGTTCTAGAGAGATAAAAAAAAAGAAATGTTAGATTAAGAATGAAGCACCACCCCTTCCAAGGATGGAAGGGGTATTTATAGTTACAGCAAATACGTCCTCCTGACAGACTGTGGATCAGGCATACAGTGGGTAAAGACCCGTCCTTCCTCCACGGTGTTACTCTAAACTAAACTACACTAATAAACACGTAAATAACGATATGTCTACGAGCTAACTTATGCTAGATAATAGTTGGGGTGACCGACTCTTCACTATGGATTTTCTGAATCTCAACAAGAAACAATTGTATATGCAGATTCTGACCATGTAGGTGATTACGTTGATAGAAAAAGTACAAGTGGGGTATGTACTTTCATGGGATGTTGTTTAACATCTTGGTTTTCTAAGAAACAAACGGCACTTGCAATATCAACAACCGAAGCCGAGTACGTCTCCGCCGGAAAAGCATGCCAACAAGCACTATGGATGAAACAAGCGTTAGTTGACTACGACATTCATCTAAGCGACATAGCCATCCTATGTGACAACAAAGGTGCCATCGACTTAAGCAAGAATCCGGTATTGCATTCTCGCACAAAGCATATAGAGATTCGTCATCACTTCTGCGACAATGTTCAAAAATAGAACATCTCTATTGAGAAGGTAGCATCCGAAGACAACATAGCCGACGTCCTCACCAAACCGTTGAAGTAGGAACAATTCAACCTACTTCGTCTTGGTCTTGGTCTAATGGAACAAACGTCGTAACTTATTTGATTCTACAAGGTATGTAAACACTAGCCTTCTTCTTTCTGAGTCTAGGATCTCTATTTCACGCACAACTCACAAACAATACGGAATTTTCAAAACCCAAGATAAGTTTTCCACTTATAGCTTTCTTATTTTTTTTTTTCAAACACATACACATTTTCAAAGAAAACCTCTTTTCAAAATATTTTCTAAAAGGATGATACCTTCCCGTATCAATTTCACAAAAGCAATTTCTCACGTCTAGGACAAATCGCTTTTTGCATTATTAATACAAAGTAAAAACCCGTTTTCATTGCATCTCATGTCTTTTTAATGCTAAAGGGGACACATAACTAATATGTGTTTTCGGGTACATTCATTAAAGCAAAAATGAATTAGGAGCATTGATAACACAATATTACGTACTTAAGTACTAAATATGTGTTTTCGGGTTATCTCAATAGGATTTTTTACCTCTAGTTATTTTCGTTTCCTTTTAGGGTCGAGAAACCGCAACTCCAAATAGTTTGCATATAGGCACACACTAGGCAAAAATGTTTCCAAAGGAAAATTTTGTGCTGCTGGATCACTGGACCCACGATCCCAGCCTTCATGTCTGGGCGGATCCCTCAAGGGAAGGATCCGTGGGATCCGTGAAACGAGCAAGCTATTTTTACCTTCTATTTTTTCACTTTGGATGAAAAATCCACATTTGTTTCATTTTTGGGAGTATGCTCTTTAATGCTTGTGTTCTCATGATCACATGCCTTGAATTCATATCTAATCATTAGATTTTAATCCACATTTTGGGTCAAGCATTCATTACAATGCTTTGTTTTTCTATATATAGAACTCCCAAAAAGCTTGCATAATCCATCTCATCCTCATAACCACAATACACCATGTCATCCAAAAACCCTTTAGATGAATCACCTAGTACAAACAATCATCTTCATGATACCCAAACCTTTGTGCTACCACCATCCAAAATACCACAATCAAACTCTAGGATATCCGCACGGATTAGTATCCGATCTTGTTGTTTAGCAAAGCCAACCTCAAATGGTTCATCCTCAACAAATAACTCACCACAAGATGCTTCCATTATAGCACCTCCCACATCACCAACAAGTACACCAACTTCATCACCACCTAAAGTCACTCTTTTGGAACTCCTTAAGACTCCAACAAGATCTAAACAACCTAAACAAAAAGAAATAGTCTTTTCAACACCCCCCACATCTCCAAATACTATTTTTCAAGATCTTGAAACATCACCACCATTAGCTCCCATCATATTACAAGAACATTTAGGTTCTTTTCCACCACCATCTACAAACATTCCGGATATTGATCCATATTTTCCTATTTTTCCACCACATCTTCCGCATAACTCAAATCAAAACAACCCGGAAAACTTCCGCACCCATTACCCACATCATTTACATTGTGAACATTGCCAATCCACTAGGGAAATCGCAATAGAAGTTAGGGAAAAAATGCATTTCATACTCAACCTCATCCTTGATCGCATCAATACCATCACTCATCAAAACCTCCATCCATAACCTTCTGCAAGCATGGAAGGAATCATTACTACTATTTTCTATCTTTAGTACTTTTTCTTTTGAAGTCATTTTCAAGAACAAGTCTTGTTCTTATTTTTACATGCTTGTAGGTGGCATAAAAACCACTACACTTTGTTGTTTTATTACAAGGCCTTGTTTACATACCTTGGCTCCCAATCTTGATTCTCGGCAATCACAAGATTATTTAAGCATGTTACTAACCTTTCTTTTTGTCGGATCTTTATTATTTCTTCACTTGACGCCCCAAACAAGGGGGAGCTACCGTCAAGGGGGAGTTAGCGATACGTGGACTAATTTTTCCACACTTCTATGTTTATTTCTTCCAAGGGTTAACTTTTTGTTTCGACAAAAAGGGGGAGAAGAAGTAAAACTTAGGAGCTTTCAAAACTTACAATTATTCTTAAGTTTTAATCATCATAACATTATGTTTTGTCATCAACAAAAAGGGGGAGATTGTTAATACAAATAAACTGTAAAAACGTTTATTAATATTTTGCGATCTCTTTGTGTTTTGTTGATAACAAATATAATGTTATCTTAAGTATAATTATAAGGATACATGTTATTTTTGTAAAACATTTACATATAGCCGTTTAAATACAAAAATGTAGTAATTAAGCATTTGCTGTAATAGTTTATTAGGATGGATAAAAACCATAACCCATGGATCTTAACCCATACCCAAGTAGACTAGATACAATGTATACTTTGATACATTGAATCTAAAGAAAACCCATGGACCAACCCATAACCCATGACCCATAACTAAAAAACCCATGGGCAAGAGGGCGTTCCACGGATCCCTAGAATACACTAGACGGATCCCAAGTGGAAGGGATCCGTGGGATCCGGGAACAGTGAAGATTTTTGCCTATAAATAGAGAGCCATTTCTTCATTCTAACTCACCCTCTTCTTACTAAATCTCTCATACACTCTCATTCTCTTCTAACATATAGATCACTTGATCTAGAGAGTTGTTCTTCTTTCTTTCTATTTGTGATCCTCATATAGGTCCTTCTCTAAGGCGAGATCACGAGCATTCTACAAGTCATCCAAGCAAGGGGTCCTTGATTGATTTGTCACTCACAAGATTTCGTAGCGAAGATCTTGTATTTGATATTTCACATATTTATTGTGTAATAGTCGTGTTGGTTTGGTCCACCGTGCTACGGACTCGGTATTTAGCTTTGTACCGGAAAAAGTGTAAGCAACGTTGTGAAGGCTTCTCCGCCAAGTGAAGGAGTTTGTTGACATAGTGCTTGAACTCGCGAGTAGGTGACTCGGGGGTGGAGTAGGGCAAGGAAGGTGTCCTTGTAGCCGAACCACTATACATCAGTTGTGTCTTTTCTTTCCCTTCGCTTTACTTTATTTACTTGCTTTATCATTAGATCTATACTTTCTCTACATCCATAAGATCTCACATATTAACGAATCTAAAAGTTTTTGAAACTAACGTAAAATCGGCAAAACTATTCAACCCTCCCCCTTCTAGTTTTCCACAAACCGGTTAACCGGCACGACCGGTTTTTTTCCCGTTGACTCAAGCCGGTTCGGGTTTGACCGGTCGTCAAACCGAACCGGTTAACCATTTTGTGCACCTCTACCCGATAAATCGACGTTGTTATCGGGTCGGGTTAAGGTCAAATAATTATTGTTATCGGGTTATCAGGTCCGATAAAACCTGAAAATTAATATTTAATTTGTTAAGTAATTTGTCAAGTGTGATTGCAGTTTTCGTAATGTGCTTTTAATTTGTAAAATGAGCATATCATATGGCTATTAGTTTATCACATTCTTAATAATAATCTAGAGTATAATCTCAATATTCTTCAACAATATTGAAAATTCAAAGAAACTGTTTTTATGTTCCTTTTAAATCAATTTGATTTATCCACAATATTAAAAAACGATTTAGTCAAAACTTGGCAACTTTGTGTATTCTCATTAACTTCATGGAACAGATAGCACTTTCTCATGACATTGCTAATGATATAGTTCTAACGACATGGAAGGGTTACTCAAGTTTTACAAGCACATTCAAGGGCCAAAGTGGGCGAAGAAACTTATTAGAGGGATCGTTATGACGACATGTTGGGCGATTTGGAATGCTAGAAACAAAAAGGTTTTTGACAACATTTCTCCTAAAGTTCAAGAGGTGGTAGCTTTTGTTAAATCCCTCTCGTTCTTATGGATTAAGAATCGCTCTAAGTTTAAGTCGGTTTTATGGAAGGATTGGGCCGTTTTTCCATTGTATATGTTGTAATTGTGTCTTGGCAGTCCTCGATTTGAGGACTAGCCGGTTTTTAATGAAGTTCAATGTTCACAAAAAAAAAATATAGTTCTAACGAGGGTCAAACATTTTACACTTGTTGGCAAGCTATACATTCAGTCTTCATCTGAGCAAGATTAATAAAAAAGACTAGTACAAAACTTAATATGTGATATCAAAAAAGTTAACAAACTAGCTGTTGTATGTAATTTACATAGTAAACACTAAACATAAAGAATACCTCATTTTTATGGCACACTTTTAGTATACATTGATTAATCTGATATGTTGATGTTTCTATACCCAATAAACCGAGTCACCCCACTCGACAGAACCCGACTCGAATTTCACCCGAACCCGATAACCCGATTCATAATCGGATCGAGTTGCGGGTCACTTTTTAAAAATGCAAAACCCGGCTCAACCCGACCCGATTAACCCGATAACACCCCTATACACAGTTCACAGCCTTACATGGTATCAGCCATCGATCCAAAAATGGATAAACCCTACTAGATCACATTGAAATCTATCTACCCTAATTTACTACTGTTTATTCGTTTTCAATTGATCATACGATCGCTGGTTCCTTGTGATAACCAGTCGTCTTATTTTGATAGTTCTAAGTCGACCGTTGGTTTCCTGTGATAACCAGTCGTCTTAGTTTGCTTCTAAGTCGATCATTGGTGTTAGCTAATCACCAGTCGACATCAGTTTTGAGTGCGGTGTTTCTCTTGCTGCTACGTTATTGCTTGATCAAACCCAAATACTACAAACCTTATGTTCACGCCTTTATTACTAAACCATAATATTCCTAAACCATATTGTTCACGTTTGACCCTAATTTACCCAACCCTACTGTTCATCATGATCGGTAATACACCCCTTCCACCTGTGATATTGCTATTCGATAAGCTCGTGATAATTAACAACCTCAACAAGCTTGTTCCTATTAAGTTGGATTACGAGATGAACTACTCGTCTTGGCTATACTTCTTCAAGAACCTATGTAAAGGTTATGGTATTTTGGATCATGTTTTGGGCACTGGTGAAGCAACAAGTACCTCGCCTCCTCCGGATGCGGAATAGTTAAAGATTGATACAATAGTTCTTTCATGAATCTTTATGACTTTGTCTAAAATTCTTTAACAACGACTTGTTGTTGAGGACCCTCCATCGGCTAAGACAGCTTGGGATCTCATTGCCGACATTTGTCATGACAATAAGCATACTCGCTCTATTGCATTGAAAGCAGAATTACGTTCCTTGAAGCTTGGTGATTTTAGTATTGATGCATATTTTTGTAAGATTGAATCGATTGCTACCATCTTGACTAATCTCGGGTCGCCTATGAATAATGACGATGTGGTTACTTTTGCTTTGGAGGGATTACTCGATAAGTATGATAATATCTCCACTATTATTGCTCATCGGGAACCCTTCCCAAACCTTAAACCGGTTCGTTCCATGCTCACTACCAAAGAGATGCGGTTAAAGTTGAGGGTTCAAGCTATCTCTATTAATTCCACATCCTCTTCACCTATGGTTTTGTTGGCTAAATTCGGTACTAGTACCTGGCTGTGACAAATCGTAATTTCAGGTCATTTATCAAACTTTGAAAATTTCACTATTCATCTCGGGAAATTTACTATTCACTGGTTACTATTCATCATTTTTGAAGTCAGTTTGCGACTTTGAGAGGTTATTTTAAAATTTTACTATTCACGAAAACACTATTCATCCCGGAGAAAAGTTACTATTCATGATTATTATTCATCATTTTTCGTAAACTAGGTTTACGAGTATCAAATACGCGTAACCGTGAGGGTTAAGCTGCGTATTCATGGAACATCATTGAGAACATTGTACATAGACTAGAGTTAGTCTACATATCATCATTAACATCATTTTTATATTAGTTCATGCATGGGTTTGCATATTTCATTAACGTATATTTATTTATTAAATAAACGCTATCGCACGATCATTTATTTTGAATAATTGATCCGACGTCCAACAATTGTTTCAAATGTATTTTTATACTCATTTTAAAGCTATAAAAATTATATTATTAGTTTACCCGATGATTTGGATTTATTTTGTATATATATTGTTATATATATATATATATATATATATATATATATATATATATATATATATAGTCACGACGGTTTATGAAATTTCTATACGATAATTATTTATTCACTCAATACTTGTGAGAAATGCATTTTTATAAAATTTTATGACTTTGATATATTTTATTTTGTTCCGTTAAAATCGATTTCTAGCTAACGCTACACTAAATAACTAATTATATGTACAAAATATACATTATACTTAACTTTAAATACATTTAATAATAAAAAATATACCAAATCCATTCCCCTTATACCCTTGCCGACCCCCCTTGTCATCCTTTATAAAAATATCTTAACCAAATATGTGTACACATACTCAAGTTTCACTAGATATTTATGATTTATATCTTATACACTAAGTTAATAATACATACTAAATATCTTCAAGCTAGAAAACTACCATTTTGCTCTCTTCTCTTTTGGTGGATCGACCAAGCAAGAACATCAAGGAGAAACCATAAAATTTTCAAGATTCAAGTGTTAAACAAGTCTTAGTAGTAATCTAGTTAGGGTTTTGAAATAAAAACCTCAAGATTATTAGGTTTACTTTGCTCAAAACTTCATCATCACCCAAGTAAGCTTGTGATAAAAATTTCCAACTCTTTTGAACTCCTACTTGTTATATTTTCATGATCTATTAGCAAAAGCATGCAACTATGTTATGAATCATACCACTTTTTACTTGTTTTTCTACTTATAATGAGTTTTAACTATCCTATATTTATTCCCATGAACCCTATCATTTTTGGAGAAGATTAGGACCCCATGACACCCTAAAAAGGTGTATGATAGGTTTAGAATAGCTTTAGTGTTGATTGGAATGGATTGGTAAAAGACATGAACTAGTAAAAATCGTTTTTGACAAAAATATTAAAAGGCTGTCACGTTTTGTGAAATCTGGAATTTTTAGTAGGTTGTGAGTTATTTTGGGTTATATTTTCAGAAAATAGACTTAAAAACGAAACCGTGGTCGCTTGAACAGGTTAAAACGGGTTTATAACGAAAAAGATACGTTAATTTCAAGTTTAGAGACGAAAACTAATTTTCTGAAATAATACAAGCTGTCAAGGGATTTTCAAGGGGCAAAACCGAGCTTTAAACATAATCTAAATGAGTCGATTTATCAAAAATATATTAGTATACATTAACACGAAACCAATGATATATAAATCGTAGAAAACGGACCTATAACGCTCAAGATATACGTATTTGAATTACGACGATCACAACTATTTTTATTCAACACTAACACTTTATATATTCACTATTTTGCGACTAAGCTTCGCGAGGTTACTTAGTCATTTTCATGAATTGTCAAAGTATATTATTTTACGACGAAAAACTATAAATTCTTGTTCTATTTCTAAACGATTATCATGGGATGTTGTTTCAACATATACAAGCGTAAAGTATTTTATAACTTGACAAGATGTTATAAACTTATTTTTCGACGATAAACTTTATTTTCAAATGCACAAGTGGTATGGATATCATATGAGTTTGCATGCACAACATTATATCATGACTTATATTAGATCATATCATTCATAATAGGTTGCAGTTAGAGATTGCGCCTCATTTCAGTGTATCCACTTTTGCCATCATAATCATTGTATCAAGTGAGTTTTCACAGCCCCGTTTTATTCAAGTTTATATTTCATTTCAAACCTACGGGGGAGAATACATTGCACATCATTTTATTACGAGCCCAAGTATATCAAATTCATTTACATTGCTTGAGTTACCACATTGCCATATTAATGTCCCCATTTCATTATCATGAACCGTTAATTAAGGAGTGGCGAGAGTGAGTGAATAGATCTATTGAGGGTGACTCCTCCATCCGGGTTGGTAGTTCCAAATCGTCAAACGGATGCATTTCATTTAATATCAGAATGAGAGTTGTTTGGCAAACACTCTGTTGGGGCAAACATCATAATCAGTCTAGCTTCGGTGTCATGAGCTTATAGCAATTGTATCATTTTCATGTGGCATTTTTGTCATACATAACTTATACTTGTGGTAGTCGTACAAAACATTTACATAAACCTATGAACTCACCAACCTCGTGTTGACACTTTTAGCAATGTATTTTCAGGTATCTAAAGCATATACTTCATGGCATACATAAGGGGTTATCATAGAGTCGCGGTGACGACGCGTCTCACATGGGTTTTATGCACTTTAAAACATCGTTTGGATTGTAACAAACTTATTTCCGCACAGGTTGATTGTCATTTAGGACCTATATTTTGTAAACTCTGAATGTTTTATTATATCAAACGATGTGTTTTCAAAACGACACTTTAGGTCGTTCAATATAACTGTAAATGTGATGCTATGGCAGTCATCCCCCAGGTATTCCATTCCGCTGCAAAACAGGTAATTTAGGGGTGTGACACTGGCGTCCTAATGTTGCTCTGAAAAAGGTCAATAAGCCTTGTTTAAATTTTAATAAAGGCTTCTGTCGTTTTGGTGAGCAATGTAAGTTTCTACATAATATGGTAATCGGTAATCCTTTGCTTTGGTCAACTAGTATTGATATGAATGGTAATTTGACACCTCTATAAATGATGAATTTGATCAAAACACAAGAAGTTCTTCTAGCTCGCCTTAGTTGGGGTGGTACTGCTGATCTAGATTTGTCTTCTGCTGGAACGGGACAGTCAAGTCTACAAGCTGGGAATATGCAAGCAACTCAAACACAGGCTTTACATACTAACGTTAATGGTCCCGGTTTGTCCTTTCTTTGGGCTCTGAAGTCCACCAGGCTTTGGCCCACCTTCATTTGTTCATCAGCTGGGCTCATTGGTTTAGATGGCCTCACATGTTTCTTCTTCAATCCAAAGCATTTCCCAGCCCACTCATAGTCAACCAGGTCAAACATTTATGGGTCAGTCGGGTATAATTGGGCAGTCATGTCTACACAGTCAACCGGGTCAAACAGGGCATCAAGCATTTATGGGACAACTAGGTCAACTGTCCAGGCATGAGACAGTTTTACCAAATGTATTTAATGCTATGAAGCTTCAGGATCCTTCTTCGAACAATTGAAATATGAACACATGTGTGAGCTCCCATCTTAATGATTCTGTTAATAGTTTAAGTGATGTTTTTAATATGTGCATTTATCCATCTGTCTCGGTTGGTTATGGTTATTCAATACCCGTTACTAACTCGGGTCATAGTATTTTGCCTACACCTCCTCGACCGCTTCATTTAAATAATGTCCTTAATACTCCTAATATTGTTAAGAATCTTATTTCTGTTCTTCAGTATGTTCGTGATAATTTTTGCACTGTTGAGTTTGACGGGCTTGATTTTTTTGTTAAGGATTTCCTGACTCGTCGGGTTCTACCCCATTGTGATAGTACTGGAGATCTTTAGCCGTTCAAGAAGCCTTCCACCATTCCTCATGATTTTCTCACCAGTCAGTATACATGGCACCAACGTCTTGGACATCTAGGAAGTGAAGTGTTACGTCGTTTTCTTTCCAGTAATTCAATTTCGTGTAATAAAGAGAAACCTCCTCTTCTTTGTCATGCTTGTCAGCTTGGAAAACATGTGAAGCTTCCGTTTGTTAGTTCTAGTACTTTGGTTCAATCTTGTTTTGATATTGTTCACTCGAATTTGTGGACTTTTCCTATTCCGAGTCTTTTAGGTTTTAAATAAAATGTGTTATTTTTGGATCATTATTCGCAATATGTTTGGGTTTATCCTTTAGTTAATAAATCAGATGTCTTGTCTAAATTTGTGTTGTTTCGTAACTTTGTTCACACTCAATTTAATGTGAAATAAAGTCATTTCAGTCTGATTATGGTGGTGAATTTGACAACCACGCTTTCTGATAACATTAAATAGTCATGATATTTTAGTGTCAATTTCCTCCTAATATGCTCATCATTTGTATTGTTTTACTTGGAATTATACTCGTATTTCTTAATTTATCATTTTCAGGTCATTAATGAGCATAGGAACAAAGAGACACGGATTTAGAAGGTTATTAAAGTAAATATACAATAGTATGCTGGCCAGACAAAAGTTATGACATAATTCCATACTCTACTTACACCGTAACTAGGATTTACACTAGAAGAGCAAAGTCAACGCAATTCAAGGTTACAAAGTAACTTCACAACATAGTTGCGCCGTATATAATTCCAGACTTAGAAGAATTTTTATGGTCAAGATACTTACTCCGTAATCCATTTGCAAGGTTACGGCGTAAAAGTGATGAAATTCACAACGAGATTTTTGCGGTCGTAACCCATTCTTAGGTTACGCCGTAAATATTTTACTATGGATAAGATCGTCTGAGATACGATGGTTACGGTGTAACCAATTTACAAGGCTACGTCGTAACTTTGACGAGGCTATAAATACAAGCCCTAATTTTGCATTTTCACATCATCTTCCAAACATACAACACCAAGGGACGAAAAAGGGATTTCAGAAGGATGATATTCAGTTTTTGAATGAACTTTGTAGGTGTGTTCCTTGTAAACCCTTAAGAGACTTCACTCATCCACTAGGGACACCGAGAGGTTTAAAAGGCTTGTTGCATTCGTTAAATGCAGCCGTGATTCCTACAAAAGTGAGTTAGGTTTTTATTTATTTTTTAGATTTATTCTTGTTGGTAGTATCATGATTTCAGGGATTTGAAGTTTGCTCATGGAGGCAAAGTAAAGGCACGTCTTTTCAACGTGATCCTTCTACCATTTTTGGAGCAAATTTTAGGGGAGTTCTCGTTCCAATTCTACTTTTCTCTCCTTTTAATATTTAATATTTGCGCACAAAAGGGACGTTGTACTTAAGTTGAACTTTATTTGCCCGTTTTTCTAGTTTATTTTGAAAAATTATGTCATTTTGAAAATTTTTGACATGTTTTCCTTCACCAAACTAGAATAGACCTTAGCCGAGCACACTACGTCCTTTTATTTCATTGGTGAGGTTTAGCCATTCATTTTCCCCATATTACTCAAATCCACCAAATATTGAGTGTGCCGGTGTAGGACCTTGCTTTTCTCAAGCTTATCACGTTACCTAGCTTATCACCCGAGTATAACACGTAAAACACAAACACTTATGCATAAAGATGAAACAAGAAATGTGGTGACTTGATGATGTATTATGCGTATGTGGAGAGAGAAAGATGAAAACAAGAGAAGTTTTATTTCAAAGAAAAACACACACTTACACACTCAAGCACACCCTTCAAATGACACATTTGAGGGGTATTTATACTCTTAAAAAAAACGCCCTAATGGGCTTGGCATGGGCTTGGATTGGGTTGGATTGGATTCTAACTTACATAAGGCTAGCTTAACTTAACTTCTAACCATTTAGCTTAGCCCAATCCACGAGCCCGTTGACTATTGTATTACGATATCTAACACACGTTACAAAGTTCCTAAACGTGATGACCTTCACTTCTATTAATTATTATTAAGGCTAACAATCTCCCCCTAAGGGGTGGTCATTCAAAGGATGCTCCACTTGATTAGGTCTTTACTCTTCTTGAGCTTGAACTTTGTGTGTCGATATAGAATAGTCTTTGTGGAAAACTAGAAGGGGGGTTGAATAGTTTACCGATTAAAAACTTTGTTTTGAAACTTATTGAAAGATCAATTTGTATTGATCTTAGATATGTTAGTGAAATATGTAAACAATATATAAAGAGTAGATAAGGAAAGAAACAATCAAACCACAACAAGTTGTTTATAGTGGTTCGATCTACAAGGACTCTTTTTCCTTGCCCTACTCCACTCCCCGAGTCTCACGCTCGAGAGTTTAACTTCACTAGTCAACAAGCTCCTTTCACCGGCGGAGAAACCTTTACACTTCGCTTACACACTATTTCCGACACTAAGCTAAATGTCGAGTTCTTTTCAAGGGTACAACCACTCCCACACACAATGTATTTTAAGGACTAAAATACTAACCACTCACACTCACAAGATTATGATGGTTTGGTACAACAATAAAGTATAAATCAACACGAGATCATAAAACACCAAACAAACAAGACTTCCAACTTCTTGTTGAAGCTTGAATGTGACTTGATCTTCTTTGCTACAAAAGAGATCACTAATATGGTATGAAAGGGATGAAAAAAAACTTGGTTTGGCTTTGCTATTTATAGCCAAAAACATCAGCAAGCACCACCGACCACGGAACCCTTGAAAGGGTTCCACCCGTTATAATATTTGGTGCCGCCAAGGTCTGACAGCAAGATCTCAAAATCTTACCAAAGTCAACCATATCTATGCAAGATTGTGTAAGATATGTAGAGCCTAAATCTACACAAAGTATCTAGTGAAATCTTATAAGGATTTCAATGATGCACCACATGATGTCATGTGTTTGGTTTTCTATTTTTAGAAATATGCAAATACATATGTAATGTTTAGTATTTAAGAAACTAAAACATTCTAAAAACTACTATCATACATTGTGGTTTAGATTCATATCAAGATATGATTAATCACAATGTAAATGCTTGAGTGATGAAGATATTATTTGAAAAAGCTTGTTTTAATATCTATTAAACTTGACAAGCTTTAAGCTTTATAAAAATTAAATTTACTTTTGTCGTTAACAAAACTTAGGTAAAGATCAAAAATATAAATAACGTTTAATGACGATATTTGTATTAACAGTCTTGATTTTCGTTCCTTCATGCTTTGTGATCAGTTAATGGTGTTGTCTGCCTTTCGTCAGCTTCTTTGGAATAGGTGTCTCCACGTTTTTCTCCACCATGCTCACACTTCTTTTTGACCTTGACTTTCCAATGTTGTGAAGTTCTCTAGTCTTTGAACTTTGTAGATTTTTTGACGAAGAATCATCTTTAACTTTGTGTTTGCCTTTAATTTTGGTGAGAACTTTCAAGTGTTGTTATGTTGGTATGAGCATGGGAAGATGGTGCGGTCTTTCCTCCAAGGAACAATCATCAGTACATGCATGATTATGTTAGTTGATAATACCAATCGATCATTATGGACTTTTCTTAAAGAATTCACCACTACGATTGTTTTACTGATGAATGTCTTGATTCCATTCACCTTGATCGGGCGAATCAGCCGTCCGAATCCCGTTGAGGGACAGTTATCATTACACTGGATAAATCCATGTAACGACCCACGTCTTCAGGATTCAATTCATGAAATGAATCTCCTTAGCGGGATTTCCAGCACTTACAAGTTCAAAAGTCGAGGGTGTTAATAGCATAGTGTGAAAATACATCTCTAATTCTTACAAAGGCTGTTCCTGAACTGGAAGCCCTCAAGAATGCTAACACGATATACCGAAGTATATCTACAATTCATGTGAGTCGCTGAAGTACACCGAAGCATCACTCTATGACTGTAGACCGTTTGAGACACACTAAGCGTAATCCATAAAGATTTATCGAAGTGACCTGCTGTCAGGGCTGTTTGATGTTGACCCTGGAAGGAATTTCCATTCAATCACTGAGGATTACAATTGTAAATCCTCTCATAAATGTTCTGGAAGATTGCTAAGATCTGCGTAGGACTCTAGAATATATCTGTTAGGTCACCATTCTATCAATATCAATATGTATTTCTAGAGAGAGAAAGTTTTAGTGAGATAAAGTGGAAGGAACTAATCAATGATTAATGAAATGATAATTGCAATTAGAACCAACACCCTCTCCCTTCAAGGGAGGGGGTATTTATAGTGTTTACATAAGTAGGGGTGTTTCCCCTTGGTTCTAGAAGAACCTTCTATCACAGCTCATGGGCTTACTACATGAGCTGTGAATCTAAATACAAACATTTATAAACCATAATTATTAACGATCTATTACAAATGAAATGACCTACACTTGATAATAAAACATGTTCCTAACAATATCCCCCTAAGGGTTGGTCATCATTTGTTGGCTTACTTAGTTCGTTCGACGTCTTGAACTTCTTTGGCGTTCATAGCTTGTGACGTCTTTGATTCTTTGCATCTTTGTTCTTTGTTCTTCTTGTTGTGATCAGTTGTGAAATCTGCCTTTTATCAACATCTTTGTTTCTGGTGCTTTTACGTCTTTTTCCAACATGCTCATACTTCTTGTGAAGTTTGTGATCCATACATGTGAAGTTTACATTCTTTATCTCTAATATTTGACTTGTGACTTTTCCGATTTTGACTTTGAAGTGAAATTTTGTTGAACTTTTCTTTGCTTAGATCTTTGATGAGAATGTCTTTCTGTTGTATGTATGAGCATGTGGAAATGAGTCATTGATGGTAATGATGGTGGTTATGGTGCTGTGAGTACCCGCATAAAACAGTTAGTAATAAAGTTTCCGACGTAAGAGTTTGGATATTTTGTACAAGTACATCCTAGTTCGCTGGCACGATCTTTGACGAATCTTAGATCGGATGCTTGCTAGAACTTCCCTGTACTCAATTTCTTCACTCTTGCGTTGGAGCATTGGGTATACCAAGGTATCACTCCACGACTGTAGACCGTTTGAAACCACCGTGAACACTAAGCGTAACCCACAAGGGATTACCAAAGTGACCTGCTGTCAGGGCTGTTTGATGTTGACCCTGGCAGGAATTTCCATTCAATCACTGAGGATCACAATTGTGAATCCCCTCATAAATGTTCTGGCAGATTGCTAAGACCTGCGTAGGACTCTGGAAAATGTCACTTGTGTCCTCATTGTTTGAACAATCAAGTGATGAAAAATTAGGTGTTCCTAAGAGATCTTTTCATGAATCTCATGGCTCTAAACTCGATTAGTGCGCTTTGATTTTCCTAAGCGGAGACTAGGGAGAGGGTCTCCTTCTTCAATATCAACAATCTCTAAGAGAGAGTCGATAGATTACGTAGGGTTCCCTGTGAGAATGAAACAAGCTCTTTTGAGAGAACTTGAGTGGCTTAGAAGATTTAGTGCAATGCGTCACTGGGTCCATGACGACTTTGTCTTCAATACCGATGTCATCTTGTGACAACCAGTAGCATATGAATTGAACCCGGTGTGTGCCCTAAGTTGAATAATTTGGAGGGCTATTTCTTTTCACCCTTTTCTTTAACTTTTCTTTTTAATTCTTCAACTCCTTCTTTCTTCGATTCTCATTTTCTCCTTTTTCAATCATACCTAAGGACTTCTAAATACTAACTATTTGTGGTGTCCTTGGGTAGATCCCTCCGGCTCTGGCGGATCATAGGACGTTTATTCCTAATGTTAGTCACCTTTTAACTCCATGACTATCCTATGTTGCCACAAAACCTTTTCTTGAAAATC
This sequence comes from Chrysanthemum makinoi, assembly GCA_910596185.1. NCBI lineage: Eukaryota > Viridiplantae > Streptophyta > Magnoliopsida > Asterales > Asteraceae > Chrysanthemum > Chrysanthemum makinoi. The sequence goes on along the minus strand of OU343219.1, from coordinate 176,533,702 downwards.
TCTCAAGATGTTTATGATGAAAAACATGTTTTGCTAACACCTTGAGAGTTTTTGGTTTTTCAGAAATACTCCCCTCCACATGTGCTTATGAGTTTTAAAGAAATATGCAGAGAGGGTAGAGCTCGCACTTTTGAATTGATCGACTCTTGATAGACAATTCCCACAGAACTACTGATTCGTTGTATAGTTAAAAAGTTCCATTATCAGCTTTTAGGTGACAACTAGCTCTAATAACTACCTTGAAGATGTAAACTCTCTTTGAAAAAGAGGTTAGACCCGTCAAAGTTCATGTCAATCAAGAGTGTTTCGGGTTGGTACATTCTACTAAGATAAGTCTTAGAAGACAAATCTTTTCGACACTTGACATTCAAAGATCGTCAATTCATTGGTGATATCTGAGATGAGCACGTTATGAGATTCCATAACTTCCTGATCAACAATTTTAATCACATTTCTCCCCCTCAAAAATAGCATATGTATGATGTTTTTGAAAACATGTTGATTAAAATATGCTTTTTGAGGTGTTTGAAATTCATTTGAGAAGAAATGGATTTCAAGAACATTTGATTTCGAACAAAGATTTTTTGTTTCAAACAGTTAAGAAGCTTTCGCTCCTTTAATTAGGATTGAGGCATTGAAGCATACCACAGGGTCCTTTCGTGGAATAAGATTTTGTTTTCGTTTAACAAAAGTACCCCCCCTCAAATATGGAAGTATATTCGAGAGATAGCCTTCTTGAGCGGAATTTGAAACAGTTTATTACAAGTTGTAAAAAAACATATTATCAGATTTGTTGTGCTTGTGTAAATTCGAGCTCAAGGTTTAACTGAAAAAACATAATCAATTAACATAAGCATACGAATGAAAGTAAAGAGTTAGAGTTATTACAGACAGATGTTTAAATGTTCCAGTAATGTTCCAAAAAACTATCTAACTGCAGTACTTCATTCAGGACGACGAAATGTTAAGATATTTGGAACCCTTGCTCTTCCTCCAACATAGCCTTCAAGTCGTCTCATTTGAACTCGGAACTTGAGTCGTGAATCAATTTTCTTGACAAACTTTTCAGCTTGCTTAACATCGCTTCTCTTCCATGTCATGTTTCGCAACCAACCTTGTTTTCTGCCCGCGTTCAGATCTTCAAGAATGTTCACAAGCGCAGCCATTACCTGTGTCAACGTATCATCACTGAACTTGTGAATTTCTTCGTATCCCATGAATTTGACGATTTTGTTCCTGATGAAGTGTAATCCAAATGGTGTTCTTGTGAATGTATACGGTTTCTGGTCATAAATGCCGGGTGGTTTGAGATCAGGTTTGGTAAGATTCAGACATTTTTGATAACTTTCAACGCCAAGATGAAGATCTTCAACTCTTGACTTAATGACGAGACTGCGGATAAAAATGAGAATTGAGTTGAAGATATCATATTGTAAGCTACCAGGAAGATGCTCAAGCTTTCCTTGAACTTTGAGAAGATACAGATCTTCAATATCGTTGAGATTCAGAAACTTGTAGTCAACCTCGTTGAAGGTGTATTCTTTGTCGTCAGCTCTGCGAACCTTGATGTTAGTCAGAAAATTATACCTCGTAGTTATGCATAATCTCTGCACTGATAATGGACAAGATCCGGTGGTTATAACACACTTTGTGTTTAGAGGTGAATGTGAGCCGCCATTTGTAAAACCATTTACGCATATTAGGCCAGTGGAAGATGCCAAGTTCTGCCTCATCATTATACGTAACAACCGAAGAACTAAACAATTCATCAACTTCTTCCTCCATTCCCTCTTGAGTGTAAACCGCAGCATGGAACTTTGACAATGATGTTGCATACCTTTTCTCTGGATCTGTGTTGCCATACATCAGATATTCTAAATCATGATTAAAGAAATATGGTGTGGGTACCTTGGGATTATGAGTATGACCCATGAGTGGTAAAGGTTGAGAATATTCTTGAAACTTGAACGTTTTGGGAGCACTGGAGGGCAACGAAACATCCCAAGTAATGTTCTCAGACATTGCTCTTGCAACTTCCTCAAGATTGTACTCAAATTGGAGCCTTGAAGTGGTGGAAGTCTTAAATCGTGTAAACCCTGCTCGGCGAATGTTGGCAATGTGAGACAATTGAAGTTTCTGCACCTTCATGATCTTTTTCAAATTCTTTGTGAGACCCACAATGGAAGCTTCATTAGGAAGTTCATCTTCAGGATGAGCATCAACCATATCTTCAAATCAGTCAAACTGAGTCGTGAAAGAGTCAATACATTCTGGGGCTTCTTCATGTTGCATGTTAGATGGTGGCTGGGATATGACTTGAGAGCGATCATTGTGGAGGTTGATCGGTAGATTGTGGTTGAATTTCATCTTCAGGTGGAATATCGTGAGAGGTGTTTTGAAAAACTGAAGATGACGGTGCAGTGAATTTGGTGCGTTTGTCGCTTGGACGTGACTCATCATCTTTATCACCGGGTTTTCGCGTAGGGGGATATCTTTGCACGATGCAGATGCAATCTTCTTATCAGCCCTCTTTATGGATTTGAGTAGAGCGTCTCGAAGTTCAACTTCTTCATCATCATCAAGTATCTTCTCAAGAAGTTGACTTTTGAGATCAACAGCAGGCAGCTTTAAAGGTTTTGTTTCAAGAGTTATTGGGTGTGTTTGAAGATGAGTAGCTACAACACCTTGAAGCTTGTTTCTAACATATGTGCGTAATGCCGATGGTAGAACTTCATTAATGTAACTCATTGCCTCGGTAGGAAGAAACTTTTTAATGTGTTCCTCCATCTGCTCAGATAAAGGATACTTCTGAAGTGTTTGAATCTGTTGTTGTTGATCTTGAAGTTGCTTCTGTTGTGTCTGAACTTGGGTTTGAAGAGAAATAAGCTGCTCTTGAATGACTTGCATTTTATCTTTCTCAGTCGCTTCAGATGTTTGACGAGAGGGGAGCCTGATCTTAAAGGTGGTTTTGGAAGGAACATTCGTCTTTGATTGTTGATCTGAAGATGTTGGAGGTGGTTGTGTTAGTGATGTAGGAATACGAGCGTCACCTTCAAGATGTGGTTTATCAGCGAAAACATCATCAAAATCATCATTCTCAGAGTCATCATTGTTGACAGATTCTTCATTATTAGAACGAATGAATTGATCAGATTCATCTTTGGATGAAGAGAGTGTGGCAGAAACTGAGTTATCCAATTCGGAAGAGTCTGATTCATTCATAGGTTGTTGAATTTGTTCAGGAATCACCTTAGAACCTTATCCTTCACCCTTCTTGTGCAACCTTTCAAGATCAGCTTGGTGGCGACGTATGTTGATACGCAAAGTTTTCTTCAGGATTGCTTGTTCTTCTTTGTGAGTGCGAGGAGATTGAAGTAGTTGAGTTTGAACACTGATGGTTTTACCACTCGTCTGCAGCTTTTCATGTTTCACTGGATAAGTCTTTGAGTTTCTGGGGTTATCATCGCCTTCGCGTGATGACTAACTTGTTCTTCTTCAGCAACATGTTCTGCATCGGACAAATCTTCATCAAGCTGCAAGGTTTTCTTGTGTTTTACAGTGGATCGCGTTCCTCTACTTTTTGGTTTTGCAGAAATAATCCCAACCTGTTCTGCCTGCTTGATCATATTCCATGTAAGCGGTAGTCTGCTTGATGCCATCATTCAAGAGACGGTCAGGAATTCTTAAACCTTTGTTTGTTGTGCTAGTGCTTTGAACTTTAACAGTTTTAAGCACATGATCCATTTTACAAATATGATACTTATCACCACTTGCAATTCATTTGTCGATGCTTGGATCTTCTTTCATGAAGTATTCAATAAGAAGCTTGGTGTAACGAGCAAACGGTACTTTATACCCTTTCTTATTGCTAAACTGCCATGCTTGATAGATCATATCATTCCAAATAAGCTGTGCATAATCAAGATGTTGTGTATTAATGATACCCCAAAAGATTTGAAGAAGTTCCAAGCGTGGGTGTTCATGGCCGGTTGCCTTTCCTGTGACACAATGACTGAGTATGGTATACAAGGATAACCATGGTTGAGGAATGAATTTCCGGTTTACATCAGAACTCTTTGACAAAGATTGAGAAGACTCATCATAACCCATTTTTCTAAGAGATGCGGCAATTTGTGAGAACAATGGAGATGGTATGAACAAAGTGTGAGTCTTTGTTTCTTCAAGAGGAAGATGAAGAACATGACGAAGAACGCTGACATCAAATTCGATTGGTGTTCTGTCAATCTGGATTGTCATGAGGTTGGAATCGTTACTTATCTTGAGAGAATGCCAGAATTGGTTTAAGTAGAACTCAGGGACACTTGCAGATAGAGTCAGAAGATGCCGACAGAAGTGCTTCTTAAGAATTCCACTATTATCTGACATGTGGGATGTCATTGAAGTTTTTCGAGATCAAAACGAGAGTTTGAAAGCCCAATATTGCGTTCATCATCAATGGGAAACATGTCCCTTCTTGTTAGAGATCCTTGAGACATATTTAGACCTGAAGCAAATCATTTACCAAGATATCCAAGAATTTGTAATGACATGTTAGTGGAATGACTCATATGATCCTAACATACAAACTATGCAAACTCACAAAAGCATTTATGTGTGAAACTCTCAAAAGTAACTAAGTCATACTCGCTAAGATGCAATATAAACTCACAAGAAACTTCAAACTCTCAACAAATTAAAGTTATACTAAACTCGCAATAATATACAAAATACTCGCAAACTCAGAAACTCGCAAGAGGACAGAAACTCGCAAACATATGTAGGCAGTGTACAAACTCGCAAACGTGCATAAGTTTAACTGAAAAAACTCGCAGAAACACATAATAGTAAAAAACTCGCAATCACTCATAAACAACCAGATACTCGCAAAGAACAAGAAGAAACTTGCAATTCTTAAAGAGTAACAAACTCGCAAGGAAATCCTTAACTGTGGCAAACTCGCCAATTAATCCTCAAACTCACAAAGCGTTCTTGAACCAACAACAAACTCGCAAATATTCATATATGTTGGCAAACTCGCCAAGATTCAATAAATTGCAAACTCGCAATGATTCAAACATCAATACAAACTCGCAAAAATTCATCACACCATGTATGAAACTCGCAATTATTCAAGTATAATACTCGCAATTATTCAATAAACCATGGCAAACTCGCCAAAATACAAACAGTCAATAATAAAAAAAAACCATAAACTCGCCAAAATCATCTTTATTATCTGAAATCAAAAGCTAAAACAACGCAGAAATTCTAAGAATCTATATATCTATATTAACCTAAACCAAAGAGGATTGGACATTCTAAAAATCTTAAGGTTTCGCACTAGCAATACATGTGGATCGATCCAAAATACTATCAAGATTTGCAAAAAAATATCAAAAAATTCATCACACCATGTTACTTACAATCGATTAGAGAAAATAAGGAACAACTATGGATAGATCGATCAAAAAGTGCAGCAGCAGTTTTGTGTACTTTGAGAAGAATAGAGTTTTTTTGAAAAAATAACTAAACTTAAGTATATATAGAGAGAAGAATGAAAACTAGTCACAATAAGTCCCTGGTTTATTTAAAAAATCATTTTTTTTATTTTTTTTTATTTTAAATGAAAATTGAAAAATCTTTTTGGATTTTGAGAAAAAATTTATATTTTTGTATTTTGATTTTGGAAGATGTATTTACAAAGAAATGTTTTTGGTGTTTGACGTTTTAAGAACGTTTGATTAAATTTTCCAGATCTTCTGGAGTCAAACACCGCATACCAATTTGATGGAAAAGCACAGTAAACCTCGCGGGTGGCAAGGCTTTGGTGAACAAATCCGCCAATTGGTATTGAGTACCCACAAAGTATAATTCAATTGTACCCTTTTCGACATGCTCTTTAATGAAATGATATCGGAGAGCGATATGCTTTGACTTGGAATGATGAACCGTGTTGCAGGAGATGGCAATGGCACTCTTGGAGTTACAGTACATTGGTATCTTGTCGAATACAAAACCGTAGTCCATCAGTTGTGATCTCATCCAAATTATCTGAGCACAACATGCTGACATGGCTACATATTCTGCTTCTGTGGATGACATGGATGTACAGTCTTGTTTCTTTGACTACCAAGACACAAGTTTATCTCTGAGAAACTAAACACCACCAGAGGTACTTTTGCGTGTATCTAAACACCCTGCGTGATCAGCATCTGAAAAAGCAATTAGTGCAAAACCAGAATCCTTCGGATACCAGATTCCTAAGTGAATGGTTCCCTTTACGTAGCGAAGGATTCTTTTAGCCTCATTGAGGTGTCTTTCAGTTGGTCTTGACCGATAACGGGAGCAAAGATATACAGCAAAAACAATGTCAGGTCTGCTGGCTGTTAGATACATGAGAGACCCAATAATACTTCGGTATTTTGTAGGTCAGCGTCCAACTTTGGTGACGTCGCAGACATAGGTGTGTTATAAGTATCACAACTGGTCATTCCATGTTTCTTTAAGATTTCAAGAGCATATTTGGACTGATTTAAAAATATGCCACGGGGAGATTGATGAACCTAAAGTCCTAAGAAGAACTTTAGTTCACCCATCATGGACATTTCAAAATTTTGTTTCATTAATTTTGCAAAAGCATTTGAGAACTTTTTATGTGTTGAACCAAAAATGATATCATCAACATAAATTTGAACAATCAAAATATCCTCCCCGTGGCGTTGAATGAAAAATGTTGGATCAACAGTTCCTTTGGTAAACTGATTAGGGAGAAGAAATTTTGACAGTTTGTCGTACCATGCCCGTGGGGCTTGTTTAAGACCATAAAGAGCCTTTTTGAGCTTGTACACGTAGTTAGGATGTTCTGAATCAACGAACCCGTCCGGTTGACCCACATAAACTTCTTCACGGAGTTGACCATTCGAAAGCCGTTTTCACATCCATCGATAAACCGTGATATTCTTGTGCAGGCATATGCCAGAAATATCCGTACAGCTTCAAGCCGAGCTACTGGTGCAAACGATTCTTCATAATCAATTCCTTCTTCTTGAGAATACCCTTTAGCCACAAGACGAGATTTGTTGCGAATAACATTGCCTTCAGCATCCAGCTTGTTTTTCCAGAATCACTTGAGTCCAATGACATAAATCCCATCTGGTCTTGGAACAAGTTCCCAGACTTCGAGACGTTTGAACTGATTCAACTCTTCTTGCATTGATTCAATCCAATTGTCATATGTCATAGCTTCTTTGATGTTTCGTGGTTCTTCTTGACAAACGGTAAGAGCATAAACACAAATTTCAGCATCAGTGTGAAGACGTTGTCTTGTCATAACTGGGTTAGAAGGGTTTCCAATCACATTTACTAATGGATGATCCTTTGTCCATTTATGTGTCGAAGGGTGATGATTGAATGTTGCATGCATATTAGACGGTTCCAAATTGCGTGAAGATGACTCACCAATGTCTGGAATGGTTGGAGCCAGAGCAAATGGATTGAAGAAAGCATTTTCGTCATAATCTGTGGGTGCGGGTACTTCTTGATTTTGTGTTTCATCACCGTGGTCGTTGGATGCAATGTGTTCTTCGATTGATTGAGAATCATTCAGCGGTGCATCTGGTGCAACGGTTGTTGTTGTTGGAACAGGTGTATCGGGTATTGGAATATTATCAGGTTGTGCAGTAGAAACAGTCGATACAACTGGAGCACTACTTTCGGGAATCTCATCAAACAGAGGAGCAAACAAAGTTTCCAATTGTTGACGAGTGAATTCCATGGGTGGAACAGCTGATGAAGAAGGAAAGTTTAGACGGTTGGATGCGGGTCCTAAGCGGTTCTGCTCAGAAGCCATATCTGTAAGCTCATCAAAGTTGACATGAACGGTTTCCATCATTTGTCGAGTTCGACGATTCCAAATTTTAAATCCTTTCGAATTTTCACAGTAACCAATGAACACTCCAATGTCAGCTTTCGGCTGAAGTTTACCAATATCATCACGATCATTTTTTGGATAGCACAGTGCACCGAAGACATGAAAATATCGATATCCGGTTTGCGGTTGTGAACAATCTCATATGGAGTTTTATTATGACGCGTATGAATGATGGAACGGTTTTGAGTAAAACATGCGGTTGAGACTGACCCACCAAGAAATGCGGTAATTGATCGTTCGAGCAGCCTCCACTAACGTTCGGTTTCATCTTTCAACAACAGCATTTTGTTCAGGAGTACGAGCAATCGAGGTCTGATGTGTGATTCCAACTTTCTCAAAATAAGCACGAAGTGTTTGATTTTTGAATTCAGTTCCATTGTCTGTTCTTACAATGCGAACGGTGTTTTGAGTTGAACACGAATCTTTGTGAAAGGTGATAATCATCGTTGGAGCTTGATCTTTAGTGCGAAGAAAATAGACCCAAGTCCATCGTGAATAATCATCAATAATAACCAGAATGTAGCGTTTGCCATTCACACTTTGTACACGCATGGGACCCCATAAATCAATATGAAGCAAATTAAGAACATGTTGAGAACTTGGTTCTGGTTTTGAGGGAAAGTTAGATCTCTTGCTCTTTCCTTGTTCACAAGCCGAACATAAATGATCTTTGGTGTATCGGAACCTTGGAAGACCATCAACTAACTTATGACGAGCGAGTTCAGTCATGGTTTTGAAGTTTAAATGAGAAAGCCTTTTGTGCCATAACCATGATTTTGTCGAAGTTGCTTTGGAGAGAAGACAAATCGGTGAAGATGCAATCATATCGGACATAGGAATCATATAAAGATTTGTGCTCCAATTGCCGGTGAGTAAGTCATGTCCTTCCAAATCACGTACGTAACACGTTTTGGAGCGAAACGCAACTTCTAAATCATCATCACAGAATTGTCCAATTGAGAAAAGATTGTGTCCAAGACCTTCAACATAATAAACCCGGCTGATCTCGATGTTTCCATTAACATAATCTCCATATCCCATTATTGCAGCAAAATGATCATTCCCGAACCTGACAGTGATGATTCTTGAAACAAAATTAACTAATAGCTTTAGATTTCCTGTCATATGCCGGGTACATCCACTATCAACAATCCATAGAACAAGTTGAATCACCTGCAACACACGAAGACAACGAGGGTGGTATGATAGAAGCAGTGGAACCCAAAGAGTTAGTGGGTTCCATTATGTTAGTGTTACACACATTTGCACATTTAGGAATCCATTTAAAACTTGAGGTACGCTGCAACCATTGTTGCCATAACCAATTATTTTTCGCTTTGGTCTTAGTGAAGTCACTAGGTGAGTATACTTGCTTAGAAGATGTTTTTGCAGCAATGGGTGTGTCTACAGAATTCTCAGAAACTACACTATGTACCTCTCCTAAATTCGATTTTGCAACTATTGGGGACCTAGAGGGAGGGCCAGTTATAGATTTCTTAGAACGAGCTAACAGAGAGTTTGCAACACATTTTTCATGATTACCAGACATCATACTCTTACGACAAAAAACACAGGAAGCATTAACGTTTGAAACGTTTACAGACTTATCATCGTTACACGACATTAGAATTACAATTTGCCAAATTTGAATCTAAAGCAAATGCAACATGATTTTTATTCGATTTCCTAAGATGAACTTCTACTTCTGATGTCGGACGAGTGCTCTTCCTATGTTGCGAGATCCTAGTATTTTCTTGTTGTCTCTTATTCTCGGATCTTCTAACATTAGTAGAGCAAACTATTCCTAGAAGTGGAAGAAATCAAATTAGTTCCCTGAGTTTTATCAATTATATACATGCCAGGAGCAATCACGTTTGTGTTACTAGACTTGCTAGATTCTTGTTTAGCTAGCTTTTCTTTAAGCTCAATGATGATGTGTTTTTGATCCTGAATTATGGAATTTAATCTTCCTTGTTCACCCAACATTTGTCGAGTGGATTCAACATGGTGATCAAGTTCTTTTGACGCTTGAGCGAACAGTTTTAAGAGAATCAAAAATCGTTTGATATTCCTTTTTGACTTGTTCAATCTCTTGTTCATATTTGAAATTTTGACATTTTAACGACGCATTTTTATCATCAAGAAATTCGACTTTTGATATTCGCGACTGTTCCAAAGAAAACTTTTCCATTTGATTTTGGAAAGCAATATCAGATTCAATTGTTTGAGATTGACACCATTGAAGTCGTCGTTTAAGTTCAGAAATCTCCATTGAAAGCTTAGATTGGACATCATCATTTTGTGAAAACATTTTTCCATTTTCCTCTTTTAATTTCTCAATTTCATGCCTTAACATCTGATTGTCCATTTCCAACGTTTGAACCATATTGAGATTCTCAGATTAACACGTATCATCATTCACGAAGCAAATTCACAATATATAACCATAGAAGCAATATTAGCAGAAAGAGCATCTTCTAATAATTGATCAAAGGCATTTTGAAGATCTTGGTTTTTGCATTGTTCGTGTGAAACGGAGTTTTCAAGTGTGTTAAAAGCTTCAATCATTGAAGACACCTCTTGTTGAAGTTCCCTTTCGGTGTGTTTGCACACAGACGCAAATGTGCGACATGAGGTGAAATTTGGGTTTGAAACATTTTGTCTTTGCTCTCTTGCATAAGCAGATTGAAAATTAGATGCTTTTAACTCGGAATTTTTCTCAATTGCCGTTTCTAAAAATGAAATATCTTCCATAAACGTTTGAAAGTACCGTAATACTAAACAAGATTTAGGAGTTTTTGGCAACGAGTTGCTTTGCAAGAGGACGGTGGGACCATTTATTTGTGCAACATTGTGAACGGGACCTTCTACAAGATGCCTCAGTTAATTGAAAGATTATACGATGGTGTTGAATTGACATTCATTTGTAAGAGGCATTTTCTCTTGTGTAATCATATGGTAAAATTCCATTTTGTCGCATGTTTAAGCGACTTCGATCATCTTGTGCCCATTGTTCCTCACAATCAAATACAACAAGTTGCATGCATGGATCTAAAAGACATTGAGCACTATACAATTTGGGCATTTCCTTGAGAGCTGTGTGAAGAAAACGTGGGTGATTATACCCAAGAGCAAAACGTTTTGAGTCATCAGGAGGAAGTAAAGTTGACATTTCAATCTGTTTGACTGAGTGGCCAATCTTATATACAACAGTGCCAAAATCTTTTAACCGTCTTTCCAATCGAAGAATTTCCTCGATTTGATCATCAATGCATTTCTTAGATTTCTTTTTGAATTCATAAAAATTTGACCGACTTGTTGAAAAATCTTGTTTAGTATTGGAAAGTTCCGTTTGAAGATTTTCAATATTTTTCTGAAGTTCGACTTGTTCAATTTTAGAAATCTTTTCGTTATTTGACGCAACAATTTCGTGCATTTGATGTTAAAGATTTTGTTCGTTAACGTAAGATTTTTGAAAGGCCACTTCAAAACTTGTTTCTCGGGTGGTTTTTGTTTCAAAATCATTTATCCGTTTTCGACAACTCTCAAGTTCAGCATTCAAGGAGGTAATCTCAGCCCTAAGGTTTTGGTTTATCTCATTAGATTTTGCAGTTTGGGCTTGAAATGGCAGAAGTAATGAAGTAAGATATTCTGAATCTGGACCATGAATTACTTCACTCTGTTTAATATGCTCATTATTTTCGTCATCACTTAGTTCATCAAATGTAACCACGGGGTTAATTTGATCAACTTCAGTATGATTAAATAATGATTCATGTTGAACAGATTGCTGCTCATCAGGTGCAGATGCAGACGCATACAAAATTGCATTTATGAGGCATATATCATTTCAGGCACTGAGATAGACCGTCTGTGTATAGACCGGTCCATTTCTGTTGGCTGATGTGATGTTCTTGCATATTTGCCATCAAAACAACTGCAGCGTTTGCTTCCAAATCTTCATATTCATCATCGAGAGTATACGCCATAAAACCTTGCTGAGTTTCACTAAGTTCTCCTCCTGCTTCATCCTTGTATGCCATCAGCATGACTTGTTTATAGTAATCTTCTCCTCTGGTTCGTGGTTCAGGACAAGCATTAGCAAGATGTCCTTGCTTTTTGCAATTATAGCAGCGAGTATAGATCCGAAGCGAATTCCCTGTTTCCACAACTTGAACATTTCTCTTGAAGTTATTACTACCCGATCCCCTGTGACTTTTGACCATTCCCAGAATTACCAAAATACCCACTTGTAATCATACGACGACCACTAGTTCTGTTCTGAACCTCAACTTTGCCACCTTGGATAACTGCGTGACTTTTGGGATTTGATGATGAACGAAGACGATTGTTTGATTGAGTAGAGAACTTGGAGAGGCTTTGCAATAAAGGCCATTCCATGATTTAATGCTTCAAAGGCATCAGCTTGATCATCATTGGTTTGAGCATAATATGCATTGTTAGAATCACCTTCGGGTTTGAGTTGATGAGAAGGTGTGGGTGGAGCATAACCAAAGTGACGTTGTTGTTGATCAAAAGCATGATTGGACTTTGGGTAAGGAGTTGGATAACCATGTGCCATGAGAGCAATCTGATCAGCAATACGAGCTTCTTTATCTTTGAGAACTTCATATTGATGATGTTTCAGATAATCATACAATAACCCATACTTGACATCATGAAGATCCTTGACTTGTCGAACAAAAGTAACATACTTATGCCAATCCGGTCCTAATGAGTTCAGAAACTTGGTGTTAATAGCAATTGTTGGAAGATCAATCTTATGTCGATTCAAATCATTGACGACATTTATGAAACGATGATAATATGATTCAAGTGATTCCCAAGGCTCAATGGTAAACACATCAAAGTTGTGATATAGCTTAGACTCCATGTCGATCTTATTCAGTTCAGTGCCTTCCATCAGAAGATGAATTTGTTCCCACATAGCTTTTGCAGTTTTCTGTGCATCAATACTTTTGTAAATTGGATTAGGAATTCCAAGAAGTATTTGTTGCATAGCAAGCTCATCGGCTTCAAGATGAAGTAGTTGTTCTGGTGTTAAACGGCTCAGTGGAACAATTGAAATAGTATCGGGTCTTGGTGGAACAACTGTAGGATCTCCGGGAACAGTTTCAGTTGGCATTTGAAACGGTCCTTCTAGTATCACCTTCTTGAGATACTTACCATGAGGTTTCTTGAGTTCCATATACCTTAGAAATCGACTTGACCATTGCACATAATTGCCTGATGTAAGCATTGGAGGACGAGTATCCGAACCAGCTTCATGAATCGATTGCTGACTCGTAACAGCTTCACACATTTGAGAAAACCAAGTTTGTTGTTGAGGGATTTGTGGTACCATTGACATTCGTTGTTGAACTTGTTGAGGAGGTTGTGGAGGTGCTTGTTGAGGAGCGGGATGTGGGGGTTGATAATAGGAGTAATGGGGATAAGGATACGGTGATTGAGACATAGTTGTTGATTGATGTGGATCGTTAAGGATAAATAAGGTTAAGGTAGATTAGTAGCGGAAAGCCAAACTCGCAGAAATCCAAACTTGCAGACAAGAAACTTCATGAGACAAAACTGCTGAAAGAAACTTCTTTGAAAACTCGCTGAAAGAAACTCATTGAAAGAAACTCATTGAAAGAAACTCTGAGAAAGAAACTCAAGAAAGAAACTCGCAGAGAAAAACTTGAAAGAAACTCGCAGAACTTCAACTCTGCAAACTCGCAGAAATTCAAAAACAAACTCGCAGAACTTCAACTCTGCAAACTCGCAGAAATTCAAATAGAAACTCGCAGAAGTTCAAAAAGAAACTCGCAGAACTTCAAAAAAATTTCCAAACTCACAGAAATTCAAAGAAACTCGCAAGAATTCATGAGAAACTCGCAAGAATTCAAGAGAAACTCGCAGGAATTCATGAGAAACTCGCACGATTTCAAGGCTAACTCGCCAAACTCGCAGAAACACGTATTTCAGTCCAAAAAGTCCATAAATTTCAATCTAAAACACGTTTTTAAGTACGTATTTCTATTAAATCTAATCAATATTAACCTAAACTATCCCTTGGCTCTTGATACCACTTGTTAGGTCACCATTCTATCAATATCAATATGTATTTCTAGAGAGAGAAAGTTTTAGTGAGATAAAGTGGAAGGAACTAATCAATGATTAATGAAATGATAATTACAATTAGAACCAACACCCTCTCCCTTCAAGGGAGGGGGTATTTATAGTGTTTACATAAGTAGGGGTGTTTCCCCTTGGTTCTAGAAGAACCTTCTATCACAGCTCATGGGCTTACTACATGAGTTGTGAATCTAAATACAAACATTTATAAACCATAATTATTAACGACCTATTACAAATGAAATGACCTACACTTGATAATAAAACATGTTCCTAACAATATCACTTGTGTTCTTATTGATGAACAACAAGCGATGAAGTATTAAGTGTTCCTATGAGATTGATGAGTGCTTATTCACTCATCGTTTTTACCCACCTAAGACCACAAAAATGACCAAAAACACCCAAATATGATCAAAATATGTTAAAAATATCCTCGGAGTGTGTTTTGTGTCTTGCAGGTACAAAAGGATTGAAAACAAAGCGAAAACGAGCAAAAACAAGCCGAAATCAGAGAAGTGCTGAGACAGACGGAGCCGGGAGTGGATTTTCTACATTTTCGGACCCCGGGACATGTTTTTGGAGTGAGCAAGGGGAAACAAACCTTAAAACCTAACCCGAAACCAAAATCACCATTTTACCCTTTCCCGATACCCAAATTACCAATTTACCCATTTTTCATTAAAAACAATTATTTTTATTTAAAACCAATTTTTATTTTTAAACAAATTATTTTTATTAAAAACGATTTTTATTAAAAACCAATTTTTTTTAACCAATTACTTTTTTTTAATTAAACCTTACACTTTTACTTTTATTTTAAATCTTTTTACAAAATACTAAAACTTTTTTAAATAAAAACCAACTCTCAACCTTACCCCTTTTTGAACCCCCTTCATATCCCTTTTGAACCACTCACTACCCAATATAACTATTGACCCCTTTTTACCTTTGAACCTTGACCCTCCACTTAAACTATTGAACCACCCATCACACACCAATCAACCCGTTTCCTTCCCACCCCTTTTTACCCAGTCATACCAAGTTAAATCCGAATCCCAGAAACTACTAAACCATTGGCGCCAAAATTATTCAACCTCTTCTCTCCATCACTTTCACCTTCCCAAAAACCCAAGCAAGCTCACATGTTACCTCTTCACATGTTGCATCTCCCTGCCAAGTCATCAATCCAAGGTGCAAAAAAAAAAAAGATTTTGATGGCTGAGATTCCAAGAAAAAGAGCTCCAAGGTGAATCCAATGGTCCAGGAAGTTTTCATGAAAGCACAATGTTACTTTTTCTTGTTTGCACTCACAACAAAAGCACACAGGAACAAGACAAAGCAAGAAAAGAGAAGACATATTTTTCTTTGTATAAATAGGCAATTAGGATATTTGTAAAACCTTGTCTAGAATCAGTTTTCTAGTCCCATTTTATTTTAATTGTAATTTCCTTTAATGTAGTTTTTAAATTCAGTTGAATTTTTATTAGTTGTAATTTCCTTTTTATGAAATTTGCAAATTACTCTTTTATGATCATCAGTTTGTATTTCAATTTCATTTGTGAGAATTGAACCTTGTTTGCTTTTTGCTTTAAACATTCACTCAGTAAAAAGCTCAGTTTTCACACAAAGTTTTAATAGCCACATGGTTTAATTTAGTAAAAAAGTCAATTTTTCACAACTGTAGGAGTGTTTGGCACAAGCAGTTTTGAGGTGTTAAATTTATGTTGTTATGATTCACCAGAAGTAAAAAAAATCAGATTGGGTAGTTTTTTTTGTGTAATCTGTTTCACTGCAGCAACCTTTATCAGTAGCCATCACCCTTATTTTAGCTTAGATTTAGGTGAGTTAGAATTAGAATTAGGATCCCATTTTATGTACAGATTTAGTTTATAGATAGGTAATGATATGTTGTAGCTTATCTTTTAATTTAGAGCTTTTAGAGTAACTTATTTAGGCCCTTGGAAGTCTCATTTCTGCCCCGTTTGTACCCTGCAGCAGCCCACCACAACAACCTTGACAACTTATTTATAACATTGTACTGCTAATTTAATGTCCTTGGTATATCATTTTACTTTAGAGGTGTTTTGGTTGCTTAATCTTCAAGCCAAAAGTCCCTTGTGGGACTGTTTCAACCTGTCCAAACAACAACTTTGTTTTTAGTGCTTGGATATTGCTTATTAGGGTGCCTAGTTTCTTATTAGTTGTTTTAGGATAATGGCCATTTAGTCCTTAGCTCATTGATTAGTTTTTTTTTGTAGCTTTTGATTTGCCTTTAGTGCCTTGTAGTTGCCCCAAGAACCAAAAAAGTCCTTATGTTCATCTGCTGATTTTGCAAGCTGTTCACAGCATGATTTTTAAGTTTTCGTAAGTTTAGTTCCTGTTAAAAATAGCTTATTTGGTTTTACTCTTTAGTTTACAAAAGAAAAAAAATTCAAAAAAAAAAGTGCCAAAAAGGGAGGAGGTGGGATTCGAACCCAGGACCTCCTGCCCACGACCACACACCACACACCTCTGTCCAACTGCCCTTGGGTCTTTTATTGGTTATTTCTTGCATCATTAATACTTTAAGGTAGTTTGTAGTTTTAAACTTATTAGCTTATTTCATTTTTTCTTTGCTTATTTCATAAAGCAGTAGTGTAGTTTTCTATTTTTCATAGATTCAGTAGTGTCTAAGCTATTTTCCGTAAATTTTGTAGAATTTTCTAAAAATGTTTAGAATTTTTAATTAATTAATTAGTTTAAAATAGTTTTTAATTCATAGAAAATAAAATAAAAGTCGAAAAAATTCCCGGCTTTTTCCTAAAATTATTTTTAGTCATTTAGAATGTAGGAAAATTAGTTTTGTACTCGTAGGACTTAAATTTCAAAAAGTTCACTTTCAGGGCTTGGTGCGTTCCCGGTTTTTCGCGTTTTTGCATTTTAGAACATTAGGATGTTAATTAGTTTCGTTTTATTGTTTCTTAGGCTTAGTATTAGTTTAGTTAGAGTTTACTTTGTTTTACGTGCTTTATTTTCATTCTTATTTTTTAATTTGTAGATTAGCGTAATCCAAAATCCAAAATCTTAAAAACCAATTCAAGTCCATAATCACAAAACTCAACGAAACCTTCCATTCACACCTCGTTGGGACACGACCTGGGGAAATCACTTTCCCGGTATCACTTTTATCACATTCGTGAGATTTGGCACGTTAACCCTTTTCCTAAAAGGTTGATTTGTCGGATTTTACGATTAATTTGATATATTGATATTGTGTTTATTTTCACCACTCACAAACAACGAATCAGAGATCTTTTTTTGAATATCGTGGCTTTAGACTCAATAAGTGCACTTTGGTTTTCCTGAGCGTAGAGTAGGTAGAGGGTCTCCTTCTTCAATACCAACTATCTCTAAGAGAAAGTCGATAGATTATGTAGGGTTCCCAGTGAGAATGAAACAAATCCTTTTAAGAGAAACTGAGTGACTAGAAGGTTAGGTGCAGTGCGTCACTGTGTAACACCCTCAAAAATTGGGTTTTAGCGGAAGCATACAAGTTTTGGGTGCTACTAATCGGTATCACAACACAAGCATAGAATAAAAGGTTTTTCTTAAGAAAACTCATTTATTTAATTAAATCAATGTTTACTATAAAATTTTATACGGAAATAGGCCCATAATAAATAAGCGGTCCCCAAATACAAATGTCGTCGTAGTCGTCTATGACCATGCCATGCCATTGCCCAAGCGCCTCCAAAAGTAAGCAATTGCCGCAATACCTGAGAATACACGCTAAAAGTGTCAACACGAGGTTGGTGAGTTCATAGGTTTTCATAAAAGTATTGCGAGTTCAAAAGATCCTTTCGATCATTGTGGCGCTCACAATGTCGCGAAAACAAGGTTTACCTTAAAGCAAAAGAATAGAAAGGTGGACCACAAGGTTTTCAAGTGCAAATCAATTCTCATAAACAAATCAAATTTATTCGAGGCATATCCTACCTAATTCACAATATCAAAATATTTATCCGCAAAAATAGTTCATAAACAACCAATTGGACCATATCAAAACCAAACACTACAATGAATATAGTGTCACGCAAGCTTAACTATTACGCAGGCTAAGTCATGAAACCATCACTAGATAGCACGAGCCGTGACTATCTCTAAACACACTAACAATCGACATGTTATACGTCCCCCACATGAGCCATGTTGGTCGGACGGGGTGGCCATTCCCAATAGATCTATCCATAACATTCGCACCATCCTGAGCCAGGATGTAACAATTCATAACAACGCTTGGGTTTCTAACCTTAACCTAGCATGTAATAGCTTACAAAACATTTCCAGTCCAATCAAAACCGCTTTTCAAGCACTTGTGTCCACACAAAACATATTGAAACCAAATCACGCATTTCATCAAACCAAGTAACAATCATTTATTCAAATAAATTGAGCATTTGCATTTAATAAAAACGAGCATGTATTCTCCCCCAAAACAGTTTAAAAGCAAGTAAAAGTAGGG
Source organism: Chrysanthemum makinoi (assembly GCA_910596185.1). Taxonomy (NCBI): domain Eukaryota; kingdom Viridiplantae; phylum Streptophyta; class Magnoliopsida; order Asterales; family Asteraceae; genus Chrysanthemum; species Chrysanthemum makinoi. Next base: position 176,515,133 of record OU343219.1, on the reverse strand, counting down.
GCCATGAACTCACCTCGATACAAAGCAACGCAAGAATCACAACTAACAAGACTGGCATCAAAGAGCAAGCACAACCAAATCATGAAGGAAGGCACGTCGATATCCAAAGAGTACAAGTACATCGGTACTACATCGTCACGACCTAATAGTATACGTATTATCTCAAAATACGTCTCAAAGCGTAAAATAATATAATATCCGAAATACAACGTGTCTTAGTTTTCGTGGAATACTCGAATCATTAATTTCAAAAGTCCATAATCAATATCTCAAAAAGTTTAGTTTTTAACATTTCGTGTGGTGGTAAGGAATCATGACTCGACATACAACTCACGCCAAGAGTATGCTAAAATGTAACTCACACCAAAGGTATAACTCACGCTAAAGCATAATGTATATCCCAATACATTATAAGGAATAGTCAAGTAATATTGACCAAGACTCAACTCGAGTAGAAAGCGATAAGAAAGACGTTGAGGAAAATAACGACTCATAACTATGACAAGCAAGTAAGTTGATTGATAAGTTTCGGTGTGTACCCATAATCCCAAATAGTTGTTATATCGTCAATACGTATAAGTTTTGAAAAGTTTTCAGGGTATTAAAGAAATCATAAATGATTTAAGTTTATAAAAGATTTTACGCAATTTTGGCATGAAATGCCCATTTATAAGACATTTCCAAGTCATAATGACTCTTGAATAATATAAAATTTATCGTTAAGTTTACCAATTCGTCAAATACTACAATTTTAAATATACAATTGAACATATTATTCGCGTATATATTAGTTGTTTAGATTTATCGACCATTTTGTAAAGTTCGGGTCCAGATATGTTAAACTCTTATGAGTCTAACATACCTTTCCGTCGCGTGTACCAAAGGGTCCATAATGTCCAAATTACCAATACCGTAAATCCAATACATCCAATCCTTGTCCAACAATATATATAATGTCACAATGCTCGTAAATGAGTCTAAGAAATCAATGCCTCATGTGTTGCAATATATCCCTTAACTATTGTTATCTTTTTAATTATTGTTACCGTTTTTCCCATTAGTATCCGAAATTATCAAAATCTAAGTCAAAGCCCGATAACGAGTACCAAGTCTCAAATGTTTATCCGAAACTTACCGAATGATCACCAAGTAAAAGAGTTAATCACCATTTTCATTAACCGAGAGCACCATATTCAAGTTAATTATTTTAGTCGAAATAATCAACACAACTTTAACATTTAACGACCAAACACAACCTTTTAATTCTTAACCTTATCGAAACCAAACAACACCCTAACGGGTTGTTTTCCTGTGTTGACCCGTTTAAAACAACCAAACACCCTCACGGGTGGTTTTACCATTTTGCCCCGAACTCAAAACAACTCCAAGCACAACTGAATGCGAAACAAACGTGCCCTAATTAACTAGAAACAAACGCACCCTTAGCAGTTTTACATTACCGCGACCAAAACAAGGAACTAAAAGGAATAAGCGATTCCAGATTGCGCCTAAGACCCACGCGACACTACCTGATCTACAGGATTAATAACCACAACTATACGAAACTGATTTTAAGATTGGACATAGAACGAGATTAACCATTCACGTTAACTAACCATATTATCTCAACAAATTCATCACCAACCCAAGTCCAAAAAGGATTTAACCCGAAACCTTAAACAGGTTCAATACCAAACTGTGACCACATCAGGACATCAACCCGCAACCCTCTCGGGTAATAACGCCGACCCGTAACATAACAGGAATACAAACACCATCTATGATTCGAAACAATGGAAATGTTTTTAACAATTTAAACCACATGAAAAATTAACTCAAATATGTTTTTAATCCAAGTCATCCACGAAAAAGATAACAAAATGTATTTATGATCGGTTTTAATAGTCGCTTTTAAAATAATAAAAAAAATCACCAATGGATGGTGTTGACATACCAAGAACACGAAAGGAAGAAGTAGGACAAAGATGGTGGTAGTGGCGGTATCACAAACACAAGACGAAACCAAATCCTATTCGCGACTTTTGGCACCAAACCGCAGCAAACATAGCAACCTTGGTCTCATCTTGCTCGGCCGTTTGAAGTGGTGATGATGGTGGTGGTATGCAGCAGTGGCGACGGTGGTTGAGATGGTGAAGGAGGTGACAGGGTGAAGGTGTGGCGGCGATCGGAACTTGGCCGGTGATGGCGCCGGAAAGAGATGGGAGAGGCTGAGATGATGAAACCCTAAAATGAGTTATCACATTCTTTTTATAGTGAACCAGGGACCAATCTTGTAATTACTGAATTCATGGGGGCGGACAGATTTCAAATCCAGGGACCAAAAATGTAATTTTTGTTATTTTTCACAAATTGAGGTTCGGGACACGTTTAGATTTGTAAAAGATCGATTCAACTCACGAAAGTTGCGCCATTGCGTTCCGAATAAATTTTCCAATAAAAACAAGTGTTTATACGACTAATTTCTCGAAAATAGAAATAATGATCAAATTAGAATGTTTTAACGAGGTTACATTTTTGCCGGTACGCGTAGGGTCTAATTTTTTACGTTTCGCGAGATAGCTTTCTTGTTTTCACGTCAAATAAGCTCAGGAAAGTTCGTAAATGAAAAACAGACGAATTTTCTCGAAAACGAATATCTGGAAAAGTGCGAGTTGTCACAAACTTCCCTTCTCAACGGAATCGCGTCCTCGCGATTAATATCGAGTTATCTGTTATATTTGAAAAAAAGATATAGATACTTTCTCAAGATTCCATTTTTCCGCTTCACAGCGAATTCGAGATATTCCTTAGAGTTTCCACCGATCAGTAAAAATAGGAAAACGACTTTGCTCAAGTCATTTGACTTCACGATTCACGATTTCGATTGGTTCCTCAACACAGCTTAGGTGTTCGTCGATATGGATATCTCCCAGCAAAGACAATAATCGTTTTCAACAGTGAGGCATTACCTCTGATTACGCACATGAAAACGTCATGAATATCTAAGCTCTGACGGTAGCTCAGAGCTCTAAGCTGCCAGTCCAACTCTAGCAAGAGTCTTAAAAAGGATCGACACAACGAAGATTAAACTTTCCACATTTGCTAAACGTATCCCACAATCCATGGTGAGATTTTAAGCATAGCTTCGTCTCCAATCATGGAGTCTCAAAGATTCATGTCATTCATCCATCGTAGCTCTTCTGATGATCGTGTGCAGTTTGTTTTCTGCTTTTGATCTAAACAATCTCTCGACAGTTTCATGAACAGTCTTAGGATATCAAGTTGGGTATCCCCCACTTCAATCCAACCAATCGTTGAGCGGCATTTTCAACCATGAAGTGCCTCGTACAACGTGGCTATGGTTGTAAGAGATTTCGACCAATAGGAGGTGTCTATTCCAACCATTGCCGTAATCGATCACGCGGACACGCAACATGTTCTTTAACGTTTGGATGGTCCTTTCACTTGACCAACATTCAGTGAATGTTACCCGTACTCATACCACAACTTGTTCTCATGGCTCTTGGAGTGATGACCAGAAATTTGATGTGAAAGATTATCAGATTAGAGGTGATAAATCGGCACTCCAGAATGTACAACAGTCTCCTTCATGTGTGAGTGAGCAAAGTTGTCCATAGTGTCCGTTTATTTGATTAGTAGGAAATGAGTAGGTTTGGTGACACGACCAACAATTACCCAAATGGAGGCGCGAAATTCACTTCCAGGTTTCAGTTCATAATACAGCAGCCAAAACATTTCATAGGGTGACCACATAATGATTTATCAAAAAGTTGAAAACAGTTTGAAAGACAATAACGGCAGGGCTCAATATATCATAAGGAGGTAGCAAGAATCACAGATATTCCCAAAGGGCGAGCGAAGGATTTGACGACAGCTCCAAGGATTGCGGTTCAAGTTACTCCTTAAAATCTTAAGGTTTCTGTTGGGCCAACAGAATCTCCGTCGAAAAGAGAGTTAATCAGATTCAGACTACGACTCTGAAGGAGAGCATTAATTACAACTAGCAATCAATAGATTGATTCCGTATTGCACTTAATACTTAACGCAGAAAGATACAACATTCAAATCCAATGTCAATATTTCCAAAAGAAATTCGACTACCAATCGATATCAAATCAAATTCTAAATACAATTGAACGACGACGGTTCCAAAAGAAAAGTTATGCTAGAAGCATACACATCGATAGAGCGCACAATGCAACATCAAAATAACAGCATCAATGGGATAATCATCGATCGAAGATAAGGCTTGGAGTAGAGGCGTCTACAACAAGACCAAAACAAAACCACGAGAATAAGCGAATCCATTTTCACCACAGGAACCAAAATCGCAAAATCTAACGATCCCATTTCAACATAGCTAAGATCGATTCCAAATATTCCAAAAAGCCCGATGAGCTTCTTACAACTTCACGCAACCCAAATGCAAACTTGTGACCAATTGGGTCTAACCTGACCCGATGCGAAACAAGGTCTTACAGTTCCAACGATTCCAAAAATAATCCGAAGTCAAATAATAATTAGACGGCGACGAATAACGATTCATAACAAAGGAAGGATATCGCGATAAACAAGAATTTGTGATGCCAGTGTGTTGTGTGTGAAGGAAAGGATTTTATAAAATTTCATGCTCGTATACACACACCAAAACTTTTCCATTTCCCGAAATCAAACCAGAAACCAATCGGATATAATTCTATTATAACTACTCCAAGTATCGCAAAATTCACCTCTGAGTCGGACATAGGTGATCAGGCTATGTCCCACCGTCCCTGGTTGAATATAGGTGATCAGTCTATATTCACCCGAGGTTCAATGAATTTTGATATACTTGACTTAGTTACTCTAGCCTCATGTCTTTCACTTTCCAAAATTCATTTTCAACAGCTTAAAACAAGTGTCCACACGCAAGGACGAGTGATGAGATTGTTCAGGGAAAGAGACGCAATGCTACAACAGATACGATGCGTAAACATAAGTATGTCGAAGATACTTATAATAGATAGTGAAAGATAAATGGATATACTCATCCAATAGTAAGGCACACATCTCATCAAATATATTAGCAATCAAAGTCACCCGGTGAGGAGGCATCGACTTGGCGGTGCACGTGTGGGTCATAGGGTTAAATTTTTCATAAAAGTGGTTATAGTCTAGGTTTTGAAAATTTACCTAGTTCTCTATAACCTAGGCTCTGATACCAATCTGTAACACCCTCAAAAATTGGGTTTTAGCGGAAGCATACAAGTTTTGGGTGCTACTAATCGGTATCACAACAAAAGCATAGAATAAAAGGTTTTTCTTAAGAAAACTCATTTATTTAATAAAATCAATGTTTACAATAAAATTTTATACGGAAATAGGCCCATAATAAATAAGCGGTCCCCAAATACAAATGTCAGATTCGTCTACGACCATGCCATGCCATTGCCCAAGCGCCTCCAAAAGTAAGCAATTGCCTTAATACCTGAGAATACACGCTAAAAGTGTCAACACGAGGTTGGTGAGTTCATAGGTTTTCATAAAAGTATTGCGAGTTCAAAAGATCCTTTCGATCATTGTGGCGCTCACAATGTCGCGAAAACAAGGTTTACCTTAAAGCAAAAGAATAGAAAGGTGGCCAACAAGGTTTTCAAGTGCAAATCAATTCTCATAAACAAATCAAATTTATTCGAGGCATATCCTGCCTAATTCACAGTATCAAAATATTTATCCGCAAAAATAGTTCATAAACAACCAATTGGACCATATCAAAACCAAACACTACAATGAATATAGTGTCACGCAAGCTTAACTATTACTGCAGCTAAGTCATGAAACCATCACTAGATAGCACGAGCCGTGACTATCTCTAAACACACTAACAATCGACATGTTAGACGTCCCCCACATGAGCCATGTTGGTCGGACGGGGTGGCCATTCCCAATAGATCTATCCATAACATTCGCACCATCCTGAGCCAGGATGTAACAATTCATAACAACGCTTGGGTTTCTAACCTTAACCTAGCACGTAATAGCTTACAAAACATTTCCAGGTCCAATCAAAACCGTTTTCAAGCACTTGTGTCCACATAAAACATATTTAAACCAAATCACGCATTTCATCAAACCAAGTAACAATCATTTATTCAAATAAATCGAGCATTTGCATTTAATAAAAACGAGCATGTATTCTCCCCCAAAACAGTTTAAAAGCAAGTAAAAGTAGGGGCCATGAACTCACCTCGATACAAAGCAACGCAAGAATCACAACTAACAAGACTGGAATCAAAGAGCAAGCACAACCAAATCATGAAGGAAGGCACGTCGATATCCAAAGAGTACAAGTACATCGGTACTACATCGTCACGACCTAATAGTATACGTATTATCTCAAAATACGTCTCAAAGCGTAAAATAATATAATATCCGAAATACAACGTGTCTTAGTTTTCGTGGAATACTCGAATCATTAATTTCAAAAGTCCATAATCAATATCTCAAAAAGTTTAGTTTTTAACATTTCGTGTGGTGGTAAGGAATCATGACTCGACATACAACTCACGCCAAGAGTATGCTAAAATGTAACTCACACCAAAGGTATAACTCACGCTAAAGCATAATGTATATCCCAATACATTATAAGGAATAGTCAAGTAATATTGACCAAGACTCAACTCGAGTAGAAAGCGATAAGAAAGACGTTGAGGAAAATAACGACTCATAACTATGACAAGCAAGTAAGTTGATTGATAAGTTTCGGTGTGTACCCATAATCCCAAATAGTTGTTATATCGTCAATACGTATAAGTTTTGAAAAGTTTTCAGGGTATTAAAGAAATCATAAATGATTTAAGTTTATAAAAGATTTTACGAAATTTTGGCATGAAATGCCCATTTATAAGACATTTCCAAGTCATAATGACTCTTGAATAATATAAAATTTATCGTTAAGTTTACCAATTCGTCAAATACTACAATTTAAAATATACAATTGAACATATTATTCGCGTATATATTAGTTGTTTAGATTTATCGACCATTTTGTATAGTTCGGGTCCAGATATGTTAAACTCTTATGAGTCTAACATACCTTTCCGTCGCGTGTACCAAAGGGTCCATAATGTCCAAATTATCAATACCGTAAATCCAATACGTCCAATCCTTGTCCAACAATATATATAATGTCACAATGCTCGTAAATGAGTCTAAGAAATCAATGCCTCATGTGTTGCAATATATCCCTTAACTATTGTTATCTTTTTAATTATTGTTACCGTTTTTCCCATTAGTATCCGAAATTATCAAAATCTAAGTCAAAGCCCGATAACGAGTACCAAGTCTCAAATGTTTATCCGAAACTTACCGAATGATCACCAAGTAAAAGAGTTAATCACCATTTTCATTAACCGAGAGCACCATATTCAAGTTAATTATTTTAGTCGAAATAATCAACACAACTTTAACATTTAACGACCAAACACAACCTTTTAATTCTTAACCTTATCGAAACCAAACAACACCCTAACGGGTTGTTTTCCTGTGTTGACCCGTTTAAAACAACCAAACACCATCACGGGTGGTTTTACCATTTTGACCCGAACTCAAAACAACTCCAAGCACAACTGAATGCGAAACAAACGTGCCCTAATTAACTAGAAACAAACGCACCCTTAGCAGTTTTACATTACCGCGACCAAAACAAGGAACTAAAAGGAATAAGCGATTCCAGATTGCGCCTAAGACCCACGCGACACTACCTGATCTACAGGATTAATAACCACAACCATACGAAACTGATTTTAAGATTGGACATAGAACGAGATTAACCATTCACGTTAACTAACCATATTATCTCAACAAATTCATCACCAACCCAAGTCCAAAAAGGGTTTAACCCGAAACCTTAAACAGTTCAATACCAAAGCTGTGACCACATCAGGACATCAACCCGCAACCCTCTCGGGTAATAACGCCGACCCGTAACATAACAGGAATACAAACACCATCTATGATTCTAACCACACGAAACAATGGAAATGTTTTTAACAATTTAAACCACATGAAAAATTAACTCAAATATGTTTTTAATCCAAGTCATCCACGAAAAAGATAACAAAATGTATTTATGATCGGTTTTAATAGTCGCTTTTAAAATAATAAAAAAAATCACCAATGGATGGTGTTGACATACCAAGAACACGAAAGGAAGAAGTAGGACAAAGATGGTGGTAGTGGCGGTATCACAAACACAAGACGAAACCAAATCCTATTCGCGACTTTTGGCGCAAACCGCAGCAAACATAGCAACCTTGGTCTCATCTTGCTCGGCCGTTTGAAGTGGTGATGATGGTGGTGGTATGCAGCAGTGGCGACGGTGGTTGAGATGGTGAAGGAGGTGACAGGGTGAAGGTGTGGCGGCGATCGGAACTTGGCCGGTGATGGCGCCGGAAAGAGATGGGAGAGGCTGAGATGATGAAACCCTAAAATGAGTTATCACATTCTTTTTATAGTGAACCATGGACCAATCTTGTAATTCTTGAATTCATATAGGGGCGGACAGATCTCAAATCCAGGGACCAAAAATGTAATTTTTGTTATCTTTCACAAATTGAGGTTCGGGACACGTTTAGATTTGTAAAAGATCGATTCAACTCACGAAAGTTGCGCCATTGCGTTCCGAATAAATTTTCCAATAAAAACAAGTGTTTATACGACTAATTTCTCGAAAATAGAAATAATGATCAAATTAGAATGTTTTAACGAGGTTACATTTTTGCCGGTACGCGTAGGGTCTAATTTTTTACGTTTCGCGAGATAGCTTTCTTGTTTTCACGTCAAATAAGCTCAGGAAAGTTCGTAAATGAAAAACAGACGAATTTTCTCGAAAACGAATATCTGGAAAAGTGCGAGTTGTCACAAACTTCCCTTCTCAACGGAATCGCGTCCTCGCGATTAATATCGAGTTATCTGTTATATTTGAAAAAAAGATATAGATACTTTCTCAAGATTCCATTTTTCCGTTCTCACGCGAATTCGAGATATTCCTTAGAGTTTCCACCGATCAGTAAAAATAGGAAAACGACTTTGCTCAAGTCATTTGACTTCACGATTCACGATTTCGATTGGTTCCTCAACACAGCTTAGGTGTTCGTCGATATGGATATCTCCCAGCAAAGACAATAATCGTTTTCAACAGTGAGGCATTACCTCTGATTACGCACATGAAAACGTCATGAATATCTAAGCTCTGACGGTAGCTCAGAGCTCTAAGCTGCCAGTCCAACTCTAGCAAGAGTCTTAAAAAGGATCGACACAACGAAGATTAAACTTTCCACATTTGCTAAACGTATCCCACAATCCATGGTGAGATTTTATTGCATAGCTTCGTCTCCAATCATGGAGTCTCAAAGATTCATGTCATTCATCTATCGTAGCTCTTCTGATGATCGGGTGCAGTTTGTTTTCTGCTTTTGATCTAAACAATCTCTCGACAGTTTCATGAACAGTTTTAGGATATCTAGTTAGGTATCCCCCACTTCAATCCAACCAATCGCTTGGCGGCATTTTCAACCATGAAGTGCCTCGTACAACGTGGCTATGGTTGTAAGAGATTTTGACCAATAGGAGGTGTATATTCCAACCATTGCCGTAATCGATCACGCGGACACGCAACATGTTCTTTAACGTTTGGATGGTCCTTTCATTCCAGCCAACAGTCCGTGAATGATACCCAGTACTCATACCACAACTTGTTCACATGGCTCATGGAGTGATGACCAGAAATTTGATGTGAAAGATTATCAGATTAGAGGTGATAAATCGGCACTCCAGAATGTACAACAGTCTCCTTCACGTGTGAGTGAGCAAAGTTGTCCATAGTGTCCGTTTCTTTGATTAGTAGGAAATGAGTAGGTTTGGTGACACGACCAACAATTACCCAAATGAGGCTATGAAATTCACTTCCGGGTTTCAGTTCATAATACTGGCAGCCAAACATTTCATAGGGTGACCACATAATGATTTATCAAAAAGTTGAAAACAGTTTGAAAGACAATAACGGCAGGGCTCAATATATCATAAGGAGGTAGCAAGAATCACAGATATTCCCAAAGGGCGAGCGAAGGATTTGACGACAGCTCCAAGGATTGCGGTTCAAGTTACTCCTTAAAATCTTAAGGTTTCTGTTGGGCCAACAGAATCTCCGTCGAAAAGAGAGTTAATCAGATTCAGACTACGACTCTGAAGGAGAGCATTAATTACAACTAGCAATCAATAGATTGATTCCGTATTGCACTTAATACTTAACGCAGAAAGATACAACATTCAAATCCAATGTCAATATTTCCAAAAGAAATTCGACTACCAATCGATATCAAATCAAATTCTAAATACAATTGAACGACGACGGTTCCAAAAGAAAAGTTATGCTAGAAGCATACACATCGATAGAGCGCACAATGCAACATCAAAATAACAGCATCAATGGGATAATCATCGATCGAAGATAAGGCTTGGAGTAGAGGCGTCTACAACAAGACCAAAACAAAACCACGAGAATAAGCGAATCCATTTTCACCACAGGAACCAAAATCGCAAAATCTAACGATCCCATTTCAACATAGCTAAGATCGATTCCAAATATTCCAAAAAGCCCGATGAGCTTCTTACAACTTCACGCAACCCAAATGCAAACGTGTGACCAATTGGGTCTAACCTGACCCGATGCGAAATAAGGTCTTACAGTTCCAACGATTCCAAAAATAATCCGAAGTCAAACAATAATTAGACGGCGACGAATAGCGATTCATAACAAAGGAAGGATATCGCGATAAACAAGAATTTGTGATGCCAGTGTGTTGTGTGTGAAGGAAAGGATTTTATAAAATTTCATGCTCGTATACACACACCAAAACTTTTCCATTTCCCAAAATCAAACCAGAAACCAATCGGATATAATTCTATTATAACTACTCCAAGTATCGCAAAATTCACCTCTGAGTCGGACATAGGTGATCAGGCTATGTCCCACTGTCCCTGGTTGAATATAGGTGATCAGGCTATATTCACTCGAGGTTCAATGAATTTTGATATACTTGACTTAGTTACTCTAGCCTCATGTCTTTCACTTTCCAAAAATTCATTTTCAACAGCTTAAAACAAGTGTCCACACGCAAGGACGAGTGATGAGATTGTTCAGGGAAAGAGACGCAATGCTACAACAGATACGATGCGTAAACATAAGTATGTCGAAGATACTTATAATAGATAGTGAAAGATAAATGGATATACTCATCCAATAGTAAGGCACACATCTCATCAAATATATTAGCAATCAAAGTCACCAGTGAGGCATCAGGCTTGGCAGGCGGCACGTGTCGGTCATAATGTTAAATTTTCATAAAAGTGGTTATAGTCTAGGTTTTGAAAATTTACCCAGTTCTCTATAACCTAGGCTCTGATACCAATCTGTAACACCCTCAAATATTGGGTTTTAGCGGAAGCATACAAGTTTTGGGTGCTACTAATCGGTATCACAACAAAAGCATAGAATAAAAGGTTTTTCTTAAGAAAACTCATTTATTTAATAAAATCAATGTTTACAATAAAATTTTATACGGAAATAGGCCCATAATAAATAAGCGGTCCCCAAATACAAATGTCAGATTCGTCTACGACCATGCCATGCCATTGCCCAAGCGCCTCCAAAAGTAAGCAATTGCCTTAATACCTGAGAATATACGCTAAAAGTGTCAACACGAGGTTGGTGAGTTCATAGGTTTTCATAAAAGTATTGCGAGTTCAAAAGATCCTTTC